>CAWUFW010002180.1:1665000-2364376 GCA_963921515.1 Calotriton arnoldi
TAAATTAAAAGAAAAAGCCATGTGGGCACAGGTTAAAGTTGCAGAGAAGCAAGAAGCTCAATTGAATAATACTAGCAGTGAAACAGGACAGTTTAAATCCCGACCTAATATAGGTAAAGGAAAAGGACAAATGAGCATAGATGAGGCAAAGAAAAAGTGGCCATGCCACAACTGCGGAAAGCTAGGACATTGGAGAAACGAGTGTAAATTTCCTCCAAAACCTAATGTGGAAAATCAATCATTAAATTCACAGGTGCAGAGAGAGGTAGTTACTCAACAAGGTCAGGTGCCACAACCACCACTTCCCAAGAGTGTTAACCAACAGAAATACAGTGCAGAAACAGGATTCTACGGAGGAGAACAGGTAAAACAGTTGTCGCGTGCAGCTGAAATTTCTCAATATTGGTTACGACAGAATGAGGATGATATGGATGAAAGTTCCTGACGGTGCCTAAGAGAGAGGGAAGAGTGCGTGCTTGGCGCAACTCTAGAGGTAGATCAGTCTGGTCCATTTGTGGATGGAGAAGTGAATGGTGCAAATGTAACATTCCTTGTTGACACTGGAGCTACCCGTTCTACTGTTAGGTCAGTGGAAATTCCAAATCTTCCTCTCTCAGGTGAACATATCCAAGTGGTTGGAGTTTCCAAACAGCAAATTGAAACGCCTCTTACTAGATTAGTAAAGGTAAGAATTGGTCCATTTAGTGAAATGCACCGATTTGTAGTGTGTGATTGTAGTCCCGTGAACCTTTTAGGACGCGATTTATTGTGCAAAATGAACTGCACAATTTATTGTACTCCAGACGGAATTGCATTTCAGACCCCAGATGAGGATGTACTGTATAAAATGACAATGGTGAATTTAGAACCAGAAGTAAATGGTTTGTTTCCTGTATTTGATGCAGAGAAAATCCCAATTGAGTTGAAAAGGACAGTGAAAGAAGAAGTGTGGGACTTGACAGGAGAAGATGTAGGATTAATGAAAGGAGTAGATCCCGTTAAAATAACAGTAAAAGAAGGAACGAGTTACCCAAATACGCCTCAGTATAAATTGACTCCAGAAATAATTGAAGGAATAATGCCAGTAATAAATAAAATGATTGACAAGGGATTTTAAAAGAAATTATGAGCAGTCCATGTAATTCGCCAATAATGGGTCTGAAAAAGCCAAACGGAACATATAGAATCGTACAGGATTTAAGAAAGGTAAACAAAATTGTTGTACCTTGTTGCCCAATAGTACCGAACCCTGCTGTGATTCTATACCAGATTCCACGTGAAGCAGAATGGTACACAGTAATTGAGTTATGTCATGCATTTTTCTCTATTCCATTGCATCCAGATAGCCAGCCAATATTTGCGTTTAGGTTTGGAGAGCGTATTTTGGCATGGTGCCGAATTCCTCAAGGGTACACAGAAAGTCCCTCAATCTTTAATCAGATCCTAAAGAAATCTTTGGAAGATTTAAGAATGCCTGAAAAGTCAGTAATGGTTCAGTATATTGATGACCTACTGGTGGCATCAAAAACGAAAGAAGCATGTGTCAATGATACAATAGCTTTGCTGAATCATTTAGCAAAAAGAGGACATAAAGTGTCCCCTTCAAAATTGCAGTTTTGTCAACAAGAAGTCCAGTATTTAGGGCATAAAATTGAGAAAGGAGTGCGAAAGGTAACGACAGAAAGAATAAAAATGATTCAAGGAATGAGAGCTCCAATGACACAAAGAGAAGTAAGAATGTTTTTGGGAATGGTTGGATATTGTCGACAATGGATAAGCGGTTTTTCACTAATTGCTAAACCATTGCAGAAACTGACAAAGAAGGATGTTAAAGATCCTTTTGAAATGAATGATGAAGAAATGAAAGCATTCAGAGAGCTGAAAAAGAAATTGTGTGAGGCTCCAGCATTGGGAATGCCTGACTATGAGAAAGATTTTGAGCTGTATTGCAGTGGAAGAGATGGATGTGCATTTTCAGTTTTGGTGCAGAGACATGGAACTATGAAAAGACCAATTGCATATTTTTCAGCTGTTTTAGACCCTGTAGCGAAAGCGTTGCCTGGATGTTTGAAAGCAGTTGCTGCTACTTGTGTGAGTCTGGAACAGAGTGAAGGCATAGTGATGGGGTATCCATTGAGAGTGTATGTTCCCCATTCTGTGGAAATTCTTTTGACAAGAACGAAAACCCAATACATGACACATAGTCGGCTGACTAGGTATGAAAAGGTAATTTTGAGTGCAGATAATGTGACCATTGACAGATGTATGAATGTGAATCCTTCAACATCATTGCCAGATGAAGAGAATGTGATTGAAATGGATGAAGTAGATCACGATTGTCTGAATGTGCTCAAATACTGTACAAAACCAAGAGCTGACATCCGAGATGAGCCTTTGAAAGAATCAGATTATATTCTGTTTGTGGATGGCTCATGTTTGAGAACGAGTGATGGAGTTCTAAGTGCAGCATATGCAGTTTGCACACTAGCCACTGTATTGGAAGCATCTTGTTTGAAAGGTGTACGGTCTGCCCAAGTTGCAGAATTAGTAGCTCTGATTCAAGCATGTAAGTTGGGAAGAAATGTACGAGTTACGATTGTGACAGATAGCCAGTACGGCTTTGGGGTCGTGCATGATTTTGGTCAGATTTGGTCACAAAGGGGTTTCTTGACGTCTGCAGGGACGCCCATCAGAAATGGAGATTTTGTGAAAAAGTTGCTTGAGGCGATACAGCTGCCTAAACAGATCGCTGTTGTGAAGTGCAATGCACATAAAAATGGGGAAGACTACATTACTGTTGGCAATAAATATGCTGACGAGATGGCACAGTACTGTGCAAAGAATGTGGTTTCTTTGAATAAATGTCGCGAAAGAGAGCATATTTCTTGTCCTTTGATTTTTACTAACTCTATTGAAACATGGGATGAGGTGAGACAGTTACAAGAAGCTGCAGAGGATGAAGAAAAAGATACTTGGCTAAAAGCAGGATGTAGAAAACATGAAGAAACTGATGTTTGGGTTTACAGGGATGAGAGACCAGTTATGCCTGATAGCATGATTTCTGATATGGCACGGATGTACCATGGGCAAGCCCATATTGGGAGAGATTCAATGATCAGACTTTTTAGACAAACATGGTACAATCCAAAATTCAGAGCCATAGCTGAGAGTCTTTGTCAGAGATGTCTTATTTGTCAACAGTTAAATCCAGGAAGAAAGACAGTAGTCAGTCTAGGAAGAATAGGACGAGAAGGGGGTCCTTTCACTAGAATGTAAATGGATTTTATTGAAATGCCACCTTGCAGCAGATTGAGGTATGTTCTAGTGGTCGTCTGTTTGTTTTCCCGTTGGGTAGAAGCATATCCTACAAGAAGGAATGATAGTATCACAGTAGCAAAACTTTTGCTGCGAGAATTCATTCCTAGGTATGGTTTTCCAGTCACGATTGAAACAGATAGAGGAACACATTTCCAAAACGAATTAGTTAAACTGATTTGTGAAGCACTTAGTATTAAACAGAAACTGCATTGTGCATACAGACCAGAGGCTTCTGGAATAGTAGAGCAAGTGAATGGAACAATCAAGAACAGGTTAGGAAAAATGTGTCAAGCTACAGGACTGAAATGGCCAGATGCTTTGCCATTGGTTCTGATGACAATCAGAAGTATTCCGGAAAGGAAAACTGGACTCAGTCCACATGAAATAATCATGGGACGAGCAATGAGACAAGCACAAGTACCTGTCAACAAGCTACTGACTATAACTGATGATCTAGTGCTGGATTATTGCAAAGGATTGGCTGATGTGGTGCGTTCTGTGTTTCATCAGGTTGGACCGGATGCGACCACTCTTGAAAGAAAACCAGCACACGACTTGAATCCAGGAGATTGGGTTCGAATAAAAGTCCACCGGAGAAGAAACTGTTTGGTTCCTCGCTGGGACGAACCACGACAAGTGATCCTAGTGACGACCACCGCAGTTAAGTGTGCAGGAGTGAAACATTGGGTACATGCCAGCCACACCATCAGAGTTCCAGAACCTAAAGATCGACATGTGAGTCGGCATCTGGAAATATCAGATAACAGTTCAGCATCAGAAAGAGAAGAGGAGATAAACAGGGTGCCAGAACCTGAAGATCGACCTGTAAGTCGACATCTGGAAGACCCAACTACAAGTGCAACGATAGAAGAAGAAGAGGAAATAGAAGAAATAGCTGAAGTTCCAGAATTTGAAGATCGACCTGTAAGTCGACATCTGGAAATATCTGACACCAGTTCAGAATCTGATACAGAACATTCGGAAGGTGAAGAAATTCCAAAAAGAAAGTGGAATTTTGAAAGCATAAGAGAAGAAACTGAGCCAGAAGATAGTGACAGTGAACAACCAAGTACAAGTTGTGGTAAAATTCCTTCGAAGATAATATTAATAGATGAAGAAGGGAGAGTTTCAAACCAAAAGCTAGAAAAATCGGAAAAACCCCGAGGAGCAGTAGGGACAGATAGTCAAACACAAGAACAGGGAAATTTAGAAGCAGATAAAGAGACTGACACAAATTCGGAAGAACCTCGAGGAGGGACAGAAATAGGTGAACGAAGGAAGATAAGAAAAGAACCACAAGTAGATGAAAGTGAAATTATAAGCTTCAAAATAAGAGGAAATAACGAAAGAATTGAAACAGAGTCTGAAGAATGTGGAGAAGAAAGAAATGAAAAACTAGAGACAAGAAAAAGAAATTGGAAAACAGAAAGAGAGGAAAAAGGAAGTGAAGCAAAAAGGCCAAGAAAAGGAGACAATTGGCCCAACGAAGTAAGAAAATTAAGATACAGAATCATAAGGTTGGATGGGAAAAGTGCTGAACAAGTGAATGAAATAACAAGTCAGAAAGAGCAAGAAAAACAAGGTGGAAAACACTTGCAGAAAACGAAAAGAATAAAGAAAGTAAATCAGAAGTATAGATCGCCTGAATGGTTGTATCGTGCTTTGACTAGTCATAAAGAAGAGAAGAACAAAGAAGAATTGAACACTCACGAAAACCCAGAACAAAGAAACCTGATGGGAGAAAGTGAAGTGCAACAAACCTGAAGCAACAAACCTGAAGAAGTTTAGATAGTTTACCGGATTTGACAAAACACTGAACTGACGAATTTACCGGATGTGACAAAGAAAGAATTCTGAGAAAGAATTAAAAGAAAGTACCAAGCAAAGACAAAACATTGGAAGTACAGAGTGGCAAGCAAGTCATTTCTGAGGTGTAGTGACACAATTTTAAAGAAAACAAATAAATAAGGTTAAAGGACAAAATGGAGAATACTAGAGATAGAAAATGTAGATGTGAGTTTTTAAGTAGATGGTGCAAGATGTGCTGTTTTTGTACAGGATTATTAATAACAGTATGGGTGGTTTTAGCAATCACTATTCCAATTAGTTTAGCGGTAGTGGAAATGTCTAATAACACTGAGAAAGAAAAAGGAGCTAACACTAAAGAGCCAATTATTTTAAAGAGTAGTGCAGAATTACATAAGGACAAATCAATAACAGATTTTTCTAAAAATGTTTTTACTAAATTATTATATGAGTATGTAGAAACAATGGATGTAAGAGATTGCTATGTTTGTATGCAGTTGCCTGCATCTGTAGCAGAGGGTGTGACTTATCAACACCTCCCGTTGACATATGGAATAACATGTAGTGTTTTAGCAAGTTTATTTTATAAAACAGGTAGATTAGAATATTATTATACTGACATAGATAAGATTTTTGCAAAAGTTTCTGTAGTTCCCGAGCTTAACAAAATAAAAGAGGGAAAGACGTTTGGTGAATATTTTTTAGAAGATAAGATCTTAACATTAGATAGTATAAATAGGTACAACCTTACCTGTGAGTTAAAGAAGGAAGAAAAAGTATTTTTAGAAATGGTTGAAGAGAGAAGAGTGAAATTTCAAAGAAAAGTGATAGAAGAGACAAAAACACCTCTTTGGGCGTTTGAGGAAGACCATCATGACAAGAAAAAGACAAATGCAGCTATGACTCTGGATTGGCCCCAACAGGGAAGGTTGTGCATTAGAAGAAATAAGACAAGATATGACAATTATTTTGTGGGTTCCAGCAATTGCCATGACAATTACCAAATTTTAGGTGGATGGGGATTCAAAGGGGGAAAAGATCCAATATTTCCAGGGATTTATTATGTTTGCGGGAATAGGGCTTATTATAGGTTGCCGGACCATTGGTATGGGTCATGTTACTTAGGCCTGGTCTTTCCAAAGATTTTTCATGTGGATAGAAAAGAAAAAGGAACACACAAAATGATAAATACCTTTACACGTAGAAAAAGGGAAAGTTTTTCAGAAATAGTAGGTGATATTTTTGGTGCATTGATACCAGCAGTGGGAATATCTTTGAATGCATTCAGAATTCGGAAATTATCCACAGTGGTAGATCGTTTATCTACAGATACTGCTGGAGGGTTCTTAATGGTAAATACCGAGATGGTTGCCATGAGAGCTATGGTGATGCAAAATCGTCTTGCCCTTGACATTCTTTTGGCAAAAGAGGGCGGAGTCTGTGGAATGCTGAAAGTCCAACATTGTTGCACTTACATTCCAGATAAGAGCGAAAATATACAGAAGTATATAACAAATATTACAAATTTGCACAAAGAACTTGTTCCACTGGAGGTTGAAAGTGTGTGGGGAAAACTTGGTAAAGGGTTTTCTTCTGTAACAAATTGGTTAACAAGAATGAGTGGATTAAATAGGAAAAGTTATAATAATAGCAACCATGATAATAATAATAATATTAGTACTGAAGCTTGCAATAACATGTATAAAGAGAAGAAGAAGGCAGAATAAGCTAGAAAAAGAAAACATGATAAACAAGGAAAGAGAGAGAGAAATGGGTGAAATAGAGTTAGAAGAAATAAAAGAGAACATGTACAAGAAAACGAAGAAACAAGTTGAAAGGGATACACTTGTGTAAACTAACAAAAGCAAACGGATAAAAGATATATGCTGTCTGAGAAAATTGTATAACTTGGGTTTTGTGGTGATATTAAAAATCACCAAAGGGGGAGTTGATGGAGCAGGGTAAATGTAAAAATTTTAACCTCCTAATATTTTCGTACAATATTAATAAACATGTTCGTTTAAGTAAATAACCAACAATGTATGTAAAGGGTTACTGGTAACACGCAATTCAGTGTGCAAATTAATTGACTTATAATTGTTTACGTTTCTAACATAACATAATATTTGCATACTAATTAAATAATAAATGCATGATTTTGTGCTTTTAAATAAAACGTGTGGTTGCAAAATAAAGCGATGGTAAGTAAGGGACAGCTTTATATGTTGCTTCTGCTAGGTAATACCTAATTGGGGTACGTAGAAAGACGGGAGGGAAACGAAAGGGTTTATATTTCTTTGTTTTAATAACATTTTGTTTATCTTTGAAAATAGTGCGCTTAGGCCTGCCGAGCAGAAATATAAAATGGCCGCGAGTTACTAGAGTGCGCATGAGCGGATGAGACCATGTGATAGAGGAGAGAGGCTGTGGAAAAGGGATGATCACGCACTGATGCCGAAAGGCTAAGATGAAAGTATGGTCAAGGCTGCTGTGACCCTTCTGAGCAGATGTGTGCCAAGATGATCAGCAAGAAGCGTGAGAAGCCTGGCTGAATCAATAGACGGAACTGTATTTCATAAAATGTAACAGAAAAAGATACAATTGGACTGATCGAAACGGATGAGCAAGTGCATGAACTGTGGGAAACGATGCTTGCATGGACATTCCACACGGAACTGGTTGAGACCAGGAAGTTTGATTAAAATGTATATGGACCTGAGTTTTTGACCAATGAGAATGAATCGCGCCATGTAAGAAGAAACATTTTATGCTGTAAGCTAGAATTAGGGTATAAGAAGACCTACTCTTGGTGGGAGGGGTATGAATGCTGTTAGAATGCTGCAGGAGATGCTGCTGAAGTTAGAAGCTGCGTGAGTTAGATGCTGTAGATGGGAGAAGTTGCGGTCGCTGATGCTGACGAGCTGATGCCGCTGCTGTTATTTTTCTTTTCCAGTTGAGTATAAAGATGCTGCTTTAGGAGAACTTTTATTTGATAGATTTTATTAGAATTATTAGGCTTTTCCCAGAGAGATAGATAGATTGATCTATAGAGTTCTTATTATGATAACTTCATTTTTCCGTCTAATAAAAGTGCCATGCAATTTCAAACTATCCTTATATTGATGATAAATGCAATGATCTGAATAATAAGATTAATCTCAATTTACTGCATTCAAAAATTTATATAAACTTTATTATTCTTTAAACAAATGACTCAGTGATTTTCTTTAGCATAATGATTAATAATGAAAATGGTAAAAGAGTTCATTGTGATTGAGCTGGTCTTAATCACCATCAACTGATTCCTACTAGTTGGTCCATCGACCAATGAGCGGAATACCTTAAAAAGCAAATGAGAAATATTATGTCATTATAAAAGAGGTATCCCGTCTCCTTCCAGTGAATCGTTTTTCTCCTAGGTTCATTTCGGAGGAAAATCCAGGGAACAAATGAGTAAGTGAATGTATATGCGGTGTTATGGGCCCCACCGTCATATGGATATAGTGTGTGTGTTAGAGAAATAATTGCACCTGGATGACCAAAGCATAATAGAAGAAATTATTTTTATTGTTAGCGCTGGATCAACTGCAACCACTAAACGAGAACTTGTCAGGATGCCGGTCATTGAGTTATTAAGGTGAAGAAACTGCGTTACACCCAGAACTGAAAGTAAAGTCAGGAGGGCGGGACAACAGAAACGTAATAACAAGCGCATTCATTAACACCATCATTAAAAATAAGTGTTTAGCCATGCAGCATATTATCAGACTACCCAATGCATCACAGAACCTAAAATAATTAAATGAAAATAGTCTGATAATCATCATCTACCTTCCGGAGAAAGCATGGAGCACATAATGAGCTTCTGGTGCACATGATAAAAATTGGAAGTATGTGGTGCAACTTATGCTCATGCAACGTGAGAGCAACACGGTGGTCACAGTGAGAGTTACTCTGCACAAACATACCACTTAAATTTTACTTTCCATGTCAAGCCACCAACAAGAAGCACAGTAAGCTGGACAAAAAGGCCCACCATGCACTACTCTGCTACCAAATAAACAGCCCACAAAGTGGCTACCTTTCCTATCACTCATTGACTTTGACCATGTGCATCACTCCGCTGCGCTTTAGCTAGGTTTGCACTAAAGAGATACCATATACACACACACAGCAAGAAATACAAGATGAAAACATTCAAATACCAACTCATAGCCCTTCCAGAATCTTACAATGAATTCAAAACCCTATTTGTGGCCATAAGCTGTTTAGTGCATAAGTTTGCTAATGACAAATGTTGTAAGAAATGTCCCTAAATTCGCTGTTTCTATGGGCGTGTAAGGAAACCTGCGCTAAGATGACAAAGCGCACATCAATGTAGATTTAAGCCCACTAATAAAACTAGAGGAGTAGTGAGAAGGGTTAGCTTGTGGCTAGGCACGAGAGTGTGTGAATGTTTAGACAGAGAGTGGAGCTGAGTCAAGGCACTGGAAAGGTGATGAGAGAGCTTGCCTGAGCCGGAATGGGAGAGAAGTGAGGGTTAGGCGGTGATTCAGCAGCATGGTTCGATGGGTTGAGAGTGTAGGCAAGAGAATGGAGAAATGATGAGGGGCTAGGTTCAGAGAGAGAGAGAGAGGGGAGGGATGGAGAAAGAGTGGACGGCCACATGTCGACGGGTGTCAGGCTGGGCAGGCTCTGGATCTGGTCAGTCTTTCCTTGGAGACAGCAGTTTCTGTAAAGCGCGCAACATAAGGGAATTCTCACCTTTTTCTATGAAAGTGCATGCTGCCTCCAATGTGTAAATGTCCATACTCTGTGAGCCTGTTTAAAGTCCGGCCCCATAATCCCTTTGTTTGGTAATTTTAAAAAACAGACATCACTGTGGTGAATTAAGCCTCTCAGACCCTGGGGTCCCGGCCCCTCTGCACCTGCTGCATTATTAATAGCTCTGCTCCTGTACTGATCTGAGAGAGCTACCTTTCTAAAGGTTTCCTGTTGTTGACACACAGCGCCAATGCCAAGGCTGCCCAGGGGGGCCACGTAGGGGACCCTCCAAAAGGGCGGCCGCCTTAGTGCCACAGGAAGGCACAGAAGTCTGCTCACTAGGCTCCCTGGGCTAGGGACCAGGGGGTCTGCTGGCTGCGTCACTTCCGGCTGTGGGAGGGGGACAGGGGTACAAAAGCCTTCCCCCGCCCACTGTACGGTCTCTTGACCGCTACCCGTCTCGCTGTTTGGTCGCCGGCCGCTGGACCCCTTTCTGGGTGAGTTGCTCCTCCCCCCCAGCCTCCCTAGGCAGGGGTGCCTGGCCTGGTTCGCCCGGCATCGGCGCCCTCTCTAGGGGGGGGAGGACAGCTCCTCGAGGGCTCAGGCGACCACGGGGTTCCAGGGGGTGGTGCGGCCATTGCCGGTCCTGGGCACGCTGTATCCAGGCGGTCGGGACATGAGGGTTGCGTGTCCCTCCCGGGCCGGGCGCCTCAGGAACTCTGCCTTTTAGAGAGTTCATGCCAGGACCCGGGGACTCGCCTTGGGTCGGGGGAAGCGACGGCGGGGCTCTACCAGCTGGGCCGCTACTCCCTCCCCCTCCCCTTGCCACGAGCAGTTTTCTTCTGCCAGACGGGAGGCCGCGCCCGTCGCACAGCGGGGGTGCGCATGGCACTGGGTCCTCAACCGGAGCTCGCCTCCGACTCCCAAACGGTAAGAGGTTAGGGACCACTTGGCGGGGTGCGCGAGGACTAGTCTACCTGCTAGTATGGGCATGGACTTGTCTTGTGTTGCCTAGCCACGGCAATGAGCAGACTCTCTGGGGAAGAGGGACCTGTTGCAAGAGAGGAGTCCTCCAATTGTAAGATGCAACCATTGGAGGCATGTGAACTATGGTGGTCAGGTAGCCCCCGTTTAGTGTGGCAAGGAGCCCGGTCAAGGGAGGCATGGGAAACCTCGCGCAGGAGAGTTGACAGTGCCAGGCGTAATATCGCCATCTGGGTTTGGCTTTATAAGGTATGGTTTGCTTGACAAATCCACAGGGAGTTTGGTAGAAGATGGGGTGTCACCGGTCTAGAGTGGGCATGTACTTGTGTGCGGGACCGGGGAGAGGCCCTGGAATCAGCAGGAGGTAGGGAAAGATACCTACCTTGGGACACTATGTGTCATTGGAGCTACCAGCTGGGGCATGTGAACTGGGGTGGTCCCAATTGTTACCTCGCCCGGTGTGGCAACGAGCCCGAGCTGGAGACGCAACTGAGATATCACGTAGGAGAGTGAACAGCGCCAGGCATAAATTCACGAAGCAAAGGGGATTTGGCTCCATCAGGCAGGGTTTACTTTATGCCAGGTCTACTGGTTGCTGGGAAGGGGATGGGATTCACCTCTCCAGGGTAGGCATGGACTTAATTTGCTGGTCCTGGGGGAGGCCTTGGAAGCAACGGGCTGTAGGTAGGAATGTCTGCCTTGGTGGGGGGGCCCTGGTGGTGACGGTGCCCACCCCCAGAGCTGTGGAGGAGTTACAGGGGCGATCCAGAGTCTGCAAGGTACAGAAGGGTACTATATTGCAGCAGCACAACAAGGGTGCTAAGCCAAGGATACCCAGGGATGTTTTAGCGGGTCCCCTGGAAGAACTACGGCGCCCCGTTAGCCCTCACGGGCGGTTGTGGGTCTGAGCAACCGGGGGCTGCCTGGAACGCTCCGCCCACCGGTCGGGGGCGTGAGTAAGGGAGTGGACTGGCGGTCCACTGATGGGAGAGGTGGCCTCTCCCAATAATTGGTAACCACCGGTTGGCGACGGCCACGGTGCAAGTTGGCTCATCAGACGGGCAGGCGGCATAGGGGCTGGCCTGCCCTGGGATCGCCCGTAAGATAACCCACCATGTTGGCATATTGGTTATGCAAATAAACCTGCAGCAAATTTCTCCACTAAAAAGGTGTTGTGTGGTTTATTTATGTATGTTGCTGTATGAGAACTGAGTGTTGCCGATATTGGCACTATGCCAAGGCTGCCCAGGGGGCCATGTAGGGGACCCTCCAAAGGGCGGCCGCCTTAGTGCCACAGGAAGGCACAGAAGTCTGCTCACTAGGCTCCCTGGGCTAGGGACCAGGGGGTCTGCTGGCCGCGTCACTTCCGGCCGTGGGAGGGGACAGGGGTACAAAAGCCTTCCCCCGCCCACTGTACGGTCTCTTGACCGCTACCCGTCTCGCTGTTTCCCACCCTACCGCTTACCCTGCGGACGGCCAAAGGGTAGTACGGGGAGGGGAAGAATCTAACTTATTGTTTTGTGTTGCAGGAGGAGTTACAGGGCGATCCAGAGTCTGCAAGGTACAGAAGGGTACTATATTGCAGCAGCACAACAAGGGTGCTAAGCCAAGGATACCCAGGGATGTTTTAGCGGGTCCCCTGGAAGAACTACGGCGCCCCGTTAGCCCTACGGGCGGTTGTGGGTCTGAGCAACCGGGGGCTGCCTGGAACGCTCCGCCCACCGGTCGGGGGCGTGAGTAAGGGAGTGGACTGGCGGTCCACTGATGGGAGAGGTGGCCTCTCCCAATAATTGTAACCACCGGTTGGCGACGGCCACGGTGCAAGTTGGCTCATCAGACGGGCAGGCGGCATAGGGGCTGGCCTGCCCTGGGATCGCCCGTAAGATAACCCACCATGTTGGCATATTGGTTATGCAAATAAACCTGCAGCAAATTTCTCCACTAAAAAGGTGTTGTGTGGTTTATTTATGTATGTTGCTGAATGAGAACTGAGTGTTGCCAATATTGGCACTAAAGCTCTTGCAGAGATTTGGTTGATTGTCTCTTTCAGCAGCTGTCAAATGAGGGCCCCTAACCTCTAGCTCCCACATGCTTGCTGTGTGATCGCGGGCAAATGTTTTATTTCCCGGGGCCTGTCATCATTTTCCGAAATTGGTAGCATTTATATAAAGACAAATCCTTTTAACCAACCTCTACAAATATGAACTGCTTAAAAACAATTATAGAATTGGGAACAGTGGTGTTGTGCATGAGATGAAGCCTCTGAAACCTGAAGCCTGTTCTGACAGCAGCCCCCGCTCCAGCCCCTATTATCTGCGCGGCCTTAGACACCGGAGCATAGTTTCAAAGGGCCAGCTGGGGGAGAGACTCCTAAGGTGCGCGTTAATGAATGAAAGATGTAGAGGGCTCAGGCATGGCAGATGGCGCGGCTGTGGAGGTCCTAGCAAATTTGGTTTAAATATTTTGATAGGGCAACAATTAGGCTTGTTAGGTCTCGGCTAGGCAGCGCATGCGCTGTCTCGTTGAGAGATGCTGTATACAGTATTGTGGGGGAAGCTCAGCCCACTTTCTGCCCATGCTTTTGATTGGCTCAAATCTGAAATGCTGCATTCTGATTGGTTGCCGGCGTATTAGTCCCGCCTCCTTTCTGCCATGATGTCATTTTTGTCCTTCCATTGCTATCAGCCCCTTTACTTCAGCAACTCTTTTGTTCCCCTGCCTCCCCCTGTTTCCTCCCGCAGTCCGTGACTTCTCTGCCCACGACCCCCTGCCCCCCCATGCCCGTTCGTGCCTTTTTGGACGCCGCAGTTTTGTTTACAATGCAATAGGTCTCGCGTAAATACGAGTCCTATTGCATTTGTAAATGCTTGTTCAGTGTGGGATTGGCTGGGTGAATCCGCACTCTTTGTTTGTCTCGCGATCGTGGCATGTCGGAAGTGGTAGTCCATACTGAGCTGAGGAAAAAGACAACGATACAAAAATAAACTATAACCCCCATAAAGCTTCTTGAACAACTGAGCCAATGATAGTGTTTGTTGAAGGTGGGCGGCGGGAGCTACATCGCGCATACGCTTCCGGTTGCTGTCGCATGTGGAAGTCAGCGCTGCCGGAGGACGAGGTGAGTTTAGAGGTGGTCTGGTATGTGTGGGCCCCAGTTTACGCAAATAAAGCTTGAATTGTAGAGGTGGGTGAGCCAACAAACAGTGAGAGCCAAGCCAAGGCACTGGTTTGGCACATATGCTGTGCTATTTCAGATCAACTTGTGTCTTAGGGAAGGTGTGAGGGGGCGATGAAGGAGCAGCTAAGAAATGGTTCACACGATACCCCACACCTCCCTCCACCACCCCCTCCCTCGGCCCCGGTGCCTGTAAATTCTAAAGCTATGGGTCCGGGCTGGTCTCATTTTATGGGGCTTCTGGCTTCGACGCGTGCTTTATTTGAACTGTTTGTTCCAGGGGCAGACCTCCGGCCATGTGTCGCCCCCTATCAGCTGCTCCTCCGGGAAGTTTATAATTAACACCACCATCCCCGCTGTTCTACCTGATCGTTTCGAGCAGCATCACGCACAGGTCCCCATAAATCCCTGCAGCTAAATTTGGTAAAATGACTCTGCCGCCAATCAGGGTGCCCCCTGGGGGCGGTCTGGCCACTCAGAGCATTGTGTCCGAGGGCGCGATTTTCCGAACGTTTCCCTCAGAAATCACGCCAGTTTCCGCAGGCGGTGCATAAACATACTCGACTATTTTTCTGGTTTCCAGGCTCACAAAACAGAACATCCATGGATGGTCACGGTGAGAAACGTATCAGACAGCAGATTCGTGTCACGCGACCCATGTTGTATTAGGCGTTGAAAGGGATGACACCCCAATATTTTAATTCTCCGACTGACCAGTGGGGTACATGAGGTTGTCTGGGAACATATAACAACGACATCACGTTTGTATGGCCCGTACTGCACCTGGTTGCAGCTTCGAAGCGCTATGCACATCAGCTTCTTCTCTGCGTTGACGTCAATGTCACTCGTTTTTTCGACATCGGAAGAATAAAAGACTCAGTTAGTCTCATCAGCCTAGAACCCACTATCTGCTATTTTCACGCAGACAGTGGCATCAGCTGGCATTCTACCGAAAGAGCTGTCGAGGGTAGGGTTCGTGAACACTTACCTCCTCAGGTAGTTTTCCATCTCCAGGGCAGAAGCTTGCGCGCGCACCTTGGAGTGTCACCTGGGTTCACTATCGCGTGCAGTGGTGTGAGGTCAGGACATGCTCTGGTGTCATGAAGAGTGTGATGCTCACAGAAGGCATGGGTCGAGGAGCGCCCACACGCTGTGGCTGTCTAAGGGACAGGGACGCGGGGCACCCACATCCCAAGGGTGCGCTATCACTCAGAGAGCTCAGTAGTGTAGCCGCTGTGTCTCAGGTCCTAGTGTAAGGAAGGAAATGCTCCCGCACCCCTGGCAGCTGTATGGATTAGAAGATACAGCAATCAACAGAGCTCCGGTGCCGCTGCACCTGCTGCACCAATTGAAGCCACTTTCCTGAGACAGCTGAGTTCGCTGGCGCTCAAACTTGGAGTGAGGGCTGCTTGCCACATCCAGGAAAAAGGTCAAGTGGGGGACAGCACGAGGGGGGTGGAGGATCAGGGTGCAGCTGGAAGGGTGGGTGAGGTGCAGTTACAGTGAGGCACCGGAATGCGGTATCTTTCGGAGTGAGGGGACACGCAGTGCAACCACGGGTGCAAGGCGGTCAGTGAGTCTGCTTAGAGGTGGTTGGATATATTGTGATCGCGAAGGTTTGAAAACCAGAGTGGAACGATAGATATCGAGAGAAACCCGTCCGACAAAATGTTGCTGCTGTGAAGATTTATAAGGTGGCGCGTACAAAGGACTGGCTCATCACAGTGCATGAAACTGCGGAGGACGTGTGAGAGTCGGCGTACGTGTACTGGAGTGAGTCTGTGTCAGAACGTGTGAGTATGAAGGATGATGCGAAAGTCTGTGAGTTAGACGTCGTGTATTTGTGAAATGGGATGGTGCAAGCTGCCTCGTGAATAAAGCCCCAGCACTCGTACTTTCTTTTTACAAATTAACCACTGCCGCCATATGTGCACTAGCTCCATTGGCAGCTCTGGACATTAGCCACATCCTCTGCCCACTTTCATGGTTAGTAATTTGTTCTGTTGTAGGCGGCTAACAGGAGAGAGAGCGCCGGAAGGTGGGTGACTTATAATGCGTGTGTATGAGCATGCTGATCACTGAGGGTGTGCATCTGAGAGAGAGTGCAAGAGTCTGTGTGTTTGTGTGTGTGTGTGTGAGTGAGTGCGAGGGAGTGTACACGTCAAGTGCCGTGCTCCGGCCACGCAGTATCTGCAGACCGGACCAGTTGTGCACACTGAAAGAACACGTTATCTCCCAACTGCTGCTTTAAACCTGGCACCCTCTTACTGAAAAATAACAATTGCCAAAACTACACGAAACAGTTTTATTTTAATGCATTGTCTGTGAACAAGCTAAGTTAAAGACCCGAAGGACATTGTTTCTGCTGCCGAAGTTCTGAGTGAGAATGACAGAAAACAACCCTCGGCCTTTTAAACCTCTGTCTGCAGCCGGACTGAACCCCATACATCACATCTGTAGTCACACTCCTATTATTGCTTTTCTGATACTGTGTTTTTTCTTGTCCCAATGCTGTTACTACTATCCTGCTAATTCTGCTGTTTAGTGTGCCCTGCTAATTTCATTGTCACTGCTATCCTGCTAAAACTGATGTTCTGCTCTCACTTCTCTCCTACTGTTACCAATGCTGTCCTCCTCCTACTGCAGTCAGTATTTTAATAATACTGCTCACACTATTGTCCCACTGCCATTGCTGTAGTTACACTCCTATTATTGCTTTCCTGCTACTGTTTGTTTTCCTCACACTGCTGTTACTACTAATCTGCTAATTTTGCTGTTAGTGTGTCCTGCTAATTTAATTGTCACTGAAGTCCTGCTCTCACTGCTCACATTACTGTCATGATAAATCTGTTGTCACTGCTGTACTGCTCACTCTGTTATCCTACTAACTCTAATGTAGCAGTTATCCTGCTTATATTGTTATTACTGCTGTCCTGGTAACTATGCTGTGACTGCTACACCACTAAACTCATTAATATGCCGAGACCAATTGGCATTGCCAATGCTTGTTTTTGATATGCCACTGCTGCAATCAAAGTGAATAAAAGTCACACTTCGGGGCATGGAGTTTATATTGATCCCGGGGCTCTGGAGCTTATTACCTTCCCCGACATGGCATGGCCCGCAGCCGAAGCCCAGCCTTCAGTGCATTGCCGGGCAGGGGCTACAGCAAGGGACTAGCAGCAGTACTGGAAATGAGGGGGAGAAGAAACGTCCAGTGGCAGCAGTGTGTGTGGCTTCAGCCAGCACAGGCATAGAAATAGAATGGGAGGGAGAAGTGGGCAGGGAATCAAAGGCAGCTCGGAGTAGTACCCCAGGTGCTTAGAGTGAGCGATGGAACGCTTGCACACAGTGTCGGACAGGATGGATGCACAAGCAAATGACAAACGCATTCAAGTGAGTCCTTGTATGTGCTCGGGGGCACTAAGTAGTGCATGCTTCATCAGTAGAGTGAGAAGGAACAAAAGGCGTGATGAACCAATATGGCTGCTTTATGGAAGGGGGCCTCGCTACTTAGTACCGCCCGCAGACTACCTACCTGTCTGCAGTTACGATGGCGCAAAAATTCGCCTTTCGTCAGTGTGAGAAAAGGCTAAACACAAGCCCAATCCCCCATAAGAATAAGCCCAAAACCAAACTAATGTCTTAACAAAACAAGTCCAATTGACGGTCACATCCAAAATTGCAAAAAGGCTAAAAGAAAATACAAGCAAGGGATAGGAGGCATTGGAAAGAGCCCCCTGCTGCTTAGTCCCTCCCCCCCCCCATCTGCCTGGTGGCGGTTATGGGAGTGTGAAATCATGTTTTGTCACTGTGAAAAAAGGCTAAAAACTAGCACAATCCCCCATAAAAAGGAAGCCCAAAACCAAACTAATATCTTACCAAAAGAAGCCTAACTGACGGTCGACATCCAAAATTGCAAAAAGGCTAAAAAAGATTACAACCAACAAGCTGGAGGCACTGCGCGGGAAGCAGCATTAACATAGTTGGGGCATTAACAGGAGGTGGGAGGGAGGAATGCTATATTAAAATGTAATCATCTATGGCACTGAAGCTGAACACAGACAAACAGTAACAGAGCAGGAAACAAAGGAAAAAAGAGTCCCCCAAAGACCAGATAATGAACCATATGGTAATGAGACAATACTTAGTCCTTGCTCTGTGGGAGGGACAGAAACAAAAAAGGATGGACAAAGAGGCAGGACTGACCACTAGCAACCAATGATTTTTAAAGGACACTGACATAGATAAACGAAAAGCAATGGCAAGAAATGGGCGGAGTTGAACTCCACAAACCATATACAACAGGTCGCTAAGCGACAGCGCAAGCACTGCTTAGGCCCGACCTAAAAAACATTTGGGAATGCAAACAAAGGGATGGTGGCATGCTGTCCCTTGCAGGCCACCATCTCTGTGTATTAATAGCTAATCTCAGTGGGTCACAAAGAGTGACCAGCCTATTTAACCCCTTAACTGCTCAGGCTTTTCCCCTCAAGTACTGAGCCCTTTATAGGGTTTTTGGGGTAGTTCGCGCTTAGGGCTCCATAACTTTTCTTCTGTGTAAGGAATCCCTGCCAAATTTGTGCTCTTTTTATTCCAACATCATGGGTATTCTAATGGTACCCACTGTTTGTGGATTCACTTGGAGGAGACTAAGAAAATAAGCAAAATAAAGCTACATTTTGAATTTCTTGAAAAAAATAGGGCATAAGTGCTCCGGATAAAAGAGTTCATTTTTTTTCCTAAAAATGGAATACACAAGGAGTTTGCTGTGCTAATGTCACCATTCCCCCAGCTTTCAGGAACATGTTGAGTTAAAAACGTTTTTTTTAACCACAGTTTTGGCATATTTCAAAGAGGTAGCCTATTTTTCCTATTTTCTTGTGGTTTCAAACTACTTCCATTTTGTGGCCCATGGGTGATCCAGAAAAGCTATACATTTCTGAAAAGTATAAAAATAAATAAAAATTCAGCAATAAGTCCTATGTGTAGATCCCTCAATGTTTTCCCAAAGAAACTAACTGCTGAAATAAAGAAATATTGAAAATGAATAGGAAAAAATGGGCTTTTGTGACGTTTTAATCTGTAACTGTTTGTCATGATGGCCGATTTACAAAAGCAACATACCATTATGTCCGCTAGACCCATCTGGTTGCGGGGCTATATAGAGTTTGTAGGTTCTCCAAGAAACCGAGGTAACCAAAGCCAAAAAATTAGCTGCACTGTACAATGGTCTTTCATTGTGTACCGAGTATAAACCAATTCTATGGTGAATTATGTAGAGTGAAAAATGTTTATCAAGAAAAATTATGTATGTCTGAAAAGGGCACAACATTTGGAGTTTAGGAAAAGTGGTTATTTGTACATGTCTGAATTTGTGGATACCTATACTATGATTTCGAGGGTATTTTTCAAAATGCCTTCTCTTTTTATAGACTGACTTGCATTTTAAAGGCAAAAATGCAGTGAAATTCAATTGGCAATAAAAACGTTTTACTATTCTATGCTCCCACATCTTCCAATAAAATGGTTCCTCACTTGTGTGGATAGGCTTAGTGCCCATGACAGGAAAAGGCCAAAAACGCAACATGGACACATCACATTTTTTCCACTCAAAACTGACCATTTTTTGCAAAGTGGGTAGCTGTGGGTTAGGGGCCCTAACTCAGCAGGCACCTAGGGAAACCTAGCAAACCTGCACATTTTTGAAAAGTAGCCACATGGAGTAATCTGGGGTAGGGTGACTTGCATGGCTCTCCCAAGGTTTTCTCACCCAGAATCCCTTGCAAACCTCAAACTTTGCTTTAAAAGAAAAACACATTTTTATCACATTTCTATGATGGAAAGTTCTGGAATCAGCAGGGAGCCACAAACTTCCTTCCACCGGGCATTCTTCCAAGTCTCCCGATAAAAATGGTACCACATTTGTGTGGGTAGGTCTAGTGGCGGTGACAGGAAAGTCTTAAACCCAACATGGATACATCACATTTTTACACTGAAAACTGATCTTTGTTTTGCAATGTGGGCAGCTGTGGGTTGTGGGTCTTAGCTCAGCTGGTGCCTAGAGAAACCTAGCAAACCTGCACATTTTTAAAACTAGACAACCAGGGTATTTCAGGGTGGTGTGCCTTGCCTGGATCCCATGAGGCTTTCTTATCCACAATGCCCTGCAAACCTCAAACTTTGGCAAAAATCTCACATTTTCCTTACATTTCTGTGATGAAACTTCTGGAATCAGGAGGAATTCACACAATTCCTACAACTCAATAAAAATGCTGCCCCAGTTGTGTGGCTAGGCCTAGTGCCCACGACAGGAATGGATCAAACCGTGGTCAATGGGAGTCCCCTCACAAGATGTGCAGCATGTTATCAGCACAAGTGGTGTAACACTGGGTGCTAGGAAGTTTATTGTCTCCTGCATATTCTGGAAGTTTCTATCACAGAAATGTAAGGAAAGTTTGTGATTTCAGGCAAAGTTTGAGGTGCGCATGCTATGTGGAAGAAAACATCATTGAATCCACGCGAGGCACACCACCCTGGAATCCCCTGGTTGTCTAGTTTTAAAAAATGTCTGTGGTTCATATGTTTTCATGGGTGGCACCACAGCATGGCCCCAAATACAGCTACCCCTATTGCTTATCTATCAATATAGTGCTTTAGGGCCTTTTGTGTCGCAGTCTCTTGGCCCACTCACACAAGTGGGGTACCATTCTTCTCGGGATCCATGAAAGGATTAGGACATTTGTGCTCCCCACTGATTACAGACGTTTTCCTCACAGAAATGTGAGGAAAATGTGTGTTGTAAGTCAAAGTGTGAGGTTTACAGGGCATTGTGGGTAAGACAATCTTGTAGATGCACGCGAAGCACACCACCTTGCACTCCCCTGGGTGTCTAGTTTTCAGAACTGTCTACCCCTGGAGGCAGATTTGGGGCATTCTCTCCACTTGTGACAAACCTCCAATCTGCCCCCAGTGGGTTAGAAAGACACTATTTCCCCTTCAGAGGTGTGGGTATGGCTCGATGCCAGGGTAGGTCACCATTTTGAATTCCCTGTTGTGTAGTGGACTTTCACCCCCATCAGGGGCAAATGGAAGGCAAACCCCTTGTCTGGCCCTGGAAGGGCAGAAACACTGGTATTGGCCACACCCCCACATCAAATGGGCCTCCTGTACATTTTTTAAAGAGTTTCCTGGTGTCTAGTGAGCTTTCTGCCTCCCCTGTGGGGTGGCAGAATGGGGGTAATCAAAGGCACCCGCAAACACTATATCACACGGAAAATAAATCTTGCAGGAAACTCCACTAAGGAGATTTTCAAAATGTTGAGCAAATTTGTGAAGCTGCATGCTTGCAATCATTCCATCCCAGCCTCCTAATTGTTATGCAATTCTCTGTCAGACTTTTTGAAGATAAGATCAACGTCATCTATGAAAATTTCCCTGCTGCCCATAGTCAACTGGGGACTCAACCATATTTCAATTTGCCATCCCCAAATAGCATTTCTGCATAAGAGAAATTTGAGCCATGCTCACAGGAGCAGGTACAAGTGATGCTGGCTGGTGCCAAATCTGGCTCCCCACAGGACATATGCCCCCCCCTCCCCAAGATGACTTCCTCCTTAGCCCACTGTATTGCACCCACGTCACTGAGCTTTTCAATCTCTCTTTAGACTCTGCCTCACTCCTGGCTGAGTGGAAGTCTGACCAAGTGTCTCCAATATTTAAAAAAACAACGCCAATCCTGAAAATCTCTCCAACTACCAATTTATCTGTGCTTCCTCTGTTAGGAAAATGGCTAGTGTGCTGCATACATAAACAACTGGCTGCCTATCTGGAAGAGCACAAGATCCTTGACCCCTCACAATCTGGCTTCAGAGCGATGCACAGCCACTGAAACCGCACTAGTGGCAGTCACCGATACCATTAGACTCTCATTAGATGCAGATACTCCAGTAATGATGGTATTGCTGGATCTGTCAAAATCTTTTGACACGGTCTCACATTCAATCTTAATCTGCAGACTCCACGATGCGGGTATACATGGTAGAGCACTAAACCTTTTCCATAGACTCCTTTAGTTCCCACACTTTGAAGGTCAATAAAGGGGTCCCTCAGGGTTCCTCCCTGATCCCAACATTATTTAATGTCTACATGGCCCCGCTTGTGCAGATTGTTAGATCTTGCGGGTTCGAGATCATGTCTTATGCTGATTACACCCAATTAGTCATCTACTGTGGCCAGGATCCAGATGTGGCTAAACCACGGTTTGTGTGCTGCATGAGGAAAATGGCTGATTAAATGACCAACAACTGCCTCGAACCAAATGGCAAAAAAACTGAGATAGTGTTGTTTGGCAAGGCTCAGGAGTCTTGGTCATCAGACTGGCTGAATTAGGCCCTGCCCCTTGCCCAAAACTGATTGTTAAAAATCTTGGCATCAAATTCGATCGGACACTTGAAAGACCAAGTCAGGGCAACTTGTGGCACCTGTTTTACCACTATGCGTTTACTTAGGAAAGTCTTCCCATGACTCCCCACTTCGTCAAGGAAACCCTAGTCCAGACACTGTTTATGAGTTGCCTAGACTATGGGAATACACTACTAGTGGCAGCAAATGATTCATTGCTAGCTAAGTGCCACGTGGTGCAGAATACAGCGGCCCTAATAATATGCAACCTCCCTTCTAGCTCATCCTCTGCCCTCATCCTGAAAGTCCTTCACTGGCTACCTGTCAGGAAACGTGCCATTTTCAAACTGTAATGCCTGACCCATAAGGCACTAACCAAACACCTTCCTACTTACTTGCATGATAGACTCAGTCAATACCAGCCTACGCGATCGCTCAGATTGTCGATTCAAGCTTTACTAAATACCCTTCATATCCGCAATTCCAGATTTAGAGGCAGATCTTCTCATATCTTGCCCCATTTCACTGGAACAGGCTTCCCTTGTAAATCCGGTTGCGCCAAGATCCTTCAAAATTAAAAAGAAATTTTAGAAATGTGGATGTTTTAACTGGTCTACCTGTACTTGCAGTTTTGGTTGCTAAGGGCAGAGATACTTCTCCTGGTGTGAGTCATTTGCCTATAACATAATATAACATAACAGTCACCCACATCCACCCTCGCGGGGGGGGGTAGAAATACTGAGGCTGCAGTTTTTGGGGTGGAGGCATGGCCATGGTGGCCAGCCCACACCACTACATTTTCTCTTTAGGTCTCGCCTGAGCCAGCGCGCATGCGCTGTCTGCGAGACTTTAAGTAAGGGCTTTTCAACTCTAAACACACGCTCGTGCGTGTGCTTTTTTTTTTTCACCCGCTATTGGCCTTTGCATGCGTCTTTCTTAGAAAGACAGCATGCAATTGGCCCAAGGCGGGTGCATGTCCCGCCTTCTGTCTACTGTGGCCTAGGGTGCTCGGGAGCGAGCAGTAGCACCATCTGTTTCCAATTATCGCAATTGGAAACAGATGGCGGTCAGCGCTGGTCGCGCTGGTTTTCCCTTGTAGTGCGCGCGCGTGCACACCACTCGCGGGTAGTTTTCTAGTGCTTGTTTTAGGACGTGCCCTGGTGTTCAGGCAAATGTCATCTTGCCCCTACTATTAAGCCACATGAGTGCAGTGGCAGGGGGTATTTACCCACATCTGGAAGCTTCCTTATCCCGGCCCCCAGTGTTACTTGTTCATGGGTTATAAACGCACAGATGGCTCGGTGGGTTAAACACTCGCCACTGACATCTATGATCTGCATTTCATCAGTATGAATCCCGGCAGAGACAGTTCAGTATTCCATCTTTCCGAAGTCGGTGCCATTTAATTGGGTAGGAGTGAGCTGCGCTGGGCTCCGCTGCCGGCTCCGTGCACCATGAGCCGCCTCCTGCTGCTGCTCGGGGCAGGTAAGTCCGTGGACAAGACCGGGCACTATGAGAAGGAAGAAGCAGGCGCTAGAAGGAGGCGGGGCAGACGGGTGCCTTAAGGGGAAGGAGAAGGTGCTAGAAGGAGGGGGGCGGGCGCTGTTTTAGTGTAAGAGGCCAGGACACAAGCAAGCAGCCCCTCTCTCCCATCACACTATCATTCGTGGCCAAAGACGTTCTGTCTCCCTCTAGGGCCAGTGTCGATACATCTCCTTCACCCCCCCCACCAACCCACTGGTGTCGCCATGGGTGCCCATTTCACCCTTACTGTCACACCAGAATGTTAACATTCCAGCCTCAGCCGTCATCCATAGGGGGCACCCTTATAGACATCCCACCCTCCTGCGACCACAACCTTAGCTGTCACCGCGGGACATCCCACATCTCCCCCCCACCCCCGTCGGTGATTGTGACCCCAGCGAGTCATCACTACTGTCCACCACCATCCCACCCCAATTACTGCCACCCCAGGGTGTGAGATTTTTCAGCTGCAGCCTTCCGTGTATATCTCGGGGGGACATCGTTACTGCAACCCCCCCCACACACACACCCCAGTCTTTACAGCCACTCTATGGACCGGCACTTCAGCCATCCATCTACTGCGTCCCCTTTACCCAAGATCTGTGTGCCATTACTACAGCCTCACTCCCCCGATTACGGTCACCTCAGGGTGTAAATATCTCACCCCAGCCTTAGGGACACGTCCCCCCACACACACCTCCGTCTTTACAGCCACTCTATGGACCGGCACTCCAGCCCTCCATCCACTGTGCCCCCCTTTACTTCAAGCCCTGGGTGCCATGACTACAGCCTCACCCCCCGATTACGGTCACCTCAGGGTGTGAATATCTCACCCCAGCCTCAGGGACACATCCCCCCCACCACCCCCCGATCTTTACTGCGAGGCCAGGGTGCCCTCATTACGCCACCCCGCCCGCTCCCCATTTACTGCAGCCCTGCTTGAGCGCTGCAGCCCCTCCCGCTGAGGGGTGGTCTGTCTACCTGCTTGTCATTCCTCAGGTGTCTGACATGATAAGTTGCGGAGCAGATACACCCGTCCGTGTAACCAGGTCGAGCGCTCTCAGACCGTGTGATTCAATCACTGTCACGTCGAGGCTTCTACAGCACGGCACTGGCTGAAAGTGATTGGCGCGACATACACAGACACTGGTTGGTCCTTGCATGTCGCGATATAGATATGCAGATTAATATGCATAGTCCATATATAAACACATGCGGACTTGGGTTGATATGTGACTTTACATCATATATAGTACTGGCTGCTGTACATGGGCCGGTATATGAACGTACACATTTGTTCCTAGGTGTGCCTATGTGCACTTGCAGGCTGCTGTGTGTGCATCGAGACGTGATACTGCTCGATATAGGTGTACACACTCAGTCCTGTGTGTGCCCTGATCTGGGCACACTCGTATGAGCGGATATAGACATGTACACGCTTCTATATATGCACATATAGCGTCGTATATGTGCCCGTCTTATGTCGTCAGCATTTCTATAGCTTAGTTCTTGTTCGCTCGTAGACCGTTGTCGCTTTACATACAGAAGTGCTCGTGTACGAAGGTCGATGTACCTACATGTACACACATAATTGTATATGGTTCGATACGTGCAGCACGCATGCTTGTATGTTCTTCGATATTCGTACCCATAGACTTTCGTATGACTCGATATGTGCTTAATCCAGTTGTTTTACGAATAGACAGAATTATATACAGGGCTATTCGTGCGAAACAGTTTATTCTATATGGAACGATGTGTGTATACACAGATTTGAGTCAGTTTGATGCATACATCAACGAGTATTTTAAATCGATCGCTATAGCCTCACGCAGATTTGTAGATTATCGATCTATGCACACTCGATACGTGTGTTTATGGTTCTATGTATACATGCATACGCGAGTGCATCTATAAGATGCAGGCAGGCTTGTGTACCGACTGGTACATTGACATGCACACACTCGTATACAGATAGATTTGACCACATACAGACGTCTGTAAGCAAATGCGATGCAGCGCGAGAAATGAAATTCGTTTTATTTATTTATATGTTGACTTACCTGTAATCGGCCGTAATCCGTAGTTTACTACCCCCCACCCTGCCCCTCCCCCGCCCCACGTCAGCGCCCGGCGGCACTCCCACCACGGACCGCTACTGGGTGGGAGGAAGAAAGGGCGACGGTATTAGATCTTTCCTCGAGAGTAAGAGTGTGTGTAAACAATGGAACAGCATGGTATGTTTTGCTGCTCCTTGTATAGAGCTTAGCCTTATACCCCCTGAGACTGCTTCAAACTATTGAACGCGGATAATAGTTGGGCACAGAGAGCTTAAGAGGGAAGGTATGGATAAGAGAGGGAAGAATGGAAAGTGATGTCATGCCTAGTGCTTTAAATTAGATGGTACTGTTTTGAGAGGGAGAGTACCTGCACTTCTCAAGAGTGACAATACTTTTAATTGGAGAGTATCAGCATTTCTCAGAAACAAGCTAGTACTCTGGTACAAGGTACCTGCACTTCTATTTTTCCATTTTAAACACTGGTTATGCCATGTTGGATGATTGAGTAAAACTAATGCTATTGCTAGACTTCTTCAAAGCGCTCCAAAGGGTACAGGAGAGGGCTGGAGGGTAATTAAAATGAAAAAGCTGACAGGGAAGATGAAAGGAAGGCGAGGGGGAGAAAAAAGAATACAACATCATGCAACACTTTAGGCTGCTAAGAAGTATTGAGTTCAGGATTTCGATGTTGTAAAAGTGTAGCTTCAAAGGTTGTTTTGTCTCCTGCATAGACAACTGCAAAACTATCTATTATGCACGCCATACAGCTAAGCACAATCTAAATAAAACACAGATGTTGATACCAGGACATGCAAGAACAACAGGCCATTCTAACCCCAATGAGTGCTAAGTGGCTAGCAAGTTGCAGTCTCATACCAAGTCCAATCGGCTGGCTGCTGGACACAAATACACCCCGGATTAGTTCTAAGCTGTAAGCTTAGAACTAGAAACAAGCATTACTTACCACGAACGCACCTCCGGTACCATCTACTGCCAGCATTAGTGATTGTACAATCCTTACTCCATATCTTACGGACTGGGTTGGCTGCCTTCCACATCATCAGTCATTATTTTGGGTCTGGTTTGAAATGATGTTTGAATGCGGTTACCAGGGTGGCTGTTTCATGGTTATGATCTCTCCCTATTGCTCAAAGTCAGGTGTAGGTTCAGCCCTTATTTCACCGGTGTAGGGTGTCATCAGTGCAAGCATACAGCAGGACCGAAAGACCATCTTCCCTTCAGAGCCGCGATTGTAAACACATCCAGGGCAAGCAAGGTGAGCTTGCAGTGCAGGGGAGCCCTTTGAACCTTCCCAATTCTGGGTATTCCTTTGATATGCATCATTAATGTAGGCCCTGAAGTAATTTGGCAAAAAATCATGGGAATAGTAAAAGGACATCACAGAGTCTCGATCCAGCACTGGCATCACAGGAAGTGACATCACCTGGTGTTTGACCCTGATTACATCACAGTTATTGACATTACACAATATTTGAACCTGTTGAAATCAGCAGTAGCAGATGAAAAATTGATGCATTGAAGGTAAATGTAATAACTTTAAAATCTCACTGAAGCAGATAAAAGGCTGATTTAAGAGCTGGCAGGCGTCTCTGTTGCAACCCGTACCCTTCCCATCTCTAAAATGTGCCACTTCTAGAGAGCTCTCATGGGACTGTGATGTTGCTTTTCTGAATTGGCCTCTAAAACAGCCTTTGCCTACCAATAGCACATTACAAATACTGGAAAAATAATTATATTGTTGAACACTGGTCATGCTTGAAATTCGGTAACCTGCTCAGCTGAAAGGTGACTCACACAGAAGCATAGGAGTCTATAGGAAAATGATTGGGGTCACAAGCATAACCCTTGACTGACGTCCAAGAATGTAAACACCAGACATTTTTATGAGTTTCTCCAAAAATGACTCACTTAAAATGCAACATAAATACACTCCACATACCACTCAGTACCACATAATTACATGCCACATAATTACACTCTACTCAATGCAACATAAATACACTCCACATAATACCACTCAGTGCCACATAATTACACGCCACATAATTGCACTCTACTCAATGCAACATAAAAACACTCCACATAAATGCACTCTATGCCACATACCACCAATCAACATGAATGCACTCCACACCATGACACAATTTCACTAAGCATAATTTCACTCCACACCACAGTTCCAGGCCACACAATTCAACTCCACACATTTCCAATACACACCACTTAATTACACACCAAACAACATATTTCAACTCCACAACTCCACAATCCACAACGTAACTCCAATCCACACCATATAGTGGCACCACCTGAGCACCAAACATCATTCACCACCACCATTTTGCATCAGCGCACCACCTAAGCATCACCTAAACATCACCTAATCATCACTTCAGTCTGCCCTCGGAATCTGGCATCTGTTGATTCTCCCCTAGTGTCTGTCCGCTGCTCGTGTTCTAATTAAATTACTGTTTTCCAATTTCCACTCCCCTGTTATTTATGTCCCGCTCCCCCATAACAAAAAAATTTATAACAAACAAGCATGAGAACAGGCAGGAAGAAGTTGCCAGCAGTGCAAGTACAAAAAAACTACAAGACATTTTTTATGTTAAAATCTTTTTAATGAGGTTGTTCAGTTGTATATAATGTCGTGTTGGTTTGTATAAAGGTAACAAAAATGCTTAACACTTTTTATTATAACTTTTCAACATGATGCACAGCAGCCACAATGCTCTACAACATAGCCAAAAGTTCTGGCTAAACACATAAGGTCCCAAAGGCGAGACCTATTGGCTATGCCAATGCTTGTTTTTAATTTCCCCTGGCGTCTAGTGAGCTTTCTGCTCCCTTGGGTGGGGGCAGATTGGGGTTAGTATCCCCCATCCGCCCCGGGGGGGGGGGAAGAAAGACTATTGCAACATTATTTTTACAAAGTTTCCCTGGTATCTAGTGGGCTTTCTGCCCTCGAGGGGGGCAGATTGGGGGTAATGACCCCATCCACGCCCTGGGGCCAGAAAGACTGATGGAGTCTT
Source organism: Calotriton arnoldi (assembly GCA_963921515.1). Taxonomy (NCBI): domain Eukaryota; kingdom Metazoa; phylum Chordata; class Amphibia; order Caudata; family Salamandridae; genus Calotriton; species Calotriton arnoldi. Next base: position 1,694,088 of record CAWUFW010002180.1, read on the forward strand.
TTTGGGGGTGGGGGTATGGCCATGATAATGGTGGGCAGCCCCATCCCTGTACATTTTTTTAATAACATTTCCCTTGTGTCTAGTAGGCTTTCTGCCCCCCGAGTGGGCAGATTGGGAGCAATCACCCCATCCGGTCCCCGAGGGGGCACAAAGACTGTTGATGCATTTTTCTTAGGGTGGGACATGCCCATGGTGGGCAGCCCCCACCCCTACCTTCTTTTTTTTATAGTTTCCCTTTGGCTAGTGGGCTTTCTGCTCCCCCGGGGGGGGCAGATGAGGGGTAATCACCCCACCTGCTCCCAGGGAGCAGAAAGACTGAATTGTTCAGGTGTGGTGGGGGGAGCACAAGCCCTTGCCCATTTCCCTGGTGTTCTAGTGGGTGGATCCCTGATTGGGGATCACTCTCCTGTGGCGATCTCCAAGCATGGATCCACTGGGCAGATTCTGCCCTTTCCAACAATACCTCCACCAAAAGCAATCGGTGCCTAGGGGGCGGACATATACCCCTGAGCACTGATGCAGTGAAGATAAAATGAGCCAATCATCTCGTTTTGCTTTCACTTTGCTGAAACAATGTCAGCCTGCCCAGCATGCTGATCTTCATTACAGTAAATAAAAATGACACTCAGGCTGCTTGGGAAGCACTTCCTGAGTAGCCCGGGGTAAAGTTAAATAATGGACTCACTCTGGTGCAGAGCATCAAGGGGACTTTGTACACATCCCCAGTGTCAGCCAATGGCCGACACCCACACTTCAGGGGTTAAGGACATTCAATAATTCCCTGTAACTGGAGATTTTGCACCATAATATGTTAGTGCATAGGTCACATTGCTGGAGCGTAATTTGCAACCACTTTTTTGTGACATGTCTCTTAGTACATCAGTCTTCTACTACTTTTTCAGAAGTAATATTTTATTACCATACGTAACACCAAACCCACAATGTACATGGCCAAAGGTGGGGGGTTGGCAGCAGGCCAGGCACTGAAACCAGGCCCTGCGGCAAATTCCCCACAGTCAGAAAACCCCATGCAAAGCCCTTGGCCTGTAACCAGGCCCTACACCCCCATGGGCAGCCAATACCCAAGGCCCTGCGGCTAACGCCCCAGGGCCCAAACACCGCCGTGTGCAGCAGAGGGGTGTTGGGTTCAGGGCCTGGTGCCCAAAGTCTGTGGGCGCGCTTGCCTGAATATGTGATATTACAACATAAAGAGTGTCATTTTAAGTAGGGCAGACCTACTGACTTTGTCAAAGGGTCAGAACACTAAAATATAAAAAGTGGGCCTATTGGCTTTATAAAGGGACCAGCATATTAACATACACAAAGCAGGTCTATAATCTTTGTCAAAAAATTCACCAGTAATTATAATCAAATGTACATTATATAACTTCACACATTAAAATGTTAAATAAAAGTGACTGTCATAATTTAAAGACTTATTAAAAAAAAATCAACATGTATTTATATGAGTCTTCCTTTTAATAATTTGTAGGCCATAAAGTGCAGCCATAGAACCCACCACAAGAGGGCCCTCAACTCCAGCTGAAGAGCATACCGATGAAACTGGGAGTGCTTTAAAAAAATATGGTAAGCTGTCCTGGAGTCATGGATTTATTGACACAAGAGGCTTACTGTGTTTCTTTTTTGATGTTGATGTGTGGCTGCTTCACTTCCATTAAAAAATTGGTCAGCGATACCAATGAATGGATTAACACCAAATTTGGCAGAAAGCTAGATCTTGACCCAGAAAGTGTGCTTTTTGTGATTTGGTGTAAATCCATTCAGTAGTTTTTGAGATAGTAAAGTTCAAAAACTTTATATACATATCACACCGCAGAGGATCCGCAGATCTGACATAGCTCAAGCAGAGATCTGGCCAACAATGTGGCGGCAGCCACCTTAGGACTCAGGACTCAGTACCAAGTCCTAGAAAAAATGCAAAAATAATGGAGCTATCTGGCATGGTAGGGATACCCTGCCCCCCCTAGACCTTGTGAGGGGGTCAAAAATGATGTAAAATGTTTTTTTACTGCAAATCCATACCCGAAAAAAAGCAAACCCCCCTGGGTGGGCTAAGGCCTGGGGGTGGTTCAATTTAAATATTTTGGGGAGGAGGCACGCAACACCACCTCGCCCCTCGACCGTCACTTAGGTCCTGAGGACTCCAACCCCGGGGCACGCATAAATTAATGGAAACGGGTTTGCGGGCCCCCTCCCCAAGCATCATTCAGGCCTCAGGGAGATCACCCCCTGTGCTGATTTAAAATTAGAGTGAGGGGGATGCGTGCCCCTCTCCCAGAGGATGGGCAGGCCCTGGGCACACATCACTTGGGCTGTAATTAATTAAAACAGCATGGGGGTGTACAGCCCCCCTCCCTGATCCTATAAATGCCCCGGGGAAACCATCCCCTGGGGCCAACACATAATTATTGGGGCAGGGGCACAGGGCCCCCTACCCTGAGCTAACAAAGGCACTGGGGACCCAATACACCTGGGCTAGCTCCACTTTGGTGTCCTGGGTAGCCCATCCCCATGACACCATTTTCCTGCCTGCAACAGTGCGGGCAGGGAAACTTGTCTGCCACACCCAGCAGGTGCCTAAAGAATACTTCCATGGGGAGGGAGTAGACGTTTGTTTCCCTGCCTGCGCTCTTGCAGGCAAGAAAACTCAGATTGCTCCCACCCGGCAAGACCATTGAAATACACCTGCTGCCGCCGAGCTGGAGCAATGCTGGGTCCCCGATGCATCCATGATGGATGCTTGCGGGAAGGCGCCGAGGCCATGGGGGCCCTGGGGCTCCCCCCACGGCAAGTGTGTGCTGTGGGTACCCCAGGTGGGCACTGGGTCCTTCACCTAAGGCCACTATTGGTTCAAGTAAAGGGGCTGCACGCCCCTCCCCTTAAATTAAGTAAAAGCTCCGGTGGATTATGTCTCTGCATCATAAAGGATCGGAGGGGCTGTGCACCCCCTCCCTTCAGAATTAAATAAAGCCCCTGGAATGAGATCCCTGAGGCCCATAAAGTTTCTGGGAGGGGGGCCGCATGCTCCCCTCCCCTTAATATATTCATACGTCCCCTAGCAATGGCGTTCCTTGGGCCTTTAAAGGCTTGGGGAGGGGGCCGTACTCCCCCTTCCCCAATAATTATAAAAAAGAGTGTCCCGGATGGGTGCAAAATGTAATGATAAAAGATAGGCATGAGCCGCTCATTTAATATTTACTGCTTCTTTGATGGAGAGCCTCATAATGCCTTGTGAGGGCTTTTTGGTTTATATATTTTTGAGCTTCGTGGTATCCCTAGAATAGAGAGGGGTACCACCAAGCCTTTTGTTAATGTTATTGGGGTCTGCAGGGAGCCCAGCAGCCCCCCAGCAGTGTTAAAAAAAGTAAGTCTCCTGGGTCATGACCTCAGGAGAACTTACTATGGTTTTTTTTTTTTAAAGCACTTCTAGCTGGGGCTGTGTGCTCTTCTGCTGGAGTGCAGGGCCCTCTTGTCTTTTATGATTGCATTTTGTGAGCTGAAAAATGTTAAATAAAATACTTAAGACGTCTTGGTTTTATTATTTCTTTCAAAAAAACAATAAGTCTTTGACTACTTATTTTAAACATTTTCACCCACAAAATGTACTAATAAACCTTTTGTAAAAGAAAGTTTCACTGAAATATTTTTTAATGCCAACTTTATTAAACATTTTTATAATAATCATTATTAATAAATATTACATTGGGTGCATTACTGACATATACATGTGCTTAAAAATATTAGTTATTTTTGGAGAAAGAAGATAGATATGCTTTATATATATTGATGTGCTCATTCCTTGATAAAAAACCAATAGGTTCACTTTTTATAGTTTGGTGCTATAACTCTTCAACAAAGTCAGTAAGTCTGCCAGAGTGCAGCCAGGACCTGTGAGACCAACTGCATTTTGCTTGTCTGGAAAAAGGCCAAGCCCTGTAGCCAACTCCACGCCTTGTGTGGGAATTGCGTTAAATATGGTAATAAAAGATTTATTTACGTTAAAAAAAACTAGATATTCAATGAAAAAACCAAAGGTTAAAGTGATGTTATAGTTAGATATGCAAACAATGACTTACTTTCTATTGAAAAAAACCTTAGAAATTCACAGAAAAAAACAAAGGTTAATGGGACGTTGTAGACAGGCAAAAATGTCAGTTAAAACATACCATTTTAAACTAACAAGCCCACTGAAATTCACCAGAAAATGTCACTTAGAACATAACAGTTTAAAACTATAAAATACACTGAAATTCATGAGTTGTAGTTAACTGAAGTAACTATAACTCCTACCATTAAGTCATTATAACTCATGCCGCCACCATGTACAGTGTTGTCATAAATTATGTAATTTCAGATCTCAGATGTCTGAGAATGGCATTATCAATTCTGTCATCGAACATGGCATGAGTGATGTAATATGCAAAGGTATAAGCAGTTCATGCTGAGTGCGTGAGTTATCATTACTTCATGGCGCGAGTTTTGCCAATTTTAAGGAGATAGGTCAATCCTGATTGACTGGTGACCACATGAAGAATATGTTGTGGTCAGGGGTGTGGCTTCAAGGGGGTGTTTTGGGGTGGGACACTCCCAAATCAAATACATTCTTCGCTTGTTAGTTGGGTCTAGAGGCCGTGAGTCGGCCTGCTATCTCTTTGTCAGTTTTGCTTGTCTGGAGCCAAGAATAAAAGACAAAACAGTAACCTTTGATGTAAGCGGGGAGAAAGAGACAGAGATACCTATCTGGGGGAAGAATGCCAAAATGCACAATCAGATAATCTGTAATCAATATGGTTTCTCTGCTTGTCTAAATTGTGTGATCCTAATCAAATATTTTATTTCACAGAGCCTCCTTTTTCTTTTGTTATCACATATGAGCACACTTTGAAATACATGAGTTCAGGATGTGTGCTATGCGAGCACTTCCTATGTTTGATTTAATAGACTATAATGTTGATCCATCTATCAAAAAAATCTAGGCCACGTTTAGGGTTTACATGACTATTGACTTGTCTCTTGAGTTCCCTAATGGCATTGTCGTTGGGGGCGAGCCATGAACATTTCTAAAAAGAATCTCTTTTAATAAATGTATGTCTATGCAGTGATATAATCTGATGCACTAAGGTGAAATTCTTTTGCCTGTTAAAGAAATAAACTTTTATGAATTTTAAAGAGATTGTATCATATTTTTACATTGTATTTGTTACACAATACACATGCCAAATGTGTTTATGCTTTGGCTCGTACACAGACTCTTAGAGCCAAGCCAGACCCATGGCTTGGCTAGGCTTGCCCTATTCATTTGCTGGCACAGTCTCCTCTATTTGTGGCTGAGGTATATTTCATGGGGCTGTCAATCACTTGATAAAATGATTTGCAAAAGGTGATGACTAGAAATATTGAGCCTTGCCTACATGCACCAATTTGACAACTCTACCATCAAGGCTTCTTGTAGCAGAGACGAAGAAGAGGGTGTGCAGAGAAAATACATTTAAAATAAGAACTCCAAGCTGTTGTGTTGTACGTGACCATAGTCATGAGTTCTCAAGGAGAACTACAGTCAGGGGCATAACTTCAGCGGGAGGTTTGGGTGTGACACCCTTCAAAGGCATTCTTGGTTTGGTAGTCTGGTCTGGGGGCCTTGAGTGGAGTCTGCTAATGTCTGTGTCACTTTTACTCATTGTTCTCATTTCACTAAAAGGTTTTAACTTGTTAATTTTTGGGATCAGGACCTCGAATATATATAGTGAGTGACCAGTTTACCAAAAAAGTAGTAAATCAACAAATACTCCTTGAATGGGTGCAAATGTACCACTTTTTTGGAGTTTACAAACATTGGCAGTAGTAGGCTTGGCGTGTCGTGGCAGTCTTAGGCACACTACTGGCAATCAAACAACCAAAAGGTGATTGAAGGAATGCTTGCAAATGGTCTAACCAATGACAGGCATTTGCCGTAGAATTCAAACCCATAGATTTTTTACCACTGTGCTACTAGTCTAAACAGAGGCCAGCCTAAAGCAAATTAGTACTCAACTTGATCATCAAGGGAACCATCCATCCTGAACCTTGGTTCTGTCACCCCCTCCACGCTGCAGTCCACTGCTTTTTTATTTGGGGTAATTGAGATTTAACCCCCTGAATCTCATTGACTAAGCTACGCCCCAGGTTGTGGAACCCATTACAGAAATCAGGGACATGGTCCCTGCATCCTGAAAATGAATTTAAAAAATATGTAAAGGGGCCTGGGTGAGCACACTTTGACCCCCAAACGCATGTGTGGGGGGTCCCGAAAGTGCCCCTCTTGATTGGATGGCCACAGCATGGACAGCGTGTCAGCCATTACAGGACTTAGAGTCATTGGCCTGATTTAAATACGTTATAGTGAAAGCCTTCTTTTGAGGGTCAGAAAAAGGAACACATTTCAATGGTGAGAACAGATTTTTGTCACAATATAAATCATTTTTTGGTGATACCATACTAACTTACGGAATTGTAGTGTGTTCTAAAGTCCTTTTACCCTGTGAAACACATTGATCCACTGGCTAAAATTTGATCAACCATGTTTGAGATAAAAACTGTTTTCTCTCATGGTTTTCTGATATGGGTTATGGAAGGTGCTCCTGAAGCTTAAATGAGAACACACTTTCTATAAGCTCACAATATCTTTCTCAGCCAGGCCAGAGAAGTCCCCTGTCAGAAATAGTCTGATAGTTTGAGTAAAGCATGTAGCAGTCTGTCAGTTGATTCCCCAGTGTTATTTTGAAGCTTCCTACAGTGCTATAATGAACAACTAGCACGCTAAAATTCTGTATTTATGACAAAAGTGTGCCCACCTGAATACTATCTTGATAGAATCAAAGCTGTAAAACTGAAAACATCTCCTCGAGAGGATACTGCAGTAAATTAACAAAATGAAGGGTTTCATTTTTTACATAGAAATTATGGTAAGTGCTCTAGAAAGCTAAAATCAGGACACATTTTCTATGAGTTCTCAATTATTTTCCTCTTCCATGACAAGAACTAACATGAAAAATAACCACAAACCACCAACAAATGCCAAATGTAATTTAATCAATTAACTATAACTTGTATCCATATCATGCACTGCTTATGACCTCAGATATTACATCACTTATTAGATTCAAAGGACAATATTGTTCAAATTACTAACGAGCAGTGCATGATGGTGACAATGGTTTGGGTTGTTTTTCCAGTTAGTTCTTGTCTCATTTCAACCTAACTATAATGTCACTTTAATCTTTATTTTTTAGTGAATAATAGAAGTGAGCCAAACAGATGGACTCACCAAAGAACAAAAATATATTTCCACTACAATGTTTCAGCTTCCGCCTTCCTCAGGTAGTACAAGAGTGTTTGCGCTGTGGCTGCACAGCCGAAGAGCCCTAAATGCTGGGTTATGTTCCTCACTTAATCTCATGCACATTTCCTGTAATTACGCTTATTTAAGCTGCAGCAAATTACGTGTGTTGCATCAACTCCATATGGAACCTGCAGCTTCCTCTCTCTAAACAGGCTATTTCCTTTATAGTAACATAAAAAGATATTTAAAGAATACTAGTGCATATCAGAAATTTAAACAAAGACAATTTCTTTAAAAAATTTAAACATATAAAGTAACAGTACCTGGAAAGAATTGAACCCTCCTCCTCATATTAACAGCACTTACACAATGGCGATCATGTAATTCCAACAATGAGGCCGACTACGATGTCGTTAGGAAACTGTCCCGATCGAATCGGTTCCGGACTCGTTTCCTACCGAATCGTGTCCTGCTAGTCCGGATGACTAATTACGATGCTTCGCAACATCGTTCGGTCGGACTCACATTGATTTCAATGGGAGCCTGTGTTCTGACTGAGAACACAGGCTCACATTGGAAAAAGGGGTGGTTGGGGAAAACCTTGCACCCTGTTGCGGGCACCCCATGGTGCCTGCTACATTGCGCATGGTTGGTAAGAGGGGTCTCTTGGGTACCCCTACGGGCCACATTCGGATGCTTCCGGGTGAAGGGGGGCCCACAATGGGCCCCCAGAGACCGATTCCGAAAGCCGTTTCGTCTCCGGCAAACCGAGTCGGAATGGCTGTCCGAATCGGTCATCGTTATCGCTCGTCCGGATACCGTGTCCATTGAGCTGAACGATTCAGCTCCGAAGGACTCGGACCAACTCAATGCCTTTCGGAACCGATTCGGACTGCCTGTACAGTTTCCGGACATCGTAATCGGTCGTTGGGCAAACTGTACGATTCGGTAGGAAACAAGGGTTCCTAATCGGATTCGGTAATAACGAATCCCGTCCGGAGCCCTTCCTAACGACATCGTAATCGGCCCCAATGTGGTTTTTTTTACCCAAGATTGATAAGAGTGCAACCTGACCTCCTGGTTAACCCATACTGTCATCTTGAAATAGTTTACTGGAAACCAATTGGCAGTACATAGATAATTTTTTCATCCCCCGCCCCACCTCCCCCAAGTACAGCGTTTAGCTTTTTATGTAAAGATATATTGTGTTTTCTGCCCAAAATTGAGGCTCCCTTAGAAAGACAATTTCTGTATGATTACTATAGATATTTGTTCTCTCTATACATGTATCTCTCATGACAAGGGCATTGAGGCATATTGGCACTTCTTGAGATGAAGATCAATATATATGCTTGACCATACTAACATGAATTTGATGACGCTTACATTTTATCTAAAAAAATAACAGCTTTCTCTTTCAGGAGACTTTATTTAGGGACATTACAACTAAGGGGTCGATTCCGATTCGGGCCGGAAAAAGCACCGACCGACTCGGAGCCGGAATTAATTCCGACCGACACGTACCTGTGGCGCCCGACCCGCCAAGTACGATGCAAAGCGTGCAAAATCCGACCGACACGTACGGAACCCAAGCCGAACGACCGAGCCGCACGGAAAACAGCAATCCGGCCGGAAAAACACGCGAATCGAACCGACCGAAACGCACCCGGAACAAATCCGACCGAAACGTACCCGCGAACTCCAAACCGCAAAGTACGATGCAAGGCGCGAAAACCACGACCGAGTCGTACGGAGGACAAGCCGTACGACCGACACGCATACAAAACAGCGAGCCAAAGTAACACAAAACACCGCGACCGACGCGTACGCAGCATAGAAAATTGCACAAACACAGCGTGAACGAAACGGAGAAGACCGTACGAGACAACTGCAGGGTCCGACTCGGTCACAAGAACGTTTCCAACATGCACAGAAAGTACTAAGGGAAAATACACAAAAAAAGGCCAAACAAGCAATTACAAAGCCAATAAATACTGGGGGGTGGGGACAGAGAACAAAGACACACCCACAACTCCACCCATATAAAGGACACAAATCCCAACCATGAGCCTTTGCAAATGCTATTCACCTGCCAGCACTCAACAGACAGCAACCACACACCCACAGCTCATCCCTCACACAAGCCACACACCATCAGCACACCAACAAATAGCTACCTCACATACACCCAGCAAAACACACACTCACACACCTTCACCTGCACACCAACACACACATCACTCACCATCACCACCCATCACCATGCCCCCAAAGAAGAATCACAAGTTCCTAGATTGTGAATTGGAAGTCCTGGTAGACGAGATCCTCAGGGTAGAGCCACAGCTGTTTGGCGCACTGGTCCAACAGACACCCATCTCCCAGAAAACAAAGATGTGGGAGAGGATCATCAACAGGGTGAACGCACAATCACCATGTCTGCGCACAAAGACTGACATCCAGAACAGGTGGTATGACGTGCGCAGGAGGGTACGGGAGCTGCTGAAGAAGGACTACCTCCTGAGCCAACACACCGGCAGTGGCCCTCCTGCCAAGCCAGTATACCTCAGGCCCTGGGAGGAGAAGGTGCGGGCCATCCTTCCGCCAGTGAGCGTCTATGGACTAGAAAACATCCCAGAGCCTGGTGAGTACACAACAAATGTACACAATATTCTGCCACAATACACACACACATCACTGTCAAGGGGAGAGTCAAACCATGCACTCTTAGCAATTACACAGCAACCAGAACAGAATCATCCCAAAATGTGTATGTCAGTCAGATAAACACAACACATGCCATCTCAAAGTTACATTTAACCGTGTCATCACATGTACAAACACAACTACAACTACAGCTAGGCAGTGGCACAAATATAACTAACAAACACATCCAGACATGTAGCCACCACTACAACACCAACACACAGTGAAGACCACTGAAAGAAAGGAATTCTGTGTATGCTGGGCAAGTCAGTGTAGCCAATAGCATCATGGGAGTCGTAGTCACAGATATTGCTCACCCCCACAACTGTCCCATCAACACCACCATGAACCATGCGCACATCACAGGGAGTGGAAAAGGACTCACAAGATGGCTGACACTGGGTACTGCTGTGGGGAGCACAAGGCCCTGCTGGCAACTGTGCAACAACCAACAGCAGGACACCACTGACTGACATCCTGAGAGACAACTTGCACTCCCTGCAATGGAAGCACGTTCCATGGTGGGATATCTGGCTGGGTGGGAAGGAGGACTCGCAGCACTGACCATAGTCACAAGCACCTCCCCTCACACACCCCCTCAACACAAACTCCACATAACCCACCTGGGAGAATGCAATGCCTCACATCCTAACTCAAGATCCCACAAAGAACCACCACCCTGGGTTATGCTGTGTGAAGCACAGGGACACTCTTGGGACTTTTAGCCAAACAACTGCCAGGACAACACTCCCAGCCATCCTGTCAGCACAGGCAGCCCACCCCACAGGGAAGCAGAGTCAAAAGGAAGGAAGGATGGGCATGCTGGGAAGGGGGTGGAGGCAATAGCATGATGGGAGTAGTAGGCACAGATATTGCTCAGCCTCACAACTGGCCCATCAACACCACTCACAACCATGCTCACATCACAGGGAGTGGAAAAGGACTCACAAGATGGCTGACACTGGCTACTGCTGTGGGGAGCACAAGGCCCTGCTGGCAACTGTGCAACAACCAACAGCAGGACACCACTGACTGACATCCTGAAAGACAACTTCCACTCCCTGCAATGCAAGCACGTTCCATGGTGGGATATCTGGCTGGGTGGGAAGGAGGACTTGCAGCACTGACCATAGTCACAAGCACCTCCCCTCACACACACCCTCAACACAAACTCCACATAACCCACCTGGGAGAATGCAATGCCTCACATCCTAACTCAAGATCCCACAAAGAACCACCACCCTGGGTTATTTTGTGTGAAGCACAGGGACACTCTTGGGACTTTTAGCCAAACAACTGCCAGGACAACACTCCCAGCCATCCTGTCAGCACAGGCAGCCCACCCCACAGGGAAGCAGAGTCAAAAGGAAGGAAGCATGGGCATGCTGGGAAGGGGGGTGGAGGCAATAGCATGATGGGAGTCATAGTCACAGCTCAACATCCCCCACCACATGGCCCAGCAAGCTCACACTCACGCATGCACATCCCACAGAGAGTGGAAAGGCCCATCAAAGATGTCTGACACTGGTGCTGTGTTGTGGGGAGCACAAGGGCATGCTGGGAACTGCACACCAACCAACAGCAGGACACCACTGTCAGCCATCTTGCCATTGCTCTCACACCCACACACACTGAACTCCCCACAAAAGCAAGTAAGTATGGGAATGCTGGGAAGTGGGGTGGAGGCAATAGCATGATGGGAGTCATAGTCACAGACATAGCTCACCCCCACAACTGTCCCATCAACACCACCCTGAACCATGCTCACATCACAGGGAGTGGAAAACAACTGACAAGATGGCTGACACTGGCAACTGCTGTGGGGAGCACAAGGCCCCGCTGGCAACTGTGCAACAACCAACAGCAGGACACCACTGACTGACATCTTGAAAGACAACTTTCACTCCCTGCAATGCAAGCACAGTCCATGGTGGGATAACTGACTGGCTGGGTGGGAAGGAGGGCCGGCTGTCAACAAAATACAACCAATGCAGACCATGTTCACACCCCAACAAATACATAGAAATGCCCAAATAATGCAGGACAATGTGCTACACCAATATCAACCCCTGACTGTGACAACTTAGGACAATGCAATGTACAGGCCCGCACCCAGAGGCACAGTCACAACTGTCAGGTGTGTCAACCATTGATGCCTGCAGAAACATAACATACATTGTGTGTGTCTCCCAAAAACAGGTGATGATGGGGACACAGCAGCAGACGCTGAGGAGTCCCAGTCCCAGGCTGAAGAGGATACGGAGCTCACTGGTGTCGAACAGCCTCTGCCCTCCTCGGATGAAGAAGACCAACCTGGCACCTCCGGTGCAAGTCAACATGCAGCACCAGCAGGACCACCAGCTGCAGCACCAGCAGGACCACCAGCAGGACCACCAGCTGCACCCCCTGCACCCACCCCTCCAACGACTGTCACCACAAATACCATCCCTGCCGACATGGACAGAACAAGGAGCACCACCAGCACAGGGACCCTGGACCAACGTGGGGCCATGGACACCACCACCACCACCAACCCCCAAGGGGGACCAGGGTCATCTGTGCGTGCCACTGCACGCCCTGCACATGTTGGCAGGGGTGGTGGGAGGGGTGGGAGACAGAGGTCGCTGCTTGCAGAGGTGTCTGGTGTGCATGATGACCCACAACTGGCACGCATAGCCGATGCGTACCAGTCCAGCACCGGAGATCTCAGCCAGGTAGTGGGGCTCCTCAGGGACATTAAACAGCAGCAGGCTGCCCATCATGCCCGCTTGGACTCACACATGTCCCGCGTGGAGTCCAAGTGGGACACACTGCAAGAGATGACGGCGGTGCATAGGGACATATTACAATGCCTCCGCCAGATGACCAGCAACCAGTCTACACCTCCCTGTGTGCCAACAACATCTGGTGCTGAAACAACTGCAACTGCCACAGGGAGGGAGGATGACTCTGGCGGAGAGTCCCCTGCACCGCAGCAGCCTGTACTTGAGGGCCCCCCCAAAGAAGAGGGGTCGTCCGAGGAGGGGCAAGTGAGAGGCCGATGGCCAAGTGCAACCCCCAGGAAGCCTGAACCTGTTCTGGATGTTCACCTTTGTGCGCAAACTGTTCACCCTGTTGACGGCAACACAACTCCCACACATGACATGGGGAGTACAAGTTGGACCAATGTCTCAGACAACTGTGGCACCGATACTGGGGATTTTGTCTACCAGGACTTTCAATTCATCTAGGAACTTCTGATTGCAATATAAATGTACAGCACTAACCATCCTATGCACTATTCACACAAATGTATCACAATAAACACACTAATACACCATACTTGCCTCTGTTGTGATTCCAACGTGGGTGCTGTCATGGGGATGATGAACTGCAAAATTACACTGTGTATGCGAACTGCAACAGCAAGTACAACACAGGCATGTGAGTAATGGCAACGTGACACATATGAGGGAGACACACCACCAGGGCTACACAACACATACACACCTAGGCCATCTGACTCATTGCCTACACTGATGTTGCCAGGAAAGACGGTGCAATGCACAGACACCACACCTATTCCCAGTTGTAGTCAAGTAGCCCACAGGTGCAGTAAGCAAATGGCAGTCAAATGTGTGACCACAGACAACGCACATCACAAAGTGAAGCACAGGTTTATTACACAGTTGCAACATGTCGTAACCACTACAGATGCAAGGTAATCCCACCTGGCAGCGGGCACACAGTCAACAACTGTAGAAGGAAGGAAGTCCATGGGTGTGGCGCACATCACCTGTAGGGACACAACAGCTACCACCCTGGAAGTACAATGACGTCGTCGGTGGACACAGTTGACCAAACGAATCTGAAAGTACCCTGTGAAGGACAGAAATGACACACAGTCAAAAGCAATGGAGAACAGGACAGAACAGCAAAACTCATGCACAATACATGTTACAAGATACCCACCCAGAACCAAGTTAGCATGTCAACACTGTTGGGGAGTACAGACCACCTGTAAGCACACATTGCTACACACATCCAGTCAAGTAGCCCATGGACACACTCCAACAGCACCAGAGCACCACCTACACATATCATGCCAACTCACATCATTGACATGACACCTCAGGATACTCACATTCAGCTAAAGAAGTTGGTGATGAGCTGTGTGCGGACATCACCATCATCATCATCATCACTGGCATCGTGGTCCAGGCCAGGATCCTCCACAGGTGGCGGATGTTGGTCATTGTCATCCTGGATGAGAGGCAACTCCTTCCGCACTGCCAGGTTGTGGAGCATGCAGCAGACGATGATAATCTTGCACACCTTCGCTGGGGCATATGGGAGGGACCCTCCTGTCTTGTCGAGGCAGCGGAAGCGGCTCTTCAGGAGACCAAATGTCCGCTCAATCACTCTCCTGGTCCGACCATGTGCCTCATTGTAGCGCATCTGGGCTGGTGTCACAGGGTTCCTGAGGGGTGTCAGCAACCACGGCATGTTGGGGTATCCCGAGTCACCTACGGACAGACAAGTGCACATTAGCTGACTTGGAAAAGTGGGCGGAATACTACAGATCAGATCACACACAATGGCACAAAGTCAGTACACACCGACAAGCCAGGCACGCTGGTTCTGCATCTGTGCCATCATCCTGGGGATGCGACTACTCCTCATCACAAAGGCATCGTGTGCTGAACCAGGGAAACGGGCACACACGTGTGAGATGGTCATATCTGCAAGACACACCACCAGTGCATTGACCGAGTGGTAGTGCTTGCGGTTACGGTAGGCCTGCTCCTGGGCCTGTGGTGGTACCAAAGCCACATGTGTCCCATCAATGGAGCCAATGACATGCGGCATCCTCCCCAGGGCATAGAAGTCACTCTTCACGTCAGTGAGTCGTTGCAGTCTAGGGAAATAGATGTACCGGTTCAGGTATAGCAACATTGCCTCCAAAACATCGCGGAGCACACGGCTGAACATGGTCTGTGACATCCCACCAGCAGTCGCCACAGTATGTTGAAAGGTACCGGTGGCAAAGAAGTGTAGGGCTGCCATCACCTTCACCTTGGGGGTCAGCGCTGTAGGATACGGCCGGCCAGGCTGCAAATGTGGGGCCAACTGCACTGCCAAATCCTCAATCAGCTGCCTGGTGAAGCGGTACCGTCGGATGCTGTCCCGTTCCACCATCGTTGCCAGGTCTGGGAATGGTCTATGGACAGCAGGAGCCCTGCAGTGCAGAGGAGAAGAAAGCAAGATTGTCAGTCACCCCACATATGCGGCATTGAACACACTCAATATCACATCATACATCATTATGAGGCACAACTACATGAAGTGTGCAGTTCCGTAAGGACATGTATGGTACATACATGGCCAACATCTGTCATCACGGTTCAACAAGTGGCATCAATAAGTCCCAGGTTGGCCCATTGGATATCATGAGGCCGTGTCACAGTTCCCATCTCCTGCTGCCATGTCACAATCACCCCCCACAGTGACATGTGAGGACAGATGTGCCCCAGGCATCACAGCTCAACGACAGGTACATTCCCAGGGACCCTGTATTGCCACATGGACACTGGCATTACATGGAGTATCATGTATACACCACAGCAAAACAACCATGACCCCCACAGGTAGTGGTTCCACTTGCCTCTGCAGGACAGACATGGACGTCTGTGACACACACACGCACAACATCAAAGTCCATGCACACACAACGTGGATGTGGAGACTGTCTCCCATTGTGCACATGAAATCAGAGACATTGTAAACACTACATGCACACAGACTGTGGAGGACCATCACTATTGTGCCACTGGGTCACCCTGGCTCAAACATACCGTCCCACATGGGACTCACGGGGTATGTGACATGACATACACATACACCACCGTGAAATGTGACCATGGCACATGCTCAGATATGAACAGTTGCACATCACAGTGGTCATGTACACGTAACACCCAGGATCCTGTCCCCATGAACACGTGCACAGCCTGGGGGTGGCTGCCCCCAGGTGACACCCACAGGACAACATGTACACCAACATACACACAATAGGAAATGCAGCCTTACATGCCTTATGATACAGTTTGGACAGGCTGTGGTGTTGTAGGTGTGCCCCTCACTCCCTGGGAGCTATTTGTGGCTGGCATATGTTCATCTGAGACAGGCATGGTGACATATGCCAGTCACTTGTACAGGGATGCGTTGAACAGCAATGGACCGATCGGTGCACCCGGCCGGCCCATTGCATTCAATGTGTGCGGGTACGCGTTGTACCCCTGTACGCGTTGTACCGCAATGGACCGATCGGTGCACCCGGCCGGCCCATTGCATTCAATGTGTGCGGGTACGCGTTGTACCCTGTACGCGTTGAACAGCAATGGACCGATCGGTGCACCCGGCCGGCCCATTGCATTCAATGTGTGCGGGTACGCGTTGTACCCCTGTACGCGTTGAACAGCAATGGACCGATCGGTGCACTCGGCCGGCCCATTGCATTCAATGTGTGCGGGTACGCGTTGTACCCCTGTACGCGTTGTACCGCAATGGACCGATCGGTGCACTTGGCCGGCCCATTGCATTCAATGTGTGCAGGTACGCGTTGTACCCCTGTACGCGTTGAACAGCAATGGACCGATCGGTGCACCCGGCCGGCCCATTGCATTCAATGTGTGCGGGTACGCGTTGTACCCCTGTACGCGTTGTACCGCAATGGACCGATCGGTGCACCCGGCCGGCCCATTGCATTCAATGTGTGCGGTGCACGCGTTGTACCCCTGTACGCGTTGTACCGCAATGGACCGATCGGTGCACCCGGCCGGCCCATTGCATTCAATGTGTGCGGGTACGCGTTGTACCCCTGTACGCGTTGTACAGCAATGGACCGATCGGTGCACCCGGCCGGCCCATTGCATTCAATGTGTGCGGGTAAGCGTTGTACCCCTGTACGCGTTGAACAGCAATGGACCGATCGGTGTGCCCGGCCGGCCCATTGCATTCAATGTGTGCGGGTACGCGTTGTACCCCTGTACGCGTTGAACCGCAATGGACCGATCGGTGCACCCGGCCGGCCCATTGCATTCAATGTGTGCGGGTACGCGTTGTACCCCTGTACGCGTTGTACCGCAATGGACCGATCGGTGCACCCGGCCGGCCCATTGCATTCAATGTGTGCGTCGTTGTACCCTGTACGCGTTGTACCGCAATGGACCGATCGGTGCACCCGGCCGGCCCATTGCATTCAATGTGCGCGGTACGCGTTGTACCCCTGTACGCGTTGAACCGCAATGGACCGATCGGTGCGCACCCATTGTCAATGGCCTAGCCTGGCAACGGACGCGTTTTCGAAATTCGAACGAGTCGGTTGCTGGAAATTCAGTTGGTCACCCACAACAATGTTGCAAAATCATGTATGTCATGAAGTTGAAGATTTGAAGGATGCTGTGGGCGTGTATTGGTGCTGCTATTCCATGGATTGGCCAGATTCAGAAGATGCAAACGACTTGGACCTATCACTTTGGACACATGGGACAGTATCTGCCTCTGCAGCACATATATATTGCTGGCTGTTCCCCTGAGAGCTCACTTGCCTGCACTACATGCTCCAGGACGACATCTGCCACTGCACTGCTGCTGTCTCTGCCCCCTCTGGACCCTGCAATGGCACGTACTGTGGAGAGAGCCCCAGCCTTCAGCCTTGAGGAGAACCAGGCCCTGCTGGACAGCCTACTTCCACAGTACAGCAAGCTGTATGGGACACCAGGGGAGCAGGTGAGTGTTCTGTGCACTGCCTTTCTGAATGTGCATTTTGTCTGACTAGCAAGGCTGAAAGTCTGCACGCCACTGGCTAGCAGGCTCACTGAGTAGTTGTCACCCCCCATAGTGTGTAGTGACATGCACTGGACAGGTATGGTGCAGTGACAGTGCATTTGAACAAGGTTTTACTTCCCATGCAATGATACCATGTAGTGACTTCTGGCAAACTGTCCATGGGCAGCGTTGCACTGCCTGTGTACATCATGTGCCCCTGTGATTGAGACATGTATATACAACTGTGTCATGCACGGATATGTTGCATGTGTAGTAATGGCCTTTTCACTTTGTCATCCTCACAGGTTAATGCCCATCGGAAGCAGGAGATCTGGAAGGACATCGTCCGGGCTGTCCGGTCCGTGGGGGTCTACAAGCGCCGGATCCGCAACTGCCAGAAGAGGTGGCAGGACCTTCGGGGCTGGACCCGGAGGATTGCACGGGTCCAGCTGAAGCTGTCGCCTCCTCGCAGGAGGGGCGGAACACGGACCCTGACCCCCACATGCTCCAGATCCTGGCGGTGGTGTTTCCAGACCTGGATGGGCAGCTGAAGGCCAGACAGCAGCAAGGAGGGGGTGAGTCAAAGACTGCACTGTGAACTCTGTATTACATGCTATGTGCCCTCCTCTGGCCTGGTTAAACTGCCACAGTACAGCAGTCATGTTGTCCAGGAGCCATGTCCCTCTATTGTGCACTGCCCACTCCTCATCTGATACCCAGGTGTGGCCCTTACATTCAGGGAATTGTGTCACTTGGGACTGTGTCCTTGCAGTTTGCTTCACTCAAGGTGGGGGACAGCATCTGTTTCCCTAACTCTGTTGTGGGCATCATGGGTGGGTCCATTGTTCACACAATGCCTGTGTTCGGACATGTAATCTGCGTGTTGCTTTGATATGCGGTCCACTTGCTGAGCTGAGCCACCACATGTGCCTGGGGTATCTGGCACACACCCATGCAGCGGGTGGGAACAATGTTTGGGCCCCAGGAGTGTGCAGATTACGTGTGTCACACATACATAGCCAGCTATCCACTGTCCAGGGCTCATCCCTCATTCATGTGGGGCAGGACAGTCATGCCTACTCCAGCCCATCCAATACACCTGTACTCCCACTCCCGTGTATCAGCTGACACGTTGTGCGCAGTGATTTGACCCCTCAGGTGTCTGCCTCTGTGTCAGTGTGCTGTGGATTTGTTGCCAGGACTGCTGGGGTGTTTCTCGGTAGGGGCTCAGCATGCCACTGGAGATGTGACCATAGGAGACGATACTTGTGTGTCACATAGGTGTTTGATCAGCTGCCCGTGCAGACTGGGGTATGCGAATGTGAAGTTCAGGCAGCTGTTTCCCATTCACAGCAGATTGTGAGGGGCTCAGGTTCAGAGGGTAGTGTCACAGGTCTCCCATATGTCCAATCGGTATGACCTGGACAGATGAGGGTTAAGATGATGTGTTGTGTGGGGGATGTACATGTGCACTTGTGCAGCTCCAGGACTTGCATTCCCCATGACCTACTATTGTGACACAGTGCAGAGTGTTGTTGTCTGGCTGCCAAGTCATACATCACTGAGACAGTGATGTATGACTTAGCAGTCATGCCTCCGCCATGGCATGTGTCTACTTATTGGTGATCCTGCAGGGGAGTGACATGTGCTACATGCACACCATTGTGGCGATGGCTATCAGGACATGGGTGCATCATGGTGTCTGTCGCTGGTATGCATCACATGCATTTCCTATTTGACTCTGGGCATCCCTTTCATCCGGAAACCTGTACTGACTCAGTGGCAAGAGTTGTGATGTGTGCATGTCCACATGCTACACCGTGTCCTCTGCACTGTCCAACTACTGTGTAGGTGGTGCATGTGTCCACACTGGGGTGTTGCTATCCAACAGACACCAGACAGATGGGTGCAAGGCCATGTGGGATGTGAGTGCCATGGTTGGCATCAGACTGACAATTGGCTTCTCCTGTTCAGTTAGGGCACTTTTAGCAATGTTCAACTAATGATGCCAGGGCTTGCTCTGTAATGTGCTGTGCTCACAGTGGTGTGTGCGTTTGGTGCAGGTGACTGATGTCTGTCTGTTTCCCCATTGTTTGCAGATACATCCACGGCCACGGAAGGGGACAGCTCCACGGACCAGGAGGAGCCGGAGAGCCAGACTGGGTCAGCAGCCGAGGAGTGGTCGGAGGGACCCAGTGGCACGGAGGGCGAGGGGAGCCACACCGAGGAGTCCTCAGCAGCATCCACCTCAGCTGAGGACCACAGCGGCTCGGAGGATGACTCCCTTATGGAGGCGGGTGTCAGCAGCCACCACACCCCAGCTAGTGTTGCTGTCCCCGCCACCACCAGCACCACCACCGCCCTCCCATCGGCTCCCATTCCCCAGGTCCGTGGAGGCTCCCATGTTCGGGAGCGTGTCTCCTTCGGGCCAGGCACCGCACCCCTGCCCCTGTGTCCCCTGCTGCCCTGAGTGAGGAGTCTGTGTACCTCCTTCGCCAGCTCCATGTAGGGCAGACAGCCATGCTGAGTGTCCTCCATGCGCACACCGCTCTGTTGACTCAGCTGGTGTCGTTCATGGAGGGCATCTCATCGGGCATGTCTGACCTACAGAGGGGCAATAGGTCCATGGACTCCTCCCTGACGGCAGCAGTGTCCCTCCTCAGACAGTCCCTCACCCCTCCTGCCTCTGCTCCATCCACACTCCCCAGCACCTTACCCGTCCCAAGCACACACACACCGGCACAGGCACACACCAGCACACACACGTCCAGCACACAGACACACACGCCACAAACAAAACGCACACGCACGCACAGTCAGGGGACTGAAACCAGACTCACAGGGGATGGGGCCCTGGAACACACACACGCATCCACAAGCACTGCGCAGTCCTCAGTTGCCTCTCCCTCCAAAGCACCCTCCCTTGCCTCACCTGCAACCCCAAAGTCACAGCGGCTCTTCCTCTGTGACCTCGGCCTCATCCCCTACGATCCAGCTGCTCCAGCATCCAGGGGGAAGAGGAAGCCCACCCACACGGAGCAGAGTGCCCCTCGCCCCCGGACACCCTCCCCCAGGCGCAGACAGACTGAGGCCCCCACCCGCAAGTCCCCCCGGAGTCGTAAGAGCAAGACCCCGCCGCCGCCCTGCAGCTCAGGCACCAGGTCTCCTTCCTCCATCCCTCAGGCCCCCACTCCACAGGTGCCCCCACCACACCCTGCCCCAGGTTCCCCCACCCACAGATATACCATCCCCAAGAGGATCCGGCCTTCTCCCCCTGCCACTTGCTCTCCCGGCACCACACCCCCCGCTGCGCTTGTCTGTGCCACTGATGTGGTGAGGGTGTCCTCCCCCTCTGTCCAGCCCACCTTGCCTGTTCCCCATTCTCCTCCCCTGGAGGTAGGCACTGCAGTGGAGTCCACTACCACCCTGTCTGACTTGGGCACTGCAGTGGCGGACCTGTCCACTCCATCTGCAGGGTCCACTGCAGTCGTGCCGGCACCCACAACATCTGAGTCATGCCCCCCAGTTGTGCCGGCACACACCATGTCAGACACCTCCACTGCAGTTGTCAGTGGCTCTCCAGCACCCACCACCCCTTCCCTGCCTCCTCCTGGTGAGCCCTGATCCTGTCCCTGCGGTGCCTGGCCTGCCCCCCGGTTGCCCCTCCTAGTGGATTGTCCCTGGTTTTGTGCAGTGCAGGCATGCGTAGGGTGACATCTGCCACTGTCACCCTGTATTGACTTACTTGATGGACTGGCCATTGGCCTTTGTTGGAGCATTACTGTTCTCTGAGTTTTTGGACACACATATGCTGAATAAAGCAACTTTCTGTTCTCTAGTGCTTATGCTTCTGATGTACATGTTGTTGATGATGCTAACCATGCCCTTGCTGCAGTGATGGTGATATTTGGTCTCATGATAATGAAGTGTTACTGTGCAGGAACACATGTGGTCCAGAGGGAATGTGTCCTATCCTGTGGTGTATCCATGTCATCCTTAGCAGCATCTGAGGGTGTCATGTGTTCAGTATTTGGCAATGGGATTTCCTACTTACATTAGCAATTTCACATCTGTGGCTTCCACCCCTGCACATCTGTTGTGCCTGCCATTGTTCAATTCGTCTACTTCCCTGACCGTGTGGCCATCTCCACTGGACATGCAGGTTTGGGCATCAATGGGGAAGGACTCATCTGTGTTGTCAGTGCAACATTGCTATACAAGTGTGTTGGATCTGTGCTGATGATTTCGTTGGCACTCCCATGACCAGGCTGATGTGACGGGAGCCTTCATTTGGTGCTAATTGTTGATTGTGTGACCAAGTGCTCAGCTGACATGATGGGGCCCTACTGAGGCAACATATGGCACAGCTTTCCTCACACAGGAGTGGAGTCCCCTCATGGCAGTGTGTACTCCTGTGACATTGCCTGCGCCCAAGGTGTGTGTTGTATGAGCATGTCTGTGTGTTCACTTCCGTTTTGCTGTGCATGCTGGGATCCCTAGTGTTGTACCTGTTTGTGATGCTTGCTGAGTTGACCTATGTTCCCCCAAAGTCTTCTCCCTGGGTTCTCTGTGATGTGGGTGCATGGCACATTACTGGTCATCAGGGTGTCACCCATAGGTGTGTTTGCTGTCAGGGCTGAGTTTGTGTGCAGACGCAGATGGGTCACAGTCAGGTTTCCCCTTGGCACTTGTTGTTTACACCTGTCATGTGATTTCCAGTTTGTGTTATCTTTCAGTGATTGTGACACGTTGTGTGTGTGACTGCTGGCACTCCTCAGGGTCCGGGCTGCAATGTTGGTTGTTGTCTATGTGTGTTCTTTGTGGGTGACCTTGGCTTCTTCATTGGTGTGTGACTGTGGCTGGGATCCCATTGGTTGGTGTGGTATTGCCGTCATGTCCATGTACAGCGTAGTGTGCAGTGTGTCAGACATTCAGGAGTCTTGTTGAGTGGCCATGTGTGATGTGTTTCTGCACCTTGGTTCCCACCCACCACCCTGGGATTGTCATGGGTGCATGTGCAATGTCACCAGTGCATGTGTGCTTCACTGCTGCACATTGTTGGAGGTCGAGGTGTGTGGTGTTGAGTGTGTGCAGATGAGAGTTGTTGCCCGGCTAGACCCCTGCCTCCATGTTGGCCTTGGCTTACTGGCCGTGCTGATTGATTTGTGCTTGTGTAGGTGTGATGGTAGTTTGTTGCTCAGGACACATGACTGTGGTTCACAGTGTGAACGACATTTAGCTTTGTCATCACAGTGGGATTGTAATGCAGCCCAGGGTCACCACATTGTGGGGGCCCTGGGGGTAGTGCTGTGGTGTGTCTGTGTCTTGCTGTGTCAGTTGCTGTTCCTACATGCTTGTGTGACATGTGTGATTTGTGCTCCCTCTCATCTGACAATGCCTGATTGCCCACATAGGGGATTTGGATCCATGAGTTACCTTTGTGTGGCACTGTATGCACATCTGTGTAATTGGTATTCAGGCCTCCTCATGTGTTGTGTGGTTGCCTGGGGACACTGGCACCCCCCCTCACCTGTTGTGTTTGATGTGCAGTGTGGGTCTGCCTGTTTGTGTTTGTGCATCTGCACCACTGCATTGGCATATCTTAGGTGTGCCATTGGCTGTATGTTGTTTGGTGGGTTTCCCCTGCTGTCCCTGGGACTCCTAGGTCATCGGTCAGCACAATGATCATGGTTTGTGTGTCCCATTGCTGCCATGGTATGGTATCTGTTCACCTCACATCTACAGTCTCCACAGGGTATCTGCATTTGTGTGCCCATTGGTGCAAATATGTGGGTCTGCATTCTGATGGTCACTTCTGTCATTGTGTCATTGATGAATGTTGACAGTGTCAGCCCCCATGGGTGTTGTTTGTCTGCACATGGCCAAAGGTATGTCTTATTTGCACTGCAGTATTTGCCTCCCCAATCTATGTTGCAATGGGACACATGCACTACTTTGCCACTGATGTGTTTTATGTTCTGTGACCAGGAATCATCCATGCAGTTTGGCAGTTGCAGCTTTTTCTTTGTCAACACTTGCATTTTGGTCACAGTGATGATGGGGGTTTGGACCCCATTGCCACAATGTTCAAAATGTGCTTCAGCTATGGACCCCACACTTACCTTTTGGTCACTGTGATGATGGGGGTTTGGACCCCATTGCCACAATGTTCAAAATGTGCTTCAGCTATGGACCCCACACTTACCTTTTGGTCACTGTGATGATGGGGGTTTGGACCCCATTGCCACAATGTTCAAAATGTGCTTCAGCTATGGACCCCACACTTACCTTTTGGTCACTGTGATGATGGGGGTTTGGACCCCATTGCCACAATGTTCAAAATGTGCTTCAGCTATGGACCCCACACTTACCTTTTGGTCACTGTGATGATGGGGGTTTGGACCCCATTGCCACAATGTTCAAAATGTGCTTCAGCTATGGACCCCACACTTACATTTTGGTCACTGTGATGATGGGGGTTTGGACCCCATTGCCACAATGTTCAAAATGTGCTTCAGCTATGGACCCCACACTTACCTTTTGGTCACTGTGATGATGGGGGTTTGGACCCCATTGCCACAATGTTCAAAATGTGCTTCAGCTATGGACCCCACACTTACCTTTTGGTCACTGTGATGATGGGGGTTTGGACCCCATTGCCACAATGTTCAAAATGTGCTTCAGCTATGGACCCCACACTTACATTTTGGTCACTGTGATGATGGGGGTTTGGACCCCATTGCCACAATGTTCAAAATGTGCTTCAGATATGGACCCCACACTTACATTTTGGTCACTGTGATGATGGGGGTTTAGACCCCATTGCCACAATGTTCTGAATGTGCTTCAGCTATGGGCCCCCACACTTACCTTTTGGTCACTGTGATGATGGGGGTTTGGACCCCATTGCCACAATGTTCAAAATGTGCTTCAACTATGGACCCCACACTTACCTTTTGGTCACTGTGATGATGGGGGTTTGGACCCCATTGCCACAATGTTCAAAATGTGCTTCAGCTATGGACCCCACACTTACATTTTGGTCACTGTGATGATGGGGTTTTGGACTCCATTGCCACAATGGTCATGGCCTGCTTGCATTGTGGGGGCCACACACATATATGTGTGGCACATGTGATAGGGGGTCACATTGTATGTTCAAAGTCATGTTCAGTGTTGTAGGCATTTGACACAGTCTACACACGCTTGTCATGGTGTTGGGGGATGTCTTTTCTTGCATTCCCTAGGTTGTGGTGTGCTGGTTGTGTCATGCATTGTCCATCCTATGAGTGGGGGTGGTGTTGGTGGTAGGCATCCAGCCCCCCATGGGTAGAGGTGGTAGTAGTGACAGGCATCTAGCCCCCATGGGTAGAGGTGGTAGTAGTGGTAGGCATCTGGCACCCCTGGGTAAGGGTGGTAGTAGTGGTAGGCATCTGGCACCCCCTGGCTAAGGGTGGTAGTAGTGGTAGGCATCCAGCCCCCTGGCTAAGGGTGGTAGTAGTGGTAGGCATCTGGCACCCCCATGGCTAAGGGTGGTAGTAGTGGTAGGCATCCAGCCCCCTGGCTAAGGGTGGTAGTAGTGGTAGGCATCTGGTACCCCCATGGCTAAGGGTGGTCGTAGTGGTAGGCATCCAGCCCCCTGGCTAAGGGTGGTAGTAGTGGTGGGCATCTGGCACCCCTGGCTAAGGGTGGTAGTAGTGGTAGGCATCCAGCCCCCTGGCTAAGGGTGGTAGTAGTGGTGGGCATCTGGCACCCCCATGGCTAAGGGTGGTAGTAGTGGTAGGCATCCAGCCCCCTGGGTAAGGGTGGTAGTGGTGGTGGGCATGTGGCACCCCCTGGGTAAGGGTGGTAGTAGTGGTGGGCATCTGGCACCCCCCTGGCTAAGGGTGGTAGTAGTGGTAGGCATCCAGCCCCCCTGGCTAAGGGTGGTAGTAGTGGTAGGCATCTGGCACCCCCATGGCTAAGGGTGGTAGTAGTGGTAGGCATCCAGCCCCCTGGCTAAGGGTGGTAGTAGTGGTAGGCATCTGGCACCCCCATGGCTAAGGGTGGTAGTAGTGGTAGGCATCCAGCCCCCTGGGTAAGGGTGGTAGTTGTGGTAGGCATCCAGCCCCCTGGCTAAGGGTGGTAGTAGTGGTGGGCATCTGGCACCCCCTGGCTAAGGGTGGTAGTAGTGGTAGGCATCCAGCCCCCTGGCTAAGGGTGGTAGTAGTGGTAGGCATCTGGCACCCCCATGGCTAAGGGTGGTAGTAGTGGTAGGCATCCAGCCCCCCCTGGGTAAGGGTGGTAGTGGTGGCGGGCATGTGGCACCCCCTGGGGAAGGGTGGTAGTAGTGGTGGGCATCTGGCACCCCCCTGGCTAAGGGTGGTAGTAGTGGTAGGCATCCAGCCCCCCCCTGGGTAAGGGTGGTAGTGGTGGTGGGCATGTGGCACCCCTGGGTAAGGGTGGTAGTAGTGGTGGGCATCTGGCACCCCCTGGCTAAGGGTGGTAGTAGTGGTAGGCATCCAGCCCCCTGGCTAAGGGTGGTAGTAGTGGTAGGCATCTGGCACCCCCATGGCTAAGGGTGGTAGTGGTGGTGCGCATCCAGGCCCCTGTGTGCATATGTGGCATTGGTGATGGGCATCCCGCCCCTATGGTGCTGCTGTTGCTGGTGTAAGTAAATTCTGCATCCCTCTGTGTGTGTGTGATGTGTCGTGTACGTGTTGTATGTTTTTGTGGTTGGTGTCTGACTTACCTTCTGCGCCGTACGCGTCCGTGCCTGTTCCGGTAGTAAATGTAGAATATTGGTAGGATCGGAACGAAGGGATTCATGGTTGGTTCGTCTCGTTCGTCTTTCTCGTTGCTTCGCGTCGTCCTCGTCGCTGGCGTGTTCGCCTCGTAGCCGTGGATCATGTTGTGGCGCGAATCGGAGTGTTATGTGCGCCTCTCCCGGAAGCTTTGACGTGCCAGACGTAGCGACGGGTTCGGCGCGTATGGAAAGCGCACCGTACTTGTCCGGCCGGACAAGGCTGCATTTTCCCTTCCGTGCGACTCGATTCGGCGTTTCCGGATTCGCCTCGGTCGGAGAACAGGACCTGGATTGGGTGAGTACGACTCGGCCGGATTCTATGCTGTTGTGCGCATCGTACTTACTCGTTCGGAATGATGTACGGATTGGTCGGGAAACAGGCATTCGCATGGCTTTTTCCCCGACCGAATGGTATTGGGTGCGCCTCCAACCGAGATCGGAATCGGCCCCTAAGAATATGGGGTACCCTTCAATAATTTATTGAACACATAAAAATAAATTAAGGATCACTTACTTAGGGGACAGCCATGGGCATTTAAATTGCCTACAGTTATATAAATATGTTCAAGGTCTGGTAGGAGGAGCGGGTGCTTTGGTCAAGAACGATGGTTGTGCATATGAGCAACATTGTCCTATGGCTCAGGAATATTGGGGAACTGATTGTAATCTGAAAGGGTGATAATGTGTCACAATGGCTCTCTTGACTGAATTGACTTGAATTTGACATTCCTGAATGAGATCAGAAGTCACAGAGTCACAAATCCTTATCTTTTATTTACTGTATCTGATGGAAAATTAAAAACAGAACTGTTTTGCAAACCAGTTGCAGGAAATAGTATACTATATGCTACAAACCATTCATTGCACCTCAACTGGAGTATATTTTAGGGTGAAATGCTTAGGGCATGCAGAAATTGTAGTACAGAAGCTGCATTTGGAAGGGTGCAGGCAGAGATGTTGGACAGATTACAAGACAAAGAGTACCCTGATCATGTTATAAAAGAAGCAAGCAGGAAAACATCCCTAGTGAAATTGAACAGTTGAAAAAGTAAGGATAATTACTACATTCAGCTTGCAAGCGAAAGAGGTCAGAAGAACGGAACATACTGTGCTCCGACATCTCCATTAGGAATGAGATAGGGTACAGATCTTCAGTTAATTACAGAAAGGCAAAATTCCAATTTTATAGTCTAGTGAGGAGTTACATACCTAAACAAACACCTGAAAGATTTTCTAATACATCAACAGACTTCTTTAGATGTTGGAATTATAACAGCCTGAAAGAATAGTACTGACAAAAATAAATATTGTGTAATTGACACAGGTGAATCCATATGTATTGAGTCATTTATAACCTGTTCCACCCCATTTGTGATATATGCCCTTAAATATCCCTGTAAGAAACTGTTTGAGGGAGTACCATATTCACAGTAAAGAACAAAACAAAATATAGAACACATTAGGGTGATTACCAACCCTGTTGCTTGACATTTGAAGGTACTTGTTATCTTTTGACTTACCTTTGATTTTTCTTTAAACCTGAAGGGTGGTGACAACAAACCAGAATTACACAAAATGGAATCCAGTTATATCATCACCAATGTCATCAGTATTGTTACTTGAGACCCAAATTGTCTTAATAACGATGACGAGATGTATATGCACCTACATGTTTAGAAGCATATCCCACTGCTAAAAGGTTGTCCACTATGGTTGAAGTTGGCTGTTTTTGTGGATACATTGAATGCTGTCTAGAATTATGTTTTTAAGCATGGCTCAAGGTCACAACTGTGCCATTCTATTCCATAGGTTGCTGGTGGCTAAAGCAAGAGATAGCCCAGCTTATTTCTCTACACAAACATGGAACTGGCAGTAGAGAGTTAAGCCACATTTATTACAACTGCCTACAGCGGTCTGACTAAGAAACATTTCATTATTGTTTTTTTTGAAGGGGGATGTTAAGGCAGATGCACTATAACCAGGGCCACGAGTATTGTGCAATTTTGCTGCCGTTGCATTTTCTGGAAAAATTATGGATTATGGATTTGGTGCATTTGTCACATATTGCATCTTCTGCTGCAAAATCTGTAGTATTTAGCAAAAAAAATGGTTTAGCACGAAAGGATCAGATGTTACTAAAAAAGCTGTGACACGTGCTATCTCTCAGTGGAAGGCCCTTTGCTAAGGTTGACTGGTCACCTTTCTGTGTTTCTTTTGCTTCATTTGGGAGTCAAATTGGTACTAATAAGGTGAACCCTTTGCATAGATACTGTTACCATGTGTAAATGTGCAAGCATTTCAAAATACTATTACAAAATGTGCCACATTAGGCCTCATATTTTGCCTTTTTTTGACCCATAATTTAGTCTATGCTGCCACATTATTGGGCCCTCTCCTACTGCATCATTCCCATGGCCGTGACTATGATGATGAATTACTGATGGGATGTACGTCTGATCTCTTTTCTACAAGGCTTTATAAGTAGGCTGACCGCTACAAAAATGGAAGTTTTGTTTGTTTTGCCTGATTTGTTGTAAGGGCAGTTAATCATGAGGATAAGAGTCTGAACCTTTACAAGTTATGTGACTTCATATAACTTAATTTATTTAAGAAAATGTCTACTTTTCGATCCTGAAATTTACTCATAATTTTTCTAGGTTGTTGTAAGTTACTATACCAGATAATAGGCCCTCATTATGATGTTGGGTGGCCCGCCACCGACAGGCCATTGGTGGCGGTCCGCCCGACATCCAGAGCATCGGTCCGAACGAAGTGTTACGATGCAGGCGATCAAAGCGATAATGTGGGGGGAAAGACCACCGCCTCCAATCGGATCAAAGATCCCATCAGGACTTTGGTCGGATTCCTAACCTTACAATGGAGGCGGTGCCTGTGCAGGCACGCTGTAGGGATTAGAATATCCTTTTCCGACTGCCTGTTCATTTGGGTCCCACCACCATGAATAGGCAGACAGAAAGGAACTTTGGTGGCCCCAAGCAGGGCCCCCGTCCCCTGTGGGCCACTGCTAAGTAGTCTGGGGGCACATGTTTTGCACCACCACACATCCATGCATGGATGTGCACAAAGTGACATTTTCTACTGCGGCTTGTGCTGCAGCCATTTTCGTGGGCCGCAGCACAAGCTGCAGTAGAAAAAAGCATGTTATGACTGCATGCACGGTGGTCATATCCTGATAGGGCGGGAGGGACCCCCGTCTCATTGTCGGACTGTTCCTGCCCAAAACGATGGCAGTCGGCGGTCTGACTGACCAACACGTAATGAGCTCCATAGTCTGGAACACCCATGAATTCCATCTCAAAAAAGACCAGCAGTGAGGGTCAAAACATGACGACTTTCTTACATGATTTCAATGGGATAGGATACTTTGATATTCACCAAGTGGAGTGCCTTCATCTCTTCTTTCCTAAGGATCTATTGTTTGATTTTTGGCGGGAGCTTCCTTAGCACCTTGTACCCTGCAACAAAGTGGTGGAGTGTTACATATAACATTTTAAAATGGTACAAAATAAACAAATACATATTTTATTATTTAAAAATGTATAGTTATCGTATTTAGAAAATATTAAATTCAATGTTTAAACACTTATTAAAAATTGAAAATATATTTTCAATAATTAAACACAACTCATTTACATTTACTAAATACTAATTAAAAATTATTATTATTATTAAGAAATTTATAGAGCGCACAGCTACCCCCAACGGAGGTGTCCCGGCGCTGAGGCGGTCGACCAGAACAGGTACACATGGATCTAAGAGCTGTTGAAGAACCAGGTTTTCAGGGCTCGCCGGAAAGTCGGTTCAGATTCAGACAGACGGAGGGGGAGTGGCAAGGCGTTCCAGTGTTTCGCGGTCCTGACCGCGAATGCTCTGCCACCTGTCTTCACCTTGCGGAAGCGGGGAATGGCAAGGAGCCGCTAGTGGTTGGCTCTCAAGGCCCGGTCGTGATGGTAATGCTGGAGTTTGACTCTCAGGTAAGCCGGGCCCAGGCCCCTGGTGGCTCTGTACACCAGGGTGAGGGCCTTGAATTCTATGCGCCTGATGACGGGCAGCCAGTGAAGGTTTCTCAGGTGGGGAGTGATGGGGTGGCGGAACGGTACCTTGCAAATCAATCTGACTGCAGCGTTCTGAATCATTTGTAGTCTACGGGTCAGATAGGCAGGGAGTCCCAGATAGAGACTGTTAGCGTAGTCCAAGTGAGATGTAATTAGGGCGTGGACTACTGTTGTTCTACACTCCAGAGGGAGGAAGTGGAGGAATTTCCTCAGGGTACGTAGCTTCCCAAAACATGAGGAAGAGACTTGCCTAATCTGAGATTTACATGTGAGCTGGTTGTCAAATCTGAACCCCAAGTTTCTCACTGAGTCAAAAGGCTCAGGTGGGGGATTCTGCTCATGTGGCCACCAGAGCGCTGCGGGTGGCGGGGACTGCTGGTTGAAGAAGAGCACCTCAGTTTTATCCGAGTTCAGTTTGAGATGATTTAGGGTCATTTAAGCTGAGATGTTACTCAGACACCTTCTAAAGTTGGCAAATGCAGCCTCCGACTGATCCTTGAAGGAGAACACCAGTTGGGTGTCATCCGCGTAGGAGATCACCTTCACCCCGCAGGATTCAACCAGAGCTGCGAGCGGCAATAGGTAGGCATTAAAAAGGAGAGGACTCAACGCGGTTCCCCGGGGAACCCCACATACCAGGGGTTTCCAGGAAGAGATGAAAATGAAAATGCATGTGCGAGTGGATTTCTTTTGTTTTGTTTTAAAATTATTATTTTTTAAATATAATACATTTAAAATATTTAATTATCTAATAAACATTTATGGCGAAGACTAGCGTTACTGTGCAGTAACATTTTTATTTATTTGTTCTAGAGTAAAATAACTATTTCGATATATTTTACATTTATATTTTTTGCTAAAATATTTTACATTTTTTAAAATTAACTGACACGGTATCTGAGATCTCACACCAGCATGGGAAAAGATTCTAGTAGTAACCTTACATTCACAAATTCAGTCTTAGATGTCTCCATCAACCAAACTGTGGTATTAGAGACATGTAAGTCTATACTTAGTTTTAAATCCACGCTTGGAAATGGAGATTAGGGAATAAGTGTTGACCTACCCCTAGGCGCAGGAGAAGATTTGCACATAACTAAATTTACATGTGTAAATTTACCTTTGTGAATTCCATTGTTTAGGGTCAAGGCCAACAAGGTTTCATATTTATTTTGTCCATTGGAAGCATATACCAGTTCCAATCCCTCAGCACCATAAGCCTTTCAGCTGCCAGTTCACAATATGATAGTGAGACAGACAAGTGTCTGCCAATGAAAACAGATTTGTATCTATATATGTAAGTTATTTAAAATTGTATATATGAATAATTAATGCAAACCTTTTACTATTAGTGTGAGCTCTCTAAGAAAATGCAGTGAGCTGTGAGCAACGACACTGAGTACTGACCCAGCTTCCGATATAAAAATGTGGACACATTTAAGAAATGTAATAATTTGAGGCTATTTATAATGCTCCCTGTGAGAAAGCGGGCCCCGGACTTACCGCGCCGGCGGCGATGGGAGGACTGCAACTACCAGACTCCCTAGCGGGCAACGATCGGCATGCTAGGGGCGTGCACGAAGAAGGCGTTGTCTGGGAGTGACCCTCCCACCTTTCCTGTTTCTCCACAGCGCGACCAGGAGGTGAAGAGGGAGGAGCTGACCCCGGAAGGACGGCGGCGGGATCTTTAAAAACGGAGAAGAGTCGAGGAGAGGCGTCGTTGACCGGAGAGCGAGAGGAGGACGGAGAACAGAGAGGAGAGCGGGAGGAGGACGAGAGAGAGAGACGGGACGACAGGAGGACGAAGGACGAAGAGCGGGAAGAGAGGACGGCGAACGCAGCGACATCGAGGAGGAAGAAGAGGAAGCAGACGACCAGTGGACCGAAGAGTGGTGGCGTCCACCGGAGGTAGCTGAAGAGCGGCCGCAGCTCAGGAGAGTTGCGGCGGAGCCGGTGAGTGACGCTGGAATTGGGCATAGTGGGTTGGGATAGACGTGGGAGGGGGTGGAGGATGGAAATGGGTCACAAAGGGTGAGAACGACAAACCAAGGGCTAGAAAAGGGGGTGTATTATTTTCTGGCATTACGGGTTCGACCCTATCTTTCCGGTGGCTATTCTATCCCAAGAATCACGACACCTCAGCCCCTTTAGTGTACGTTCCCTTCTCACATCACGCTCAAAGTATTCACCGGGTGAAGGTGACGGGTTTGGCTTCTCCACACACACCCTTCTCAGACTTCACTGACGGTCTCCATTTTCTCTTCTCCTCGGTACGAGCCTCCGGGTGAGTGACGACACGACGGAGGAACCCGATTCCAACCCCCTTCACCCCGTTGAAGAAGAAGAAGAGGAGGAACGACCCGACCCCGAATCCCGACCCCAGAGAAGGAGACCGACAATAAAGAAGAGAACCCCATCCCTGTAGGGAAACCTGAGACTGTGATACCTGACCCAATAAAAATACGAGTCCTTGGACCATATATCCGGCCTCCGCGTCTGTTTATCCGACCCGCCCTCCCACAGGTGGTGTCAGAAGTGGGATCCGGCGGAGACATGGAGGCCGCTATGGCCAAGATGGCGGAGAACCAGGAACATCTGGGCAAAGTGATGGAACGGTTCCTGACGGTGGTGGAAGAAGATCGGGGCAAGATACAGCAGGTGCTATCGGGGCAAGGCCAAACCCATGGGGCGGCCATGGAGAAGTTGACTGAGGCCCTGGGACAGCAGAGGGGTCCCACCACCCTCCCGTCCATGGTTCTCCAACGATACGTCAGCGGGGAGGATCCGGACTTCTTCTTTAATAACTTTGAACGCATAGCCACCGCGGCAGCCTGGCCTGCTGACAGGTGGGGACAGTATCTGGGGCCCCTCCTTTCTGGTGATCTACAGGCGGCATACCAAGCAGCAACCATCCAGGGAGCAGTCCCATACATGGACATTAAACAGTGCATTATGGAACGCCTGGGGAATAGATGACGAGTCCTATAGGATTAAACTAAGACAAATAAAAGAAGGACCCCAGGAAACCCCGCGAGCTTTGTACTACCGGGTGAAGGACATGACGGATCGATGGCTGAAGCCTGGCACCACGGATAAAGACGGAATCATGGCAAAGATCTACTTGGAACAATACCTGTCCTCCCTTCACCCCCCCATACAGAGATGGGTCCGACAACAGGCCCATCTCACCTTAGAGACAGCGGTGGAGATAGCCAGCGCCTATAGCCGCGCCCAAGATATCCAAAAGGGAAAGGATGAGTCTTCCTGGAGGTCAGGAGGCCCTGGAGCTCACAGACCTCTACGTCCGTCTGTTCCGCGAAAACCGGAACCCATAACTTTCGTCCCGGGAGCTCATGGTCCTCCTGTTCATAGAGCCCCTCTTTCGGGACCCCAGTGTTTTCATTGTGGAGGCATGGGACACATAGCCAGATTTTGTCCACAAAAAGAAGAGCCCATGGAGATAGGGATGGCTCGTAATTATTATTGTTCCCCCACCGAACGGAGGCCTCCTCAGTACCACTTCCAGGTGATGGTCAACGGACAACCCGCGATTGCCTTGGCCGATACGGGTTGCCGCCAAAGCGTCATAAGACCTCAAGTCTTGGAACCATGGATCGGACCCCTTGATGGGACTGTTGCTATCCGATGTGTTCATGGGGATACGAAGCAGTATCCCACTACGCAGGTACACATACAACATCGGAATGACCCGGGCACCACTCTGAAGGTGGGCCTTATCCCCAGTCTGCCAGAACAGGTCATTCTCGGGACGACTACCCGAACCTACCCCACTTGATAAACAGCGCTCCTACGAAAGAAGAGGAATGGTGGGCCACGGCACCCTTTTCACGTGCGGAAAATCCAGAGTGGACCCAACCCAAACCACGGAAGAGTAAGAAACAGAGAAGAGCCGAGAAAGGGAAACCCCCTTGGTGTTGCCAGTTATACAGGAGGACACGCCCTGGGCAACGGATAGAAGCTTCCGGGCCGCTCAACGGGAAGATCCTGTCCTACAAGAGGCCTGGAACTCCGCCCTAGAGCAAGAAGACCCCCTACATGTAGGTCCCTACTTCTACAGCAGGAACGGGTTGCTCTACCGAAAGGGAACCCTACCCAGGCCCCCAGTTATTGGTTCCAGGGCCCTTTAGGGAAAAGGTTCTCTTCCTAGCCCATAGTCACTTGTTGGGGGACACTTCGGGACAGAGAAGACGGAAAAACAGATAATGGAACGGTTCTACTGGCCCGGTATATTCCAACAAGTGAAGAGGTATTGCAAGGAGTGTCCCGTTTGCCAGAAGAACAGCAGATATAAGCCACCTCGAGCACCCTTACGCCCTTTACCCGTTAACGAGGAACCCTTCAGTAGAGTAGGGATGGACATTATAGGACCCCTGCTGCCTTCCCGGAGTGGGTGTCGGTACGTTTTGGTCCTTGTTGATTACGCCACCCGGTTTCCGGAGGCGATGGCTTTACGCCGTCCGGACGCCACCAACATCGCCAAGGCAATGATTACAGTATTCTCGCGAACCGGGTTCCCAAAGGAGATCTTAACAGACCAAGGAACCCCTTTCGTATCCAAGGTCATGAAGCAGGTATGTGCCCTGTTGGGAGTCCATCAAATACGAACCGCCGCATATCACCCCCAAACGGACGGCCTCGTAGAACGATATAACGCTACTCTAAAGATCACTCTTAAAAAGCTGTTAGCCTTGGAAACAAGAAAATGGGAGGACATGTTACCCCTGGCCCTATTCGCCTTGCGATGTAAGGTGCAGAAAAGCACCGGGTACTCACCTTTTGAATTATTATATGGCCATCAACCCAGAACCCTACTGGACATGGCCCAGGAGAAGTGGGAAACCGAACCAGATAACACTAAGCCTTTGGTTGATTATGTTTCCAACCTTAAGACCCACCTAGGCCAGATCAGATCCCTCGTCCGCATCAACCTAGAAAACGCCCAGATGGCACAGAAAGTACAGTATGACAAAAAGCCCGTGTGAGATCCTTTGCAGTAGGCGATGCCGTTCTGCTCATGATGGCTTCCTCCGACCACAAATTGTTGGGACAGTGGCAGGGACCATACACTGTGAGAGAAAAGGTAACTCCGGTGACTTACCGAGTCGAGACGGATCCGGCTCGTGGCAACTCCCAGATCTACCACATTAATTTGTTGAAGAGATGGGAGGGCCCCATTCCGGCTCTCGCTGTCGACGCGATGGTGGCGGTTCCTTTGTTCGAACAGTGTATGGATCCAGCTCTCCCTTCCAGTCTGAGGGCGGACTTGGCTGACGTACTACTTCCCCTACGCGACACCTTTTCCATGGACCCTGGGAGGGCGTCCCTGGTGGAACACACCATAAAACCCCCCGGTAAGCGAGTACGTCTCCGACCCTATCGAGTACCCGAGGCCCGCCGACACACCATCCGAGAGGAAGTACAGAAAATGCTGCAGATGGACGTCATCGAACCGTCCATCAGTGAGTGGAATTCGCCGATTGTCCTCGTACCGAAGCCGGATGGCTCGGTACGTTTTTGTATCGACTTCAGAGAGGTGAACAAAATATCGGAGTTCGACACCTATCCCCTCCCTAGAGTGGACCAGATGGTCGAGAGAATAGGCAGGGACAAATATATTAGTACCCTGGACCTCTGTAAAGGGTATTGGCAGATACCCTTGCGCGAACAGGACAAGGAAAAAACAGCGTTCTCCACACCAGATGGGTTGTACCAATTCAAGGTATTGCCCTTTGGACTGCATGGAGCACCGGCTACCTTCCAAAGAGTAATGAACCAAATATTACGGCCACATGAGAGGTATGCCGGTGCATATATAGATGACATCGTCATCTATAGTGATAGCTGGGAACAACACATGGCCCATTTGACTCGAGTGGTAGAAGCCCTAGGACGTCATGGTCTCAAGATCAACCCCGCCAAGAGCCGTCTTGCAGCCCAAACCGTCCGATACCTCGGATATCTGCTGGGTGAAGGAGCCATTAGACCCCAAGATTCCAAGATAACGGCTATCTCCCGAATCCGTTACCTAAATCAAAGAAGGATCTCCGTGCCTTCCTAGGACTGCTTGGCTATTACCGACGGTTTATCCCCAACTTCTCACACATTGCAACCCCCCTCACCGACTTACTAAAGAAAACAGTGAAAACAGAAGTTAGGTTGAGGACACCTACACGGGAGATCATACAGGCATTTGAGGCTTTGAAAACGTCCCTTACGTCCGAGTCCATGTTGGCTAGTCCCGATTATGCCCTCCCCTTTATTCTCCAGACGGACGCCTCAGAACGGGGCCTGGGGGCGGTACTATCTCAGACAACGGCACAACATGGGGAGAAACCAATACTGTACATCAGTAGGAAGCTGTTTCCTAGGGAGCTACACTATGCCGTCATAGAGAAGGAGGCGTTGGCCATTAAATGGGCCATAGACACCTTACGGTATTACCTGGAGGGCAGAGAGTTTACGCTATATACCGACCATGCCCCCCTAGAATGGCTGGCGCGAAACAAAGGTAACAATGTGAGGGTACTGAGGTGGTTCCTGGCCCTACAACCTTATAGATTCCTAACCCGTCACCGAAAGGGAACAGAACAAGGCAACGTGGACTTTCTGTCACGATACCCCCAAGAACAGAGCCCTTGTAATAAGACGGCAAGGGAAAAGGGATGTGAGAAAGCGGGCCCCGGACTTGCACGCGCCGGCGGCGATGGGAGGACTGCAACTACCAGACTCCCTAGCGGGCAACGATCGGCATGCTAGGGGCGTGCACGA
Source organism: Calotriton arnoldi (assembly GCA_963921515.1). Lineage (NCBI taxonomy): Eukaryota > Metazoa > Chordata > Amphibia > Caudata > Salamandridae > Calotriton > Calotriton arnoldi. The sequence continues at coordinate 1,731,589 of CAWUFW010002180.1, forward strand.
AGAAGGCGTTGTCTGGGGAGTGACCCTCCCACCTTTCCTGTTTCTCCACAGCGCGACCAGGAGGTGAAGAGGGGAGGAGCTGACCCCGGGAAGGACGGCGGCGGGATCTTTAAAAACGGAGAAGAGTCGAGAGAGGCGTCGTTGACCGGAGAGCGAGAGGAGGACGGAGAACAGAGAGGAGAGCGGGAGGAGGACGAGAGAGAGAGAGCGGGACGACAGGAGGACGAAGGACGAAGAGCGGGAAGAGAGGACGGCGAACGCAGCGACATCGAGGAGGAAGAAGAGGAAGCAGACGACCAGTGGACCGAAGAGTGGTGGCGTCCACCGGAGGTAGCTGAAGAGCGGCCGCAGCTCAGGAGAGTTGCGGCGGAGCCGGTGAGTGACGCTGGAATTGGGCATAGTGGGTTGGGATAGACGTGGGAGGGGTGGAGGATGGAAATGGGTCACAAAGGGTGAGAACGACAAACCAAGGGCTAGAAAAGGGGTGTATTATTTTCTGGCATTACGGGTTCGACCCTATCTTTCCGGTGGCTATTCTGATCCCAAGAATCACGACACCTCAGCCCCTTTAGTGTACGTTCCCTTCTCACATCACGCTCAAAGTATTCACCGGGTGAAGGTGACGGGTTTGGCTTCTCCACACACACCCTTCCCAGACTTCACTGACGGTCTCCATTTTCTCTTCTCCTCGGTACGAGCCTCCGGGTGAGTGACGACACGACGGAGGAACCCGATTCCAACCCCTTCACCCCGTTGAAGAAGAAGAAGAGGAGGAACGACCCGACCCCGAATCCCGACCCCAGAGAAGGAGACCGACAATAAAAGAAGAGAACCCCATCCCTGTAGGGAAACCTGAGACTGTGATACCTGACCCAATAAAAATACGAGTCCTTGGACCATATATCCGGCCTCCGCGTCTGTTTATCCGACCCGCCCTCCCACACTCCCATAATGCATTCTGATTAGGTGCAAATACATGTAGAAGCAAAAAAAGCAAGAGTGGTGATTGTGTGCTTTCAAATGAACAATTACGTCATAGAAAAAGGTTTAGCTAAACTATTGCACAACTTTACATACCATTTCTCGGAGGCATCATTTAAGAATGTGTGCTTGATGCATACACAATTTAAAAAAACAAAAACGTTTAGTATTCGAGGATTATTGTAGACCCTTTAAGGGCAACATGAAATTAAATTAGGGATCTATTTCTTAAAGAAAGTCACAAAAGTGCACATGCATGTCTTTGACCTTGAATTGGTGCAGATTTATGACTTTCAGAACTTTACAAGTTTACTAAAGCAGACCTGGAAGTTGTACTCCTAGAAACCTTTTGTGAATTCCATTTTCATATGAGGAAATATACATGCTTATATTTTGTCATGCAAAAATCTGCTGAGAGATTACAAATTCACTTGTTATTTTTTTCTGTATTCTCCAGGAAAAGCATACTTTCTCCTTTTGAGAAACTCCTTTCCCCACAACCCTACTTTGTTTGCTACCCGGGAAAGTTTTTTAATCTTTGTCAGAAGTAAAGTTCAACCTTTTCCAGGATGCAAAATAGTAGGCGTGAGACTGAAAACTGTGCCTTCAGGGCCTTCTTGACTCTCCTGGGAGGCAGGTAGGGTCGAGCTGTCATGTAGTAGCTGATTGGGAGATGATGTGAAAATTGAGCCAGACAGAGCTTATGTCCATAATGTGGGCTCACTTCATCACAACTTGTCTGTTGGTGGATAATGATGGGTTGACAGAATAAGCCATGAATTACTCCTGTGCGGCGCTTCCTGAAAATGAGTTGTGTACCGCTTTTCCTACAAGGTTGGGACCAAATCTAAAGTAATATGCTGGAGACTCTGCTCCTATATCTGACAGTCAAGAGTACCTGCATAGGGATGGGCGCATAACCCAACATTGAAAAGTGACCACCAGTGTACCCCCAATGTCCTGTGAATGATCACAAAATGATGAGGTGAGCTTAACTTGGTAGTGACTTTCAGGACATCAACTCCAGAACACAAATGCAAGTAAGAAAGCCTTTAAAACGTGACCCTGCATGGCATGAGCTCTCCCCTCCACCAATATGAATCTTCTCTGTGTGGAACCTCTAGTACCCCTACGGCCCCTCGTATTAACCAAGTGTAGTGTCAAGATTGGAACACATCAATGCCCATGCTACGGTACTGAGAGACTGCCTGACCCACTCTTGGGATCCCTCCATCATGCTTACCAGGCTGTTCAGAGGTTCAGCATTTGGCTGGCATCTGTGCCCTTGGATCATGATTTCATTGAAGGGCCTGTAAATTCTGATCCTCACTTTGGCCTATCCTGATTCAGATTTTGATATAAAGTACTCAGCTACTCCAGCAGAGTGCCCCAACACTATAACTGACCAGGGTCCTAACTGCTACATCAACCTTATACCAAAGCAAACAGATAGGTCTTAAGGACCTTCCAAAATGGGAGTTCTTGGGAGATGTTCTTCAAGGCAGGAGGCAGCTCATTCCATTCCTTGTACGCTAGCAGTGAAATAGAGTGGCCCCCGCATCTGGATTTCTGAAAGAGTGGCACTCTAGCTTGGAACACAGACAAGGACCTAAGAGGGTGGGGTGGATGATATTGATGGATCCTATTCATCCGATTTTGAGGGCTATGTTTATAGAAGGCCCGATGTACAAAAACCAAAGCCTTAAAGAAGATCCTTTTCTTAATAGGGAGCCAGTGTAATGCATAAAGAAATCTAGAAGCCAATTTCCATCTATGACTGCCCAGAATCAGGCGTGCTGCCATCTTCTGTACAGTTTGCAGTCTTTTAACCCATTTATTAGGGGTGCCCAAGTAGAGATTGGTCCCGTAATCCAACCTGGCAGTTATTAATGCTGAACCATGATGCCACCACCTTCAGTTTCCAAGATCCTGTTTGTCCAATGTCAGACACCCCTAAGTTTTAAATCTGTGGCACATTAAGTGTCTTCGTAAACTAGGGCCTATTGGGCAATCAGGCAGTACTTGACGGGCAGGTCTGACGGGTCAGTTGCTGGGCTGGTTTATACTGTTAATTTCCCTAAGAATAAAAGAAACATTATATGTACGAAGCTTAAAACCATGCAGTCATCCATTCCTTGCAAGACACTTAGTCAAAGTTTCTTTACCAGCTCAAAACTGCTTCAGTTTGCAAACACGGTCCACTTTTTAGCTCTCTAATCCAGTAATCTACATTTATTTTGGTGCCCGGGCCTATTTTCTTTCCCAGTCTGATTCTGCAGTACACCATTGACGTTGGAGTTTTTCAGCTCAGACGGGTATATCCAAAGATATTGGTCATGGTGGGTGGTCTGTGGTGTCTCTAATACTCTAAAAGCAATCATCTATTGTTTGTGCCCATTTGAAACTGAAATCAATTATGTTTTATTTAGTTCTGAAGTGAAATTTGTGACAACTTATTTATCAAGAAAGTGTTGTGAAAAACCATCCAACATTTGCTCTCGTCCCCTGGATCAATTTTTCTGATCCCCCATGACTGCCAGGGTGTTTGGACAAAATAAAGAATAAAAATATTGTGATACAAAAATATTGTGTCAACTATATCTGGATGTCAAAAATATTGTCGAGAGGAATATCAAAGTAAGCTTATCTTTTTAAGTGTTGTTTTTTAATATCATTGTAAAAAATATTGATAAAGAAAATGTCATTGTATGTAATATTGTTTGTATGTGTTATTTTGTATGTAATGTATTTTAGCGTGTTTGTTTATATGTGTTTATTATTTTTTTATTTGTGTTTTTAGTAAGATAATTTATTAATTATGAAATTGTTGAGATTTATCTTTTTAGTTGTATTAACGTTTGAAAACAATGGATTTACAATTGTTTCTAGCAGCGGTATATTGGTTATTTAGGGGGTAAGAGCAGAGAGATCTTTAAAAAGTGGATATTTTATTGTAAATTTAATAATAGTTTATTCTTTTCATGATATGCTAATTATTATTATAAAAGTTTTACATTTATTTTGTTGCATGAATAGTTTTAATTAGCAATAATATATAATTAAATAGAATATATAATAATTATATTACATTAAAAAAATATTTTATTGCAAATATTATAATAAATATTTAAATTACAAAAACACTTTTTAATTAAAAATATATGACAATGTAATTTAATTAAATAAACTAACTATTATTTTAAATAAAACTTAGTTTTTCAATTTTTGGTAAAAAAGCAAAACTCAAATATTTTAAAGGTTTTTATGTTGAAAATGGCAATGTCATTCTAATAATATTTGTTAATAATTTTTTATTTTTATATTTACATTTATTTGAAACGTTTTTGTAGTTTTGTGTAAGTAAATTATGCAAATATAATATACATGTATTATTTATGATTTCAAAATGTATATTTTGTTGTCTATTTATATTCTATTGGTTAAGTAATAAAAAACATTTGCTAACAAAGATTAAATAATCCGATTTATAAAATGTTTAATATTTCAATAAATTCTGTTTTCCAACAAGAGAAAAAATATTTTAAAAATTGGTTTTATATGTTTTTTAATTTTACAATTCTTAATTTTGGACTATGATTTTATTTTTTATGTTGTGGCTCAAAGTAGTTTTTTGTTTTTTTTAAGTTTGTTTATCATTTTATACAACAGGTACATGCAGTGAAGCCAGATCTGAATATAAAAAACAATAATCCATTTGTGGCATAACAAATGACAAGGGGAGAAAAAAAATGAAAACAAAATAACACAGAACATCAGGGCATCATGAGGAAGTCAAAGCAGCACTCAGTACAACATTGAATAATTAACAAACGTTTAATCTGCCGTTCCATCATCCAGATATCTTTGGGCCTGGAAGCAATTGTTAGTATCACAGAGGGACATATCTTTCAACCAGGCTGACATCATTGGAGGAGTGCGAGCACCCCAGTGAAGTGAGATCTTCCAGTTGGCTAGGAGTAAGGCAATGGCAGTAAAACGGCGTAATCCTAATCGTAATCGCAGAACATACCGCAACAGATCCATAAGGGGTTGGGAGCAAGAGATTGTGCAAGCATGAGAGTAAAAGTAGAATAAATGTCCTCCCAGTCGGATGCAATATTCTCGCAGGTCCATGATCAATGAAGGAAATCTGCCTGATCCGCCTGACATTTGGGACAGCAGTAGGATCGAGAGGGATCAAATTTTGCCAATTTCTGAGGGGTAGTGTAAGCCCTGTGGAAATATTTATCATGTAGCAGTTTATGCCGGTGGTTACCAGAAATAAGTTTAGTTTAGTTATCTGCGATAGAGATACCCAGGTCACGTTCCCATGCATCCTTATCCCTCTCCACCACAGTAGACTTCAGTTGTAGGGAAGTATGGTATGATTTGGAAACAATATGACTGCTCTCTGGGGAAGTGATCACCAGTGTGAGGGGTGGGAAGTCTTTGGGTTTAGCCGGATAGGCGGGTAACACCTTGCACAATGTGCTATGTAAATGGTGGAATGTGAATATAGTGGTTCAAGGTTTAGGAATGACAGCAAATATTTTTACAAATATATTAATTATTAATAGCGCAAAAAATATTATTTTATATGTTAATGTTTAATTATTAATATATGTTATGTTATGTTAAAGAGATTTGTAGAGCGCTCAAAAATACCCCAAAGTGTCTTGGCGCTAAGCTCACTCTAACACAACTAGGAAGGACCCTATTAGTTATTAAAAAGCCAAGGAACCCTGGCCCTCCCAGGAGCCACTGCTACGATTCTACCATCCTCAACGCACTCAACCCCGGAAGACACACCGGCTGCGTAAGGTCCGCACCGAACACAACCCAGGGAGATTTCTCGTGCAGAGCTTGCCACAGATCCTTCACCATCGACAACGCCCCCACCACCACCGAAGGCCCGCCCGACGCACGCACCACCAACACCCTGACCTGCGTCCTCCTCAACGTGCGCTCCCTGCACCGACATGCCATAGAGATCTGGGACCTGATCGACACCCTCTCTCCAGACGTCGCCTTCTTCACGGAAACCTGGACCAACGCCACCTCCGGCCCCGACATCGCCACTGCCATCTCTGACGGCTACAAGTTCCAGAGAAAGGACCGCCCCCACCGCCCAGGAGGAGGACTCGCCATCGCACACAAGCCCCCCTCTGACTCTCCACATCCAGCACGAGTGATCCCCACTCCGACACAGAACACCTCCACTTCCAGATCCAGACCAGCCCCAGGACCACGCTACGCGGCACCCTCATCTACAGACCACCGGGCCCTCGTACCCAGTCCGCAACCACCATCGCCAAGCTCGCCGTACCCCACGCAATCACCTCCACGGACTACATTCTTCTCGGGGACCTGAATTTCCACCTCGACAACCACAACAACCCCCACTCCATCACTCTCCTTGACAGCCTCGCCAACCTCGGACTGAAACAGCTGGTCAACACACCCACGCACAGAGCTGGACACACTCTGGACCATATCTTCGCGGGAGGAACAAACATCCGGTTCAGCCACACCACCCAGCCGCCCTGGACGGACCACCACTGCATCCATTTCACCTTCAACACCACCACCACACCCAAGCCCGCCCCGCGACCGCCACAAAGAAACTGGAGCAAGTTCACAGAGGAACTCCTCAACACCACCCTCTGCCAAGACCCCCCCAGCACCACGACCAACACTAACTCCGCAGCCACAGAACTCCACCATTGGATCGCCCGCTGCGCTGACATACTCGCACCCCTCCGGCACCCCGCCAAGCAACGCCTGCTGAAGGCCGCCTGGTTCACCACAGAACTACAGGAAGCCAGACGCTCTTGCAGACGCCTAGAGAAAACCTGGCGAAACCAGAAAACCACGGAAGCACGGAACAACCACAGGAGCGCCTTGAAGGAATACCACCAGCGCATAAGGGACACCAAACGGACCTTCATAAGAGACAAAGTCCAGACCAACGCGACCAACGCCAAGGAACTGTTCAGCGTCATACAGCAGCTCACAAAACCACCCAGCGAAGCCACAGACGTCACATCTTCCCAGCAACTCTACGACAAGCTCAGCTCATACTTCCACCAGAAGATCAAGGACCTCTATGACAATTTCAGCGAACCGACGCTGGACATCACCTCCCCCCCCATCGCGGCCGATCAGCCAACCATCTCGACCTGGAAGCCCGCTACCGTCGAACACATCACCGCTACCATGCACAAAACCCACTCAGGAGCCCCAACGGACCCCTGCCCACCGCACATATTCCACAGGGCCGCCGCCGCCATCGCACCCAAACTTGGACTGACCATCAACGCCTCCTTCACGTCTGGCATCTTCCAAGACGACTGGAAGCAGGCGGAGGCTAAACCCCTCCTCAAGAAGCCCACGGCCGACCCAACGGACCTGAAAAACTACCGGCCCATCTCTCTCCTCCCTTTCGCAGCCAAAGTCACCGAGAGACTCGTGAACGCTCAGCTGACCACCTTCATCGAAGAGAACTCCATCCTAGACGCCTCCCAGTCCGATTCCGCAGTAACCACAGCACCGAGACCGCTCTCCTCGCCGCCACAGATGACATCTGCATGCTACTTGACCAGGGACACACCGCGGCCCTCATCCTTTAGACCTCTCCGCAGCCTTCAACACCGTCTCTCATCGCACCCTTCCAGCCAGACTTCACGACACAGGGATACTAGGAGCCGCCCCTGACTGGATCCGATCCTTTCTCTCCGGCAGAACCCAGAGGATCAGACTCCCTCCCTTCCTCTCTGAACCCACCGACATCAACTGCGGAGTGCCCCAAGGCTCATCACTCAGCCCCACGCTCTTCAACATCTACATGGCCCCCCTCGCCGCCATCGTCAGACAGCATGGGCTCAGCATTGTATCCTACGCGGACGACACCCAGCTCATCCTCTCACTCACGAAGAATCCCGAAGACACCAGACTCAGCTTCCAGGAGGGAATGAAGAATGTGGCAACCTGGATGAAAGACAGCTGCCTGAAGCTCAACTCAGAGAAGACCGAGGTCCTCATCCTCGGACCCTGCAACTCCGCCTGGGACAACTCCTGGTGGCCCTCTGCCCTCGGGAACCCACCCACTCCTACAGACCACACACGAAACCTCGGCATCATCCTCGACTCTTCCCTCTCCATGAACCGCCAGATCAACGCCGTCGCCTCCACTAGCTTCAACTGCCTGCGCATCCTCCGCAGACCTTCAAATGGATCCCCCCGACTGCAGAAAGACCGTCACCCACGCGCTCATAACCAGCAGACTGGACTATGGCAACACCCTATACGCCGGAATCAACAGATCTCTCCTACACAGACTCCAGACCATCCAGAATGCCGCTGCCAGACTCGTCCTCGGGACTCCATGCAACAAACACATGACCCAACACCTACGAGACCTCCACTGGCTCCCTGCCGAGAAGAGGGTCACCTTCAAACTCCTCACCCACGCCTACAAATCCCTCAACAACATCGGACCCAAATACCTCAACGAGAGATTATCCTTCCACGTACCCAAGAGAAACCTCCGCTCCGCTGACCTCGCCCTGGCAGAGGTCCCACGCATCCGCAGAAACAGAACAGGCGGGAGAGCCTTCTCCCACATCGCAGCCAAGACCTGGAACGAGCTCCCCGTGAACATCAGATGCTCCCCAACCCTGCACACATTCAGGAAGGACCTCAAGACCTGGCTCTTCGACTGATCCGGAGCTCCCCCCCACCCCCCAGCGCTTTGAGACCCTCACGGGTGAGTAGTGCGCTATCTAAACCCCTGATTGATTGATTGATTGAAGTCTTAAGCTTCTTTTGAAAGGAAGTCAGGGAGGGTAAAGCCCTAAAGCCCTAAAATATGCGGAAGGTCATTCTAAAATGTGGTCGTGTGGCCTGTGACAAAACTCCTACCACCCCAGTTCGTCCTGCGAAATCTGGGAACCAGCATCTTCTTAGCACCAGATGAAGGCAGAAGTCTACTGAGTTCCTACCAGTCAAAGACATGTCTAAGAAACTCAGGACCTGTATGATGTAGGGCCTTGTGGGCTATATAAAGGGCCTTGAATTTAATACAGCTTCTGACTGGCAACCACTGGAGCTTGTAGATTTCCATGGAAACTGATTGAAATTTAAGCAGACACAAGAGCACCCTAGCTGGTGCATTTTGCAGAATTTTAAGTCTTTGTAAGTGTTGTTCCTGCAAATTTACAAATAGCCCATTACAATAGCCTAGCTTAGCCAGAACTAAGGCTATGATAATATTTTTTTGTGTTAACTGGAATAAGAGGAAGACTTTTTTAAATCATCCTCATGGTGAAGGAAACCGAGGAGCCAACAGCATTAGCCTGGCTTCCAAAATTCAGTTTGTTGTCAATGACAACTTCTACGTTCTTTTCCTTAGTAACAGGAATGGGGGGAGATCCTAATTCCTCCAGCTACCAGGATGGGACCCAATCAGGGGAAAGGTTTCTAAACAAAATTACCTCAGTCTTTTCTTAGTTCAGCTTAAGGTAATGTTTATTCTTACATAGGCTGATCGCCCGCATACAGTCATAAAATCGACTGCAGATATTGGAGTCATTGTTGAAGGCTGAGATTACAATTTGGGTGTCATCAGCATATGAGGTAAGGGAGAAACAAAACATTTTAATCAGTGAAGCAAGCCCTGTTACATAAATGTTAAATAGAGTTGGACTTAGCAAGGATCCCTGAGGGACCCCGCAAGAATGGGAGAAAGGGGCGGAGACACATTGGTCGAGGGCAACCGTTTTAACTCTGTCAGAAAGGAACAAGGTCATCAAAGCCAGGGCCTTAGGTTTGTAGTTTTGGTTAGTGTGGTTTTTTTAAAAAAATTGTTTATTTTATAGATAAAGAATTATGATTGAGTATGGAGTGTTGATTGTTTATATAAAAGTTTTAGTATGTAGCACCTTCTATAAAATGTTTTAGAATGTCATGGGAATAGTATATGTCACCCTTTTAGTGTCAAACACCTTCCCCAAATTGGCTTAGATTGGAGTGGGAATAATTACTGTTGCCCCTTTAGAGTCCAACTCCTTCCCCAAATTGGTTTAGATTAAAGTGGGAATAGTAAATGTCACTACTTTAGTGCCCAACACTTTCACTAAATTCGTATAGATTGGCGTGCGAATAGTAAATGTCACCCTTTAGTGTCCACACCTTCACCCAGTTGGTTTAGATTGGAGTGGCAATAGGAAACGTTACCCCTTTAGTGTCCAACACTTTCTTCAAAATAGTTTACTTTGGAGTGGCAATAGTAAATGTCACCCCTTTAGTGTCCAACACCTTCCTCACATTGGTTTAGATTGGCGTAGGAATAATAAATGTTACCTTTTTAGTGTCCAACACCTTCCCCCAAATTGCTTTTGATTGGAGTGGGAATAGTAAATGTCACCCCCTTAGTGTCCAACACCTTCCTCAAATTGGTTTAGATCAGAGTGGGAATAGTAAATGTCATCCTTTTAGCGTCCAACACCTTCCCCAAATTTGTATACATTGGAGTGGGAATAGTAAATGTAACCCTTTCAGCATCCAACACCTTCCCAAAAAATATATAGATTGGAGAAGAATAGTAAATGTAACCTTTTTAGTATCCAACACCTCCCCAAATTGGTTTAGATTGGGGTGGAAATAATAAATGTCACCCTTTTCGTAGTCAACACCTTCTCCAAACTGGTGTAGATTGGAGTGGTAATAGTAAATGTAACCCTTTCAGTGTCCAACAACTTCCCCAAATTGGTTTAGCGTGAGAATAGTAAATGTCACCAATTTAATGTCCAACACCTTCCACAAATTGGTTTAGATTGGAACGGGAATAGTAAGTGCCACCCCTTTAGTGTCCAACACCTTCTCCAAATCAGTTTAAATTGGAGTGGAAATAGTAAATGTCACCCCTTGATGGCCTGATTACGATGTCGGTCGGAAAGCCTCCGACCACTGGTCGGAGGCCTTTCGACCAACATGGTAGGTTTAAAGTCTGACCTCAATATTATGATGACAACGGTCGCAGTTTAAACCTGCAGGGGAATCCGACAGTTTAAACTCCAACCGCCGTCATCAAGGAGCCCATCGGCCAGTTGGAAAGGCACCATAATCCCTTATGGACGGTGTTTCTGCCGTTGGGATTACGATGTCGGTTTCCGACAGCCAATCCATGTCGGCCTTTCCGACATGGAAAGGCTGTAAGAAACTGCCTTTGGGGGCCCTTAGCATGGCTCCCTGGCCCTCCGCATTTGGTCCAGGGGGCACCATACCTATACCTCATGGTGACTGCCACACGGTGCAGGGATGTTTACAAACTTGCATTTTTTTATGGGAGCTTGTGCTGCGGGCGGTTTCGGCCTGCCGTACAAGCTTCCATTGAAAAATGGAAGTTAGTGACAGCATCCTAATGAGGTTGTCTGAACCGCCGACCTATGGTTGGGCAGTTCCTTCCGCGAGACGATGTCGGTCGAAGGCAACTCCGACCAACATCGTAATTAGGCCTTTAGTGTCCAACACTTTCTTAAAAGTGGTTTATGTTGGAGTGCGATTATTTCATTTAATAATTTTAGTGTGAAATCTTTTGTTTTAATTGTATTTGTATGTTGTAGAAATAGTTTATGTAATTTAATTAGCATTGTTGGTGTTTAGAAATATAATAAAAATAATAGTTGTAGGTTTGTAATAAATAATATTATTAATTGCATTCTTTCATAGAAGACATGTAACACATTTTTCAATTTTTATTTATGTTTTCAAAGTTTAATGTATATTTTTTCATGTTTGAACGTATATATTTCTAACTACAAATAAACATATATGTAGATAAATAAAACTATTTTCATTACATATGTATGATTAAATAAAATATGTACATCATATTTAAATAGTATTGTATGGTGTACATTTTCCACTTTTTCTTCTATTGTTTAACATTTTTTTAACTGTTTCATATGCTTATTTTCAACATCATTTTAACATACGTTTTTTCAGTATATATTAAATATTTGTATAGTTTGTATACTATTAATTAATTTATGCTTCACAATTTTCTAGCATTTTTACAACATTTTTAACATGTTTTACATATTAATAATTCTCATTTTTTAAAATAAATTTATTCAACATAATTAATTATCTCTCATTCATTTCTGTGGGGAGACAGTCTTCTTTTTAGTTTCATTTACAGCAGCCTTTTTTTACCACTACCTTCTATTTTCTGTCGTTTTTAGTTCATTTTCTGGGATCTAGGCCGGGTAAGGTGGTGCTGTTAGCTGGAACAGGTAAGTCCTTTTTAAAGTTTTTTTTTTAGGGTTTTGAGGGTGGTTAATGTAGGGGGAGGTCTAGAAGTTGGGAATAGTGTTATGGGCTCGATTACGATGTCGGTCGGAGGCACCTTCCCGGTCTTGGGACGGACCGACCTCCGGTCGGCGGTCTCGACACCGCAATTACAATAGGACCTCTCATGGTGCAGTCGCATATTCCCATTTCTCTATGGGAGCTTGTGCTGCGACCGTAAACCAGCCGTAGCAAAAGCTCCCAGACAGAAATAGGAGCTTGTGCAAATCCCTTTACCGTGTAGCAGGCACCTTATGGTGCCTGCCACACGGTGCAGGGATTTTCAGGGGGCACGCCCCCAACCAGAGGCCACAGGGAGAAGGGGGTCCCTGCTAGGGGCTCCCAAAGTCGCTTTCCGACAGGCTTTCCATGTTGGAAAGCCTGGCATGGAAAGCCTGTCAGAAACCGACATCGTAACCATGATGGCGGAATCACCGTTGTATAGAATTACGTTGCGGTCTCCGACTGGCCGACGGAGCCCATCAGAATCCAGCCAGAATGACCGACTGGTTTCACTTTCGACTGCCTAGATTGTAATTAGGCGGTCGGAAGTAAAACTGAGATGTGAGTCAGAAAGCCTCTGACCTGAGGACGGAGGATTTCCGACTCACACCGTAATAGGGCCCTTAGTTGTATTAAGAGTAGTGTTTGTCACTAGTGTGTAGTTTTTGTTTTTTTACACTGTTTTAGTAATGTATCATTATGTTTTATTATATTGTGTTATATAACTTATTTTATGATGATTAGGTGAAATGTGTATTTTTTTTTGAGAATGTAATGTTTTTTGGGGGTGGATTTTCTGTTTTAATTTGCATGTTTTGTCTACGAACATGTCCTATGGGCATTGGGATTTACCCTTCTTTTTAAGGAAATGTCTGTTGGTTTATAATAAACCAATATTTTTAACTTTGATTTCCTTTTGGGTAGCATTTCTTTTATTAAACAATGTATCTATTTTTTAATGGTTTCTATGTACGTTGGATTGCTTTGAGGGCTCTCTCTTGGATTGGTTTTATTTTTGCATTTTTGGGGGGCTTTTTGCATTGTAGTTTTCCCATTTATGGTGGATTATTATTTTTGACTCCTAATGTTATATTTTATTGTTTGCGTAATTATTATGTGATTGTTATTTGGAAATGTGCAGTTTATGTGTGTATTTATTCTATGAGATGGATGTAGTTTGTTCTTTGAGCTTTTTGGTTGATGAGATTTAGATTTTCATGTAAATTATGTATTTTAATATATCAGTCATATTTAAGATTGGGGTCTTATTTGATATTTTGATTTTGACTGATGTAATAAAATATTATGTTTATTATTTATCTAAAAAATTATTTTTCATGTCGGTTAAGATTTTGTTATCGTTTGTTGTGACTTTTGTAGGTTACTTTTTATTTCATAGTATGCTTTTGGCTATTATTTTTAAGCATTTTACTCCTCTGTTGTTTATGAAGAGTTTTACTTTAAATTGTAACATGTCTTACATTCTTTTGGTTTGTTTTCTAAGCTTTGGTGCAATTTGGGTTACAGATTGCTCCATTCATAGTTGTTGGTAGCTTTGCTCCTTCTGTAATGCTTCTATAAATTTATAGAGTGTAGGTTGGATTCTGCCTAGTGTTGAATGGAAGACATTCTGCCATACTTCCACTGCGTGGTTTGTTTTGGCTTCCTGCGGCAGGGTGATGGTAGAAAGGGCTTTCTATTAGTAAATTGTAGTGGTTAGCTACCTCTGTGACAGGGACAGAGGCTAGTGCTATCATTTGTTTTTATTTCAAAGGCGAATTGACTGTTTGTAACATATTCTACACTTAAGGCCTGATTACGACTTTGGTGGTGTGGGAGCAGGGTGCCACGCCACTGCCCCGCTCCCTCACCGCCAAAGCTGACCGCCGCCCGCCTCCCACCGGATTACAAATTGTAATACGGGTGGGCAGTCCTGCGACGGCAGGCCCACGGTGCTGCCTTTCAAAGGCTCATAGTAGAGGCTTAGAAAGGCAGCGCCGTGGGCCCACCACAGCACCTTCCAGCACAGCATGGACTGTAAAGTCCTTGGTGTGCTAGAACTGTGGGTGCATGCAGACAAGAGGGGGCACAGCATGTGCCCCCCTGCATGCATCCCTAAGCCCTGAGGGAAAGGGGGGCCCTGTAGAGCCCCCTAAGGTTCCTCACCGCCAGTATTTTCATGGCGTGAGAAATGCAATGAGACTGCTGGTGGTGAGGAAACTCTTAATATGCTTGGCGGGCCGCAACGGCACTACCAAGCATATTTCGGCCTCAAGACCGCCGAACCAATGCCAGGGATTGCAGATCCCTGGCGATTGCGGTAGTCCCATACTCGTAATAAGGCAGTCGGACCACAAGTGAGGCGGTCCCCGACCGCCACCGCACCACCACCTCACCTCCACAGCGCGTTTGGCGGTCCTATGGACCACCAAACTCATAATTAGGCCCTTAGTGAAGATTGTTGGAGGTGTCTCCATATGCTTTGATTGTAATGATAGTAACAGACTTGTATGGCTTTGTGGAGGTAAATGTTTAAAATGGTTTGAATCAAGGCTTGTCCAAGATGCCCCCTCCCCTATTTTAAATTAATTATTTTAAAGGCCGGGCCCCGGGGGGATGGGGTCCCCAGGGCCAAAATCGGCCCTGGGAGGAAAGCTGCGCGGCTCCCCTCCCTCTTTCAAATGTGGCCTGGCCACTCATACACCCACTCACAGACCCACTTACCCATCACAGACCCACATAGACACTCACACAACACTCATAGACCCACTCAGACACTCATGCACCCACTCACAGACCCACTCAGACCCACGCACCCACTCACAGATCCACTCGGAGACTCACACATCCGTTCAACACACCCAGTGAGACACTTATGCAGCCACTCGCAAACCCACTAAAACACTCACACACCCACTGACTGACCCATTGAGATAGTCACTCACACCCACTGAGACACTCATGCGTTCACTCACACACTGATTCTCAAAGGTTATAGGTTACACTTAGGAAATATAATTAAAAAACCTTAGAAATTCACTTAAAAAACCAAAGGTTACAGGGATGTTATGGTTGGGAAATAGAATGTAAAAGAAACGTAGAAATTCACTGGGAAAAAAACAAAGGTTACAGAGATGTTATAGTTAGGCTCTGTTAGACCTGTCAGCCCTAGGGTGGTCTTCCCCTACCTTTTTTTCCCTTTTTGCTTCCTAACTGACCGCCATTTTTGTTGGACATAGGACTCTGGGCACCTTACCGCTGCGAAACAGTGCTGAGGTGCAGGTGCTCTCTCCTAAAAACAGGGTGTCATAACATGTCTGCCACAGGCCCCTGCTACTGCGGTGAGGCTGCCATCCTATCTGCACGCTAGTAGCTGGCATGGGCTGGGACTGGATGATACTGTAACCCTGACAGCCCTGCCCTTGTCACCATAGACAGACAGGACAAAGTGACAGGGGACACCTCCCCGAAGCCCCTAGATCCTTGTAGAGACTTCCAACCCCCCAGGTTGCCGCCAGAACTTGCCGCCTTTTTCCTGGGTCACCTGACTTAGGGGTATAAAAGAAAGGGAGGGAACCCTAGATTACGGTTACACTACTGGACCTGGGGACTCTCTGCTGGAGTGGAGGCTGCTGAGTTAGGGGGATTACTACACTACTGAGGCTGACTGATCTTAGGAACTGCTGCCCCAAGTGAGCTGAGATACCCTGCCTGCCTGCTGACCTTGCCCTGTGGGAGGGGAACCAGGGATACCACCCCCAGTGTGTCTCCACCAACCAGGCTAACTGACTGCCCGATCATGGGACTCTGAACCAACTGCATGGACTGTCCCTGCAACACTGCCCAAAGTACCTGACCGGGAGTCCGCTGCAGCGCTGTGGCTGTGTAGCGCCGTGGACGTGAGGCGCTGTATCCCCAAAATCACCGCCGCTGCCCGGGACCTGTATGTGCGGTGTAGCGCTGTGAGAAGGAAGCGCTAGGTACAGTGAAATCACCGCCGCGGCCTGGGGGCTTGGCTGTGTTGTGGCGCGCTGGGAGAAGAAACGAGGAATGCCGGAAACTCACCGCCCCTGCCCAGGGTTCCAAGTGTGCGTGGGCTGAGAGGTGAGGGAGGCCCGGTGATCATCGCCGCCGCCCGGGACCTGTGCGCGCCATGTGGCGCTGTGGTACAGTGAAGCGCTGTGTGGGGTGCCCTGAAGTCACCGCCGCAGGCCTCGGATTCAAGTCCCTCGTAATCGGCCTCCGAGAAAACACCGCCGCGGCCTGGGAGCCTGGGGAGCCCCAGGGCGCGTCATCACCACGTCTGTACACCGCCGCGCTGGGATTGGGCACCGGCACGAGGCGTCGCCTAGCAATGTTGGTTGCAGGCAGGAGGGGAGGCGCGTGCCCTCTCACGCCCGCTGGGAGTCGGCGGCAGCGGGGGAAACCCTTGAGAGTCTCGGAAGCAAGTGGGAGAGGCCCCGGGCCGAGGAGCGCACCGGAGCCGGCGGGAGAGACTAATCAGCCCCAGGTAACTAGTGACCGCCTCGGAGGCTGCGGGATTGCCTGGGAGGGCTGGGGAATCGCGAGGACTGCCTCCCAGAACAGCGGGACAGTGGTGAGCGGTAGAGAGCCTGCCGGGGATCATTATGGAGCCCTCCATTGCCGGCGGTATCTGACTGCGCCACGAGGGGGCCCCAAAGACTGAACTGGTGATCCTTGTGCACCGTGTCCCTCACACCAGCCTCCCCCATCCTACCTGAATGTCACGGTTATCGGGACACGTGAAAGTCCTGCTCCTCTGGGCATATCGGTGCTATTGAACCCCCCAGAGGCTGTTGTGTAACCGCCCAAGGAATTATCTGTGTTGCATAAATGCTAGATTCTAAGGACTCCCTAAACCTGTACAAGTTGTTATGATTACTTACCAAGAAGAAAGTTATGATTACCCGTGCATGTCATTATGACCAGTCTCTCCTGAACTAAAGATAAAGATACCTAAAAGTTTTGCATACAACGGAAGTGGTGTCTCCTTTGTGTGTGGTTTACTGCGTCAGTGTGGATGTGTGCTGCACAATTACTTTACACAGTGCCTCGTGCGTGCCTACCTAACTCGCGCCAAGCTACCTTGTCGGAATCGGTGGTCCCTACTTGGACTAGGGTGCAGACTCTGGCCAACTGGAGACCCCGGTTCTAACAGGCTCACATTTCATTTGTGATGTCATCAGTGATGTCACTGACCATGTCATGAGTGAAGAAAATATGTAAGGTCATAAGCAGTACATTATGGGGCATGAGTTATAGTTAGCTCAGGTAACTATAACGGCTGAATTCCTCTGGTTTTGTACGAGTGAAATGTCAGCCTAACTATAACGTGAGTGTTGCAGAGTAGAGTGGTGCAGAGTAGAGTGGTGCATAGTAGGGTGGTGCAGAGAGCAGTGACATATAGTAGAGTGGTGCAGAGTAGAATAGTGTGATGTAGAGTGCAGTGACAGAGTGGAGTGGTGTAGAGTGACATAGCATGCAGTGGCATAGAGTAGAGTGGTGTAGAGTGCACTGGTGTAGAGTGCAGTGGCGTACAATGGTGCAGAGTAAAGTGACGTAGAGTGCAATGGTGTAGAGTAGACTGCAGTGCCATGGAGTACAGTATAGTGGCATACAGTGCAGTGGTGAAGAGTAGATTGGCATAGAGTGCAGTGGCATAGCGTGTATTGGTTTTGAGTAAAGTTGTGTAGAGTGCATTGGCATAGAGTGCAGTGACGTAGAGTGCAGTGGTATAGAGTAGAGTGTCATAGAGTGCAGTGGTGCAGAGTAGATTACAGTGGCTTGGAGAGAATTGATGTAGAGTACAGTGATGTAGAGTTCAGTGGCTTAGTGTTCAGTGGCATAGAGTTCAGTGGCATAGAATTCAGTGGTGTAGAGTGGCATAAAGTAGAGTGGTAGAGAGTGCAGTGTTGCAGAGTGTACTGCTGTAGAGTGCAGTGGTGTATACTAGTGTGGCTTGAAGTGCATTGGCGAACAGTGCAGTAGTGCAGAGTAGAGTGGCATAGAGTGCAGTGGTGCAGAGTAGAGTGGCATAGAGAGCAGTGGCATAGAGTACTGTGGTGTAGAGTACTTTGCTGCAAAGTAGATTGACGTAGAGTCCATTGGTTTTGAGTAAAGTGGTGTAGAGTACAGTGGCATAGAGTACGGTGGCATAGAGTGGAGTGGTGCGGAGAGGTGTAGAGTGCAGTGGTGAAGAGTGCAGTGGTGCATAGTAGAGTAGTGTGGTGTAGAGTGCATTGGCATAGAATGGAGTGGTGTAGAGAGGTGCAGAGTGGAGTGGTGCAGAGAAGAGTGCAGTGACGCAGTGCGGAGTTGAGTGGCGTAGAGTGAAATGCAGTGGTGTGGAGTGGTGCAGAGTAGAGTAGAGTGCGGTAACATGGATTGTACATGATATGGTAGCATACTGCCATTACAGACAACATTTCTTCAATTGAAATGAATATTACGTTTGCACTCACATACAGTTTTACTGATAAAAGTATACAGGGCACAAACGATAATGTGTGGAAATGTCATCACCCAATGTATTTATCTGATCGTCAGCACAGTTCATTTACAGATATTTAAATGTTATTGTTTGCTAGAAAAAAAATAACATCTGTACATCCTTCCTCAAGCAGACCACCACTAGCCAGCATGATTGTCAAATAAATCCTCTCACTTTGAAGTCCGAGAAAGAAAAATAGACACCAAGCTCCCTGGAGACACAGCCTCACATTTGACCTCTTTCTTTCAATGCACAGCAAGTGTAACAAGAACAAGATTCAAAGGCCTGTTTACAGAAAGTGAGTTCGTTGAAAAATACAGTAAACAAGGTTTGGGCAACAGGAGGAACAAACTCGAGCTGGACAGCCTAAAGCAAATAAAGCCAGCAGATAGAAAGCCAAAAAATGAGAGCTAGAAACCACAAAGCAAATGGTAAGCAATGAGAGGAATGCATTCCTAGATCACCTTTCTGAATGTCCCCAAGATGTTTTTAACAATCCAGAGTTACAAACCACAAAGCAAATGGTAAGCAATGAGAGGAATGCATTCCTAGCGCAACTTTCCGAATGTCCCCAAGATGTCTTTAGCAAACCAGACAGCTGTGCTGTCTGATAGGCTGTGACCTGAAAAGGATTTTTGCTCATGGTGTGACTATGAAAATCACTGACATTTCCAACTCCACCTAAGTCCATACTTCAAACTGTTTTTTAATGGCAGATTCTCGTCTGACAATCTTTCCAGTGTTACATGCCTTCCGATGCAGAAAAGTTGTTTGAGAATATCTTTGCTTTTTTAAGTCAAGCCTCTACAATATTTTTGTTTTAATGATGCGTTTATTACAATTATAAAACACTGTAACTGTCCTTTGGTGAAAAAAGTTGCTAATGGTTAAAAGGGGCCATCCGGTGAAAGATGACACAATAGATCTCAAACCCTCAGATTAAATCATCAAATAAACATTCTGTAATGTTTATTGTTGGTGATTGTCAGCACTTAATTTGTAAAAGAAAGAGTGCTGGTGCCCAAAGTTCTGCTTAGAAGGTAGCGACCGGCACTATTCAATGATAGTGCAATGAAGGGAAACATCCTTTATAAGGCAGGCAAAACCGCGACCTGCCTTTACTACGCAGTCACTACCCCGACTGTTATGTTACCACACGTTCCTTTACCACGCTGGTCTTTACAACGACTTGCTTTAGGGGCACGTTGTTGGACTGGTGTTGGATTTTAAGTACAACACCTTCCCTACTGATACACTGCCTGGAGTTGAAATAGTAATTTATACTATTCCAAAGTGCAGCGCCCTCCCCTAAGGCAAGTCATAATGACTTGCATGGTGAAGGAACGCGTGGTAACGTCGCAGTCGGGGTAGTGACTAAGGAGTAAAGGCATGTGTGGGAAATGCATGTGCGGTCCGTCATACATCCTGCAACGAAAATCAAGGCTGCGCAGCCCTGAATACCCATCATGCCTTTTTATTCGGCTACCAGACACTCCCTGTCCCTTTATCTCACTCTTGCAGGTTCCTGCTTTCTCCCTTTATGACATTTTTCGGTCTTTCTCTTTTTTCCTTCTTTCCCCTTTGTTGGTTTTTCCCTCATTGCGAGTCACTACATCAGGAGTACCGTTACTTAAATTATTTTAGGCCTGTTTTTATCAGATGCCTTGGTTATTTTGTACTTGAGGCCATGGGCTTGTCTCCTCTTACATAGATCCTGCTGCTGTATATCAGATCAGCGTAGGTGAGAAACAGGAGCATTATACCGCATGTGTGCGCACACTTTTGTGTATGTTGGCAGGTATGACATGACACGATGCCCTCCTAAGTGCCTGAAAACACACACTTTATTGCGTGGATTTCTAGTTCCTTTTCTGTTCTTTTGAAAAGCAGGAGCTGTTTGTTGATGTGAGAGGGAAAGCATGAGGTCAGCTGCTAGCCCTGGTTTATGATGTGAATGAGCTAGGAGGAGAGCATAAGACATCCTTCCTTGGGTGACGATCAAGGTGGAAACACAAGAAGCCAAGAGCAGCACAGAGATTGCTGGACTTGGCTTTCAAGTGATATTTTGGCCCAGCTTCTGGGCAAAAAGTTACCAACACCTGTGCTTTGTAGGTGTGCCCTTTGCACTGAGAGTAGTGTATTCTGTTGAAGAAAAGGGACTGAGCAGTCCAAATGAAGTTTAAATAAACATTTTTACTGCTACTGTATTAGGTGTGTTAATGTCAATGCAATGTCTTCTTCCTCCTACTTCTTGTTCTGGTTTTGTGCTATGTGCTTGGCTTTGCTGTTTTCTAGGTCCCACAGGACCTAGGCTTATCATAAAAGTAAACTTGCAATAGGGAGCGCTACCAAAATAATCACTGGGGCGTTATGTTAGTATCCATATTAATAACAAAAAGACAGTTCAATCATAATAAAGTCCATCCAGATGGGTCAAGAAATTCTTCCATTTGTCCACAGAATTTCTTGACCTATCTGGATGGACTTTGTTATGATTGAACTGTCTTTTTTTCTTAATATGGATATTAATATAATGCCCCAGTGATTATTTTGATAGCGCTGTCTATTGCGTTGTTCTTTTACAGTACAAGGCTTGTTAGCAGTTGGGCCTTTTTTGGGTGCAGCATTGAATTGGAAAATGTAAGTATTAACACTTGTGTGGTCATAGACGGCCAAAACTGCACTGTTTGGTTTGTTTGTAAATACCTTAGCCTTACATTTTTTATTGTTTGGTACTTGCCAGACGCCATGGAACAGGCAGGGGCTACTGGCCACAACCGTGGGGATTGAGGCCGTTTACCACTGCTGTCCCAGAGTCTGCCCTAATATGGCTCTTAAACAGGACCAATTACAACCCTTTCTGCACTTGACTTTCACTAGTAGCAAGAGTGAGTGTTCGCAGGCTTGTCAGGGAAGTTAGTGTGGGGGTTACTCAGGCTGAAGAATATATATCACCCCCAGCAGTGCAAAATTATTAATGCCCAGCCCTGTGCTTCTCTGTAGAAAAGACAAGCACTTTATTGCACAGAAAACATAAAATTCCACTACACAGTTAATAATTCATGAATACCTGATTCACAGGGACGAACCTTTATGCTCCTGGGAGCTTCTGCCAGCTAGTCCTCCACTTGTTTCTAATGGGTAACCACTTTCATTGCCCCCTCCCCCCCCTTACAGATTTAGAGTTTTAAGGTAGTTCTATGGGAGTACCTAGTGCTCCCCACTTTGGGAGATCTTAGCACTCAGTCTCTCGGGCTACAGTCCATCAGTCTCTCATCAAGTGCAAAGGAGAAGTGCAAGGCCATGTTCGGCCCCACAGCTGTAGCGAGATTACACCTGTAGCAGGATGCTTTCAGGCTGCAAATGGCAGTCTTCACAGGAGCTGCACAGTGGGCAGCCATACAGTACATCTCTCGGAGAGTCACAGGATGAGCAGAGACTTCTGTTGGGGGCCCTCTTCCACCCTCCTACCCCCTTCTTCCCTCTGGTGCACCTCTGTGGTTACTCAGTCTTCAGAACTGGCCCTGACCCAGTGATACACTAGTCAGTGCCACAGTCACTCAGTCCATTTATGAGGCACATGGGCCACTTGCAGACGCTCATCCCAGCTTTAGTCAGGCCTACTGCACGGGCACTCCACTCCAGGGGCCTGGCATCTAAAACTGGGATATGTGATGCCAGGGTCAATTAGAGCATGATCCACTCCTCCTACAGAGTTTGCGATTCCTTCCCTCACTCACAGGCTTGCCTTAGAACCCAGGACAGTTCAGTAATTCTTCCTCCAAATCGGACTCCAGGCAATGTTCCCTTGGGGTTGTACTTCTGAATATCGACAGCAACACTTTATTTATACAAGAATATCGAGGCAAGAATATCGAGGGATGAAATATCAAAAGGTTAAGTTCACATAGGGAAGTATAGATTTACTATCCCTAAGTCCACATCTGCATATCTTGAAGATATATGTCCCATGTAAGTGCATATATGCAGAGTTAGGTATAAAAAATCTAAACTTACTTACCCGTCAATATTTCTTTTTCTATGTCATGTCCTTGATATTCTGTTCCACCAGTACTGTGTGTTCAATGTTCAGAGTGCATGCTTTCCCTCGCCTTGTGACATCAACCCTCGCCGACATAGTAGTCTCTGAGTACTCTGTGGAGTAACCCCTCCTCGGTAAAATAGACGACAACAACGATGGATGTTGGGCTCCCTTCTTTTTACCAATTTCGCAGATTAAGGATGAGTATTCCTGCTCTACTTCCTAGGAGCCAGTTTTGGTTGGTTTCACTTTCATGTGTCCTGGCCAGGCCACTTCACAGGTTTGGGTTCTGTCTGCAAGGATGCTCTGCCCAGCAGACAGTCTCCAGGTGGAGTGTTCCCCACAGAAGTACAAAGAGGTGCTAGCCGGCTGCATCCAGCAGTTACTGCCTCTCGTCACAGAGATCAGGAAGAGACAAAAATCTTTGCCCCTTCAAGGACTCCTTTCCCTGTCAACAGATAATACAGGCCTCACCCTTCACCCCCTTCCATGTACCTAATGGCAGATGCAGTCAGAGTAATTTACAGCTTCTCTTTATCAGGAAGGGCCCTGGTACTTCTAATGAAAGCCTGTCACCTCTTTCTCCACTATAGCAACTGGTGCTTACCTTCTCTCATCTAGGAGGTGACTGCAGTACACATATGCTGTCTGGAGAACGTATCCTCTTCTCCATCTTGTACTCTGGCTCAGGTGTGGCCTTCCAAAACAGAACCGGAGGCCTGCATCACTCGTGCATTGCACACTATTACTCTTAGCACCCACGCA
This sequence comes from Calotriton arnoldi, assembly GCA_963921515.1. NCBI lineage: Eukaryota > Metazoa > Chordata > Amphibia > Caudata > Salamandridae > Calotriton > Calotriton arnoldi. The sequence continues at coordinate 1,755,240 of CAWUFW010002180.1, forward strand.
CATCTACGACGCACAGGATGCTGGTGTTCAGGATTCCAGGTTCATTGTGAGCAGCAGAGCTTTAGATGAATGGGCCTGTAAACATGCATTTATGTCCCACAGATAAAAAAGCCTGTCACCATAAATCACCATGCAAAACACACAAGATGATGGACGGAATGCTGCACATTGGCAAACATTCACCCCCAGTCACAGATCTGGGTTTAATCCATCGTTATTTTGCTTCACCACGCCACCCCAGTTCAGACATAGCCATATGCAAATCAGTCTTGACCCTGTGCCTCATGGGAACAGTCCAGACCGAACTGCCAAGCCATGTCTTCCCTGGACCGGAATCAAGCATCCTAGGACCGGTTTCAGGCTATCAGCCTTCATCAGCCAGGATAGCTTGACTCCAGTGGCGTAGTGAGCACGGGACCCACGTCTGGGCATGCCCTTCCCACTTAGGGCGAAATGCAAAACACACAAGATGATGGACGGAATGCTGCACATTGGCAAACATTCACCCCCAGTCACAGATCTGGGTTTAATCCATCGTTATTTTTGCTTCACCACGCCACCCCAGTTCAGACATAGCCATATGCAAATCAGTCTTGACCCTGTGCCTCATGGGAACAGTCCAGACCGAACTGCCAAGCCATGTCTTCCCTGGACCGGAATCAAGCATCCTAGGACCGGTTTCAGGCTATCAGCCTTCATCAGCCAGGATAGCTTGACTCCAGTGGCGTAGTGAGCACGGGACCCACGTCTGGGCATGCCCTTCCCACTTAGGGCGAAATGCAAAACACACAAGATGATGGACGGAATGCTGCACATTGGCAAACATTCACCCCCAGTCACAGATCTGGGTTTAATCCATCGTTATTTTGCTTCACCACGCCACCCCAGTTCAGACATAGCCATATGCAAATCAGTCTTGACCCTGTGCCTCATGGGAACAGTCCAGACCGAACTGCCAAGCCATGTCTTCCCTGGACCGGAATCAAGCATCCTAGGACCGGTTTCAGGCTATCAGCCTTCATCAGCCAGGATAGCTTGACTCCAGTGGCGTAGTGAGCACGGGACCCACGTCTGGGCATGCCCTTCCCACTTAGGGCGAAATGCAAAACACACAAGATGATGGACGGAATGCTGCACATTGGCAAACATTCACCCCCAGTCACAGATCTGGGTTTAATCCATCGTTATTTTGCTTCACCACGCCACCCCAGTTCAGACATAGCCATATGCAAATCAGTCTTGACCCTGTGCCTCATGGGAACAGTCCAGACCGAACTGCCAAGCCATGTCTTCCCTGGACCGGAATCAAGCATCCTAGGACCGGTTTCAGGCTATCAGCCTTCATCAGCCAGGATAGCTTGACTCCAGTGGCATAGTGAGCACGGGACCCACGTCTGGGCATGCCCTTCCCACTTAGGGCGAAATGCAAAACACACAAGATGATGGACGGAATGCTGCACATTGGCAAACATTCACCCCCAGTCACAGATCTGGGTTTAATCCATCGTTATTTTGCTTCACCACGCCACCCCAGTTCAGACATAGCCATATGCAAATCAGTCTTGACCCTGTGCCTCATGGGAACAGTCCAGACCGAACTGCCAAGCCATGTCTTCTCTGGACCGGAATCAAGCATCCTAGGACCGGTTTCAGGCTATCAGCCTTCATCAGCCAGGATAGCTTGACTCCAGTGGCGTAGTGAGCACGGGACCCACGTCTGGGCATGCCCTTCCCACTTAGGGCGAAATGCAAAACACACAAGATGATGGACGGAATGCTGCACATTGGCAAACATTCACCCCCAGTCACAGATCTGGGTTTAATCCATCGTTATTTTGCTTCACCACGCCACCCCAGTTCAGACATAGCCATATGCAAATCAGTCTTGACCCTGTGCCTCATGGGAACAGTCCAGACCGAACTGCCAAGCCATGTCTTCCCTGGACCGGAATCAAGCATCCTAGGACCGGTTTCAGGCTATCAGCCTTCATCAGCCAGGATAGCTTGACTCCAGTGGCGTAGTGAGCACGGGACCCACGTCTGGGCATGCCCTTCCCACTTAGGGCGAAATGCAAAACACACAAGATGATGGACGGAATGCTGCACATTGGCAAACATTCACCCCCAGTCACAGATCTGGGTTTAATCCATCGTTATTTTGCTTCACCACGCCACCCCAGTTCAGACATAGCCATATGCAAATCAGTCTTGACCCTGTGCCTCATGGGAACAGTCCAGACCGAACTGCCAAGCCATGTCTTCCCTGGACCGGAATCAAGCATCCTAGGACCGGTTTCAGGCTATCAGCCTTCATCAGCCAGGATAGCTTGACTCCAGTGGCGTAGTGAGCACGGGACCCACGTCTGGGCATGCCCTTCCCACTTAGGGCGAAATGCAAAACACACAAGATGATGGACGGAATGCTGCACATTGGCAAACATTCACCCCCAGTCACAGATCTGGGTTTAATCCATCGTTATTTTGCTTCACCACGCCACCCCAGTTCAGACATAGCCATATGCAAATCAGTCTTGACCCTGTGCCTCATGGGAACAGTCCAGACCGAACTGCCAAGCCATGTCTTCCCTGGACCGGAATCAAGCATCCTAGGACCGGTTTCAGGCTATCAGCCTTCATCAGCCAGGATAGCTTGACTCCAGTGGCGTAGTGAGCACGGGACCCACGTCTGGGCATGCCCTTCCCACTTAGGGCGAAATGCAAAACACACAACCATGGCACCTGTGACGGCAATCCTGTTACTATAAGGGTGTGATTGGTGTACCCATGCAGGTTCAGAACTAGGTCTCGAACTATCATTGTCGAATACTGGGCATATATCAATGTGCTCAAAGATGATTAGTATGTGGCTTGGCCACAAATCAAACAAGCATTTGCAATGCAATGCAATAGGTCTCGCATTTACGTGAGTTTGAGTTATTAGCATTGTAAATGACAATGCCTTTAATTTATTGTTTGGTTTTTAAAACATAAATAAAAGGCATTGTCATTTATAATGCTAATAGCTTAAACTCTCACAAATGCGAGACCTATTGCACTGCAAATGCTTGTTTATTTTGAGGTGTGTGCTTGTGTGTGTGCATATCTGTGTGCGCGTATGCACATGTTTTGTGTGTGCTTGTGTGTGTGTGCGCATATCTATGTGTACACGTGCACATGTGTATGGATGTGTGTGCTTCTGTGTGTGTGTGTGTGCATATCTGTGTGTGCGCGTGCGTGTGCACGTGTGTGTATGCGTGTGCTTGTGCTCATATCTGTGTGCGTGTGCACTTGTTTATGTGTGTTTGTTTACCATATGCACAGCTTTCATTGTTGGATGCTTCAGTTAGCCTCAGTTAGCACCCCATCACTGAGTGCCCCGGTGCATGAGACTGTTTAATCATTGACTGTCCTGGAGAAAGCTGCTGGATTCCAGGCCTGACGCCTGGGCAACGGGCTTGTGTGGTGTTGTTGAATCATCCCACGTTGAAGGGAATGGATGCACTTATTCCTTTCTTGTGTGACATGCGGCATAGTGGCCAGAGAGGAGGCCTGATTCATCTGTGCATTCTGCTATATTTGAAATTGAAGATGATTTTTCGGTTGAAATGGGAGCGAAGATGACAAGTAAACTTGTTCGGGCAGCTTTCAGAAGATGTGTGGGGAGCTGTCACCGGGCCCAGGGGTGGAGCTAGACAAGATGTTTAAGTTCTCACTCTGGAAAGTCTCCCTGCAGACCAGACCGGAGATACAATGCCTTCCTGCAGAAAAATGTGTATCGGTGCTAAACTCTCTCTCTGCGGTCCTCGGCCTAGTGGCAACATGTTCCTGTGAGTACTTTTATTTCTAATTGTCATTAAGATTAATCACAGTGAGAGACAGCAAGAGAGAGACAGAAAGGGCTTGTCTGTGCCAGAGCGGTCGGTGGACAGATGACAGCATGCATGCACGGTGAACGGATGGACGGAAGGCAGCATGAATGCACAGGTGGGCAGCTGACAGCATGCATGCACGGGTGGGCGGAGGACAGCATGTATGCACGGGTGGGTGGATGACAGCATGCATGCACGGGTGGACGGATGACAGCATGCATGCACGGGTGGACGGATGACAGCATGCATGCACGGGTGGACGGATGACTGGATGTGAACCGTTATAATTTCCTAGTCGTTGGGAGCTGATGCATCTGGTGGCATTATATGCAAGAGTGTGCGCCTGCAAGATGTGTTTTGAACTCAGCAGTATGGTGGTAGGAAAGGAATGCCCGTTAGCTGTCTTCGATCGGTAGTCATGCCTGCGCATGGCAGAAACATCTGCCATGCCCGCACACCGGATGGCATTCTTTCAGCACATGATTGCTGGGAGAGATAAAACAGCGGAAAAAGAGCTGTCTCGTACCATCGCATGCTCCTAACCCCAGGGTACCCCGCCCAGGGGGTTGTTCAATGTGCCTGGACAGACAACGGCCTTGCATCTAAAAGTGTCTGCGTAGTGTTGAAACAACAATGGAGGTTAGAGGGTGCAGGCATGTGTCCCCGAGATAACTGTACAGCGGAAAGGGTGTTCAGGTCTTCAACTAAATAATGGCTTTTGGATCCTCCTGGAGAGCGGCAGCAATTACAGCAGGGTTAAACAAGCATTTGCAATGCAATCGCGGCACTCGTGCTTTAGCTGTAAACATCTTAAGCTAAAGCGCGGGTGCCCTGATTGCTTCTAAAGTAAAGAAATAGAAAAACTTTTTTTCTATTTCTTTACTTTTGGAGCAATCAGGGCACCCGCGCTTTAGCTTGAGATGTTTACAGTTAAACGCGAGTGCCGCGATTCAAAGCAAAGTAAATAAAGAAGAAAACAAGGCGCGCGGCCGCGAGACGCGCTCTGTGGTGGGGGAGGGGCGGAGCGAGGCGCTTGGGAGAGCAAGCAAGAGAGGAAAGCCAGATGGCGCCTCATCGTGCGCTGTAAGGGTGCCGCGAGGAAAGCCAGATGGCGGCTGTGCGCGTGCCCGCGCGCGTAACCGCAAGCTTGAGGCCAGCAAAAGCGTGTGGTCGGACTTTTAAAAGCCCACTTACTAAATGTCTCGGCCAGAGCAGCGCATGCGCTGGCTCAGGCGAGACCTAAAAACCAAGATCTAAGGTATGCAGTTCGGTAATACACGGCAGGGGACATGAATGTACATCGTGCAGTGGACATCCCTGTCCCAACAGTAACCGTGCTATAACGTTTTATGACTGATTTTCTGGATACACCAATACAAATTTCATTGGTAGCAAACTTTTAGCTTTTTGGGGTTTGCATCTCAGTGCATGATTTCAGTTTGATTTGTAAATTTCTTTTTATGTACACTAGCAATGCTTTACTTGGAGTAGGCCTTCCACTTTACTAACAGGTTTTAACAGGTGATTATGGAAATTGCCTTACTGTTTGTGTATATCTTTCCTCCTTTGCTTTTACACTGGGAATTAGGTGGAGGAATCATTTCATGCTACGGTAATCTTGTAAACATACTGCAGTTTTGGTTGTTGTGACAGGCGCTTGCATCACATCGTGGAATATAAAGCAGCTAAATTCTCCTCGAATATGCAAATGTATCTTCCCAAAAAGTGATTAGGATGGTTTTGTAGGGCGCTGTCAATAATTTTCAATTGAACGAATAATAGGTTAATTCTAGCACAGCCTTTAATGTACACGTTACAATACACATTTTGCTGTCACAATAACTCTAAAACAAGTCTAAAAAAACTCATAAAACTCATTGTTTTTTTCGGATAGGTGCACTCTAGTGATGTGGACTATAATTTCCCTTTAGCTGTCCTATTTTACTCCTAGAGATTGAACTCTTTCTGAGTTCCCATTCTTTGGGATAAAAGGATGAGGATTACTTGTTTTAGTGAGATAGCTATCTCAGACCACGCACCTGTGTTTTTTTGTCTTTTTATGCAGTCCATGCATTAGGGCCAAGCTTTGGTGTTTAAATATGCCACTGCTTCATTATCACAACTTTAATGATTACAAGCAGTGATAACCTGAGGGCTGATTCACAAAGGTAAACTTAGACCTGAAGTTTAAGTTTAGACCTGAAGTCTAAGTTTAGACCTGAAGTTTAAAGTTAGACTTCAGGTCTAAACTTAGACTTCAGGTCTAAGATAAGACTACAGGTCTAAAGTTAGACTTCAGGCCTTAACTTAGACTTCAGGTTTAAACTTAAACTTCAGGTCTAAGTTTGACTTCAGGTCTAAAATTAGATTTCAGGTCTAAGTTTACTTTTGAGAATTGGGCCCTAAATGTATGGAATTCGTTCAAGGTCCTTTGAAGGGGGAAACTATCAGGCTTCGGTAAACAAAAGACAATAGGTATATGTAGCAGAAACTCATGCTGATAAGCACATTTTTAATGTGGAGGAGGAGTTCCTCCGAGTGGATCTGAAAACCTTTCCTATGGGGCAGGACTCTTCTTGTGGCTGGATTAGCCACAGAACAGAGGCTGATTTGAGTGGAATCAAGTAGTAGATTTTGGATAATGCTGAGAACGTTGGGGAGCTCTGGGGCAACGAGATAAGAAGGCAGATGCTTCCAGGGTTTTTCCATCTATTATGGATGTGGAAGGTAATAACCCTTTGAGTGGAAGGGATTAGTATGTATTAAATTAGCTTTATGCAAAGGCATAGCCTGGGATATTCAGTGATGCTTGTTAATGTTAATGTTAATGTTAATGATGCTTGTAAAGCGCACTGTTACCCAAAGGTGTCCTGGCGCTGGTAGCTGCCTGCTTGGTTGCTGAGATGAGCTGACTGATCAGGAAAAAAGCCAGGTTTTAAGCCCCCTTCTGAATGAAAGTAACTCATTCAGTAACTTGTGGCATTACATGAAGAAGTATAATACAAAGGGTTGGAGGAGCACTCCCTTCTCCAAATGTAAACGAAAAAATTGGTGCTATAGCACTACACTTGCTGTCAACCCAAGTGTAAACAAATAATTAACTGTTACAAGTTAGTAAACTTGCTGGTGCTGCACCAGCAAGTTTACTAACTTGTATCAGTTAATTATTTGTTTACACTTGGGTTGACTGCAAGTGTAGTGCTATAGCACCAATTTTTTCGTTTACATTTGGAGAAGGGAGTGCTCCTCCAACCACTTTGTATTATACTTCAATTAAGTCTGCCAAAGGGGAAGCACCCAAGACAAAATGTCGTTTGACGCAATTACGAACATTACTGATAACCGGGCAATAACCAAGGCATATACTTCAGATGAAGCCAGTGATATATATGCTTTAATACAAGAGGTTAAAACAACGGATATACACGGAGGTTCCATCACCCAGCAATTAAGACAACTCAAGTATATTACTAGACGACAGTTAAACCAGAAATTGCATGCCTCAACACTGGTGCAATATCACAAAGCCAAACGAATTCCACGTGGACTACGCTTATCAATAAAACCAATGTTGTTTCGTTTTCATCTTAACCCTATCTTCATGGATAAGTGGTACTCTATACTGAATAAATGTTCGTTGGATCTCATACTTTTAATAATTGAGGAATTATCCAAAACCATCAGGGACCTTGAGGAAGAAATCTCTACTCTAAAAAGTGAATTGGAATTAAGGATGGAAAACAATGCTTGGAATTTGCAATTAGAAGTGCTTAACCAGAAACTGGATAAGTACAGTAAAGAACTACAGGAAGGCAAAATACGCAAATACAAGCGGGATACAATAGATTATAAACTTAATGAAGTTTACACATGGGCCGAGATTTATGCCCGCAGGAGGTTTGATCAAAAAAGACAAACAACATCATCAGATGAAAGTTTGGTTTCAGATAAGGATGCATCTACAAGTAGAACATCGGCTCGAACCGTAATGACTCAATTACAAACCACTGGACCAACAACTGAACCAGGAACATCACCACACTCTTCTCTTCCGACACCTTTTTTAGCACAGGTCCCGGACCACGGCCAACCACCGGCCCCAGGAGGCAGCAAAGTGCTATCGTTTTTAGAAAAACCAGGAGAGGACAAAGAAAAAACAGGAAAATCACTACGGAGTGGAAAGACAGTGGTCTAGTGATTAATATTTCATCTATCGTGTTGACCCAACAACAAATAAGTACGTTAAGTAGAGGAATGACATTTGTTCCAACTAACACAACCACATTATTGGATGTTGAAGCCGATCTTTACAGATTCATGAGAACATTAAGATTGAAACATTTTTTTACGAATATCGTGACTCCTGACATAAACGCATCGTCAGCCATAACCAAGTTCAAACCGAAAAGTACTTTTCAACCACCTGTATCGCACAAAATGTTAGACACATTTGAAATTTTGGTCCAAAAAGATCTGGAAGAGTTAAACTACAAGGATTACCGAGGGAAGAATTTAACGATACAAGATCAACAGGCCATAAAAAGTTTAGTTAACAACCCTGAACTCACATTACAACCAGCTGATAAGGGAGGTGCTATAGTCGTCATGGATACTTCATTTTTATCTCAGGAAGGTGAATGAACATGTAGGTGATGATAACACATATCTACAACTTACCTGTGATCCTACAAGTGAACTTCAAAGCATATTGGGACACCTACTAGATCAAGCATTGGATAACAATTGGATCAATGAGCAGACTAAAGCATTTCTTATGTCTTCTAATCCTCGACGTCCAAAATTATACATGATTCCAAAAATACATAAGGATGTCAATGATCCTCCATTCCGTCCAATAGTTTCAGGTTGTGGGTCAATTTTTGACCCTCTAGGGAGATTTTTGGATTTTTACCTACAGCAATTTGTACAGGGATGGAAGTCCTACATAAAAGACACTACTCATTTCTTACAAAAATTGAATTCCATCACATTGGATGACAGTGAAACGCCATTATTGTGCACTATCGATGTAGCTGCGCTTTATACATCTATACCTCATGAGGCTGGTCTAGAAGCGGTGGAATGGGCCTTGTTACAAATGGATAACATTGAAGTGGATAAGATTTTTATTTTACAATTGTTGAAATTTTGTTTACACCACAGTTATTTTAAATGGCAAGGTCAGTATTTTGCCCAATTGACGGGAACGTCTATGGGCTTTTCAGGAGCCCCAGTGTATGCCAATACATTCATGGCGCAATTTGAACAAGAGAACATCATGTCAAACCACAACTGGTGGAGCAAAATTAAGCTGTATTGTCGTTACATTGACAACATTTTCATAGTGTGGATGGATACCAAAGAAGAACTAGAATCTATGATAGTCATTCTTAACACGATTAATCCTCGAATACAATTCACACACAGCATTGCCACAAACAGTATTCATTTTTTGGATGTTTTGGTGTGCAAAACTGGCTTTTAAAACTCAGGTGTACAGCAAACCGACAGACAGGAATAATGCTTTGGCTTACACAAGTTTTCATCCTAAGAATCTAATTAGGAATCTGCCGTATTCACAGTTCATCAGGATAAGAAGAATATGCTCAGATACTAATGTAAGCACACAAAAACTCATGGAATATAAGGAACAGTACAGTGAACGAGGGTACCCAGAAGAAGTTTTGCAAGACTGTCTTAGTCGCGCACAGATCAAAAAACGAGAAGAATTGCTTACAAAACCGGACAAACCCCCACAGAACAGAACAGTATTTGTGTCAAAATTCTCGACCTCCTCACAAGCAATTAAAAGGATCATTAATCACAGATGGGAGTTACTGGAGAGTGAAAAAGACTTCAATGACATTTTCAGTCAAAAACCATTGTTTGCATTTTCGAGGGGAAAGAATTTACGGACGATACTAGCATCTACCAAGCAACCAGATAGTGTAATCAACATGCGAGGCACCATGAAGTGTAATAACTGTGTTCATTGCAGTAATGTAATAGTAGGGAACACATTAACGCATCCATCAACAGGCAAAAAGATACGATTATACCATACGAGTGATTGTAACACCAATAATGTGGTTTACTGCATTAAATGTCCATGTGGAAAGGCTTACATTGGTAAGACGGAACGGAAATTGAAAGTGCGGATTACTGAACATAACAGTAAAATAAGAACCAAAAGCACAACATCAAGTTTAGCTCTCCACTGGGAGGAAACTAAGCACAACATATCACAGCTTAGATTTCAGGTAGTTGAGACCAGGTATGGACATTACAAAAACTCTGCTCCGCAGAGAAGTTTATTGGATTAAAAATCTTGGAACCATGATACCAACTGGTCTTAATGATCGTCTGGATATGAGTTGTTTTTTATAGTATTCCAACAGTAATACCAACTTAATAAAACAACAGAGATGGTGAACATGATCATCTCAGCCCACTAAGCAATCATTCAATAATGGAGAATGAGTGTAAATATAGCCCATAAAGGTGGTGGGATCTGCACAACACATTTGATTGTTCATTTTCTTCTTTTTCCATTTCACTTAGGCTTTGTCATTATTTTCAATCTTTTTGAATACAGATATATAAGCAGGTGGTATTTCGCATTATTATCTAACATTTGGGCATTAGTTCGGCCCGATTAGAATGGAAATACTAGTATTATTTTTATTTGTGTCATATGTGAACTTGGTGTAGATATTGCGTACTATAAACCGCTCAGTTACAGGAAAGGGTTTTCACCGTACCTGATGAGATATATTATTAGTATGTTTTTTCGGTACTGTTCATGGTGATATTGGTTGGGTGCTTGATTCGTCTATTTATTATCTGTTTCATTATTTATTTTGTGATTAGCAGGGATAGGCATTGCAAGTGGGCCTTTATGTATGGTCTAACTAGTTGTTCTGACATCGTTCGCGTTTTACAGTGTCAAGATGGCGCTCGCGAGTTTTTCAGTTAGTCCGATCTCTATGAGCATGGTTCTGGTTGTTCATTTATTTCCGGAAATCGTCGTGTCTGAGTAAATGGGATTCGCCAGTATTAACAGAGCAGGAGGATCGTGCTGATTTCAAAGTAAGTGGGATTTAGTTGAAACTTCTGATTACGGCAGGCAATCATTTCGGCAATTATTTCTGCGGTTTAGTAGTTTTGATACTCAGAGCCATCTGTTCTTGCAGGTCTGTTTGCATTCACGGTTGAAGAGGGGAATACCTTCTGTTTTCAGCTTACGCGGTAAGCGCGGTGTTTGGCATCTCAGAAACTTGTTTTTTGTTTTTTATTGTTTTTCTCAGCATGTTTAAAAAAACTTTTTGCTTTATGGTTTTTTTTCAGAGTCACATACCAATTAGTGACGTGTATAGCTGATATTATTTATCGTCCAGGTGAGCATTGTTGTAGGGTATTAGGGAATTGGTTTCGTGGCTAACGCTGAGTACTGTTTATTTCATCTCTATCTTTTATCCCATCTTTATCTCTTTTTTCTAATATAGGGAACTCGTTTTGCATACAGTGCGACATAATTTATCATTCACGAGGCAAAAAGTTGCCATTATCTTTTAGGATACATGTTCTTCTATCGTTCTTTTATTGGTTTCCTTCACTCATTTTGGTTATACACTTCTAAGGGTGAACACGTGTTTGCACTCATTTTTATGCAGTGGGATGTATTAACGGAAGGATATCATGTATGGTCTATGTTTGTAATCACAAAAAGCAAGCTGCATTATCGTCACTTTAACACATATGTTTTAATAGTTTAAATCACGATGATATTGTGGTGTACTGGGTAATGTTGCCAACGTGTAGTAAATAAAGTTGAGAAAAACCTGTTAATAATATTCTTTTGTTGTAGGTTGGCCCCTGAGGAAGGGACTACAATGTCCCGAAATGCATCGGGCACAAACAAGATTGATGCTTAATATTGTTTATGTATAAAAACAAAAGTAGTTATACTGTTTATGTTCAGAGAGCGGCATCCATTATGATTGTATAATGAATATGTTGATGCATTGAATATATCAGTGATATATATTAATCAAAAATGAAGTTTTTCAAACGATACATGGTTGAATTTGTTTTGTCTTTATAATTTTGAATGGTGTAAAAAATGTTGGGTCCTAGAACCTAATGAACAGTGCAAAGCACCAGCAAGTTTACTAACTTGTAACAGTTAATTACATGAAGAAGACCACCTTTTGTCTAGGACACAAAGGGCATTTGGGCCTTACCATCTTTATGTTTTTCTGTTGTTCTTCATTGCTTTTGTAAGCTTAATTTTGTGTAGAATGTTGTGCCTATATTCCATCAATGGTCACTATTCACTCACTTGCCTTCCACACAGCCTCTGGCATGTCCCTTCTGCCAGGTCATCAACAGAGGTAGGTTTTACCTCGTCTGCATGTGGCACATCCAGTGGCGGCTCGCAGAGGGAGTGCTGCGGGGCGGTGTGCGGGGAGGGTCTGGGTGGGGTGGTGGGTGAGTCAGACATACGACAGGCAGGAGTAAGGTAAGTAAATAAATTAATAAAACTGTTTACCTTGCGCTCGCTGCATCGCCAACTCGGCGATGCAGCGAGCGCAAGGTAAATAGTTTTATTTATTTATTTACTTACCTTACTCCTGCCCATCGTATGTCCGACTCCACTACCCCCACCCAACCCTCCCCCGCCCCGCCGCCCCGCAGCACTCCCTCTGCGAGCCACCACTGGGCACATCTGTACACTGGTGAAGAGCGTGAGCGGGCAGCAAGGACGAGAGGCACTGCAGTGTTGAATGCATGTTGTACTGAGTTGGGTAAAAGAGTCCGCTGGTGTGAAGTGGCTCAGAAATTTCTGATTGCCTCAAATGGCTGTGGGGACAAAGATAGGAAAAGACCGACGAAAATAAAGCAAAAATAAGAAAAGACTAGTCATAGTAACTGGTGAGTCAGTGCAGGGCAGGAACACAGTTCTAATTCCAAGGTCTGTCTTGCGGTAATGATAGAAACTGTGGAAGAGTGGAGCACTTTGGACAGGTGTGTAGAGCTTCTAGAAGAGAAAGGATATATATGGAGAAACACACTAAAGATAAGGCGCATGTGGCTAAGGACTGCTATAACATAGTCTGGTAGAGGCACGGAGGGCCCTCAAAATGAAACATGGACCATGTGCGTGCCCACAGGTATTGTCATTTAGAAAATATTGTTCGTAGATATAAGAAGGCATTCATTTCTACACACTTCTTTTGAGGGGGCCAGGAATTCCAACACAATTTCCCTCTCCTGAAATTACTTACACTGAGACTATTGGTAATTCCAGTGTGTAGGAACAATGAGGTATTTAAAGTGGAACCCTGAGTGACTCCTTCAAAATGAGACATCATCGTTTGGAATCAGTGTCCCCATATATGTACAATTTACAGCTGCTTTCATACCCCAAAATGTTGCCAGCTTTTAGCTGTAGAGATGTCCAGGTGGGACACCCCAGGAGTGCGGTGTTCCAACATCTCTAACAATTACGGATTCAGGGGCATATTAGCAAGGGCACTATCGCCGCTTTAGTGGCACTTTTTGCCGCTAAAGCGGCGATATTTATATCGCCCTATCAGCAAACTGTCTCTAACAGCAGTTAGCGACAGTTTGCGGGCATTAGCGCCCGTTTTTTTACCGCTTTGCATGTCAGCGATATTTATCGCTAATGACATGCAAAGTGGGCGTTCCCGACGAACAAACCTGGGAAACACTCGCTAACAGGCCTATCGCCTATTAGCAAGGTGGCCATGGCCCCAGTTAGCGACGTGAAAAGTCGCGCTAACCGGGGTCATCGCCATTTATTTAACACCTGCAATTAGCAGGTGTTAGCCATACCTAACATGGGGGGGTGGATTATGCTGATATGACCACAGGGTCGTATCAGCAAGGTGTTCTCCCTTCTCCATGCAACATCGCTGGTTTTTCAGCGATGTTGGCCCATTTTCCCCGCTATTGCTGGAATATTCCTCGCCATAGCGCTAATCGTTGCTAATACAGCGTTAGCGTGGCGATATATTCCAGCGATAGCCGGCGATAAAAAAAATCACGCTAAGCAGGGTTAGCGATGATTATCGCCTCTTCTTGCTAGTTCGTTACTCCAGTCACCAGGTGAGTCGCAGATTCTGGGCCCTTCAGAATGAGCACCTAATGAGCTACTGGGTTCCTAGAATAAAGCACATTTTAAAAAGGAGCTGTGTCTATAATCATAGGATGTGAAGAACATCTCTATCAGCCACAAATGAAGTCAGTGCCGTTCTTCAACAAATGTCTTGTGAGGACAAAGTTGAACATTCGAGTCGTCTACATTGGCAGCTACATGCAAGAGAAAAGAGAGACCCATTTGTGTTTTTTGCTCAAAATTAAGGAGGCTTGTACAAAACTCAGTGGTCCAGGTATGTTTTCCAGGCCAGATCTAGAGGCAAAAGTGCTGCTTATGGAGGCGCCAGCTTTGATAGAATTGTTTATGGCAGATGGCACTTACCGCTTCAAGCGCATGCCATTCATTTTTGGTCTGGCTCAGCCATTTGAAAGTGTTGCATCCCCATGTTGTTCAGGAGCAGAAATTGATTGGCTGCCTTCCAGGACAAATCTTGGTACATGGCAGAAAAGAAAAGGAATGTGACCATGTGTGATGTTCTTAAAATTGTATGACATAGGGATTTAATCAAGTCAAAAGAAGTGTGTATTTATGTAATATTTCTTTATTTCACTTATATGGCACTTTTATCTGAAGCACTGTACAAAGAAACATCCAAACAACCAGTACAGATAAAAGATTACAAAATTTGGCAACCTGGCGAGATCAGTTCTGATTCCAGAAAGACAACAGATTCTCCCTTACAAGTTTCTTAAAAGAATTTAGGATAAGAGCAGATCTCACAGAAAAAAAGAAGCTCATTCCATAACATGGCCGCCAAAAGGCAAAGGAACAAGTGTGAGATGGTAGACGGGTTGGACGAAGTACCGTCAATAAGCACAAGAAAGCAGAGCGTAATGCTCGAGGAGGAGTGCACAGTAAGATCAGAGAAGACTAACAAGATGGAGGTAAGAAATTGTAACAATTGAACACAATACACAGAAATCATCAATTACTCTGAAAGGAAAAAGTACCTAACGGAATTTGACAAAGCTAAGAAGAGTATGAATGCAAATAAACAGTCTTTGCTATGCAAAAATCTTATTTTTAGTCTCCTCTTACAGTTTGTAAGCACGATTGTAAACTGCAACTTGTGTTGCATCATGTTATGGACAGTGCTCTGAAACATGCATCAGTTAAATTGACAACTTACAAAATAATATTAAATAAATGTGCAGTCTCTTTAAAAAAAAGGGGGATTTTGAACTGAGTAGGCAATTCAACGGGGGTCTTAAGGACATTAGGAATGATTTTTCATCTGATCGTGATTTAAAAATTACCATGACCGTCCTGCACTTAGGTGCTTAGTTACCGTTGATGAAAGTGCCAATCGGCTGGGTGCTGTCCTTTCGCAAATTAGTGGTTAATAAATGTGCGGCTTAGTATTTGCATTGTGTACATTCCCAGCAGCAGAATGGAGGAGCTGGAACATTTTAAATATTTTTCAATGGGATAATCTGTTTAAAATGTATTTTAAGCACACATGATACTTACGTATGATTGACAGTGCCACAAGATGCCAATTTTTGCAGGAGTGTGCCAAGATCAGTCTTGATTCATTTAGCATTTTTGGATTTTTGAACAGCTCCAACTGAATGTGGACTCATCCAAAATCTCCTCCTTTACCTGGTGGGAATGGGTGCAATTCACCAGAGGAGCTATTAACTCACTAAATACATACATAAAAACCCCACCATTAATAAGTGGAAGCATCTGGATCAAATTAGATAATTTTGTAGCAAACACGTACACGTCCCTATTGTTGTATCATGGAACATCACCATCCACGACTCCCTCCCCCAGTACTACCTACCCCCACCTCCCCATCCCCCACACCTCCCCTACCTGCTCCTCCCCACATACTTCCTCCCCTGCTACTCCTACTGCCTTCTCATGTTCTCTTTTCTCCCCCTCCTTCATCTTCTCTTCTTTCATCTCTCTCT
Source organism: Calotriton arnoldi (assembly GCA_963921515.1). Taxonomy (NCBI): domain Eukaryota; kingdom Metazoa; phylum Chordata; class Amphibia; order Caudata; family Salamandridae; genus Calotriton; species Calotriton arnoldi. Next base: position 1,771,211 of record CAWUFW010002180.1, read on the forward strand.
ATCTCGCTCTACACCCTTCTGCACACAATTAAGGTACCATACACATCTCCTTCAGTAAGCAATGTCACCCCCTCATTATACTAACACTAGAGAACCCCACCTCTTTGGTATTTCTACAAACAGTTACACTTACATCTCCCCTCTACAACTAAATGAAACTCACTAACTATAAGATATTCTGATGTTGCTCACACAACTTGCTGGTACCATCCAACCTAGAGCTTGCTTTACCTGTATTGTCTCAGCTATATTTTCAGGTTTGTATAAAACCCTAATAAAAACTTTCTGAAATAAAAAAAAAGAATGTGTACTATTACTATTACAGATGTACGAATTACTGGTCACAAAAGACTGGTAGCAATGTGCAACCAGTATTTTTATGACTTGTAAAGAATTTTACGAACTGGCCTATGTACTAGAAGATTTACCTGTAATATTTACATTTTATCCCATCAACCTCATGAATATTACTGAGGTTGGTTGCACATTGCAACTCACTCCATTTGGTGGGCATCACAGGGATGGTGGCGCATTGTGATCGCCTTTTTAAAAAAAAGCAATCTTTTTTTTTTTTTTTTAAACAGCTGGTTTCCCTTAAAGGAAACAGTGCTGCATTTATATAAAAAAAAACACTGTTTTTCTTTTTTTCTAAAGTTTGTTCAAGAGTTGTCAGTGGCCCCCTATACCACTGGCTACTCCCCATCAACACTGCAATGCCTCCCAGCAACACTGCAATGCCTCTCCCTCAAACATTGTTGGTAACATTCATAAAGGGGAAGGCGTCTTTATTGGATCGGTTCATTTTGCAAATGGATTACCACTCCAAGTAAGGAATCGGTAATTTTCCATTTTTTTTTTTTGCGACTAGATTCCAGTCACAAAAAATTGAAACATGTGATATCGATTTGCAATTCGAAATTTAAACCTATAACATGTCCCTTTCAAATACCAAATCAGTATGGGAACACCATCCCATTTCATGGAGGGAGTAATGAAACCACGGTCCAAGATGGCAGCTGCTTGCTGAGGCTCCGGGAAACTAGGGAAGACACATGGTCCCTCCACCCTGATGCCACAACTATCTGCGGTCGCCAGAAAGGAGAACTGTCTCCATATACATCCGGGCACCCTTTGAGCTGCTTCTGGGGCCTGTCACCTGCTCTGAGAAGCCCATACTTTGCGACGCTACATCGCGGGGCCATGAGAAAGGCCTCACCTGCCTGGGCCACGGTGAACACTCAGCTCTGTTCCACCCGCCACGATGCGACAAAGGACCAGCCAGCCTTGCACCACTGTTCACGGCTGACACAGTAGAACATGCCTCAGTAGCTGCAAATGGATTCTGCGGCCTTCTGCAGCCCCAGACACAGAGGCAGCCATGTAGAGGTCACCCTCGGGGCACATGAGGAGGACTGGACCACCCACTATACTGCCACTGAGGCACCCGAACACCACCTCTGGAGCCCTGGCATCCCACGACCAACAATCGGCCCACTCACGATAGCTACGTGGAGGGACCTACCCTACGCCCTAGTGGCAATCTGGATTTGGACTTGGCTTTTGTCCTTTCGTGGGGGAGATCTCTAGTGCTGTGGTGGGCCTATTCAGGGCACTCCACCAACTCTTTTGGACCTGAGCATGACCCAGACTGGGGTGGCGACTGAAGAAAGCCATGACCAAGGCGGAGGACATGGTAAGCAGGTGTTTTTCCCCACTTTCTTTCCTTTTCTTTACCTCCCTTCTCATGTTGGTGCCATCTAAACACCTAGGAGGATGACCTAAGGGTTGCATACTGCTCGCCATACTATCATCAGAACGGGAAATATTGGGCTTAAGGGGAACTGCACCCCTTCACTGGATCTACTCTCACATCCTCAGGCTCCCTACGGGCCAATGAGTATGGGAACAGAACCGCCCCCCCTGCGCACCCTCTCCGAGGCCTCCTCCATCTGGACACAGACTACTTCTCATCTGTGACTGCGGAGGGTCTGTTGCAGCCCCCCCATTAGCTCAACAGCTTTCGCTCCTTCACTGTCGGTTTTGCCCGTGACCACACGCATTGGAACTTCCCTTCTTTCCCTCCTGTGCTGACCGCCACATTTCCCCTGGAAAATGGCCAAAGGTAAATCCTCCCACTAATTGCTTTTCACTGAAGTCATGGGAACGGCAAGCCACCCACCTCTCTAACATCACAATTACATGCACCAATGGATGCTATCCTGAAAGAACTTACCTCCACAGGGGTCCAATTATCCTCCATGGACAAAGATCAAGGACATCTCACAGGAGGTCAAAACTATCAGAACTTACATCAGTTCCTTTCAATCCAACCTGGATATGATAGTGCAGCATTTATCCACAATTGAGGACTGCGTGGCGTGCCTGGATTCAATGACTCCTGACGTTCAATACCTAAAGCACAAGATAGTGAATTTGGAGGACTGGTCCTGTTGTGATAACATCCACTTCTATGAAATCCCTGAGCACCAAGAAAATAAGGATGTAAAGTTGTTCCTCCTGGAGCTCATTCCCCAAGTCACAGACTTCTCTTTCACCCCCCCCCCCTTGGAAATTCAGAAAGCGATAGAATTGGGACATGATCTACAGGTAGCCCCTCAGTGGACATTAACAGATGCCACTCCCTGTTTGCCTGCCTTATCTGACACGCCCTCACCAGGCAGATATTAGCAGAAGTTAAAAAGCGGGCGCCTTTGACATAGACAGCTACCGACTACATATCACCGCTAACTTCTCCCCAGAGACTAATGCCAAAGGGAAGGTGTCTTGGCCTGGTGGCGCCAGCTGCACAAATGGGACATTAAGTTCGGACTACTCAAACCAGCCACAATGTGGATGACGATGAACAGCCGCTCCAGAGACTTTCTTGATCCAGCAGACTTACCACACTTCTTGGACTCTCTAGGTTTGTCGGCTGTGGAAACCTCTCCAGTAGTGGCTCAGACGGACGGCTGTGACAAACCCAATGGGGGGACAGACCCGCCGGGGCCATCAAGCTGACGGCCTACATAAAAGTCAGTAAGAGATGGATGGTGTGCTTCAAACAACGAAGGAACACACACAGTTTGATGTGACTGATAAATCACGCTCCACTCTGAAGCCTACAACCACTGCAGATGTGGGAGTTGACACCTCCTCCCACCCGCCCACTTGAATGGGCAAACTGTGATCTGGGGTTTGTTGGACATGGCTCTCCCTCCCTCCGTGAAGTAGTTCTCCTAGGGACCATGTCTCACCTTAACTGCTATGTCTTCAGGGAGGCTATCCTTAATAATTAATCCTTAATGTCAATAGACATGGCTGTTTCTTCTTGGTTTTGCATCATGTTTGTGACTGTTTTTGGCAGGCCCTTAGTGCTGAGATGGTAATTCTGTTTTGTTTGGTTTCCTTTGACTATGTTCATGTATACATGTAGGATTACCTGTCAGCACCCCCGCCACGGGGGTTTCCCTCCTCCCGACTCCCAACTCCGAGAGCCTATAGAGAAGCTAGATCCCCCTTTCAGCAGTGCCCCCTATACACCCTGATTCTAATGTCCTTTTCCTCGTCCATGGCTTGGGTGGGTGACCCGGGGGAAGCAGAGCATGGGCGACACACCACAACACACCGTGGTGGGCCGTACTGAATGATTAGGCCCCTGGGACTTCCCAACTTACTGGTGATCGACCAGCCCATGCCTGTATTGCCCCCACAACTCCTTTTTGCATGCACCACCCCCATGCCATAATACGACACCCATGGGCCCTGGGCACCCGGAGCCCCCATGGCTGTGTACATTCCTACCCTTCTCCCTTGCTGGGGCCATGGGCAGTGGCCTGCACCATTTTTTTGGTTGACAATCATGAGTAGCCCCAGTCCCCTCTTCCTCTCTGCGCAGTCTCGACCCACTGGTGAAAGCGTCTTCCCTATGAGCAGGCCTTAGGGCCAAGACCCTTATACCCCTCCTCTCCTGAGCCTAACGCTGCCTCTCTCCAGACCCTGCTGAGTCCATTTCTGCACACCGTTGTCTGAGCACTAGGAAACTACTGGGTGCAAATACACCCTCCTCTTTCCTTAGGGCCTGCCCACCTCCTCTACCCACTCTACTGCCCATCTCCTTCCCGCCTCTGCTCTCCTTCAATATCCTAGCTGGGCATAGGGATGGTGCCTGATGCCGTGACAACTACTGGTACCCCCTTGGACCCTTCATTTATTCATTCATTCACTCCTGTTTATTTTCTCCCACTAATTTCCAGACCTTTTGCCAGTGCGCCCTCCACCAAATATCCTCATGACCTCTTACCCATGTCACAGCACCACACTCAATGTTAATGGCCTAACTTCCTAAGTCAAAAGCAAGAATGTTCTGTCACTCCTGGCCTCTAAATGCACAGACAGCTCTCTTCCAAGAGACCCACCTTTCAGCAAAGGAATCAGAAAAACTTAAAAGAGACTGGGTGGGGAAGATCATCTACAGCTGTCGCATGTCGACCGGCCCTACATCTAGGGATCATCTACAGCTGTAGCATGTCGGCCGGCCCTACATCTAGGGAACCCGGTAAAGACCCAACAGGATCCAGAAAGTGCGGGGTAGCAATTCACACGCTAGATTTAATTTTCTCAAATATTCAAAACCTGAGAGCCGAGGACCCTCTTCACATGCTATGGACGGACCACTTTCTTGTCCCTTTCACCCTTAGCTTTGAGGCTAAGCAATCAATAAGTGGAAAAAATATGGAAATAAAGAGGAACTGGAGAAAAGTCACAAAAGATACCCTGGGGCCGGCCCTTCAAGCAGCTGTGCCACGGCTGACAGGCAATCCCAATAGTGACTCTGCCAGTTTCAACTGGTGGATCACGACTACCTTAGATATAGTTGCCCCTTTAAGGTCAGTCATAACTCCCAGAGCCAAATCTTCGGCTCCTTGGTACTCAGCCGCACTTAGGGTGGAAAAGAGCAGCTGCAAGAGATTAGAGCTTTGCTGGTGAAAGTCCTACAATCTCGCAGCAAAAAGCGCCTATAAGGAGGCCTTGAAAAAATTCAGCAAATTGATGCGGTCTAAGATAAGGAAACATTTTGTTAGACGCATCGAGAGTTCAGAGAACTCCGCTAAGGAAATTTTTAAGATTGTAAAATCTTTTACCAAGCCGGCAGCGCTGGACAGTATTATCCACCCCTCTCCCACCCTCTGCACGAGCCTGTCAGATTTTTTCGAAGATAAAGTTCAAAATATCTACTCCTCGTTTCCAGTAGTCACAAGGCCCACTGCCTATCAACAACCACCTGCCTCCAACACCCTCATCTACTTCTCAGAATTTCTTCCAATATCAGCTGAGGAGTCATTGATAGAACTCCTGAAATGTAAGTCTGGCTCCCCAGCGGACCCTTGCCCTTCTCAGTTTTTCAGATTGATGGCCCCCTTGCTAAATCCAATATTGAATCAGATTTGGAACTCCTCCTTGAAAACCAGCATTTTTTCTGCCACTTGGAAACAGGCGTTCTTATGGCCATTGCTTAAAAAACCTAACACTGACCCAGAGGTGCTCAGCAATGTTAGACCTATCTCTCTGCTGTCAGCACCTGCCAAAATTTTAGAGAACTTGGGCCAGTGACAACTTGCCGAATTTGTAGAATCTAATGGCTTACTACACAACTCTCAATCTGGCTTCTGGGCTAGTTACAGCACAGAGACCGCATTACTAGAAGTTTCTGAATCAGTGAGCGCGACAGTGGGCTGCGGTGCATCTGCCATGATAGTACTTTTAGACCTGTCAGCAGCGTTCGATATGGTTGTACACCCGATCCTGTTGGAAAGATTAAATCATCTTGGCGTTCGGGGGACAGCACTCTCCTGGATCCGTCCTACCTTGCAGACCATTCCCAGCGGGTTTTTCTTCGACCTTCCTCGTCCTCATTAAAACCACTATTTTGTGGAGTGCCTCAGGGCTCGTCCCTGAGCCTCCTCTTTTTTAATCTTAATCTTGCCCCACTGGCTTCCCTTATTTCATCTTGGGGGTTGAAGGTGGTATCTTATGCGGATGGCTCTCAGTTGGTGTTTTCTTTTAAAGAACAATCTGTTGCGGCCATCCTTAAATGTAAGGAGTGCCTGAAAGATATTTCTAACTGGATGAACAGCAATTGTCTGCAATTGAATACAGATAAGACTGAGGTCTTGTTTTTTAGTCAGGCACCTCCTCCCCCATCACATTTTTGGTGGCCCGTACAGCTGGGTCCGCCACCTATCCCAGCAGACTCAGCAAGAAATCTTGGAATCAGGTGGGATACAGATCTCTCTTTTACTGCACAAGTCCAGCAGATCTCTTCTTCTTGCTTTGGGAAGTTGAGAACTATCAGGAATATCATGTTTTCTGCCGGTGGAGAGCCGTAGGATCACGGTCCATGCGCTGGTGACCACCCAGTTGGATTATGCCAACAGCCTTTATAGGGGCTGCCAGCTTACTTGATTCACAGACTACAGATGGTTCAGAATGCAGCGGCGAGGCTAATTTGTCGGGTCCCCTTCCGGCATCATATCTCCCCTCACCTGAGACAGTTACACTGGCTCCCAGTGGCTAGGAGTATAGAGTTTAAGGTTCTGACTTTTGGCTTTAGAGCCGCAAGCGGCATGGGCCCATGCTACATCAAGCAGAGGCTCAGCCCATTCAACAGGAGCGGACCTTGAGAGCCAATCATCTGTGACTCCTCCGCGTCCCACGAGATGCCAAGACTCAACAAGGTGGCAGGTCTTTCTCTGTAAGGACTGCCAAAATCTAGAACGCATTGCCAATCCATCTGTGCCAGATTGCGACAGTACAGGGGTTCAATCACTCAATCAATCAATCAGGGAATTGTGAAATGCGGTACTCACCTGTGAGGGTCTCAAAGCGCTGGGGGGTGCAGCTTTGGGTCAGTCGAAGAGCCAGGTCTTGAGGCTCTTCCTGAAGGTGTCAGAGTCGGGGCGCATCTGATGTTGATAGGGAGCTCGTTCCAGGTCTTTGCCGCGATGTAGGAGAAGGCTCTTCCTCCCGTTCTGGCTTGTGGATGCGCTGGGTTTCGGCGAGGGGGAGTTCGGCAGATCTGAGGTTTCTCTTGGGTATGTGGAAGGAGATTCTTTCGTTGAGATATTAGTGTCCGGTGTTGTGGAGGCATTTGTAGGCCTGGGTATCTTGAAGGTTACTCTCTTCTCGACTGGGAGCCGGTGGAGGGTTCGCAGGTATTGGGTGATATGTTCATGTCGAGGGATGCCGAGGACGAGTCTGGCTGCTGTGTTCTAAATGGTCTGGAGCTTGTGGGGCAGGGATTTGTTGATTCTGGTGTAGAGGGCGTTTCCATAGTCCCTTCAGCTGGTTATGAGTGTGTGGGTGACGGTCTTTCTGGATTCGGGGGGGATCCATTTGAAGGTCTTGCGAAGGATGCGGAGGGTGTTGAAACAGGTGGAGGTGACGGCGTTGATCTGTCGGTTCATAGTGAGGGAGGAGTCAAGTATGATTCTGAGGTTCCGAGCGTGGTCCATGGGGGTGGGGGGGCTGCTGAGGGTGGTGGGCCACCTCGAGGACGAGGACTTCTGCCTTCTCCGAGTTGAGCTTCAGGCAGCTGCTGCTCATCCAGGATGCGATGTCCTTCATTCCTTCCTGGAATCTGAGTCTGGTGGTGTGGGGGTCCTTGGTGAGGGAGAGGATGAGCTTAGTGTCGTCGGCATAGGATACTATTCTGAGTCCATGCTGTGTGATGATGGTGGCGAGGGGAGCCACATAGATGTTGAAGAACGTGGGGCTGAGTGACGATCCCTGGGGCACTCCGCAGTTGATCTCTGTGGGTTTGGAGAGGAAGGGCGTGAGTCTGATTCTTTGGGTTCTGCCGGTGAGGAAGTAGCAGAGCCAGTCGAGGACAGCTCTCTGTATGCCAGCATCGTGCAGTCTGGTGGTGAGATTGAATTGGGAGATGGTGTCGAAGGCTGCAGAGAGGACAAGCAGGATCAGGGCCGCGGTGTGGCCTTGGTCGAGGAGGGTGTGGATGTCGTCTGTGGCAGCGAGTAGGGCGGTCTCGGTGCTGTGGTTGCTGCGGATTGGGAGGGGTCGAGGATGGAGTTCTCTTCGATGAAGTTCATTAGTTGGGCGTTGACGATCTTCTCTGTGACTTTGCCCATGAAAGGGAGGAGAGAGATGGGTCGGTAGTTCTTGAGGTCCGTCGGATCTGCTGAGGGCTTCTTGAGGAGGGGCTTGACTTCTGCACGTTTTCAGTCGTCGGGGAATGCGCCTGCTTCGAGGTGGCGTTGATGGTGCGTCATAGCTCAGGTGCTATGGTGGCGGGGGCTCTGTGGAAGATGTGCAGAGGGCAGGGGTACATGGAGGCTCCTGAGTGAATGCTTTTCATGGATGAAGCGGTGTCTTCGGTGGTGACTGGAGTCCAGGAGGAGATGGTGGGCTGGCTGTTGTTTCTGGGGGGAGGAAGGGGTTTGGTGTCCGGGGTCTGTTCGTTGAAGTTGTCGTAGAGGGATCTCATCTTCAGGTGGAAGTAGGAGCCGAGTTTGTTGCAGAGGTCCTGGGAGGGTGTGACGTCCGTGGCTTCACTGGGGGGCTTGGCGAAATCCTGAATGATGCTGAAGAGTTCCTTGGAGTTGCTGGCATTGGCATGGATTTTGTTTCGGATGAAGGTCCTTTTGGAGGATCTGATGAGTTGGTGGTATTCCGTTAAGGCGTTCTTGTAGGTGGTACGGTCTTCTGAGGTTTTGCTGTTTCTCCATAGCTTTTCAAGACGTGTGCAGGTGCATCTGGATTCTTGGAGGTCGGCGGTGAACCACGTGGCCTTCCTGGGTTGCGGAGCGGGGGAGCTTGTCTGCGCCGTTGGTGATCCATCTGTGAAGTTCTTTGGCTGCGGAGTTGGCGTCGGTCGAGGTGGTTGGGGGATCGTGGCTGAGGGTGGAGTTGAGGTGCTCCTCGGTGACCTAGCTACAGTTCCTTCGTGGAGGGCGTGGTGTGGGTTTGGGGGTGGTGGCTTTGTCGAAAGAGAAGTGTACGCAGTGGTGGTCCATCCAGGATGGTTGCATGGTGTGGCTGAAGTGGATGTTGTTACCTCCTGCGTAGATGGGGTCGATTGTGTGTCCTGCCTTTTGGTGGGGGTGGTGACAAGCTGTTTAAGTCAGAGGTTGGCGAGGTTGTCCAGGAGAGTGGCGGAGTTGGGGTCACTGAGGTTGTCGAGGTGGAAGTTGAGGTCTCCGATGAGTATGTAGTCCATGGAGGCGATGGCGTGGGGTGCTATGAGGTCGGCAATGGTAGTGGTGAACGCAGTTCGAGGTCCGGGGGGTCTGTAAGCGAGGGTGCCGCGTAGGGTCATTCTGGGGCTGGTCTGGATCTGAAAATGGAGGTGCTCGGTGGTGGATGGGGAGTCGCTCGTGCAGGAGGTGGTGAGTCGGAGGGAGCTCTTATGTGTGATGGCGAGTCCTCCTCCTGGGCGGTTGGGGCAGTCCTTCCTCAGGATCTTGTATCTCTCGGGGATGGCAGTGGCGATGTCAGGGGCGGAGGTGGAGTTGGTCCAGGTTTCCGTGAAGAAGGCGACATCTGGCGAGATGGTGTCGAGGAGGTCCCAGATCTCTACAGCATGTCTGTGCAGGGAGCGCACGTTGAGGAGGATGCACCTAAGGGCATCGGGGTGCTGGCGTCTGGCGTGAGTGCGGCGGTCGTGGGCGTGCGGAGGATGGTGAAGGATTGTCAGCAGTGTCCGCAGGAGAACTGGCCGTGGGTGGTGTTTGGCATAGACCGCTGGCAGTTGTTGTTCCTTCCTGGGTTGAATGCATGGAGGGAAGCTGCATCATAGCGGTGGGTGGTCGGAGAACCAGGGTCCCTGGTGCTGGTCGCAGTCGGGTCGTGACGGCCGCAGACAGGCTTGCCTTTGGTGCACCTTCGGCGTGCCAGCGGCACAGCCACACAGCACCCGCCATTAAATAGGGAAGGGGGGAGGGAAGCGCAGCTGGGAGGCGGGAGCGGGAACTGGCAGGGAGAGGGGCCACGGGGGAAGCAGCAGCAGGAAAGGGCGGTAAAATGGGCACGGAGGATACAACAACGGCACAGGAACAATGAAAAAAATAAAAAACAGGCAAAATAAACAGAATACAGAAATGACAATTACAAAGGCACAAATAACAAAAAAGACTAGCAAAAGACAGAAAAACGGGCACAAACACAAGACAGACAACAGCGGACCAGCAGAAGAGCAAGGCTCTCCACTGGACCACCAGGGAAGAGGCGCAGGCAGGAGCCTGTGGGTGTCGGAGGGCCTTGAACACCTACCAACTCAGAGAGGTGTAGGGGGCAGCGGCAGCGACACAACAGTGGAGCTGCTGGGGCGGAAAGCAGAGTCCCTGACCAGGAGGTAAGAGGTCTTGCTCCCTAGGGTTTTGGAAGGTCTTGCTCTCTGGGGTTTAGGAAGGTCTTAAAAACTTGCCTCTTTAGTCAGGGGTAGTATTATTGGCTGGTCTTTTTCTTTAGTCTGCTCTTAGCGCCGGGACACCTCTGTTGAGGTAGCTGTGCACTTTATAAATGACTATTGATTGATTGATTGACTCCTTACTCACAAATCCCTCCCCTGCACTGTACTCCAGACTTGGTCTGATGAGGCAGGCCAGTATGTACTTGCCAAACTTTGGCTTGGACTGCAAGTCTTTTGTGTGAGCTCTGTGTATGCCCCCACTGTTGGCAAAACTCTTTTCTTCCCCGTTTCATTTGCCCTCTCACGGAGCTACATGCCTTGTATATCATACTGCAAAAGAAACAATTGATGGACGGAATGCTGGACAATGCAAACATTCACCCCCAGTCACAAGGATCTGGGTTAAATCCATCATTCTTTTGCTCACCACACCACCCCAGTTTGGACCCAGCCATATGCAAATCAGTCTTGACCCTGTTCCTTGTGGGAACAGTCCAGCCCGAACTGCCAAGCCAGGTCCTCCCTGGACCGGAAACAAGCATCCTAGGACCGGTTTCAGGGCATCACCCTTCTTCAGCCAGGCTAGCTTGAATCCAGTGGTGTAGTGAGCACGGGACCCACGTCTGGGCATACCCTTCCCACTTAGGGCGACAAATGCAAAAGAAACAATTGATGGACGGAATGCTGGACAATGCAAACATTCACCCCCAGTCACAAGGATCTGGGTTAAATCCATCATTCTTTTGCTCACCACACCACCCCAGTTTGGACCCAGCCATATGCAAATCAGTCTTGACCCTGTTCCTTGTGGGAACAGTCCAGCCCGAACTGCCAAGCCAGGTCCTCCCTGGACCGGAAACAAGCATCCTGGGACCGGTTTCAGGGCATCACCCTTCTTCAGCCAGGCTAGCTTGAATCCAGTGGTGTAGTGAGCACGGGACCCACGTCTGGGCATACCCTTCCCACTTAGGGCGACAAATGCAAAAGAAACAATTGATGGACGGAATGCTGGACAATGCAAACATTCACCCCCAGTCACAAGGATCTGGGTTAAATCCATCATTCTTTGCTCACCACACCACCCCAGTTTGGACCCAGCCATATGCAAATCAGTCTTGACCCTGTTCCTTGTGGGAACAGTCCAGCCCGAACTGCCAAGCCAGGTCCTCCCTGGACCGGAAACAAGCATCCTGGGACCGGTTTCAGGGCATCACCCTTCTTCAGCCAGGCTAGCTTGAATCCAGTGGTGTAGTGAGCACGGGACCCACGTCTGGGCATACCCTTCCCACTTAGGGCGACAAATGCAAAAGAAACAATTGATGGACGGAATGCTGGACAATGCAAACATTCACCCCCAGTCACAAGGATCTGGGTTAAATCCATCATTCTTTTGCTCACCACACCACCCCAGTTTGGACCCAGCCATATGCAAATCAGTCTTGACCCTGTTCCTTGTGGGAACAGTCCAGCCCGAACTGCCAAGCCAGGTCCTCCCTGGACCGGAAACAAGCATCCTAGGACCGGTTTCAGGGCATCACCCTTCTTCAGCCAGGCTAGCTTGAATCCAGTGGTGTAGTGAGCACGGGACCCACGTCTGGGCATACCCTTCCCACTTAGGGCGACAAATGCAAAAGAAACAATTGATGGACGGAATGCTGGACAATGCAAACATTCACCCCCAGTCACAAGGATCTGGGTTAAATCCATCATTCTTTTGCTCACCACACCACCCCAGTTTGGACCCAGCCATATGCAAATCAGTCTTGACCCTGTTCCTTGTGGGAACAGTCCAGCCCGAACTGCCAAGCCAGGTCCTCCCTGGACCGGAAACAAGCATCCTAGGACCGGTTTCAGGGCATCACCCTTCTTCAGCCAGGCTAGCTTGAATCCAGTGGTGTAGTGAGCACGGGACCCACGTCTGGGCATACCCTTCCCACTTAGGCGACAAATGCAAAAGAAACAATTGATGGACGGAATGCTGGACAATGCAAACATTCACCCCCAGTCACAAGGATCTGGGTTAAATCCATCATTCTTTTGCTCACCACACCACCCCAGTTTGGACCCAGCCATATGCAAATCAGTCTTGACCCTGTTCCTTGTGGGAACAGTCCAGCCCGAACTGCCAAGCCAGGTCCTCCCTGGACCGGAAACAAGCATCCTAGGACCGGTTTCAGGGCATCACCCTTCTTCAGCCAGGCTAGCTTGAATCCAGTGGTGTAGTGAGCACGGGACCCACGTCTGGGCATACCCTTCCCACTTAGGGCGACAAATGCAAAAGAAACAATTGATGGACGGAATGCTGGACAATGCAAACATTCACCCCCAGTCACAAGGATCTGGGTTAAATCCATCATTCTTTTGCTCACCACACCACCCCAGTTTGGACCCAGCCATATGCAAATCAGTCTTGACCCTGTTCCTTGTGGGAACAGTCCAGCCCGAACTGCCAAGCCAGGTCCTCCCTGGACCGGAAACAAGCATCCTAGGACCGGTTTCAGGGCATCACCCTTCTTCAGCCAGGCTAGCTTGAATCCAGTGGTGTAGTGAGCACGGGACCCACGTCTGGGCATACCCTTCCCACTTAGGGCGACAAATGCAAAAGAAACAATTGATGGACGGAATGCTGGACAATGCAAACATTCACCCCCAGTCACAAGGATCTGGGTTAAATCCATCATTCTTTTGCTCACCACACCACCCCAGTTTGGACCCAGCCATATGCAAATCAGTCTTGACCCTGTTCCTTGTGGGAACAGTCCAGCCCGAACTGCCAAGCCAGGTCCTCCCTGGACCGGAAACAAGCATCCTAGGACCGGTTTCAGGGCATCACCCTTCTTCAGCCAGGCTAGCTTGAATCCAGTGGTGTAGTGAGCACGGGACCCACGTCTGGGCATACCCTTCCCACTTAGGGCGACAAATGCAAAAGAAACAATTGATGGACGGAATGCTGGACAATGCAAACATTCACCCCCAGTCACAAGGATCTGGGTTAAATCCATCATTCTTTTGCTCACCACACCACCCCAGTTTGGACCCAGCCATATGCAAATCAGTCTTGACCCTGTTCCTTGTGGGAACAGTCCAGCCCGAACTGCCAAGCCAGGTCCTCCCTGGACCGGAAACAAGCATCCTAGGACCGGTTTCAGGGCATCACCCTTCTTCAGCCAGGCTAGCTTGAATCCAGTGGTGTAGTGAGCACGGGACCCACGTCTGGGCATACCCTTCCCACTTAGGGCGACAAATGCAAAAGAAACAATTGATGGACGGAATGCTGGACAATGCAAACATTCACCCCCAGTCACAAGGATCTGGGTTAAATCCATCATTCTTTTGCTCACCACACCACCCCAGTTTGGACCCAGCCATATGCAAATCAGTCTTGACCCTGTTCCTTGTGGGAACAGTCCAGCCCGAACTGCCAAGCCAGGTCCTCCCTGGACCGGAAACAAGCATCCTAGGACCGGTTTCAGGGCATCACCCTTCTTCAGCCAGGCTAGCTTGAATCCAGTGGTGTAGTGAGCACGGGACCCACGTCTGGGCATACCCTTCCCACTTAGGGCGACAAATGCAAAAGAAACAATTGATGGACGGAATGCTGGACAATGCAAACATTCACCCCCAGTCACAAGGATCTGGGTTAAATCCATCATTCTTTTGCTCACCACACCACCCCAGTTTGGACCCAGCCATATGCAAATCAGTCTTGACCCTGTTCCTTGTGGGAACAGTCCAGCCCGAACTGCCAAGCCAGGTCCTCCCTGGACCGGAAACAAGCATCCTAGGACCGGTTTCAGGGCATCACCCTTCTTCAGCCAGGCTAGCTTGAATCCAGTGGTGTAGTGAGCACGGGACCCACGTCTGGGCATACCCTTCCCACTTAGGGCGACAAATGCAAAAGAAACAATTGATGGACGGAATGCTGGACAATGCAAACATTCACCCCCAGTCACAAGGATCTGGGTTAAATCCATCATTCTTTTGCTCACCACACCACCCCAGTTTGGACCCAGCCATATGCAAATCAGTCTTGACCCTGTTCCTTGTGGGAACAGTCCAGCCCGAACTGCCAAGCCAGGTCCTCCCTGGACCGGAAACAAGCATCCTAGGACCGGTTTCAGGGCATCACCCTTCTTCAGCCAGGCTAGCTTGAATCCAGTGGTGTAGTGAGCACGGGACCCACGTCTGGGCATACCCTTCCCACTTAGGGCGACAAATGCAAAAGAAACAATTGATGGACGGAATGCTGGACAATGCAAACATTCACCCCCAGTCACAAGGATCTGGGTTAAATCCATCATTCTTTTGCTCACCACACCACCCCAGTTTGGACCCAGCCATATGCAAATCAGTCTTGACCCTGTTCCTTGTGGGAACAGTCCAGCCCGAACTGCCAAGCCAGGTCCTCCCTGGACCGGAAACAAGCATCCTAGGACCGGTTTCAGGGCATCACCCTTCTTCAGCCAGGCTAGCTTGAATCCAGTGGTGTAGTGAGCACGGGACCCACGTCTGGGCATACCCTTCCCACTTAGGGCGACAAATGCAAAAGAAACAATTGATGGACGGAATGCTGGACAATGCAAACATTCACCCCCAGTCACAAGGATCTGGGTTAAATCCATCATTCTTTTGCTCACCACACCACCCCAGTTTGGACCCAGCCATATGCAAATCAGTCTTGACCCTGTTCCTTGTGGGAACAGTCCAGCCCGAACTGCCAAGCCAGGTCCTCCCTGGACCGGAAACAAGCATCCTGGGACCGGTTTCAGGGCATCACCCTTCTTCAGCCAGGCTAGCTTGAATCCAGTGGTGTAGTGAGCACGGGACCCACGTCTGGGCATACCCTTCCCACTTAGGCGACAAATGCAAAAGAAACAATTGATGGACGGAATGCTGGACAATGCAAACATTCACCCCCAGTCACAAGGATCTGGGTTAAATCCATCATTCTTTTGCTCACCACACCACCCCAGTTTGGACCCAGCCATATGCAAATCAGTCTTGACCCTGTTCCTTGTTCCGTCCATCATCCCCTTTTGTATCGCTTTGTTCGCCCTAAGTTGGCGGGGGTATGCCCAGACGTGGGTCCCTTGCTCACTTTGCCACTGGATTCAAGCAAGCCTGGCTGATGACGGCTGGAATGCCAGAAACCGGTCCTAGGATGCTTGTTTCCGGTCCAGGGAAGACATGGCTTGGCAGTTCGTGCTGGACTGTTCCCATGAGGCACAGGGTCAGACTGATTTGCATATGGCCATGTCTGAACTGGGGTGGTGGAGTGAGCTAAAGAATGATGATGGATTAAACCCAGATCAGTTGACTGGGGGTGAGTGTTTGATTGGCTCAAACGTTCCGTCCATCATCCCCTTTGTATCGCTTTGTTCGCCCCTAAGTTGGCGGGGGTATGCCCAGACGTGGGTCCCTTGCTCACTTTGCCACTGGATTCAAGCAAGCCTGGCTGATGACGGCTGGAATGCCAGAAACCGGTCCTAGGATGCTTGTTTCCGGTCCAGGGAAGACATGGCTTGGCAGTTCGTGCTGGACTGTTCCCATGAGGCACAGGGTCAGACTGATTTGCATATGGCCATGTCTGAACTGGGGTGGTGGAGTGAGCTAAAGAATGATGATGGATTAAACCCAGATCAGTTGACTGGGGGTGAGTGTTTGATTGGCTCAAACGCTCCGTCCATCATCCCCTTTTGTATCGCTTTGTTCGCCCTAAGTTGGCGGGGGTATGCCCAGACGTGGGTCCCTTGCTCACTTTGCCACTGGATTCAAGCAAGCCTGGCTGATGACGGCTGGAATGCCAGAAACCGGTCCTAGGATGCTTGTTTCCGGTCCAGGGAAGACATGGCTTGGCAGTTCGTGCTGGACTGTTCCCATGAGGCACAGGGTCAGACTGATTTGCATATGGCCATGTCTGAACTGGGGTGGTGGAGTGAGCTAAAGAATGATGATGGATTAAACCCAGATCAGTTGACTGGGGGTGAGTGTTTGATTGGCTCAAACGTTCCGTCCATCATCCCCTTTTGTATCGCTTTGTTCGCCCTAAGTTGGCGGGGGTATGCCCAGACGTGGGTCCCTTGCTCACTTTGCCACTGGATTCAAGCAAGCCTGGCTGATGACGGCTGGAATGCCAGAAACCGGTCCTAGGATGCTTGTTTCCGGTCCAGGGAAGACATGGCTTGGCAGTTCGTGCTGGACTGTTCCCATGAGGCACAGGGTCAGACTGATTTGCATATGGCCATGTCTGAACTGGGGTGGTGGAGTGAGCTAAAGAATGATGATGGATTAAACCCAGATCAGTTGACTGGGGGTGAGTGTTTGATTGGCTCAAACGTTCCGTCCATCATCCCCTTTTGTATCGCTTTGTTCGCCCTAAGTTGGCGGGGGTATGCCCAGACGTGGGTCCCTTGCTCACTTTGCCACTGGATTCAAGCAAGCCTGGCTGATGACGGCTGGAATGCCAGAAACCGGTCCTAGGATGCTTGTTTCCGGTCCAGGGAAGACATGGCTTGGCAGTTCGTGCTGGACTGTTCCCATGAGGCACAGGGTCAGACTGATTTGCATATGGCCATGTCTGAACTGGGGTGGTGGAGTGAGCTAAAGAATGATGATGGATTAAACCCAGATCAGTTGACTGGGGGTGAGTGTTTGATTGGCTCAAACGTTCCGTCCATCATCCCCTTTTGTATCGCTTTGTTCGCCCTAAGTTGGCGGGGGTATGCCCAGACGTGGGTCCCTTGCTCACTTTGCCACTGGATTCAAGCAAGCCTGGCTGATGACGGCTGGAATGCCAGAAACCGGTCCTAGGATGCTTGTTTCCGGTCCAGGGAAGACATGGCTTGGCAGTTCGTGCTGGACTGTTCCCATGAGGCACAGGGTCAGACTGATTTGCATATGGCCATGTCTGAACTGGGGTGGTGGAGTGAGCTAAAGAATGATGATGGATTAAACCCAGATCAGTTGACTGGGGGTGAGTGTTTGATTGGCTCAAACGTTCCGTCCATCATCCCCTTTTGTATCGCTTTGTTCGCCCTAAGTTGGCGGGGGTATGCCCAGACGTGGGTCCCTTGCTCACTTTGCCACTGGATTCAAGCAAGCCTGGCTGATGACGGCTGGAATGCCAGAAACCGGTCCTAGGATGCTTGTTTCCGGTCCAGGGAAGACATGGCTTGGCAGTTCGTGCTGGACTGTTCCCATGAGGCACAGGGTCAGACTGATTTGCATATGGCCATGTCTGAACTGGGGTGGTGGAGTGAGCTAAAGAATGATGATGGATTAAACCCAGATCAGTTGACTGGGGGTGAGTGTTTGATTGGCTCAAACGTTCCGTCCATCATCCCCTTTTGTATCGCTTTGTTCGCCCTAAGTTGGCGGGGGTATGCCCAGACGTGGGTCCCTTGCTCACTTTGCCACTGGATTCAAGCAAGCCTGGCTGATGACGGCTGGAATGCCAGAAACCGGTCCTAGGATGCTTGTTTCCGGTCCAGGGAAGACATGGCTTGGCAGTTCGTGCTGGACTGTTCCCATGAGGCACAGGGTCAGACTGATTTGCATATGGCCATGTCTGAACTGGGGTGGTGGAGTGAGCTAAAGAATGATGATGGATTAAACCCAGATCAGTTGACTGGGGGTGAGTGTTTGATTGGCTCAAACGTTCCGTCCATCATCCCCTTTTGTATCGCTTTGTTCGCCCTAAGTTGGCGGGGGTATGCCCAGACGTGGGTCCCTTGCTCACTTTGCCACTGGATTCAAGCAAGCCTGGCTGATGACGGCTGGAATGCCAGAAACCGGTCCTAGGATGCTTGTTTCCGGTCCAGGGAAGACATGGCTTGGCAGTTCGTGCTGGACTGTTCCCATGAGGCACAGGGTCAGACTGATTTGCATATGGCCATGTCTGAACTGGGGTGGTGGAGTGAGCTAAAGAATGATGATGGATTAAACCCAGATCAGTTGACTGGGGGTGAGTGTTTGATTGGCTCAAACGTTCCGTCCATCATCCCCTTTTGTATCGCTTTGTTCGCCCTAAGTTGGCGGGGGTATGCCCAGACGTGGGTCCCTTGCTCACTTTGCCACTGGATTCAAGCAAGCCTGGCTGATGACGGCTGGAATGCCAGAAACCGGTCCTAGGATGCTTGTTTCCGGTCCAGGGAAGACATGGCTTGGCAGTTCGTGCTGGACTGTTCCCATGAGGCACAGGGTCAGACTGATTTGCATATGGCCATGTCTGAACTGGGGTGGTGGAGTGAGCTAAAGAATGATGATGGATTAAACCCAGATCAGTTGACTGGGGGTGAGTGTTTGATTGGCTCAAACGTTCCGTCCATCATCCCCTTTTGTATCGCTTTGTTCGCCCTAAGTTGGCGGGGGTATGCCCAGACGTGGGTCCCTTGCTCACTTTGCCACTGGATTCAAGCAAGCCTGGCTGATGACGGCTGGAATGCCAGAAACCGGTCCTAGGATGCTTGTTTCCGGTCCAGGGAAGACATGGCTTGGCAGTTCGTGCTGGACTGTTCCCATGAGGCACAGGGTCAGACTGATTTGCATATGGCCATGTCTGAACTGGGGTGGTGGAGTGAGCTAAAGAATGATGATGGATTAAACCCAGATCAGTTGACTGGGGGTGAGTGTTTGATTGGCTCAAACGTTCCGTCCATCATCCCCTTTTGTATCGCTTTGTTCGCCCTAAGTTGGCGGGGGTATGCCCAGACGTGGGTCCCTTGCTCACTTTGCCACTGGATTCAAGCAAGCCTGGCTGATGACGGCTGGAATGCCAGAAACCGGTCCTAGGATGCTTGTTTCCGGTCCAGGGAAGACATGGCTTGGCAGTTCGTGCTGGACTGTTCCCATGAGGCACAGGGTCAGACTGATTTGCATATGGCCATGTCTGAACTGGGGTGGTGGAGTGAGCTAAAGAATGATGATGGATTAAACCCAGATCAGTTGACTGGGGGTGAGTGTTTGATTGGCTCAAACGTTCCGTCCATCATCCCCTTTTGTATCGCTTTGTTCGCCCTAAGTTGGCGGGGGTATGCCCAGACGTGGGTCCCTTGCTCACTTTGCCACTGGATTCAAGCAAGCCTGGCTGATGACGGCTGGAATGCCAGAAACCGGTCCTAGGATGCTTGTTTCCGGTCCAGGGAAGACATGGCTTGGCAGTTCGTGCTGGACTGTTCCCATGAGGCACAGGGTCAGACTGATTTGCATATGGCCATGTCTGAACTGGGGTGGTGGAGTGAGCTAAAGAATGATGATGGATTAAACCCAGATCAGTTGACTGGGGGTGAGTGTTTGATTGGCTCAAACGTTCCGTCCATCATCCCCTTTTGTATCGCTTTGTTCGCCCTAAGTTGGCGGGGGTATGCCCAGACGTGGGTCCCTTGCTCACTTTGCCACTGGATTCAAGCAAGCCTGGCTGATGACGGCTGGAATGCCAGAAACCGGTCCTAGGATGCTTGTTTCCGGTCCAGGGAAGACATGGCTTGGCAGTTCGTGCTGGACTGTTCCCATGAGGCACAGGGTCAGACTGATTTGCATATGGCCATGTCTGAACTGGGGTGGTGGAGTGAGCTAAAGAATGATGATGGATTAAACCCAGATCAGTTGACTGGGGGTGAGTGTTTGATTGGCTCAAACGTTCCGTCCATCATCCCCTTTTGTATCGCTTTGTTCGCCCTAAGTTGGCGGGGGTATGCCCAGACGTGGGTCCCTTGCTCACTTTGCCACTGGATTCAAGCAAGCCTGGCTGATGACGGCTGGAATGCCAGAAACCGGTCCTAGGATGCTTGTTTCCGGTCCAGGGAAGACATGGCTTGGCAGTTCGTGCTGGACTGTTCCCATGAGGCACAGGGTCAGACTGATTTGCATATGGCCATGTCTGAACTGGGGTGGTGGAGTGAGCTAAAGAATGATGATGGATTAAACCCAGATCAGTTGACTGGGGGTGAGTGTTTGATTGGCTCAAACGTTCCGTCCATCATCCCCTTTTGTATCGCTTTGTTCGCCCTAAGTTGGCGGGGGTATGCCCAGACGTGGGTCCCTTGCTCACTTTGCCACTGGATTCAAGCAAGCCTGGCTGATGACGGCTGGAATGCCAGAAACCGGTCCTAGGATGCTTGTTTCCGGTCCAGGGAAGACATGGCTTGGCAGTTCGTGCTGGACTGTTCCCATGAGGCACAGGGTCAGACTGATTTGCATATGGCCATGTCTGAACTGGGGTGGTGGAGTGAGCTAAAGAATGATGATGGATTAAACCCAGATCAGTTGACTGGGGGTGAGTGTTTGATTGGCTCAAACGTTCCGTCCATCATCCCCTTTTGTATCGCTTTGTTCGCCCTAAGTTGGCGGGGGTATGCCCAGACGTGGGTCCCTTGCTCACTTTGCCACTGGATTCAAGCAAGCCTGGCTGATGACGGCTGGAATGCCAGAAACCGGTCCTAGGATGCTTGTTTCCGGTCCAGGGAAGACATGGCTTGGCAGTTCGGGCTGGACTGTTCCCATGAGGCACAGGGTCAGACTGATTTGCATATGGCCATGTCTGAACTGGGGTGGTGGAGTGAGCTAAAGAATGATGATGGATTAAACCCAGATCAGTTGACTGGGGGTGAGTGTTTGATTGGCTCAAACGTTCCGTCCATCATCCCCTTTTGTATCGCTTTGTTCGCCCTAAGTTGGCGGGGGTATGCCCAGACGTGGGTCCCTTGCTCACTTTGCCACTGGATTCAAGCAAGCCTGGCTGATGACGGCTGGAATGCCAGAAACCGGTCCTAGGATGCTTGTTTCCGGTCCAGGGAAGACATGGCTTGGCAGTTCGTGCTGGACTGTTCCCATGAGGCACAGGGTCAGACTGATTTGCATATGGCCATGTCTGAACTGGGGTGGTGGAGTGAGCTAAAGAATGATGATGGATTAAACCCAGATCAGTTGACTGGGGGTGAGTGTTTGATTGGCTCAAACGTTCCGTCCATCATCCCCTTTTGTATCGCTTTGTTCGCCCTAAGTTGGCGGGGGTATGCCCAGACGTGGGTCCCTTGCTCACTTTGCCACTGGATTCAAGCAAGCCTGGCTGATGACGGCTGGAATGCCAGAAACCGGTCCTAGGATGCTTGTTTCCGGTCCAGGGAAGACATGGCTTGGCAGTTCGTGCTGGACTGTTCCCATGAGGCACAGGGTCAGACTGATTTGCATATGGCCATGTCTGAACTGGGGTGGTGGAGTGAGCTAAAGAATGATGATGGATTAAACCCAGATCAGTTGACTGGGGGTGAGTGTTTGATTGGCTCAAACGTTCCGTCCATCATCCCCTTTTGTATCGCTTTGTTCGCCCTAAGTTGGCGGGGGTATGCCCAGACGTGGGTCCCTTGCTCACTTTGCCACTGGATTCAAGCAAGCCTGGCTGATGACGGCTGGAATGCCAGAAACCGGTCCTAGGATGCTTGTTTCCGGTCCAGGGAAGACATGGCTTGGCAGTTCGTGCTGGACTGTTCCCATGAGGCACAGGGTCAGACTGATTTGCATATGGCCATGTCTGAACTGGGGTGGTGGAGTGAGCTAAAGAATGATGATGGATTAAACCCAGATCAGTTGACTGGGGGTGAGTGTTTGATTGGCTCAAACGTTCCGTCCATCATCCCCTTTTGTATCGCTTTGTTCGCCCTAAGTTGGCGGGGGTATGCCCAGACGTGGGTCCCTTGCTCACTTTGCCACTGGATTCAAGCAAGCCTGGCTGATGACGGCTGGAATGCCAGAAACCGGTCCTAGGATGCTTGTTTCCGGTCCAGGGAAGACATGGCTTGGCAGTTCGTGCTGGACTGTTCCCATGAGGCACAGGGTCAGACTGATTTGCATATGGCCATGTCTGAACTGGGGTGGTGGAGTGAGCTAAAGAATGATGATGGATTAAACCCAGATCAGTTGACTGGGGGTGAGTGTTTGATTGGCTCAAACGTTCCGTCCATCATCCCCTTTTGTATCGCTTTGTTCGCCCTAAGTTGGCGGGGGTATGCCCAGACGTGGGTCCCTTGCTCACTTTGCCACTGGATTCAAGCAAGCCTGGCTGATGACGGCTGGAATGCCAGAAACCGGTCCTAGGATGCTTGTTTCCGGTCCAGGGAAGACATGGCTTGGCAGTTCGTGCTGGACTGTTCCCATGAGGCACAGGGTCAGACTGATTTGCATATGGCCATGTCTGAACTGGGGTGGTGGAGTGAGCTAAAGAATGATGATGGATTAAACCCAGATCAGTTGACTGGGGGTGAGTGTTTGATTGGCTCAAACGTTCCGTCCATCATCCCCTTTTGTATCGCTTTGTTCGCCCTAAGTTGGCGGGGGTATGCCCAGACGTGGGTCCCTTGCTCACTTTGCCACTGGATTCAAGCAAGCCTGGCTGATGACGGCTGGAATGCCAGAAACCGGTCCTAGGATGCTTGTTTCCGGTCCAGGGAAGACATGGCTTGGCAGTTCGTGCTGGACTGTTCCCATGAGGCACAGGGTCAGACTGATTTGCATATGGCCATGTCTGAACTGGGGTGGTGGAGTGAGCTAAAGAATGATGATGGATTAAACCCAGATCAGTTGACTGGGGGTGAGTGTTTGATTGGCTCAAACGTTCCGTCCATCATCCCCTTTTGTATCGCTTTGTTCGCCCTAAGTTGGCGGGGGTATGCCCAGACGTGGGTCCCTTGCTCACTTTGCCACTGGATTCAAGCAAGCCTGGCTGATGACGGCTGGAATGCCAGAAACCGGTCCTAGGATGCTTGTTTCCGGTCCAGGGAAGACATGGCTTGGCAGTTCGTGCTGGACTGTTCCCATGAGGCACAGGGTCAGACTGATTTGCATATGGCCATGTCTGAACTGGGGTGGTGGAGTGAGCTAAAGAATGATGATGGATTAAACCCAGATCAGTTGACTGGGGGTGAGTGTTTGATTGGCTCAAACGTTCCGTCCATCATCCCCTTTTGTATCGCTTTGTTCGCCCTAAGTTGGCGGGGGTATGCCCAGACGTGGGTCCCTTGCTCACTTTGCCACTGGATTCAAGCAAGCCTGGCTGATGACGGCTGGAATGCCAGAAACCGGTCCTAGGATGCTTGTTTCCGGTCCAGGGAAGACATGGCTTGGCAGTTCGTGCTGGACTGTTCCCATGAGGCACAGGGTCAGACTGATTTGCATATGGCCATGTCTGAACTGGGGTGGTGGAGTGAGCTAAAGAATGATGATGGATTAAACCCAGATCAGTTGACTGGGGGTGAGTGTTTGATTGGCTCAAACGTTCCGTCCATCATCCCCTTTTGTATCGCTTTGTTCGCCCTAAGTTGGCGGGGGTATGCCCAGACGTGGGTCCCTTGCTCACTTTGCCACTGGATTCAAGCAAGCCTGGCTGATGACGGCTGGAATGCCAGAAACCGGTCCTAGGATGCTTGTTTCCGGTCCAGGGAAGACATGGCTTGGCAGTTCGTGCTGGACTGTTCCCATGAGGCACAGGGTCAGACTGATTTGCATATGGCCATGTCTGAACTGGGGTGGTGGAGTGAGCTAAAGAATGATGATGGATTAAACCCAGATCAGTTGACTGGGGGTGAGTGTTTGATTGGCTCAAACGTTCCGTCCATCATCCCCTTTTGTATCGCTTTGTTCGCCCTAAGTTGGCGGGGGTATGCCCAGACGTGGGTCCCTTGCTCACTTTGCCACTGGATTCAAGCAAGCCTGGCTGATGACGGCTGGAATGCCAGAAACCGGTCCTAGGATGCTTGTTTCCGGTCCAGGGAAGACATGGCTTGGCAGTTCGTGCTGGACTGTTCCCATGAGGCACAGGGTCAGACTGATTTGCATATGGCCATGTCTGAACTGGGGTGGTGGAGTGAGCTAAAGAATGATGATGGATTAAACCCAGATCAGTTGACTGGGGGTGAGTGTTTGATTGGCTCAAACGTTCCGTCCATCATCCCCTTTGTATCGCTTTGTTCGCCCTAAGTTGGCGGGGGTATGCCCAGACGTGGGTCCCTTGCTCACTTTGCCACTGGATTCAAGCAAGCCTGGCTGATGACGGCTGGAATGCCAGAAACCGGTCCTAGGATGCTTGTTTCCGGTCCAGGGAAGACATGGCTTGGCAGTTCGTGCTGGACTGTTCCCATGAGGCACAGGGTCAGACTGATTTGCATATGGCCATGTCTGAACTGGGGTGGTGGAGTGAGCTAAAGAATGATGATGGATTAAACCCAGATCAGTTGACTGGGGGTGAGTGTTTGATTGGCTCAAACGTTCCGTCCATCATCCCCTTTTGTATCGCTTTGTTCGCCCTAAGTTGGCGGGGGTATGCCCAGACGTGGGTCCCTTGCTCACTTTGCCACTGGATTCAAGCAAGCCTGGCTGATGACGGCTGGAATGCCAGAAACCGGTCCTAGGATGCTTGTTTCCGGTCCAGGGAAGACATGGCTTGGCAGTTCGTGCTGGACTGTTCCCATGAGGCACAGGGTCAGACTGATTTGCATATGGCCATGTCTGAACTGGGGTGGTGGAGTGAGCTAAAGAATGATGATGGATTAAACCCAGATCAGTTGACTGGGGGTGAGTGTTTGATTGGCTCAAACGTTCCGTCCATCATCCCCTTTTGTATCGCTTTGTTCGCCCTAAGTTGGCGGGGGTATGCCCAGACGTGGGTCCCTTGCTCACTTTGCCACTGGATTCAAGCAAGCCTGGCTGATGACGGCTGGAATGCCAGAAACCGGTCCTAGGATGCTTGTTTCCGGTCCAGGGAAGACATGGCTTGGCAGTTCGTGCTGGACTGTTCCCATGAGGCACAGGGTCAGACTGATTTGCATATGGCCATGTCTGAACTGGGGTGGTGGAGTGAGCTAAAGAATGATGATGGATTAAACCCAGATCAGTTGACTGGGGGTGAGTGTTTGATTGGCTCAAACGTTCCGTCCATCATCCCCTTTTGTATCGCTTTGTTCGCCCTAAGTTGGCGGGGGTATGCCCAGACGTGGGTCCCTTGCTCACTTTGCCACTGGATTCAAGCAAGCCTGGCTGATGACGGCTGGAATGCCAGAAACCGGTCCTAGGATGCTTGTTTCCGGTCCAGGGAAGACATGGCTTGGCAGTTCGTGCTGGACTGTTCCCATGAGGCACAGGGTCAGACTGATTTGCATATGGCCATGTCTGAACTGGGGTGGTGGAGTGAGCTAAAGAATGATGATGGATTAAACCCAGATCAGTTGACTGGGGGTGAGTGTTTGATTGGCTCAAACGTTCCGTCCATCATCCCCTTTTGTATCGCTTTGTTCGCCCTAAGTTGGCGGGGGTATGCCCAGACGTGGGTCCCTTGCTCACTTTGCCACTGGATTCAAGCAAGCCTGGCTGATGACGGCTGGAATGCCAGAAACCGGTCCTAGGATGCTTGTTTCCGGTCCAGGGAAGACATGGCTTGGCAGTTCGTGCTGGACTGTTCCCATGAGGCACAGGGTCAGACTGATTTGCATATGGCCATGTCTGAACTGGGGTGGTGGAGTGAGCTAAAGAATGATGATGGATTAAACCCAGATCAGTTGACTGGGGGTGAGTGTTTGATTGGCTCAAACGTTCCGTCCATCATCCCCTTTTGTATCGCTTTGTATATCATACTGAGCGGCGACTGGAGCTTAGTCCCAGACACCCTGATGGACAGAATGGGTCCCATAGACGCTCACAATAATAGGGACAGATCACTTCTGTAAGACCTTCATGATGACCATGGCCTGCAGGACATCTGGTGACTGCTCCATTCGGCCAAGAAGGAAAATACGTTTTTGTCCGCTGCACACAGCACACAATCCCACCTAGACTACTTTCTAATGTCCCAGCCAACCATTCCTACTGTGTTGGACTGCACAATCTTCCCTAGTTCCCTGTCAGACCATGTACCATGCTGATTTCTGGTCGACTGGAACATACAGAAACCCATGCATTTAAACACTGCACTCTTCAAGCTCCCTGAAGAAAAGACCAAACAGAAATCCCATATGACCACCTACATAATGGAAAACAAATGCTTTGTGCACTCAGCACAGCTCCTATGGGCAGCAGTCAAGGCCATCCTCCAGGGTCAGCTGATGCGTGATGCTGTAATGGCAAATGAACTCAGAGCCCACAAACAGACTGCTCCAGAATGAGATGTCCACAAACACACCCATGAATACACCACCAGACCTACCACCAAGAACAGGCATACACTGGAATGGGATAAGATGGAGATCAATTCCCTCTATACCGCCCAGGCTGAGTACATCCTCTACAGACTGAAAGCCCGCCACTACAAACAGAATGAGAAGTGGGGAGGCTCCTAGTATCCTAGCTTATACAGCCAGAAGCAGCAGTGACCATACCAGTGATTAGAGACGACAAGGGAGGTGTGCTCTCTACTCCACAGCAAATAGCGGACAACTTTGGGGCAGAATATGCAAAGCTGTACAGCTCCAAATCGAATGTCAATACATATAGGGTGAATGGATTTCTGGATGCCCTACCCCGCCTCAATGCTGACAGATAAGCACTCTTGGAGGGTGAAATTTCCAAAGAGGAATTAGAGCAGGCCATTGCCCTCCTCCCATATAATAAAGCACTGGGAGTAGATGGTTTCCCTGGTGAAATTCAACAATGGCTACAAGAAAACACAGTGGACTGCCTTTATGTAGCCTTCCAGGAGACCAATGACACAGGCTCTCCCTCCCATTTGACCAATAAAGTGATGATTTTCATACTTCCAAACCTGGCAGAGACCCCTTACTCTGGGAGTTATAACCACATCTCCCTTCTTAATTCAGATATGAAAGTATTGGCCAATATCTTGGCTGCTCGCCTCAAGTGGGTCATACACACCCTGATCCATCAATCACAAATGGGGTTTGTGCCGGGACAATCTTCCCGGGATCACTTGGGGCTTTGACAAATCTGCCCTGGCTGGCCAAGGATCTACCTGAGGCGACTTTGGCTCTTTCAGTAGATGCCAAAAAGGCATTTGTCCACATTGAATGGTACTACATGTTCTGTACCATGCAACCCTTTGGCATAGGTGAGGACTTTCTCACTAAGGTTAACTGATTATACGTATCACCCACAGTCGAGGTAAACTGCAGGGGTTTCCTGGTGACATGTTTATGGTCCAAAGAGGTACCCGACAAGGCTACCCTCTATTGCGTTTGCTTTTTTTATTTGCTATGGAACCCTTGGCAGCCGCCATTCGCCATGCCCCGGGCACCTCAGGACTTCCCACCACAACGGGACAGTCCAAACTTTTCTTATATGCGGATGACATCCTGCTTACTCTCTGTAACCTCAATGTTTCCTTTCCAACCCTCACGTCCCTCATTGCTGATTTCTCTGCCATATCAAGGTACAAGATAAACTGGGACAAAGGTGAAGCGCTGCCCACATCTAGGGTTACGACCACAGTGGCCATTGAGAACTTTCCATTCCGCTGGGCTCATCATCTGAAGTACCTGGTCATCCTGGTGATACAAAAGGGGATGATGGACGGAACGTTTGAGCCAATCAAACACTCACCCCCACTGGATTCAAGCAAGCCTGGCTGATGACGGCTGGAATGCCAGAAACCGGTCCTAGGATGCTTGTTTCCGGTCCAGGGAAGACATGGCTTGGCAGTTCGGGCTGGACTGTTCCCATGAGGCACAGGGGTCAGACTGATTTGCATATGGCCATGTCTGACTGGGGTGGTGGAGTGAGCTAAATAATGATGATGGATTAAACCCAGATCAGTTGACTGGGGGTGAGTGTTTGATTGGCTCAAACGCTCCGTCCATCATCCCCTTTGTATCGCTTGTTCGCCCTAAGTTGGCGGGGGTATGCCCAGACGTGGGTCTCTTGCTCACTTTGCCACTGGATTCAAGCAAGCCTGGCTGATGACGGCTGGAATGCCAGAAACCGGTCCTAGGATGCTTGTTTCCGGTCCAGGGAAGACATGGCTTGGCAGTTCGGGCTGGACTGTTCCCATGAGGCACAGGGTCAGACTGATTTGCATATGGCCATGTCTGACTGGGGTGGTGGAGTGAGCTAAAGAATGATGATGGATTAAACCCAGATCAGTTGACTGGGGGTGAGTGTTTGATTGGCTCAAACGTTCCGTCCATCATCCCCTTTTGTATCGCTTTGTTCGCCTCTAAGTTGGCGGGGGTATGCCCAGACGTGGGTCCCTTGCTCACTTTGCCACTGGATTCAAGCAAGCCTGGCTGATGACGGCTGGAATGCCAGAAATCGGTCCTAGGATGCTTGTTTCCCGGTCCAGGGAAGACATGGCTTGGCAGTTCGGGCTGGACTGTTCCCATGAGGCACAGGGTCAGACTGATTTGCATATGGCCATGTCTGACTGGGGTGGTGGAGTGAGCTAAAGAATGATGATGGATTAAACCCAGATCAGTTGACTGGGGGTGAGTGTTTGATTGGCTCAAACGTTCCGTCCATCATCCCCTTTTGTATCGCCTGGTCATCCTGGTGACCTGGGTTTAGAAGTGCTGTTCCCCTCTATCTGAACCCACTCATTGCTAAAACAGCCAGAGAATACGAGAAATGATCCCACCTCAACCTGTCCATGTGGGGATGTCTACAGGCGATGAAAATGGTGGCGGCCCCCATTTCACCTATATTCTACGCATGCTTTCCGTTCCATTGACAGAGACATACACTCCTTTGTATGGGGCATGATTCGGCCCCCACTTGAAAGCATCCAAACTGATCGCCCACTGCTGGAGTGGAGGCTTAGGATTACCCTACGTTGAACACTACTACATGGCCCTGCACCTTGCTCAGTTGGCCTACATGTAACCTGGCTTGGCAGAACCCGCCCTCTGGGTGTTGATGAGCAGAACATAGCTCAGAGTGGGCCTGGCCTAGATCTCCTGTATCGTTACTGCACCACCTCAACACTTACCCATAACTCCTTCTTACGGACCATTGTAGGGATCTGGAACCATGCCCACAAATTGTTGGGATGCCACCCACAATACCATATTCATGCCCCCCTTTGGCATAACTCGGCCATACAAATAGGCAGCGAACCAATGTGTTGGAATACATGGCAGGCGTCAGGGATTGCCAACTTGAATAATCTTGAGACAGGTGGAGATCTGAAACAATTTGAAAACTTGCCTGATATTCGCCTTCCTCATTCTTAACAGTGGGGATATGGGCAGCTCCAACACTCCCTGTGCAAAGTACTGGGGCTGAGACCGTGGCAGCTCTCCACCTCCCCCATTTCATAATTCCTGCACATATGAGGTTTCTTCAAAGGGGTAATGTCAGGCTTCTCCAACCTTATAGTTCAACATATGCACTGAAGGCCATTATTGGCCCTCTTACGCACTCCATGGCAAGGACGACTTCAACTAGAACACGATGAACAGGTCTGGGCAGAACTCATAGAAAGTCTGAATAAGGGGATCCGCGAATCTCAGATGAAATTTTGCGTCTTTCAGAAAATCCAAAATTTGGTGTTGGACTCCACAGAAGCTAGCGACCTCAGACTTCCTACGTTATTCCCGCTGCAGGCACCGATACACCTGCCTGTGACTGGCCTACATCCTCTGTGACTGCCCGGAGATACTCCGCTTGTGGTCCCAGGTTATATCTGTACTCAGTCACTCCTTAGACCTGTTGCACACTCCAACGCATGCACTCATTATGCTGTACGATATGGAGGACCTCCCTGACCTCTCACAAACTTCTCGCAAACTTTTCACCACAGCATTGACCACCGCCACGCTAAGCAACCTACTGCACTGGAAGTTACCCTCCTGTGATGAATGGATGACAGAGAGGCACAAAATAGCATCCTGCGAGCGGATCATATGACTTCAGAACCGTATGGGACCTCTTTTCCAACATATGGGCCACTTTTCTGCTCCCCGCCTGCCATAGATCCGTTGGCTAACCTCCATGCACACACACTCCTCACATCCAAAGATGCCGGCTTATGGTCCTCAATGGGGAATTTAGACAGTTTCCGGATCCCCACTTGGGCACCCACCGATGGTTCATGGCTGTCCTGAGAGACACACGAGACACACTACCTCCCCCCACCTAGCACCCCGGCCCTACCTGGAATTCCGGCTCCAAGTCCCTGAAGCCCTGCTTATGTTACCCACCCTATCACCCAACACCATTCCCTCACCCTGCCTATAGGATCTCCCCCACTGCTCTCCCCCCTCGTCCCACCTTCTCCCCACCTGAATCCCTCCCTTTTTCTTGAATACATTCTAGTTCAGCCCCAGGACACCATACTCCCATTTCGGTCTCCCGCCCAGGACTCCCGCTGCCAACATCAGGAGCTTAGACTCTGCCCTGACCCTACTGTCCTGTACTGGCACAAGGGAATCCCCCACAGTGGTTTTCTGCAGCTCTGATCACTTCCACGGCACACAGGGCACTTGGAACCTCCCGAGGCTATACCTCGCAGTTCTTGTGTTTCTTGCTCTTGATTCATGATACTTGACTGAAACCGAGGTTGCCTGGGAGCCTCGAGTGGATTCCCTGCCTTCCCGGAATGGGTGGGCTCAGCCTGACTTTCGTCTCGCTTTCCAGACAGATGTGCCATATTTTACTTACTACTTGTGGCTGAATTGTCCCTTGTTCATACCCTTAAAACCCTAATAAAGAATTGATAAAAAAAAACACACAATCCCATTTGAGGAGTCTGTAAAAGTTTACTGACTGCTAAAATGGGATTGGTGCATTTAAAAATTGATTCTAACGGTTGCAAACTCCGAATCGCTGGCTTTGTAAAGCTGGCCTTAGATGTGAGTCAACCTTTCCACTACGAATGAGCCATACATCCCTATCAACACTGTAGTTCACCTCCAGCAGTTGAGGTGGCGTTTTACCAACCTGACAAAGTGAAATTTGCATCCCTACCTGCTGGACGAAAGAACATTGCGCATCCTACTGACAGCGCTCTATGGGGCCCGCATAGTCAAAGCGTCCCCCAGTATACTTGAAAGCAGTGTACTTATTGCAGAATTCCCCATTCTAACTTTTTCAGTTGAGCAATTACCAGCACTCTCCATCTTTTCCCACACTGGTCTGAAATATTCCAGCGAGAACCATACTTGCCGACATTTGGGACCTGAGAAGAGGAGGATTCAGAAAAAAATGCAGGGGGTGAGGGGGTTCAATTCTCCATTGAATTGCTTGGAACAGGAGGGCGTTTTAAGATAGTGTGAGGTAAAACAATCTTTTTTTTCTTTTTGCTTTGAAACAGTGTTTGTATTTATGTACAGCAACATATAACAGTGCTTTAAATTGGCAAGTACTGGAGGGTACTGAGTACCTGTACTTTCATTTGAAAGGGGGGGGCTACCTGCACTTCTGAGCTCTTCTGCAATACATTTAATGGGAGAGCACCGGCACTTCTCAGGAGCAAACAGTTACTCTAAAGAGTACGTGCACTTCTATATTTCTAGTTAAATGCACTGGCCAGGGAAAGAGCACGCGCTGGGCATGCTGATCTCGCTCTCTGAATGCGAATGAAAACGTTTCCGTCATTCTCGAGACTTCAATAAGCATTGCACTAGCCATCGAATATATTTAAGAAATGAAACAAGCATCTCTGGAACATGGCATGCCTTGGACGCGGTGAGATTGTGCGCGCGAGAAACGGCGCGGCGGGGTCCTCAGCGGGACACGAGGGAGTTTGAAAGGAGCTGCGGCGGCTGCTATTACTTCCCGCCAACTTTGAGGTCGGCCGCGGTGGGTTTCATTCAGGCCTATTAGAAGAAAGCCAGACAGCTGCATTGATCAGCCAGTTCATTCCAATTAAAGCACAATCTGCTCAACTACATAATTATGGCGCAGCCGAAACCAGAGAGACGCAGAAGATGGCAGCGCAAGGACATATGGGGCAGCCAAGCGGGCTAAGATATATAAAAATAAAAACGCATGTTCTCAGTGTCCCAAGGTACCTGTCCTGCTACTGCCTCATGAGCCACCGCACGACCTGAGCTGACAAGTGCTGTCCCTCCGTGTGAGGAGTACGAAACACCTGCGAGCGCCAGTACCGCCCTTTCTGACAAGCGCCGCTTCGCTCTATGTCAAAGATGGCCGCCTTGATGACAAGTGCTGGGCCTCTGTAACGAGCTGCAGGTACTCAGAGCCTGTCAGGGCCCTCCCATTTTAGACAATCAACTAGTGAGGCTGACAACTGGGACTGCTGCTCCAGACCACACAGCCACAGAGAGATGGAGAGAATCAACAGTGGGTGATGAAGGAACAGAGAGGACAGACAGAGACTTTACCTTCGCGAGAAGGGCGGTCCGTTGACATTCTGGCTGAGCAGGTCGCTATGAGCGGCGATTTTATGCCGTGTAACTTTAAGGGCCAGGGACCCGAGGTGGCCTGATGCAGCTGCCAAGGCCCCTGCTGCACCATCCATATTATTTTGCTTTTCCATCTTTTGGTTGATTTGCAGAGTTTTCACCTGATGGTCTTTGACTCACAGCAGAGACCATCCAGTTGCACACTTCACGGTCATGACAAGTACTTTAATTGTTATGGAGCAACATCACTGAAGGACCTTGGTGGCAGGTGGCACTCCGACTGAAAATCTGTATACAGCTTTTTTGTCTGTAGCTGACGGGTGAGCTCTTTGTGCTACTGCAAACTCCACTCTAGTCTTTTTCTCTTTACTTACTGTGCTCTGTATGGTAAATATGAAGTACATGCATGCCTGAGACTGGCAGCAGGCCTGGATGGTTGTGACCATGTTCCCCTACTGGGCTTTGGTCATGCTCATCTTCGTGTCCCTGTGGTCTATTCAGTTGCCATGGTCCTTAACGGGGCCACTGGTGTACATGACCCTCTTACATCTCCTAGAAGGGCTCTGTTGCCTTTTGGACCTTGTTCCCTTCTTCCACATCCTACCTGCAGCTGCATGGCATGGAGCTGAACTTACTATACATTTTCAGCTGAAACAAGTTCGAATCCGTCAGTTTCAGGAAAAGCTCAGTGAGGCCTCGTTCCTGAGGCACTGGCCTCCCAGATGCAGAAGAAAACATGAAACCTAAGTCAAGCTGTACCACTGTCCAGCTCCTCCAAGGGCTGTATTTATCCTGCATCACTTTGCGAAGTACAGGAGAAAGTTTCAACATCTTATCTGGCGTGGTGCTGTGATGACCACTTTGGGAAGAAGTTATTCCAGAGAAGACTGTCTGTCTTCCTGTTAATGCGCCATGGACGATCAGGTGCATCCTAGCCTTAAGAGTTGGTGATAAAGCCAAATCCAATTGCCCACTCAGCCATAGAGAGAGTGGATGCTGCCTGCATGATAGGCAAGTGACAATGGAAGAGCAGATCCAAAGGTCCAGGAAGAACCTCAACGAAAGTTTGCAAAGTGTAGACCAGCCTCTTTGAAGTAATGACTCTCACTGGCAAGCAAAGTCTCCTCAAACTCATAGGAAGCATATATTCCTCTTTGCCAGCCGCCATCCTCCAAATGCCTTCATCCAATTAAAGATTGGGCCAGGGTCAAGATCTCCCAGTGGTAGTTAGTGAAGGGTTGTAGAGACACTTGGGGCATTGTATGCCCCCACCTGGCAAGACATCAAAGGTCCAATACTTTGGTATTCATGTATCATGAACCAGCAACGTCTTGCTCCCTCTTTTTAATTTGAAGTTACTTTACTTCTGAAAACTTCAAAAGCCATCACAAAAAACCCCTTGGCTCTAGCAACCCAAAGATCAAATAAGTTTCCACTGTGGCCAATATTTCACTATGTAGCAGGCTGTGAAGTGTCCCTTATGCTGCAATGTTCGTTTGATGACAGATATCAATCTCAGGATTATATGGTGAGTATAAAAACAATATATTGTCTTACTCTGTACAACCTAAAGAATCTAGTGGCGCAAGTAAGACCTACCCTGCCCTCGCTAGCTGGCTGGCTGAGAGTATGCACTGAACATCACTTTTACCAGAGTTTCAAAAATATTTTTCCTAGAGGTGGACACTTTCTGTTATCTCCTTCACACAGCTACATATCCCTGCCAATGTTTGACTCACATTTCTGGTCCAGTGGATCTCCTTAGCACGGAAGTATCAGGCATGTGAAGTTGTCTGTGTTCAGGCTGCCTATGGGCTGTGGCGGCCGCAACGGCTTGCAGGACGGGGCGGGTGCGAGGAGGAGGGTGGTGGGGCGCAATGTAAAAAATGTTTAAAAAAATAAACACTTACCTTGCCGCCTGGTCCCGTGTCTCTGCTCCTGCTCTCCTCCGTCGGACTCCAGGAACAGGAAGCACAGCCAGGCTCCCCTGATCAATCACAACGCTACAATGCAGCGTTATGATTGGTCTGAGCGCCGTGGTTCGACGCTCAGCCAGGAAATGGGCTCCTGGGCATGTTCTCCACACAGGCTGTAATGCAGCCTGCATGTAGAACAGGGAAAGTGCTCATGACTGTTTGGCCGGTCCCAGAGGGAGAACTCTAAAAACAGACCACATAAACTTTTTGAAATGGTAAAACAACAATTGAATAGAACGGCCAAATCCACGCAAGAAACAGCAAAATATCAAATTATCTGTGAAGAATTCTCATCCTTCTTTACAGCAAAAGCCAATTCCTTGGAAATTGAGCTCAGGACAGCCGTTGTTACCCCCTCTAAAAGGGAGGCTACACAAACCGTTGAATCAACACAACTCCATCAGGCAGTACCTAAAAATGAAGCTCAATGGTCAACCTTCAAGTTATATGACTACAAAGGTATCTCCAAAACTTTATTGTCCATAAAACCAAACAA
Source organism: Calotriton arnoldi (assembly GCA_963921515.1). Classification (NCBI taxonomy): domain Eukaryota; kingdom Metazoa; phylum Chordata; class Amphibia; order Caudata; family Salamandridae; genus Calotriton; species Calotriton arnoldi. The sequence continues at coordinate 1,806,401 of CAWUFW010002180.1, forward strand.
CCACTACAATGATCCACTCACCGCAAAATTTGTGACAACAATCAACCAGCTTATCATCCCCATTTGGACATCGATAGTCAATGCTTCTCTGTCTCAAGGATCCTTACCAGACTGCCTAAAAATGGGTCAAGTCTTACCTATCATAAAAACTGACAGAGAACTCTGCTGACCCAAACAATTTTCGTACTGTGTCCAATATTCCCCTATCATCTAAAGTTCTAGAAGAGTGTGTGCATCATCAAATGAGCCAACACATCTTGAAATTTAAACTACTAGACGATTGCCAATCCGGGTTCATACCAGATCATAGTACAGAAACGGCAATACTTCACTTAGTGTATGATGCCTTACTCGCACTGGACCAGGGCTAAACTTGTCTTTTAATCCTTCTTGACTTATCGTCAGCTTTTGATATAGTTAACTACAATAAGTTTCTAGAATGACTGGAAAAAAGGATGGGTTTTTCGGGGACCGTTCTAGAATGGTTTCAGTCCTTCTTGAGGAATAGAACACAAAGATTTCTGGTGAATCTAAAATTGGCAGCAACTTTCCCCAATCCGATCGGAATTCCGCAAGGGTCAACCCTTTCCCCTGCACTATTCAACTTATATATGGAACCTCTAACCAAAATACACCGTCTGGCCAACATCTCTTCCCACATGTATGCTGATGGCACACAGATTTACATTAAGATTTTGTCACTGGAGGAGATCAAAGCAATGAACGAGGCATTATTGGCGACGGTGCAATGGTTAACGAGCAATCAGCTTAAACTAAACATGCAAAAAACAGAATTCCTTCTAATATCTCCCACCAAAAGCTCGCCCATTATAAAGGAATGGACCAAGACGATCACCGCACTAAACTGCACCCGAGCATAGTGCACTCAACCAAATCTCTAGGAATTATGCTAGATAAGAGCCTGAACATGCAAACTCACGTCAACTCATTGGCTAGAAATGCTCGATTTCACTTAAGCTACATTAGAAAACTGAAACCATAAATCAAAACAGCAAACCTCAAATTGGCAGTCCAGGCATTAGTCATCTCGAGGATTGAATACGGATGTACAACACTATCAGGTCTACCCAAGATCTCAACAGCTCCTCTAAAATCCTGCCTCAACGCAGAAGCTAGACTTATAACAGGCTCAAAAGATTTCGACCACACCTCTCCTCACCTGAAGGCTCTGAATTGGCTACCATACGAAGCCAGAATTCAACTCAAAATGGCTTGTATCACACACAAAGTGATTCACTTCAAAACACTGACGTATCTAGCTGAGAAATTGGAGATATCTGGTAGAAGCAGATATTCTAGCAGCGCCAGAGATCTAGTGCTGAAGCCACCAATCTTTTGGAATAGAAAAACCTTTGACAGTGTGCTCTTGAGAGCTGCACTGAGAATCTGGATCTCTCTACCTCCAAGCATCAGAAGGATACCGAACTCCTTAAGTTTCAAGAAAGAACCCAAGATCTTTCTAATGAGCAAATCCCTACCTTAATCATTACCGAACAATCATGTACAGATTTGCCTAGAAACTTTCGCATATCTCCCAACAAGCCTCTCTTGCACACGCCAGGTGAACTCCAAGATGAAGCATTTAGAACCCTTTCATCTTACCTCTGAGAATCTATCCTCATAACCAGCGAGACACAGGTCCTTATATACCTGTTAAATGTAGATTATCGCTAATTATTTGTTCGAATGTTCTAGTTTACAATATGGATCCATAGACTCATATTTCAGGAATTTGCAAACGTCCAGCGAGACACAGGTCCTTATATACCTGTTAAATGTAGATTATCGCTAATTATTTGTTCGAATGTTCTAGTTTACAATATTGATCCATAGACTCATATTTCAGGAATTTGCAAACGTCTTTGCTGCTATGAGAAGTTATTTTTACACTTTCCGGTGTGTATAATGTCTACTATCAAAATGTACTAACGAAATATGTTTTTACTGTGTACCCGAGGGGGTCAAGTTCGCGCTATATAAAACACTGAATAAATAAACTCGCTTCCAGGACCGGTCTTCATAATGCACCGGTCCTCACAAAGATAGTGTTTGTTTGGTTCTGTGAAGGTTAACTCACATCAATAGGACCGATTCGTTCCTCACAGAGTGGGTTATACATGCCCACACACACCCCCCCCCCACACACCCAAGCACACACACACACAAGGAAAGGACGTAGGATTAAAAAAGTAAACCTGTATATACTTAACTTCACAATATTTTGTTGCCAATATTCTGGCTACAATATCTTTGTAGTGCAATATTTAAGAGTTGATGTTCTGGTAGTATACCTTTTCAGGCTTATATCAGCACTTGTTCATGTGTTCGCATTACCCTTTTAATCCAAGAATGTGAAAACTTTATTACAGTTCACGTACGAAGCACATAAGGTTTTTGTGCGACTTCATTTTGATGTTCTCGTTCAGTTTTCTGTTTGTAGTGTTCAGTGTTGTTCATTCATTGTACATAGATTATTCTCTCCCACGCTTTTTGTGATGCACACTCTGGCTCCCAGGCTCTTATCCACAACATGGTAGAATTGGGTTAGAATAAATCCTTGGGGACCATTGTTCTCCATTATCCTATTAAAGAGGAAGGAAGCAAAGCAGATTGGCTGCTGAACAATATTACAGCAAAACTCTCTTTTGAAATAAAAAGGCATGTCTAAGAAAACAGGCTGCACTGACGGGCATGCTGGGAGTAGAGGAACAATCAACTTTTCTAACTCAGCTAAGGGGCAACCTAACATAGAGTAGGAGAAATAGTGCAGCCTTCCCCGTAGACAGTGCACGGAGAGCATGCACCATGTTCCGGGCTTCCCCTGTCTCTTCATATCACGCAGGTGAAAATCAATGAAACCCTCCTGGTGAACAGCAGTTTAGCCGCAGGAAAGAAATGGAATCCATCCATCAGCGCAGGTAATAAAAACCGTAATGATGAAATAGACTGAAAAATAAATAGTCCTTAAGGGAAAAATTCCAAACTGTCTGCTTAGTACTGTAAATGGAAAAACGAACAATCACTGTTGAGAGTACAAGTACAAAACACGACAAGTTGATGAAGTGACCGATGAAAGCCGGCTAATGGCAAAAAGAAAAGTTGGAGAGTTTGAAAAAACGTATGCACAATGTTGTACTTCCTGGCCTTTCAAAGAATCCCTGCCACCATGACTGATGAGAAAACATTTTCCCTGATAGTGTTAAAGTTTGTTAAAATGGAAAAACAATTAAATGAAAAATAAAACAAGCAGTGAAATAATACTGCCAAAAGAATGTGTTGCACCATGCAGCATAAGTTTGGATCTAATTGCCCTATAACTTAGTCATCCTTGCGGTAAAAGTTTGTCTTTCATTGCCACATAAATCCAGTGGCCCTACTTATAAGGGACGTGTTCCTGGAGGAACAAAAGCTCGCATCGGCAGCATTAATTGGGTGAGCAGAGCAAGTCCCATCAGGCTTCATATTTTAAGTTGACGTCATTCAGTTAGTCACTGTATCTTGAATTCAGTCAAGAGGTATCAAAAAACAGGAAAGGTCATTTAAGAACGTGTCAGAAGACCTAAGAATTGCCTCCAATAGTCCTAAATATTAGTGACCCTAAGCATCCAGTCTGCAGGAAAGGCTGATCACTTTCTTTTAAGCAAAGGAAAGCCCTTGAGCCAGACTTGACTCTTACTCTGTGCATTAACGGTAGGTCTGGTCCTTAACATGTCCAGTCATTTCACGGTCACTGTGCACAATTACTTAATTTGTAAAAAGCATAAGTGCCAGGGCTCTTGTCAGGAGTCCACTGCAGCTTGCCCCACACATTGCCCCTACCATGCTGTCAACAATAGTAACAACACAACTACTAACCATCACACTCCTACAAGTGTGAAAATTTGGGCTATTTCAGGCCCAAAAAGCTAAAAGAATGGCTTGGGCAGCAGGTTTTAATGCATATTGAATTAATAATTAACTGTTTTTGTGGTCATCTCTAAATTAGTCAGACAGTGCAACCTTGTGGCAGACTGTTACAAGCGGCAGTGTTGACAATTAAGTGCCGGTGCCGAGCACTGGAAACCACTGGCTCAAATTAAGCACTGCTGCTCACTTTATAAATTCATTCATAGAAACACCAGTCTGTACCAAGGATCCTCACCAAATTTCATGTGTATTTGAGAGTTTCTTCTGTTTAATTTAGTGTACAAACCAGTATAGCATTTGAAAGATGTAAAAACGTATGAAATGGTGCAGAATCATTTAAAGTATTAATTACATAAACATATGTGCTTATATTAAATAATTACACAGTATCCCACTTCCTCTAGACACAGAAGCCCCATTAGGTGGCCAAGTCCTTACTGAGCACATCCTTTGGCATGTACACAAGTTTTTAAGGAGAGTCCCCTACCTACAGATAAACTAACCCCTTTAGCTGCCAGAGCTCCTACAACACACATCCTTCACCTGGTGCAGAGTTATTCATGGAGAGCCCACTCCCTCCAGACATCGAAGCTCCATTAGGTGACCGAGCCCCTACTACGCATCGCCTTCGTCCTGTGCACAGGTCTTGATAGAGAGGTCATTACATCTAGGTACACAAGCCATATTAGGTGGCCAAACCCCTACTATGCACAGCCTTTACCCTGGGTACAGTTCTTCATGGAGAGGCCACTCTCTCCAGACACCCACGCCTCATAAGGTTGCCAAGACCCTCCTACGCAAAGTCATTGCCCTGTGCACAACTTTTCAAGGGGAGCGCACTTCCTACAGACTCTCAAAACCAGTTAAGTAAAGAAGCCCCTGCTATGCACAGCCTTTGTTTGAACAACCCTTCATGGAGAGTCCACACCCTGCACAAATGCAAGCCCCATTAGGAAGCCAAGCATGATGTAAATGCATACACGCATTAGCAGTACAGAAGCTATAGCAAATTGGCTCTAGGTGTAGCTAACTAAAAAACTTTCAGTGGCAGAAGTGTACAGCAAACTGCCACACTTGTTGGATGATGTCATCAGTGATGTCATTGAACATGTCATGAGTGATGTACTATATGAGGTCATAGGTAGTGCATGGGGCGCGCAAGCTAGCTTTAGCTCAGTAAACTATAATTGATGAATTTCAATATTTTTTAGTTAAAAAATATATACATATTCAAACACACACACACACACACACACACAAACATGCACACACACACACACTAACACACACACTTTATTACCACAAATGCCTCTCTTGCTGTAGAAAAAGGCACCAGCACACTGACAGGGTTGTTGAAAGTGCAAAGTGCAATTTGTTTAATTAAAGCTGGGACATGACGCGATTCGGCTATCTCCATAGCCTTGCTCACAAGGAATGGGCGCTATTTTCATTTAATCAGATATGACCACACACCTTTTGATTGTACTTAAAATAGAAAATAGACTATATACTTCCTATGTGCATTGTGCCTTGAGGTAAAATTGGAAAACATAATATAAAATAATAAATCCCAATATCATAAATTTCAAAATTGATCAATATAAAGTCATTAAACAACATAACAAAATAATCTGTGAAAGTGGCTTTTTCTACAGCGAGAGAGGCTTTTGTGGAAATCAAGAATACAATCAAGTGGCCCTCGAAGAAAGCCATGCACTGCATCTGATCAGGAGTGTGTTGGCTATCCGCTGCAGGCTTGTTTATAACACACACTATACTACACTTGTAAAGTTATTACAGCCCTAAAGCCAACAAAATATTAATAAATATTCTCCAGCTCAGACATGGAGTAAGACCAGCACGACACACACCCAATCATGGGTAACGTAACACTCTCACAAGCACTGCAAAATGCTCCATGGTTTTGCCATAGAAAATATTGTAACCAGGGACTTAAAATAACTCTCCATAGGAAATGTTACATACATTATTTTGACTATCTATCTATCTATCTATCTATCTATCTATCTATCTATCTATCTATCTATCTATCTATCTATCTATATATATACGCGTCCTGCGAGACCGTGTTCTTGTTTACGATGAGTGAGAAATAAATCCACTTGGTTACACAGCTTTGAGAGTGCCCCACCTTCCCCTTTGGAGTGTTTTGGAGGTTTGGAGATATATATATATATATATATATATATATATATATATATATATATATATATATATATATATATATATATATATATAACTCGAACACGGTGCTTCTTCTGCCCTACTCAGCCCGTGGTAGATGGAGCGAATCCCGGCAAAGCTCAACGGGCATAAGTTTTATAAATATCCACAAAGTAATCACGCTCTCTCAGGAGATCAGTTCAAGCTTCGATTTTATTCCAGTAACGCGTTTCGGGAACACAGTCCCCTTGCTCACACAAGGGGACTGTTTTCCCCGAAACGCGTTACTGGAATAAAATCGAAGGTTGAACTGATCTCCTGAGAGAGCGTGATTACTTTGTGGATATTTATAAAAATAAAAAATAAATATATATATACATATATATATATATATTTTGTTCTACAAACGCCCGAAAGCTTTCAAAGGACGCACTCGCAGCAGTTAACCAACGGTTTCTTTATTGGGAAAAGCCAGCATCTCCATCCCAGGTAAGTTCATTGCCGACGCGTTTCGAGGACACAGCCTCTTCCTCATGGGCAAGCTCGAGTATCGCACAAATTGTTCCAATCCTTCCTTTTGAAGCATGCAGGGACCCCCAGTGGGTCTGCACAGTGCGTTCATGTAGTATGATGCATGCTGGGACATTGAGTCCCAATTGGAAAGTTATTGTTGCTCCCAGTGAGCTTCATGCGATACTGTTCTGTAAAGGAGTATTGTTACCCTCAGTGGGCCCTCGAATGGCATGTTGACTTCAGTGCCCCCCAACTACTGCACTGACCGCGGCTTCTTCTGACAGTTCCAGCGAGCCGCGCAGCCCCTCCAGGTCTGGGAGATGGTGCGTCCTTTCACGGCAGGGCAGCCGTGTGGTAAATATTTTGTTCTACAAACGCCCGAAAGCTTTCAAAGGACGCACTCGCAGCAGTTAACCAACGGTTTCTTTATGTATATATAGATATATATATTCACTGAAAAAACCATAGGTTTTAGGGACAGTTATAGTTAGTTGGACATTTCACTCGTACAAAACCAGTGAAATTCCCCCATTATAGTTAGTTCAGGTAACTATAACTCGCGACCCCGCAATGCACTGCTGATGACGTCACATATTACATCACTCATGACATGGTCAGTGACATCACTGATGACATCACTGACCATAAGTTCCCTTGAATCCTGAGGGTCCCTGGGGTCCAACTAGCCCACCATGTACCTCCAGTATGCGCCAGGGAGCTGCGTTGCAGAGAGGTGTTCAGAGGCCACACCCCTTTTTACACCTCTCTGCAACGCAGCTCTGTGGCGCTTACTGGACGTACCTGGTGGGCTACTTGGCCCCCAGGGACCCTCAGGATTGAAGAGGAATTAATTCCCCAACTTCAAACGTGCCACAGGGCATGTTTGCACACATATCACCTCTGGCCCCGCCCCCTCCTTTCACCACTGTGCAAACGCGCCCCGTGGTGCGTTTTAAGTTGGGGGATTAAGTCCCCTTGAATCATGAGGGTCCCTGTGGTCCAACTAGCCCACCAGGTACCTCCAGTATGCCCCACAGAGCTGCGTTGCAGAGAGGTGTAAAAAGGGGCGTGGCCTCTGAACACCTCTCTGTAACGCAGCTCCCTGGCGCATACTGGAGGTTCCTAGTGGCTACTTAGCCCCCAGGGACCCCCAGTATTCAAGGGGAATTACTTCCCATCTTACAACGCACCAGGGGCCGCGTTTGCACAGTGCTGCAGGGAGGGGCGGAGCCTCCGGCACGATGCCGGTCTTTTTTTTTTTTCATTTTTCTTTTTTATGGGAGGGGGCTGCGTGGCCCCTTCCCTTGGCCACTTTGGCCCCGGGGACCCCATCCCTCGGTGCCTGAGCATTTTCTTTTTTTTTTTAAACGGGAAGGGGGCCGCGTGGCCCCCTTCCCTGGGCTCCTATTGGCCCCGGGGACCCCATCCCCCGGGCATGCCCACTGTTTTAAAAAAAAAAATTATTTGGAGGGGGGCTGCGTGGCCCCCCTCCTCAGGCCATTTAAGGCCCCGGGGACCCCATCCCCCGGGGCCGGCCTTCCTGTCCTTTTAAAAAAAAAATCACTTTTGGGGAGGGGGGCTGCGTGGCCCCCTTCCCGGGCCACTAATGGCCCCGGGGACCCCATCCCCCGGGGCCTGGCCACTCGTTGGGGACCGTGGGGGTCCCCAATCCCCCACCGTCCCACCGGCTCCCGCGTCCTGCGGGAGCGGCATTGCTTTTCCATAAGGGAGCTGCTGACATGCAGCTCCCTTATGGAAAAGCAATCTGCTTGCTTCATTGAAGCGAGAGCAGGTTTCTCTGCTCTCGCTTCAATGAAGCAAGCAAGTTTGCAATGACAGGGCGGGAGCCGCGCGGCTCCCGCCCTGCCATTGCAAACAGCAGTGTCCCGGGGTAGGCACCCCGGAATACTGCAGGAGCCGGCCCTGGGGGTGGCGGTCCCCAGGGCCATGGAGGGCTCCAGGAGGGGCCGCGCGGGCCCTCTCCCTTCATTAGTAAAGCCCCGGGAGGTGGTGGTCCCCGGGCTTCGGGGTCCGAAACGGACCCCCACATTTCTTTTGTTAGTGCCCCGGGGAGGTGGCGATCCCTGGGGCATGTGGGGGGGCTGGAGCCCCCCCACCTCGGTAATTTAATTATTAAAACAAAGAAGCCCCGGGGGTGGCGGTCCCCGGTGCTGCGGGGGGCCGTGTGCCCCCCGCCACCCTTATTTAGTTGAAGCCCCGGGGTGGCGGTCCCGGGCTTGAGGGCCTTAGAGGCCCCCCAAAATATTTTTACAAACCCCCGCATGCCCCCGGGACTTGGCCCACCCGGGGGCCAATAACAACAAAGCGCGGGAGCCCGCGCTTCGTTTTTTTCACAGCGGGATCAGCGCACCGTACGCGCATCCCGCCGATTTAAAAAAAATAAAAATGCTTTTTTTGGCCCTGGGGGTCCTTGTGGGACCCCCTGAGCAGGCCTGGGGGGTCAGGGTGTTTCTACCCTGCCCCCTTTTTGCGTTTTGCGCACTTGTTTCTGTGATTTCTTGTGCCTCGGTTCTATCGAGGAACAAGATGGCTGCCAACACTTCCTGGTTTGGAGTGTTGACAGCCAATTAGCATACAGCTCGTGATCGGGAGGGTGCGCTCAGGGTGCGCGAATCCACCGCGGCCATAGATATATATGTGATTTTACTTTTGATTTTCTCAGGAACTACTGAACGGATTTACACCATTTAACCAAAAGGCATGACTCTGAACCAAGGGCTACCTTTTGCCAAATTTGGTGTAATTCCGTTCAGCAGTTCGGGCTGTAGCTGCGACTAAAGGTTCCTATGGAAAATTGCATGGGGAAAACATGTTTTGGGACCCCCCTTTTTTCTCGGCCCCCACTTGACGAATCACCCCGAGACTTTCAGGATAGGAGCGGACCGGAGCGCCCCACAAGTTTTGAAAATTTCGTGAAGATTTGTCAACCGGTGCCAAAGTTATTGGGAATAGAATGTTGCGAATTTCCTATGGAAAATAGGTCCTAACTATAACTATCTGCTGGCGACCGCCAGTAGATAATATCCCACTTTGCCACACCGAAACACATTGAGTTGTTTGTCGTATGGTCTAAATAAACACTGTTTGAAGCTGTAAACTTGTTCGACTTACTTTCACTGGAGTGCGAGTCTCCTTGGAGTAATGGAGAGTGTTTCTGCACATATATATATATGAATTCACTAATCAAAAACAAATGTTACAGGGGCATTATAGTTATCATGCAGAATTTAAAAAATCTTAGTAAAAAAACAAAGGTTACAGGTACGTTATAGTTAGGGTCAGATTTCACTCTTCCAAAACCATAGAATCTCAGCAGTTATAGTTACCTGAGCTAGCTATAACTTATGCCCCAACAAATCACTGCTTATGACCTCACATATTACATCACTCATTCGCCGAGCCTAAGCGTGCTTAGATATCCAAATGTGTTTTTTCTTTAATATCTCCCAAACTACTAAACAAATTTACACCAAATAACAAAAAGGTTGCTTTCTGGATCAACATTTACCTTTCTGCCAAAGTTGGTGTAATTTCGTTCAGAGGTTTGGGCTGTAGTTGTGTCTAAAATTCCTATGTGAATTAACATAGGAAACACAATTTTTTTGCTCCCCTGTTAGAAAGATCTCCCCAAAAATTTCTATGCTGAACTAGAATTATCGGCACACATTGTTTGGAAAATGTCATGAAGATTCATCAAATGGTACAAAAGATATAGGCAAGTCAAAAACTCTAACTATCTACTGGCGATCGCCAGTAAGTAATACACACACATATATATATATATATATATATATATATATATATATATATATATATATATATATATATATATTTTGCACCAACTCCTCCAAGTTTCACGAAGGAAAACGAAGCCTTGTGCGTTTTGAAAAAATACAAAAAATAGCCCACTTGGGCATGAACCTTTTAAAAAAGATGTGAATTATATCTTATTAATATAATTATTGACATGTCAATTGTAATTGTATATATTTTATATTGTATATAATATATCAGAGACGGATATGATGAATATTATTTGTATCTGATTGTAAGGGCGTTTCAATTGTATCGTTAAAAGCAGTCCAAAGAAAATGAAATTTGTGAAAGAACTACAAGTCTTTCTTCACATGCACTAAAATTGTAGTTTTAGATAATCACGTGTGATACACTGTAAAATGGACGCGAAATTCAGATCTCGTCGGTGAACAAGGGTGCAACGCTCTCGAAACACGTTTGACAAGTGGCTGAAAAGAATAAATAATTTCAAAACCGCACAAGGCTTCGTTTTCCTTCGTGAAACTTGGAGGAGTTGGTGCAAAAAGTTAACGGGACCCGCTTCCGTGGGGTCCCCTGACAACGAAGCAGCTCTCGATTAGGAGGTGGCAGATTCTACACGGAAGGTGTTTGGGAATATATATATATATATATATATATATATATATATATATATATATATATATATATATATATGTGTGTGTGTGTGTGTGTACATATATACACACAAAGGGTTTCTCCAAAGATCTTGGAAGCTGCTGAACTGCAGCAGCCCGTAACAACAGCCTGCCAACACGAGTTGGGACATGACCACATAGAAAGGCACAAGTTACTTAATTTGTGCTTTCAGACACAACATCTGAAGGGGAGAAAGCGGCTGGATAAGGGTTTGAGAGAATGGCAATTGTTTAATTGTGACATCGGTGTGCGTGAGGGGAAGAAGCAAGCACTGCCCACTGTTGGATTGTAAAGATACTTACCATAGAGCGTCTGCATGAGTGGGCTCGTAGTGCTGAGATCATGATGTTCCTCCATGCCCGCTAGTGGATTTCCACTACTCACTGAAAGGCAATTTTCGTTTAAAAACTTGAATATTTGCAACACCTGTGTCATGGGCATTTGAAAAAGGCAGTTATGCCGAAACGCATCATGCTTGTCTGATTAAAATTTGTAAGCTCTATGAACCAGAGTGTGCTCAGATCTTTTCTGGTGGGAGGATCATGGACTATAATATTTCAGTGCAGCCACTAGCACGGAGAGCACCCATCCTCAAGCAGTTCGGTGGCAACAGTGGCACACAAAGGGTTTCTCCAAAGTTCTTGGAAGCTGCAGAACCGCCGCAGCCTGTAACAACAGCCAGCCAACATGATTTGGGACATGACCACATAGATAGGCACTACTTAATTAAGTTGTGCTTTCAGGCACTTCATCTGAAGGGGAGAAAGCGGCTGGATGAGGGTTCAAGAGACTTGTAGTTGTATAATCATGACATCGGTGTGCGTGAGGGAAAGAAGCAAGCGCCTCTCACTGTTGGATTGTAAAGGTACTCACCATAGAGCGCCTGCATGAACGGACTTGAAGTGCAGAGATCGTGATGTCCGTCCACGCCTGCTAGTGGATTTCCACCAATCACTGAAAGGCAATTTTCGTTTAAAAACTTGAATATTTGCAACACCTGTGTCATGGGCATTTGAAAAAGACAGTTATGCCGAAATGCGTCATGCCGGTCTGATTAAAATCGGTAAGCTCTACAAACCTGCTTGTGCTCAGATCATTTCCGGTGCGAGGATCATGGACTGTGATATATATATATACACATATATATATATAGGTATATATATTCCATCCAAGGTTTCCCAAGTTTTAGGACCGCACTCCAGATCAGGTAAGTTTCCAACTTTCTTTTCCGAAGGCATACATCTTCCCATCCCTTCATGTCGATCCTGGCCTGATGCGTTTCGATGCATTCGGCATCTCTTCAGAGGCCCATATCTGCAGCCCTTTCAATCAGCTATCATTACCATCCCCTGCATGTTTTCAAAATTGTTTGGCTTCCGGTGTGCCTCTTAATAAAACAACATTGCACGCTGGGATATGTAGTGCTCGCTTTAATTTAATTAGATACCCTCCATTGGGTTTGGCTGCTAAATACAAAATCTTGGAACAGTTTTATCGCCCTCCATTAGGCTTAAGGATAGGACTCTGTATGCCTGCAATAATGTACCTGAAATGCCCGCTTTCAAAAGCAAAGAATTTACTCTCGCGGGTCCGTTGTTAATCAGCCGGCGGTGCGTCGTCCCACGCAGCCTGGAAATGCCGCTTATATGTTCCATCCAAGGTTTCCCAAGTTTTAGGACCGCACTCCAGGTCAGGTAAGTTTCCAACTTTCTTTTCCGAAGGCATACATCTTCCCATCCCTTCATGTCGTTCCTGGCCTGACGCGTTTCGATGCATTCGGCATCTCTTCAGAGGCCCGTATCTGCAGCCCTTTCAATCAGCTATCATTACCATCCCCTGCGTGTTTTCAAAATTGTTTGGCTTCCGGTGTGCCTCTTAATAAAACAACATTGCACGCTGGGATATGTAGTGCTCACTTTAATTTAATTAGATACCCTCCATTGGGTTTGGCTGCTAAATACAAAATCTTGGAACAGTTTTATCGACCTCCATTAGGCTTAAGGATAGGACTCTGTATGCCTGCAATAATGTACCTGAAATGTCCGCTTTCAAAAGCAAAGAATTTACTCTCGTGGGTCTGTTGTTAATCAGCCGGCGGTGCGTCGTCCCACGCAGCCTGGAAATGCCGCTTATATGTTCCATCCAAGGTTTCCCAAGTTTTAGGACCACACTCCAGATCAGTTAAGTTTCCAACTTTCTTTTCCGAAGGCATACATCTTCCCATCCCTTCATGTCGTTCCTGGCCTGACGCGTTTCGATGCATTCGGCATCTCTTCAGAGGCCCGTATCTGCAGCCCTTTCAATCAGCTATCATTACCATCCCCTGCGTGTTTTCAAAATTGTTTGGCTTCCGGTGGGCCTCTTAATAAAACAACATTGCACGCTGGGATATGTAGTGCTCGCTTTAATTTAATTTGATACCCTGCATTGGGTTTGGCTGCTAAATACAAAATCTTGGAACAGTTTTATCGCCCTCCATTAGGCTTAAGGATAGGACTCTATATGCCTGCAATAATGTACCTGAAATGCCCGCTTTCAAAAGCAAAGAATTTACTCTTGCGGGTCCGTTGTTAATCAGCCGGCGGTGCGTCGTCCCACGCAGCCTGGAAATGCCGCTTATATGTTCCATCCAAGGTTTCCCAAGTTTTAGGACCGCACTCCAGATCAGGTAAGTTTCCAACTTTCTTTTCCGAAGGCATACATCTTCCCATCCCTTCATGTCGTTCCTGGCCTGACGCGTTTCGATGCATTCGGCATCTCTTCAGAGGCCCGTATCTGCAGCCCTTTCAATCAGCTATCATTACCATCCCCTGCGTGTTTACGGGCCTCTGAAGAGATGCCGAATGCATCGAAATGCGTCAGGCCAGGAGCGACATGAAGGGATGGGAAGATGTATGCCTTCGGAAAAGAAAGTTGGAAACTTACCTGATCTGGAGTGCGGTCCTAAAACTTGGGAAACCTTGGATGGAACATACGTATATATATGTAGAGGCAGCACCGTTTGTGAAGAATAAAAACATATGTTTGGCACCAGATATATCCTGAGTCCGTGTTCCTGGGAGTGCGTGATTGCACTTGGGAGTTCAAAAGTTGATGTATATATATATATATATATATATATATATATATATATATATATATATATATATACTTGCAATTCTTTTCCCGTGCAAACTCCACCGCTCTCCTGAACGAAGGGTGCATCGACTTGCGGACTCCACGGGAATGATGTCCGTAATTGATTCACGTTTTCCTTCAATTTAGAAAGATGACGACGCCATGTGCAGATAAAAAATACTTTATTTGTCGACCTCCATTGTACGTGTTTCGGCTGCATGCAGCCTTGTTCACCAATGCCGAGGCATCATTTCCAATAGTCTTTTAACTCTTTTTCTTATCACGTGAAAACAGCTGTGCAACTAATATATATATATATTCACTGAAAAAAATTAATGTTACAGGGACGATATAGTTAGGCTCAGATTTCACTCATACAAAACCATTGAAATTCAGCAGTTATAATTACTTATGACCTCACATATTACATCACTCATAACATGGTCAGTGATATCAATGATGACATCACTGCTGACGTCTCAAATAACATCACTGTACATCACAGAAATGGCTTCTTCTAAAGCCATTAATGGCCCAGGGCCGACTCCCTATGTCCCGAGGTGCCCACCATCATAATGAGCCCCTAAGTGTCTGTTTTATTACGCATACCCATCAGGAGTTCTGACCAGGGCAATAAGGGCATCGAGACGGGGGGGAGGAGGAGAAGGGAGGAGAAGGGGGGAGGGGGGGAAAAGTGGGGGGAAGGAAAATAAAAAATAAAAAAAACTAGCGATTCCCATCATTCCATCAGTCTCTTTCACATACTCAGTTACCCACCCATACTGACACATGCACTTAATCACCAACGCAGCCATAGAGAGACTCACTCACTCATACAACTTTTCACACATACAACAGTACCCCATACAGCCACTGACTCACCCATTCACTGATCCATACAGACAGTTGCACATCTTGTCACCCACAAACACAGACACCAATACAACCATAGACGTAGTCAGACAACCAATCAATCACCCATATAGCCATTTACGTAACCACTAACACACTCATACACCCACTTAGGCATTAACTGACAGACAGATACACACATTCATACAACCAGTCACTCACGCATACATTCACTGAGACACCTAATCACTCACTTATTCAGTCAGTCATGCACCCACAGAGCCATCCATAACCCCACTGATTCACCAATACACCTTGGTATATATATTTAACACTCATAAACTTTTTTAAAACACTCAGTCACTGGATGATGTCATCACTGATGTCATCAGTGATGTCATTTAAGATGTCATCGGTGATGTCATCAGTGATGTCGCTAACCATGTCATGAGTGATGTAATATGTGAGGTCATAAGCAGTGCATTGCGGGGGCGCGAGTTATAGTTAGCTCAGCTAACTATAACAGCTGAATTTCTCTGGTTTTGTACGAGTGAAATGTCAGACTAATTATAACGTCACTCTAACCTTTGTTTTTTTCCGTGAATTTCTAAGGTTTTTAAAATGCTGATTCCTAACTGTAACGTCCCTGAAACCTGTGTTTTTTTAGTGAATTTCTAAGGTTTTTAAAATGCTAATTCCTAACTATAACATCCCTGAAACGTGTGGTTTATTCAGTGAATTTCTAAGGTTTTTTAACGAGCAGTCACGTTTGCAGAGTGGTGGAGAAAGGGGGCTGGGCCTCTGACCAGCTCTCAGGAATTCCACTGTGTAGGACTTACAGGAGGTACCAGGAGGGCTTCTTGGCCCTCAAAGTCCCTCTGGAGCTCTGGAACCACTCTGCAAACGCGCCTCCTGGTGTACTGCTGCTTGGAGGATGAAGTCCACTTTAGTCCTGAGGTCCTCAGGACACAAGGGGATCTCATCCCCCCACCAGCAGTGCACCAAGAGGTGCTTTTGCAGAGTGTTGTAAAAAGGGGCGTGGCCTCGAACCACCTCTAAGCAATTCCACTGTGTGGGGCTTATTGGAGGTACCTGGCAGGCTTGTTGGCCCCTAAGGACCCTCAGTAGCAACGGGGACTTAATCCCCCAACCAAGAGTGCACCAGGAGGCACGTTTGTAGAGTAGTGGTGAAAGGGGGTGGGGCATCCGGCAAGTTGCCTGTTCGTCTTTTTTCTTATTATAGGAAAGGGGGCTGTGTGGCCCCCTGCCCTTGGTGCTTTTGGGCCTCGGGCACCCCATCCCCCAGGGCCCAAACTATTTTTTTATTTTTAATTAAATACAAAGGGAGGGGAGGCACATGGCCCCCCTCCCGAGGCCAATATATGCCCCTGGGACCCCATCCCCTGGGGCTTGGCCATCTATTTTATTTTTATTTTTTGTAAAGGAGGAGGGCAGCGCTGTCCCCTTCCCCGGGCCGATTTTGGCCCACGGACCCCATCCCCCGGGGCATAGCCCTATTATTGGGGACCATGGACGAGCTCCAAGGCCCCCGCGGTCCCTGTCGGCTCCGCGCCTCCTGCAGAAGCCGGCCCTGCTTTTGGACAAAGGGAGCTGCTAACATGCAGCTCCCTTTGCCCAAAAGCAATTCTGCTTCGCTTCATGGAAGCGAGAGCATCTTTTCTGCTCTCGCTTCCATGAAGCGAAGCAGTTGTTTGCTATGGCATTGCGGGAGCAGTGCTCCCGCCATGCCATAGCAAACTGCAGTGTCCTGGGGTGGGCACCCCAGGACATTGCTGGAGCCAGCCCTGGGGGGTGGCGGTCCCTAGGGCCATGGAGGGCTCCTGGAGGGCTCCTGGAGGGTAGGTAATATATATATATATATATATATATTCACTGAAAAACCATAGGTTTTAGGGACAGTTATAGTTACTTGGACATTGCACTCGTACAAAACCCGTGAAATTCCCCGTTATAGTTAGTTCAGCTAACTATAACTCGCGCCCCGCAATGCACTGCTGATGACGTCACATATTACATCACTCATGACATGGTCAGTGACATCACTGATGACATCACTGATGACATCTCAAATGACATCACTGATGACATCATCCAGTGACTGTGTTTCTGTAAAGTTTAAATATTTTTAATATATATAGGAAAAGACGTATTGAAGAATGAGTGGGTGTGTAAGTGTCTGTATGGATGATTTAGTAGGTGCGTGACTGACTCTATAAGTGAGTGATTTAACGTATCTTACTGAATGCATGGGTTAGTGACTAAACTGGGTGAATGTCTGTATCCGTCTGTCTGTTGCTGTGTAAGTGGCTGCATGGGTTTGTGAATAGCTACATGAGTGTCTATAAGAGTTATTGATTTGTTGTCTGAGTATCTGTATGGGTGCCTGAGTGTTTGTGTGGATGGGGTGTGTGCGACTGTGCATAGATGTGTGAGTGGGTGATTCACTGGGTGGATGGTTTCAAGAGTGCATCTGTGATAGACTGTATGGGTGGGTAAGTGTGTGTAAGAGTGTGTTAGTGAGTGAATGTATGTCCCAGTGGTACATGTGTGAGTAACTACATATGTGAAAGGCAGTATATATGTGTGTTGGAGTATATAAATAGCTATAAGCGAGAGTGAGTGATTGTGATAGTGGCTGTATGGATGAGTGTGTGCTTGTATCAGTGATTATATAAGAGCGTAACAATGTGCTAGTATTTGTATGATTAAGTGAGCTGGTGTGTGTATAACTGTATAGGTGAGTAAATGGCAGTGTGTTTAATTATTTGCATGACTGACTAGGTGTGTGAGTACCTCTATGGATGAGTGGCGGTGTTTGAGTGTCTATATAGGAGTAAGAGTGCATATGATAGTCCTGTACTGAGTGACCGTAAGTATGAGTGACTGTACGGGTGAGTGAGTGGATGTGTGTGTGTAGACCTAAGAATCAGTGAGTGGGTATGTAGTTATTGGTGTTGGAGTGTCTATGGTTTTGCGAATGGCAGTCTGTAATTTAGAGTGGGTGTATCAAAGGTTATATTAGGGTGTGAGGAGGTGCATCAGATTATCACGTGGATGATGTCATCAGTGATGTCATTTGAGATGTCACCAGTGATGTCATCAGTGATGTCACTGACCATGTCATGAGTGATGTAATATGTGACGTCATCAGCAGTGCATTGCGGGCGCGAGTTATAGTTAGCTGAACTAACTATAACGGGGGAATTTCACGGGTTTTGTACGAGTGCAATGTCCAAGTAACTATAACTGTCCCTAAAACCTATGGTTTTTTCAGTGAATTTCAAAGGTTTTTTAAATGCTAATTTCTAACTATAACGTGCCTGAAACCTACGGTTTTTCAGTGAATTTCAAAGGTTTTGTAAATGACAATTTTTAAATGTATTAATTGTTATATTAATTTTTTTCATACTGATTTACTACATTTTTAGAAAATTTTTTTTTACATATTTTATTTTTTAAATTACATTGTAATTACATTATACATTACATTACAAAAATACTTTCTCAGAATGAATTACTTTAGTTTAAATACTTTGCAGATAGGCAATAGACTTTTAAGTACAGTAGTTACAGTTGTTGCAATGGGCAACACATTTTCAAACACAATGCAACATTCAGCTCAATGTGAATTTCTAGTTAAATGCAATTAGTTACTTTATGGATTACTTTTGTAACCACAGGACTGGATCCTAGATTCAGTCCTGGTACATCTCCTGTAAACAGTTGAGTAAAAGCGTTTTGTTTACAGTCGTGATTTTTAAGGAATATTATTGTATTTTAAAAGTTGACACTTAGAAACTTTTTCTCATAGAATCACCAATGTTATCCTATGGAAGGAAATTCACTTAGCAGGTAAAAACTGTTATCGTTACTTTTTCTTACTCAGTGTTGGATCCTGGATCCAGCACTGGTGCATCTCCTGTAAACAGTTGAAAAAATGCGTTTAAGTCATACAGGCGATTTTTAAGGAATATTTGTAGTTTGTGAAAATCAACACTTTGAAACTTTTTTGCTGAAAACCAGTCAATCTTAGCCTATGAAGGAAATTCAAGTTACCGGTAAGTACGGTTAAAATTACTTTTGAGGATCAGTACTGGGCTGAAAGATGCAGCACTGAGGTCTCTCCTGATAACAGGTGAGTAAATCGGAATTCGTATTTCGGCTGATTTTAGAGGAATATTTTAAAGTTCCAAAACTCCACACTTAGAAGAATTTCCAAGTGAAACCAGTCAATGTTAGCCTATGGAAGGAAATTCAAGTTACTGGTAAGTACGGTTAAAATTACTTTTCAGGACCAGTACTGGGCTGAAAGATGCAGCACTGAGGTCTCTCCTGATAACAGGTGAGTAAATCAGAATTCGGATTTCGGCTGATTTTAGAGGAATATTTGTATGTTTCAAAAATCAACACTTAGAAACTTTTTCAGCAAAAAGCAGGCAATGATATCCTATGGAAGGAAATTCAAGTTACTGGTAAGTACGGTTAAAATTACTTTTGAGGATCAGTACTGGGCTGAAAGATGCAGCACTGAGGTCTCTCCTGATAACAGGTGAGTAAATCGGAATTCGTATTTCGGCTGATTTTAGAGGAATATTTTAAAGTTCCAAAACTCCACACTTAGAAGAATTTCCAAGTGAAACCAGTCAATGTTAGCCTATGAAGGAAATTCAAGTTACCGGTAAGTACGGTTAAAATTACTTTTCAGGACCAGTACTGGGCTGAAAGATGCAGCACTGAGGTCTCTCCTGATAACAGGTGAGTAAATTGGAATTCGTATTTCGGCTGATTTTAGAGGAATATTTTAAAGTTCCAAAACTCCACACTTAGAAGAATTTCCAAGTGAAACCAGTCAATGTTAGCCTATGGAAGGAAATTCAAGTTACTGGTAAGTACGGTTAAAATTACTTTTCAGGACCAGTACTGGGCTGAAAGATACAGCACTGAGGTCTCTCCTTATAACAGGTGAGTAAATCGGAATTCGTATTTCGGCTGATTTTACAGGAATATTTGTATGTTTCAAAAATCAACACTTAGAAACTTTTTCAGCAAAAAGCAGGCAATGATATCCTATGGAAGGAAATTCAAGTTACTGGTAAGTACGGTTAAAATTACTTTTGAGGATCAGTACTGGGCTGAAAGATGCAGCACTGAGGTCTCTCCTGATAACAGGTGAGTAAATCGGAATTCGTATTTCGGCTGATTTTAGAGGAATATTTTAAAGTTCCAAAACTCCACACTTAGAAGAATTTCCAAGTGAAATCAGTCAATGTTAGCCTATGAAGGAAATTCAAGTTACCGGTAAGTACGGTTAAAATTACTTTTCAGGACCAGTACTGGGCTGAAAGATGCAGCACTGAGGTCTCTCCTGATAACAGGTGAGTAAATCGGAATTCGTATTTCGGCTGATTTTAGAGGAATATTTTAAAGTTCCAAAACTCCACACTTAGAAGAATTTCCAAGTGAAACCAGTCAATGTTAGCCTATGGAAGGAAATTCAAGTTACTGGTAAGTATGGTTAGAATTACTTTTCAGGACCAGTACTGGGCTGAAAGATACAGCACTGAGGTCTCTCCTGATAACAGGTGAGTAAATCGGAATTCGTATTTCGGCTGATTTTAGAGGAATATTTGCACAATTGTGAAGGGAGGGGGCGGGTGGTATCTGTGACATCTGTGCAAACGCGCCCGTGGCGCGTTTTAAGTTGGGGGATTAAGTCCCCTTGAATTCTGAGGGTCCCTAGGGGCCAACTAGCCCACCAGGAACCTCCAATATGCGCCAGGGAGCTGCGTTGCAGAGACGTGTAGAGAGGCCACACCCCTTTTACACCTCTCTGCAACGCAGCTCTGTGGCGCTTTCTGGATGTACCTGTTGGGCTAGTTGGCCCTCAGGGACCCTCAGGATTGAAGGGGATTTAATTCCCCATCTTAAAACGCGCCACGGGGCCTGTTTGCACACATGTCACCTGAAGCCCCGCCCCCTCCCTTCACCACTGTGCAAACGCGCCCCGTGGCGCGTTTTAAGTTGGGGGATTAGTCCCTTGAATCCTGAGGGTCCTCGGAGTCCAACTAGCCCACCATATACCTCCAAAAGCGCCACAGAGCTGCGTTGCAGAGAGGTGTAAAAGGGTGTGGCCTCTCTACACGTCTCTGCAACGCAGCCCCTGGCGCATATTGGAGGTTCCTGGTGGGCTAGTTGGCCCCCAGGGACCCCCAGTATTCAAGGGGAATTGTTCCCTCTGCAAACGCGCCAGGGGCGCGTTTGCAGAGTGGTGAAGGAAGGGGCGGGGCCTGCGGGCCCGATCGTTTTTTTTTTTTTTTGTCCTCTGAAGGGGGCTGTGTGGCCCCCTTCCTTTTTCCTGTTTTTGGGCCCTGGGGACCCCATCCCCCAGGGCCTTACCCCTTTTTTAATTTAATTTAAAAAACGGGAAGGGGGCCGCGTGGCCCCCCTTCCCTGGGCCTGTATTGGCCCCGGGGACCCCATCCCCGGGGCATGGCCTTTTTTATTTTTCTTGGGAGGGGGCTGCGTGGCCCCCTCCTCAGGCCATTTAAGGCCCCGGGGACCCCATCCCCGGGGCCGGCCTTTCCATTTTTTTTTTTTTTTTTGGGGAGGGGGCCGCGTGGCCCCCTCCTGGGCCACTACTTGCCCTGGGGACCCCATCCCCCGGGCTGGCCCTCTCCGTTGGGGACTGTGGGGGTCCCCAATCCCCCACAGTCCCGCCTGGCTCCCCACGTCCCTTGGGAGCCGGCATTGCTAGTTCCACATGGGGAGCAGCTGACATGCTGCTCCCCATGTGGAAAGCAATGTGCTTTGGATATTGGAAGAGAGAGCAGGTTTCCCTGCTCTCTCTTCCAATATCCAAAGCAGTTTGCTATGGCAGGACGGAGCCGCGAGGCTCCCGTCCTGCCATAGCAAACTACAGTGTCCCGGGGTAGGCACCCCGGGACACTGCAGGAGCCGGCCCTGGGGGTGGTGGTCCCCAGGGCCATCAAGGGCTCCAGGAGGGGGCCGCGCGGCCCCCTCCCATTCAGTACTCTGCCCCGGGGAGGTGGTGGTCCCCGGGCTCTGGGTCCGTAACGGACCCCCATATTAAAATGTTTAGTGCCCCGGGAGGTGGCGGTCTCGGGCGTGTGGGGGCTGGAGCCCCCACACTGGTTTTATTTTCAATTTAAAAAAGCCCCGGGAGGTGGTGGTCTCGGGGCTGCGGGAGGGCTCAGAGCCCTCCCGCACCATTTTTAAACAAAGCCCCGGGGGTGGCGGTCCCCGGGCTTGGGGGCCCTTTGAGGCCCCCACACATTAAATTATCCCCTCACCATGCCCCCGGGACTTGGGCCACCCGGGGGCCAATTAACATCGAAGCGCAGGAGACCGCGCTTCGATTTTTTTTTCCGGCAGGATTCGCGCACCCTGAGCGCATCCTGCCGATTTTTTTAAATGCTTTTTGCCCAGGGGTCCTTGTGGGACCCCTGAGCAGGCCTAGGGGTTAGGGTGTTTCTACCCTGCCCCCTTTGTGCGTTTTGCGCACTTGTTTCTTTTTTTTTCTCGGCGGGATACGCGCACCCTAAGCGCATCCCGCCGATTTAAAAAAAAATCTTTTCTGCCCAGGGGTCCTTGTGGGACCCCTGAGCAGACCTAGGGGTCAGGGTGTTTCTACCCTGCCCCCTTTGCGCTTTGCGCACTTGTTTCTGTCCCTCGGTTCTACCGAGGATAAAATGGCTGCCAACATTTCCTGAATCGGAATGTTGACAGCCAGCTGACAGCCAATTAACATGCAGCTCGTGATCGGGACGGTGCGCGCAGGGTGCGCTGAGGGTACGCGGATCCGACGCGCCCATAGATATATATGTGACTTTACTTGTGAATTTCTCAGGAACTACTGAACGGATTTACACCATTTAAGCAAAAGGCACCAGTCTGAACCAAGGGCTACCTCTTTGCCAAATTTGGTGTAATTCCGTTCAGCAGTTCGGGCTGTAGCTGCGACTAAAGGTTCCTATGGAAAAATGAATGGGGAAAACGCGTTTTGGGACCCCCTTTTTCTCGGCCCCCGCTTCACGTATCACCCCGAGACTTTCAGGGTAGGAGCGGAGCGCCCCAACAAGTTGGAAACTTTCACGAAGATTCGTCAACCGGCGCCAACGTTATTTCAAATAGAATGTCGCGGATTTCCTATGGATAATAGGTTGTAACTATAACTATCTACTGGCGACCGCCAGTAGATAATATATATATATATATATATATATATATATATATATATATATATATAGGGTTTGCTGAGCATCAGGAATTGTGGAGGACGTAGGCTCTGCAGGGGCAGTGACAACATTTTTCAGCAAAAGACTCTGGTTGTGGAGAGTAATCAGCAGCGTCCACTGAAGGGGATGCTGGGACATGCAGTTTTAAAGACCATCTGGTTTCCTCCAATGGGAGTGAGTGAACACGCATTTAAATGGAACTGTGAATGAGAACCAGAGTGTTTGGCATTTGAGAAAGGCATAAGCCGAAACGCGTCGTGCCATGAGAAATTAAACATACCTGTGCAGATCCACTGTGCTCCCTGTTGTTTCTTGGAGAAAGCGATGTTGGGCGATATTTGCGTGCCGCCACTAGCACGCTGGGGAACCCGTCCTTCAGTGTTCAGAGTCAACAGTGGCATCAGGTGTTTGATGTTTTCGAGGTATCGAAAGACTCTGGACCGCCGCAAACCCGAGAGGGGATGTAACCTGCCGGAAATCGGGCCATGACTTTGTGGAGAGACGCCGTGTACTTACACCGCGCCTTCAGGTTTGCAGAGCATCAGGAATTGCGGAGGACGTAGGCTCTGCAGGGGCAGTGCCAACATTTTTCAGTAAAAGACTCTGGTTGTGGAGAGTAATCAGCAGCATCCACTGAAGGGGATGCTGGGACATGTAGTTTTAATGACCATCTGGTTTCCTTCAATGGGAGTGAGTTAACATGCATTTAAATGGAACTGTGAATGAGAACCAGAGTGTTTGGCATTTGAGGAAGGCATAAGCCGAAACGCGTCATGCCATGAGAAATTAAACATACCTGTGCAGATCCGCTGTGTTCCCTGTTGTTTCTTGGAGGAAGCGATGTTGGACGATATATATATATATATATATATGCAATACATTGGGTTTTAAGTGCTTTTATATATATATATGTTCTTTTATATTGTGTGGTATATTTATTGTATTTATACAGATATTCTGTTTATTTACCAAGCACATTGTGAGTAAGCTTTTGACCAAATATACAAATGTACAATTTGCCTGCTGCAATGTATCGTGCTATTGGGATTCAGAACGATAGTCTGTTTACCATTTCTGTTATGCACTTGGCACTTTAAAATGGGGGAGGGCTCGTGGACGTGTCATGTGATCAAGGCCTGCAAAGGCCGAAACGCGTCATGGCGGCATAGCACAAAAATAAAGAAGAAATTACACTAATTAAGTGGAGTCAGTTCTTGTTTTTGGTTCCGGTACCCAGGGAATCACTAAAAGAACAAGGATTGTTTACATTTGCACTTTTGCACAGGTATTGGAGCGTAAGGCAATGAAATTCTCCAGTAGTAGATATGATTACTGAGATGTATTAAGGCCATAAGAGCTAATTAGACTGTTTTAGGACGTGGTTTTAAAAATGTGCATTTTGCATAATTACTTACTGGTCTCGATCCAGTATTTATTAATGTGCTCTTTTATTACATAATGTTTTATCAACTTATTTATGTATAGCCGTTTTTAAATATTTATGAAAACATGAATATTTATTGAATTTTTGCTCTTACTGCTCTGACTGTTTGAATCCATTATGGACTCAACTTACCTAGTGCTTGTGCAGAATCTGTACTACTATGTATAGTATTGTTTTCATGTCCATGGTGATGCAATGCTGTTGTCACGAGTTAATGAGCACTAGCACTTTAAAAAGATGAAAGCACTCCACATGCGCGTCATGTGATCAGGGCCTTTGGAAGGCCGAAACGCGTCATGGCGGAGGTGCAGGGCGATTGAATAAACATTTTGCATCAATTGCTGGGTCCGCATTCGTCTATTTTCCTTTTGGATTGTGTGGCGAAGTATGCAGAAGTAAATATACCGAGCAGCTTCCTCGGTAACTGCGGAACCCCTCCTCCAAGTAGGCCGAGCGGCAGGAAGCAGTTTTTCGGATTCGTACCAGAAGTAAAAAGCACTTTTCCCGCAAGGATCAGCCGCGGCAGCCCCTGGACAGAGTTACTCTCCTAGCAACAGAGTGGAAGACGGAGCCCGTGTCGAAGGACTTGAGCGACGCCGATCAGCTGGTGAAGGTGGGGACGCTGACAGTCCAGTGAAGGAGTGTACATACAAGCATCGGCATTTATCTGATTGTTTGTCTGTTAGTGTTAATAGCCCCAATACAAGCACCATGTCCGCCGACGCGCTGCGGAGTCGAGAGGCGGCAGCCAGTGGGATGTTTGATGATACCCCAAGCGGGGAAATGACAACAAGTGCACAAGTCAGCGCCAGTCAGATGGGAAATCCCAACATAAGGGAACTATTTAAACGGCTTGAGAAGCTGATGAAAGCTGAGCAATCTAAATGGTGGGAACATAAATCCCTTTCAAGGTATTTGGAGATGGGGAGAATCCCCAGAGGATTACGCTTCATAATCGCACCGAGCTATGAGAACCCGGATCCGAGGATGCTTACTGAGTGGGAATTTAGTGGAAATACTGGTCAAGTATGCCGAGAGTGACCGGGCTACTTTACAAAATCAAAAGATGAGTTGAATGGAGAAACGGCAACAATCAAAAAACACAGAGAAGACATGTTGGCACGCTTGCAAAGGGAGGAAGACGTAATAAAGAAAGGGAAGGCATTTAAGTTCCAACGTGATAAGTTTGACTATAAACGGGGACAAGTGTTTACGTTTGCTAAGCGATACGATGCAGTTAAAGCACCAAAAAAGACATCGGCCCTCCCTCCTTCGGATGTAGGTGTGAGCAATAAGGCCAACACATCGACCTCACTGTCGGATCTTAGTTCTGCGCCGGAAAGTTAATCTGATAACGAACAGGCCAGAGGTGGCGGCAATTTGGGGTTTCAAAAGCTTTCCTTGGCACAGGAAGTGGATTGCCTGCGCCAAGATCGACGAGACACATTGCGCCCCGTGCTCAAAATGTAAGCACCAACGGGAACGTAATCAAAAACGCTGGGAGAGGAGAAAATGCAGCCGCCTATGGCAAGCAATCCAACAGAAAAACCTCAAACAACAAATGGAGGCGCAAGTAACAGAGCAAGGTGTCAATACGGACTGCCACACGGTCATCAATCTTTCCAATGTCACACTGAGTGAAACTGAACGTCAGATCCTGGCGTTGGGACTATCCTACAGCCAAGAAAGCAATTTCAATTACGCCCAAACGCGTATGGATATTTATCGTTTCATCCGAAAACTCAAATTAAAAAAGTACCATCTACTGCAGGGGACTCATAATGTGGAACCTGCAACAAGGCCTGTAGCAGGCATTCCGAGCCCATCCATACTCACGGCAGGAGACGCTGAACTTTTCTGCAATTTACTACAGTTGCAAAATGAAAGCAGCATGTCGGAAAGTGGGCTAAGTCAGTGCCTTCCAGAGTCAGGGGGGGGTCTGCTCTCACGAAATTTAAACTGAAATCCACTTTCTGTCCCATAATGCTTCATGACAATTTGGACATTTTTCATGATAAGGTGACATTTGAATTAAAAAAACTCTATTACTCAACTTCACGTGCCAAGAAAAGCTACACGAAAGACAACAACCAGTACTATCAGTTGATGATGAAACTACAAACAAATGACAATGTTATAGTTCGTCAATCTGACAAGGGAGGAAATGTTGTTTTATGGCCACGGGAGTTATATATGGAAGAGGCTTTGAAATACCTCAATGATAGGGAATGCTACAAGAGGGTCAACATGCAAGTGGTCAAAACCGCGTGGAATAATTTCTATTCTAAACTTGTAGCCTGGAAAAGCGCCGGATTACTCAGCAATGATGAATTCAAATTTCTCAAAAATGACTACCCAGTTATTCCAGTATTGTATTTTATTCCCAAGATTCATAAGAATGCAACAATACCACCAGGAAGGCCAATAATATCAGCCCGGAACAGCCTTATGGAGAACACTTCTAGATATGTAGATTTCTTCCTCCAGGAACATGTCACAAAATTACCGTCTTATATACAGGATACCGGTGATTTTCTGAGAAAAATAAGCGATGTGAAATGGGAACCTGACTGCTTATTGATTTCTCTAGATGTCACATCGCTTTACACCAGTATATACCACCAAGATGGAATTAAAGCAGTCGAACACTATTTGAATTCAAGATTGTTGCACCTGGACATGCACAACAAAATGTTGACTACTATGATATCAACTTGTTTGGAGAACAACTTCTTTTTATTTCAACATCAGTTGTTTCAACAGGTTAGAGGTGTTGCCATGGGGGCTTGTTTCTCCCCAAGCTATGCTTGTCTCCATATGGGACTTTGGGAGGAACAAGTACTCAATGTACAGTTTGGCAGCATCTTATCAAAACATGTAGTGCGGTTTTACAGATACATTGATGATCTGTTTTTAATCTGGAGAGGCACAGAGGCTGGTGCCCTCCATTTTATTGAACAGATCAATAGCAACACTCTGAATCTTAGATTCACTGCAAACATGAGCAGACACTCTATTTGCTTTTTGGATGTTGAAGTCTTTGTGACACAAGACAGGTTGGAGACCAGATTGTATAGGAAACGTACTGCGGGAAACACCATCCTGCATGCCTCCAGCCATCACCCCAGGCATCTTATTCACAGCATCCCATTTGGGGAGATGCCGCGAATAAGACGGATCTGCAGCACGAATGAGGATTGCATTACAGCACAGAATGACAGCCGCAATAGGTTTCTGGCTAGAGGCTACTCGCAGGCAGTCAGTGATGCAGCAATAGACAAGACACAAGCTATCAACAGATCAGACGCATTAGTCAGCAGATCTAAGATTAGATCCACAAATGCACAACAGACTGATCAACCTACTAGATTGATCTTAACATTTAACAGACAGCATAAAGCTTTGCGTAGCATAGTGAACAAAAACTGGGTGCTGGTTGACAATGACCCAGTTTTGGGGGCTCATATGACTAAAACGCCCAATATCACTTTTAGAAAGGCCAGGTCCATGAGTAATTCCTTAGTGAGCAGTAGCCTCGAAATCCGCACCACCAAAGCCTGGCTAAACTCAAGGAAGGGATTCTTCAAATGTACAGTTTGCAAAGCCTGCAAATATGGGGCAAATAGAACGACATACACAACCCCTTTTAAGTTGAAACCTGTGCCCATTACTAAATTTTTGAACTGCAAAACTGAATACGCAGTGTATGTGCTGGAGTATTCCTGTGGCCTGAGGTATGTAGGGAGCACAAAGCTCCAGGTACACAAGAGAATACTCCAGCACATAAGGGCCATTACCAACAGCGATTCAACCTACCCTGTTGCCAGACATTTTAAGGACTCCCACCACAATGATTTAGACAATTTAAAATATTTTGTGGTGGATGCGGTCCTCCCACTGAGACGGGGAGGGAACCGGGAGGCCATACTGCGAAAACTTGAAACCCAATACATACTGGAGTTAGACAGCAAAACACCACAAGGTCTTAACTCCAGTGAAGATTTTTATACCTGCCTATAATTGCTCTTTTCTTGATTTTTAGGAATCCCACTGTGACTCTGCCTCTTAAATTGTTTTTAGCTTTCATGTATTGTATTGTCAAGCACATTTGCACATTAACAAACCATTTGTGTTGTTGAGGGTGGCACTGTTTTTTAGCACTAGCACTTTACTTCATCACGCATGTGAGGACGTCACAGCCCACTGGGGCAGAATTGTTTACATTTGCACTTTTGCACAGGTATTGGAGCGTAAGGCAAGGAAATTCTCCAGTATTAGATATGATTACTGAGATGTATTAAGGCCATAAGAGCTAATTAGACTGTTTTAGGACGTGGTTTTAAAAATGTGCATTTTGCATAATTACTTACCGGTCTCGATCCAGTATTTATTAATGTGCTCTTTTTTTACATAATGTTTTATCAACTTATTTATGTATAGCCGTTTTTAAATATTTATGAAAACATGAATATTTATTGAATTTTTGCTCTTACTGCTCTGACTGTTTGAATCCATTATGGACTCAACTTACCTAGTGCTTGTGCAGAATCTGTACTACTATGTATAGTATTGTTTTCATGTCCATGGTGATGTAATGGTGTTGTCATGAGTTAATGAGCACTAACTAGCACTTTAAAAAGATGAAAGCACTCCACATGCGCGTCATGTGATCAAGGCCTTTGGAAGGCCGAAACGCGTCATGGCGGAGGTGCAGGGCGATTGAATAAACATTTTGCACCAATTGCTGGGTCCGCATTCGTCTATTTTCCTTTTGGATTGTGTGGCGAAGTATGCAGAAATATATATATATATATATATATATATATATATGTCTCCCTTTGGCGTTCCTCCTCTTGAATACCCGATCCGGCAGCACCCGCCCAACAAACTCCGACTCCACTGTGTCCAGGTCAGTTTTTAAAAGTTCATATTTATTTGGCTTCCAAATGGCACAAATGCACAGTCCTTATATCCACAATCTCGGACCGACGCGTTTTGGCGAAATGCCTTCTACTATAAAAAAGTCCATAATCCTTCCCCATCCGAAAAGATTGAGCCCACACGGGTTTACAGGAACTCTTGCTTTATTCCGGCATGACGCATTTCGGCGTAATTGCCTTTATCAAATGCCTCTATCACTCGTATTGCAAGTGTCCACTTTTAAATACAGAATGTCTCTCTCTGATTGGTGGAGACCCTCTGGCAGGCAAAGAGGGATGTCCCGATCTCGGCACTCCGAGTTCGTGTACTGCAGGCACTCTAACATAAGTACTTAATCCACAGTGGGTGGCGCCTGCTGCTTCCTCTCTCGTACCTTGATGTCGCTGTGGAGGGAATGCGAGTTTCCTGGACCCTCATCCAGCCGCTGTTGCCCCGTCCGATACTAGAATGCACACCCCTTCAGTAAGTTTGTGCATTTTTGTGCAGTCACAATCCAATTAATATTGGCATGGTAAAGTTACGGGATGCAGCGGTTCGGCGGCTCCCAAGAGCTTTAGGAGAACCACACTGTGCCACTGTTTCCGCCAAACTGCTTAAGGATGGGTGCTGTAAGTGCTTGTGGCCGCACCAAACATCAAAGTCCATAATCCTTCCCCATCCGAAAAGATTGAGCCCACACCGGTTTACAGGAACTCTCGCTTTATTCCGTCATGACGCGTTTCGGCGTAATTGCCTTTATCAAATGCCTCTATCACTCGTATTGCGAGTGTCCACTTTTAAATACAGAATGTTTCTCACTGATTGGTGGAGACACTCTGGCAGGCAAAGAGGGATGTCCCGATCTCGGCACTCTGAGTTCGTGTACTGCAGGCACTAACATTGACCAATACTCTCAATACATTAAATTGAGTTCAGAAACACGAGAGTATTGAGCCAATTTTAAATCATACCTCACTTGAGCACATTGCACTCACTATCTGACCCAAAAGAAAATAACCAGCTCCGCTGTAATCAGGCGTCGTAGCACACCCTGGAACATTCGGTGACCAGGGTGGGAACCCAATGATGAAGCATGTCACCTACTAGGTAGATGATGGTTTTCTAGGCAGTACACATCTTCCTAAAATTTAGGTATAGAGGTGTGTGTACGTTTCTTGAGCGACCCGTTCTTGTTGTTTATATAGAATTACTTGGGAAGAGGAACATGTTTCCTGGCTTCTCATCTCTCTAAAACTGTTGAGTCTCTATTGATGCTTGCAGACATTTTCTGAGAGCTAGATCACTATCATACTTACTTCATACAGAAATGATCTTAGAAATGATTTATATCTGTCTGACCAACAATTTCTTCATTTTTGATAAGGTCATTTACAGGCACATCCAGGGGACTGCGATGGGTACTTGTTTTGCTCCCGGTTTCGCAGGTTTATACCTGGGATACTGGGAGGAACAAATGGTCAGTAACATCGGACTATTTGAGGACCACGCAGTCCTCTGGATTAGGTACATTGATGATATATTTTGCATTTGGAGTGGAACAAGGGAAGAGGCAGATGAACTGGTGGATTTGTTAAATGACAACAACTTAAATTTGAAATTCACTAGTCATATCCGCCCAAGTGAGTTTGAAGTTTTAGATATCAAGATCAAGGTACGCAACAACAAATTAGAGAGGCAACTTTTTCGTAAAAAAACAGCGGGAAATAGCATACTCCATGCAGAGAGTTGTCATCCCAAGAGCCTTATCAAAAGCATACCCTACGGACAACTACTTAGAGCAAGAAGGGACTGTAGCTAAGAAGAGGGCTTCAACAATGAAATGGCAGAAATGAGAGACAGATTTATTGAGAGGGGGTATTCTCTTGGGTAATTACGCAAGCATGCAATAAGATAAAAAACGTGAGAAGAGGTGACTTACTGATACCCAAAAGTAGAATTGAGGAAGATCAACCAGTCAGATTCATACCAGAATTTAGCACCCAAGCTTGGAAAGTAAAGAAGAGTCTCAATAAATTCTGGGATGTGCTTAAAACAGATGAAACCCTATCTACGTCAGTGGGGAATCATGCACAAGTAACCTTTAAGAGATGTGCATCGTTAAAAGACATGCTATGCAACAGTGTCATACAGGAGGAACAAAACAAGAGTATGATACAGGGGTTTTATGTTTGTGGCGAATGAAAGGCTTGTAAAAACAACAATAGCTATTAGGAGATTAAACTCTCCAAGAGCAAAAGCGCCTTTAGCATAAAAAAACATTTGACATGTAATTCAGACTTTTGTGTATACAGTTTGAAATGCCCATGTTCCCTCTACTATATCGGCAGTACGATCCACAAAGCAAAAAAGAGGATTTTGGAACATTTGAGAGCTATCGCTAATGAAGACTAACAATATCCGGTAGCGAGACATTTTAAGGAGAAACACAACAAAGATATGAGCTTGTTGAAATTGTGCTTATTAGAGGGAGTGCCAATATTGGAGGGGGGGCAACAGGACACAAACTCTACGTAGACTTGAATCTAAAATGATAATCACGTATGAAACTATGTTCCCAATGGGACTGAATAGGGATGAAGAGTTAGCAGTATACCTGGGATAGATCCCCAGGTGGTTGAGTGCCAGTGGAATAAGAAATTGTCGACACAAGTCTAGAAAACTAATGTTTACTGTTTTTGAAATGAAACATTTTTTAGGTCAGATTGATCTGACGGAGTCTTTTTTTATATTGTTGGGATTGGAAGAAAGGAATGCAAAAGAACAAATATATCTTGATAGGCCAATAAGAGAAGTTTGTTATTTTTGGTAATAGAATTTATGGAGGCGAGTCATTGTTGAGTGATCCTTATATATGGATCTAAATGATGTGGTGCCCACTTGGGCATACTAGGAACAGTTATAAGTAGTTAAAAATTATGAAGCACCTAGCCCACTGGGGCAGAATTGCAATTATGTGATTGATGAAACATAGATATTTAATTGCTGAATTTCACCCATGTGATATATGTAAATTTGTATAAGGAGTGTACAGTATATATTGGGGAGTCTTTTAGACCAAGCTTGTACGAACCAAAAATCAGGTTATGACCTTTCCAATGGGCAATATTGTACAACAGGCACTTAGCCTACTGGGGGTAGTATCATAACCTTAGATATGGGTGGTATAATTTGATGTATTTCTATCATATGAATCACATATTGTGAATTTGGTGCAATATAATTTAGTAAAGTGTGATCAATTATGCTTTTGTAGAACACAGAATTATTGGGTTGTGATAATAATCCAATAAGAAATGCAACCTCTCAGATGTTTAAAGATGGCCACCAATGGAAATGTTATAGCAAAGTATGCCATGTTGTCCTACTTCTATGGTGGTGGGCAGGTCACATGTATTTATGGTGTAATGTAGTAAACGCTGATGACCCGTGACCAAGAAGCGAAGGCTTTGAAACGTGTCAGGTGTTTTTTCTTTTTGCTGCCAAAAAAAGAAAATAAACACGCTAATTGGACTTGAGCCCTGGCTGCCTTTTGTTTGCATGTGGTTGTGACTTCACCGTATGAGGAAGGATTCAGTAAACGAGTATTAAGGGGCCTGCAACCCCACCAAGGGCCGCCGTCAGAAGAGGTGAGAAAATCGGCACATGTGTGAGGAAAATATATTTATATATATATATATATATTAAAGCATTCGTTTCTGCGGAAAATCCAAGCCACTCAGCGATGGCGATGGCGGGCCGTGGCGGGGTCACAAACCCCTAAAATCCACAAATGCTTTGTTCCAAAAAGCACAACGGCCCAAATTTCTTTCAGCGTGAATATTTATTTAGGCAATACCACTCTACGCGTTTCGGAGCGTCTGCTCCTTGCTCACGAGTAACAGTGTTGCACTAACGCAGTGTTTTTCATTAATCATGTGACACACCTCCGTGTGAACAGTGACAACAGACTTCGCATTGAAAACCAACGGTTTCAGTTACACTGTGACAATGCAGTCCAATGAAGTACAATCCTGCAAAATTGTTAAAAGTCAATAATTGCTTCAAACACAGTGCATTATAATTCATTGCAAGTGTGATAATTTCTGAATTATTCGAAAAAAGGAAGGATTTTGTAGGCCATCGTCGGACTAACAGAGTTTTTGCTTTGTTCCTTACATCCTGCGAACAATAAAGCGTTTTTTTAATTACAAAACTTTGTCAAAACCTGCTGACGTGCATAATTAAATGCCAGCCTTCGTCCCCCAAACACATTAGTGTTGTGCAATGATTTTACAGAGAAATTAAACAATTTTGCCCCAGTGGGCAGGTATTTTGAGTTGGCAATTCGTCCTAAAAACAATTTTGCCTCAGTGGGCCGGTATTTCGCATGAGCAGTTCGTCATATTGTTATTAAGCCCAAGAGGGCATCGTAATTCCTTTGCAACCATCTTCATTTCAACAAGATGAAAAAAATAGAAAATTAAACAAAACATAACCCCTAGGTCAACATAATCCCATAGTGTTCCAAATCCTTTTCGAAAGATATAATGCTCATTTTGCCTTCCACTTGCATCTCAATACATACTGGAAATCTGTAAAAAAAAAAAATGAAAAATGAATACATGTATAAATAATATTTCCTCATTATATAAGTGCAATCCACCCTTGATAAGCCAATGACAGTGAGGATTAAAACTATTGTTATAATCTAGAGGATTTCACGGTCCAGCAATTCCCAATATAATTCAATAAGCTACAGATAACGTTCCCTATCCTAGGTGCACCGACAGTGCCTCATCGCTGTTATGTCCCATGGGGTAGAGTGTATGGTATTGTATTATCATTTTTGATTCTAAACGCCTCAATTCTTGTACTCTATCTCCCCCTCTTTCTCTTACCAGGATCTTGTCTAACACACAGAATGATAGAAGATTGCTATTCTGGTTATGTTGGGCCTTAAAATGCCTGGCGATGGAGTACTGTTTGTCATTGTGTTTAATCGCCCTTAGATGCTCTAAGATTCGTTTTTTTGCTTTGTGTATAGTACTACCAATATAGTACTTATCACAAGGGCATCTAAGGGCATACACCACATATTCTGTATTACATGAGACATGTTTAGTTATTTTGAAGGGTTTACACTCTGATGATAATTTCACCTCTTTGCAATTTGTACTATATTTACAGGCTTTACATCTGCCACATGTAAAGAAACCTTGACTCGTACTGTGTTTAGTGTCAGGAGTAGTGAGCGCACGACAGATCGTGTCTTTAAGAGACTTAGCTTTTCTATAGGTAATTTGAGGATAATCATCAATGTATTTCTCTAGATCTGAATCTGTCTTCAAGACATTCCAAAATTTATCTAAGACTTTCCTCAACTCCTTAGATTGTTTATTAAAGGTCGTGATAAACCTAATGTTAGTCATTGTCTCATCTTTGGTCTTTTCCTTCTGTGTCAATAAATCATTCCTGTCTCACTTCTCAACCTCTACATATACATTCTTAATACACGTCTGTGTATACCCTCTGACACGAAATCTTTCAACCATTGTCACTTTTTCCTTTTCATATCCCTCTTTGGTACTACAATTTCGTTTTGCTCTGAGTAGCTCACCCAGAGGAATGCTTTTAATCAGGTTCTCTGGTTGGCAACTATGGGCGTGTAGTAAGCTGTTGCCAGCCGTCTCTTTTCTGAAAAGGAAAGTATCCAACTGCCTGTTGTTCACTTTTATTCTTAGGTCTAAAAATTCAATACATTCTCTATCAAGCTGACTACTAAACCTAAGGTTAAGTGTATTGTCATTCAGAACTTCTACAAACTTATTGGCCTCATCAGTGCTTCCGTCCCAAATACAAAAAATATCATCGATATACTGGGCCCAAAGTTTCACATGGTCTTTAAACAGGTCCAAACTGCTGACCACCTGCTCCTCCCACCAGCCGAGGTATAGACCTGCAAAGCTGGGGGCGAAGCAGGTGCCCATCGCAGTTCCTAGTATCTGCCTGTATATCTGTCCATCAAATATGAAAAAGTTTTGTGTTAAACATGTGAACATCATGTCCACCAACATCTCAGTGTGGAATAGATATGATAATGACCTATTCTTTAAAAAATGACGGCACGCTTTGATACCTAACTCATGTGGAATACTGGTGTACAGACTATTTACATCTAAACACATTAAAAGTAAATTCTCATTCCACTCAACATTTTTAATCCGTCTCAAAAAATCGCCAGTGTCTTTAACAAAGGACGGTAGATTTTGAACTAATGGTTGGAGATAGTGATCAACATAGCGTGAAGTGTTTTCAAAACAGCTTCCTCTAGAGGAAACTATTGGTCTGCCAGGGGGGTTCACACTGTCCTTATGCAGTTTTGGTAGTAAATATAAAGCTGGTAATTTGGGAATTTGCATTTTAAAAATTCGTATTCTTCCCACTCAAGGAGGCCTCTCTCTTCCACTCCCCAATTGGTCTTGATAGCTCTTATTCGCAATTTCATATTTGGCTTTCGTGCTTTTTTCATATCAGGTATTTTCATTAACCTGACTATCACCCTCCTTCAAATACATTTCTTTTGACAGCACCACAATGTTTCCACCCTTGTCAGATTTTTTGACTACTATATTCTCATCATTTCTTAAGGCCTGAATGGCTTGAACATGTGCAACAGATAAGTTGTTATTGCCATATTTTCTCTTTTTTTGAAATTTTTCCAATTCCTTAACCATAACTTCTTCAAAAGCATCAATGGCTTCATTAGCAATTTGTGGCAGGAATATAGACTTTGGTTTGAAGCCACTCTTGTGGCTAAGGTCTAAACTAATGTTCTCATTAATCAAATTATAATATGGATCTTGTATAAAATCCGGATCCCCTTTGAGCTCATTAAGAGTATGTAATATTTCAATATCCCCAATTTGAATGTTACTAGGTACCTCATTTGCGCCGTCCTGAATGTTCGTAACCTTCGTGGCAAACCATTCTTTCAGTCGTAACTTCCTGGTGAATTGAAACAAATCGATACGTCCTTGGGTGTAATCAAAATCAGCGGTGGGGCAGAAAGAAAGTCCCAAGGATGAGACTTCAGTCTCCGTGTTGTTCAAATTCCGACCTGATAAGTTGATTACTGTCCTGGGATCCATTACTTTGATTTTTTCTGCCCTCTCGTCCTGCTTCCCACTGGGCTTTCCGAGTCTTCTCGCAATTTTGCGTTTGCTCTTCCGTCTCCTCTCCTTCCTCGACCTCGACCTTTGTATCCCGTAGCACCCTGTTTGTTCTGAGCAGAAATTCTGCCTTGTGCCATCATGGTAAATTCTTTTAAAATTTCGTTTTTTACTCCTGTTTGTGCTGGGTCGGCTGAAAAATCACTCTCATTCATATCATTTTCGGCTGCTTTATTCCCTTGGTTTCTTATTTCATGTTCCTGTGTAGTCTCTGAGATTGCTTTTGTCAGATCTTGCTGCGGTGTTTTGTTTTGATTTATATTGCGAAGATGATCATAGCGTTTAGCGAAGGTTAGGATTTGTCCCTTCTCGTAATCAACCAGATCACGCTGGAATTTTCTTTGTTTCTTTTCTTTAATTTCTTCTTCAATTTTCTCTAACCTCTGCTCCATTTTGGTCATATCTGCTTGGAAATCCTCTTGTCCACATATAGTTTTCAATTTTGCAGTCAAAACTTCTATATCCTTAGTCATTCTATCAAAGTCCTTTTTCGCATATTTAACCAAGAGCTCCAGCATGATTGTAGAGCATTTGTGATTATTAGCCGCCCATTCCTCTTCTAGCTCTGTGTCCGGGTCACTGAAGGTAGGGGTTATAAAAATCCTTAAACCCCGTGGAACACGCCCCACGTCAACATACTTCTGTAATGTTGTGGCCTCCCACCACTTATTTTGTTCTTGTTTTAGCAGCTTCCATAACTTATCCCATAGCTGTTTTTTGGAAATGTTAGTACTTGTATTACTAGACAATTCAGCTTGTTCGTTATCTTCAAGCAAAATACTGTTTTCTAACATTTTACTGGCCACCTCACTCCGTTTGGCATTTCTATGCATTGCCATACTTAAATTACTGATGTAAATCTCAGCGCTACTCGCGCGCTCACCCTGTAAAGATGTCCTGGGGTAACTTGGTTTGTTAGCTCCAAGACTCCATCTGCCCCTTATAAAATTTCAAAAAGCCTTATTCGGCAGGCGTGCTCAAACACTCACCCGATTCTTCATTCCGGCATCCAAGTTCTAACAATTTTCGTTTTCTTGATGCCTGGTATACGGGTTCATGTAGCATTCACCTTTCTTGCAAGGGGCGGGCAGGGGTCACTTATTTTTATTCCAGCATTCGTTTCCACGGAAAACCCAAGCCACTCAGCGATGGCGGGCCGTGGCGGGGTTGCGAACCCCTAAAATCCCCAAACGTGTCATTCCAAAATCCGGTAAAATCTGGTAAAATCCGGTAAAATCATTGCACAACACTAATGTGTTTGGGGGACGAAGGTTGGCATTTAATTTTGCACATCAGCAGGTTTTGACAAAGTTTTGTAATTAAAAACGCTTTATTTTTCGCAGGATGTAAGGAACAAAGCAAAAACTCTGTTAGTCCCACGATGGCCTACAAAATCCTTCCTTTTTTCGAATATTTCAGAATTTATCACACTTGCAATGAATTATAATGCACTGTGTTTAACGCAATTATTGACTTTTAACAATTTTGCAGGATTGTACTGCATTGTCACAGTGTGACTGAAACTGTTGGTTTTCAATGCGCAGTCTGTTGTCACTGTTCACACGGAGGTGTGTCACATGATTAATGAAAAACACTGCGTTAGTGCAACACTGTTACTCGTGAGCAAGGAGCGGACGCTCCGAAACGCATAGAGTGGTATTGCCTAAATAAATATTCATGCTGAAAGAAGTTTGGGCCGTGGTGTGTTGTTTACTTGATTTTGGAACGACACGTTTGTGGATAAAAAAAAAAAATATATATATATATATATATATATATTCACTGAAAAAACCACAGGTTTCAGGGACGTTATAGTTAGGGATTAGCATTTAAAAAACCTTAGAAATTTATTGAAAAAACCACAGGTTTCAGGGACGTTATAGTTAGGCTGACATTTCACTTGTACAAAACCAGAGAAATTCGGCGTGCCCCCGC
Organism: Calotriton arnoldi; assembly: GCA_963921515.1. Lineage (NCBI taxonomy): Eukaryota > Metazoa > Chordata > Amphibia > Caudata > Salamandridae > Calotriton > Calotriton arnoldi. The sequence goes on from CAWUFW010002180.1 coordinate 1,845,271, forward strand.
AATGCACTGCTGATGACGTCACATATTATATCACTCATGAGACGGTCAGTGACATCACTCATAACATCACTGATGACACCTCAAATGACATCAACAATGACATCATCCAGTAATTGAGTGTTTTTAAAAAGTTTTAGAATTTTATATATATACGCCATGGTGTATTGAAGAATGTGTGGGTGTATGAGTGTCTGAATGGATAATTTAATGGGTGCATGACTGACTGTATAAGTGAGTGATTAAACATGTATTAGTGAATGCATGTGTGAATGACTAAACTGTGTGAATATCTGTATCAGTCTGTCAGTTGGTGTGTAAGTGGCTATATGAGTTGGTGAGTAGCTACATGAGTGTCTATATGGGTTAATGATTGGTTGTCTGAGTACCTGTATGGGTGCCTGACTGTCTGTGGGGTGGATGGGGCTGTGTGACTCCCTGCATGGATGTGTGAGTGGGTGATTCAATTGGTGTATGGGTTCATGAGTGCATCTGTGAGGGGCTGTATGGGTGAGTGAGTGTGCGTATGGCTGTGTTGGTGAGTGAATGGATGTCTCAGTGGTATATGTGTATGTAACTACATATGTGAAAGGCAGTATATGTGAGTGTTGGAGTATTTAAGTGACTAAATGTGAGTGAGTGATTGTGAGAGTGGCTGTATGGATGAGTGTGTGCTTGTGTCAGTGATTGTAGAAGAGAGTAAGTATGTGTTACTATCTGTATGAATAAGTGTGGTGGTGTGTGTGTATAACTGTATAGGTGAGTAAATGGCAGTGTGATTGATTCTTTTGGTGACTGACTAGGTGTTTGAGTAACTCTATGGGTGAGTGGTGGTGTGTGAGTGTCTGTATGGGTGTATGAGTGCATATATCATTGGCTGTATTGATGAGTGATTGTGTGTATGAGTGACTGTATGGGTTAGTGAGTGGATGTGTGTGTAGACCTATGAATCAGTGAGCAGGTATGTACTAACTGGTATTGGTGTGTCTATGGTTTCGAGAATGGTAGTCTGTATTTTAGAGTGGGTGTATCAAAGGTTATATTAGGGTGTGAGGAGGTGCATCAGATATTATATGGATGATGTCATCAGTGATGTCAGTTGAGATGTCATCAGTGATGTCATGAGTGATGTCACTGACCATGTCATGAGTGATGTAATATGTGACATCATCAGCAGTGCATTGCGGGGGCGCGAGTTATAGTTAGCTCAGCTAACTATAATGGCCGAATTTCTCTGGTTTTGTATGAGTGAAATGTCAGCCTAACTATAACGTCCCTGAAACCTGTGGTTTTTTCAATGAATTTCTAAGGTTTTTTAAATGCTAATCCCTAACTATAACGTCCCTGAAACACGTATGTTTTTCAATGAATTTCTAAGGTTTTTTAAATGCAAATCCCTAACTATAACGTCCCTACAACCTGTGGTTTTTTCAGTGAATTTCTAAGGTTTTTTAAATGCTAATCCCTAATTATAAAGTCCCTAAAACCTGTGGTTTTTTCAGTGAATTTCTAAGGTTTTTTTAAATGCTAATTTCTAACTATGCCTACATAGGTAGAACATGTACAGAAAGAGGAAGTAAGGCGCAGAAAGAAGCCGGAAAAATGCAGAAAGAGGCAACAGAAGTCCAGAAAGAGGAAGAAAGGTGCAAAAAGAAGCAAGAGAAGTGCAGAAAGAAGCAACAGAGGTGCAGAAAGAGGCCTATTTTGACTATACCTTTCCACAGACTCATACAAAGTAGCCTAATCACTAATCCTTCTCCAAGATGTCTTAAACCTCACTTTTCTCTTTAAGGTTCACTATACATCGACTTTTCAGAATGTTAGGCCTACCAAATGTAGAACAGCAATCCTAACCATATCACTGTTGTAAGACTGACCAAGTTTGTGAAGGTATGCATGCGCGTGACTCTGCTTTTACCTGGTGACATGTTACATAAAAATAAACATTCAAATACTTGAATATCCGTGTTTCAAACAGCATACTCCGTAAATTTGTGTACAAGAAGGTGTATGTATTTATTTCTGCTCCTAATACAGGGCACATGTGTATTCAATAGTACATTTGAGGGGCTCTATAACAATTATATACATAAGACATGTCTGCCTGTGCAACCGAAAGACAGAGCAGAACTAAGAAGATTTGACCACCTACAAAAGAAGCTACCCACTTTTTAAGCTACCATCTTCAGATCCATAACACATGTAAGAATACATGTACAAGTAGACATATACCTCAGTCATGAGAGCACGCAGACCTTTAAACTTGACAGCTTGCACTTCCCATTTCAATATAGAAACAGGCGAGAGAAGTACAGAAAGAAGCAAGAGAAATGCAGAAAAAAACAAGAGTGGTGCAGAAAGAGTAAGAAATGTGCAGAAAGAGGCAAGAGAAGTGCAGAAAGAGGCAAGAGAAGTGTAAAAAGAGACAAGAGAAGTGCAGAAAGAGGCAAGAGAGGAGCAGAGCGAGGCAAGAGCGGTACAGAAACAGGAAAGAGAACTGCAGAAAGAGGCAAGAGAGTTGCAGAAACAGGCACGAGAGGTGCAGAAAGAGGGAACGGGTTCCAGAAAGAGGGGAGAGGTACAGAAACAGGCAAGAGAGGTACAAAAAGAGGGAACAGGGGTGCAGAAAGAGGCAAAACAAGTGCTGAAAGAAGTAACAGGTGCAGAAAGAGGTAAGATAAGTGCTGAAAGAAGGAACAGAAATGCAGAAAGAGGCAAGAGAAGTGCAGAAAGAAGCAACAGTGGTGCAGAAAGAGGCAAGCACAGTGCAGAAAGAGGCAAGAGAGGTACAGAAAGAGACAACAGAGGTGCACAAAGAGACAAAAGAGGTGCAAAAAGAGGGAAGACAAGTGCAGAAAGAAGCAAGAGAGGAGCAGAAAGAAGCAAGAGAAGTGCAGAACGAAGCAACAGAGGTGCAGAAAGAGGCAAGAGGGTTGCAGAAAGAGGCAAGAGAAGTCCAGAAAGAAGCAACAAAAATGTAGAAAGAGGCAAGAGAAGTGTAGAAAGAGGCAAGAGAAGTACAGAAAGAAGCAAGAGAAGCAGAGAAAGAAGCAAGAGAAGTGCAGAAAGTGGCAAGAGAAGTGCAGAAAGAGGCAAGAGAACTGCAGAAATAACCAACAGAGGTACAGACAGAGGCAAGAGGGGTGCTGAAAGAAGCAAGAGAAGTGCAGACAAAAGCAACAGAGGTGCAGAAAGAGGCAAGAGAACTGTAGAAAGAGGCAAGAGAGGTGCAGAAGGAGGCAAGAGAGGTGCAGAAAGAGGGAAGAGGATTATAGAAAGATGCAAGAGTGGTGCTGAAAGAAGCAAGAGAGGTGCAGAAAGAAGCAAGAGAACTGTAGAAAGAGGCAAGAGAGGTGCAGAAGGAGGCAAGAGAGGTGCAGAAAGAGGGAAGAGGATTATAGAAAGATGCAAGAGTGGTGCTGAAAGAAGCAAGAGAGGTGCAGAAAGAAGCAAGAGAAGTGCAGAAAGAAGCAACATAGGTGCAGAAATAGGCAAGAGGGATGCAGAAAGAGACAAGAAGGGTGCAGAAAGAGGCAAGAGAAGTGCAGAAAAAACCAACAGAGGTGCAGAAAGAGGCAAGAGAAGTGCAGAAAGAGGCAGGAGAAGTGCAGAAAGAAGCAAGAGAAGTGCAGAAAGAAGAAAGCGAAGTGCAGGATGAGGCGAGTGAAGTGCAGAAAGAGGCAAGAGATGCACAGAAAAAGGCAAAAGAGATGCAGAGAGAGGCAAGAGGACTGCAGAAAGAACCAACATTGGTGCAGACAGAGGCAAGAGGGGTGCTGAAAGAGGCAAGGAAAGTGCAGAAAGAAGCAACAGATGTGCAGAAAGAGGCAAGAGAACTATAGAAAGAGGCAAGAGAACTATAGAAAGAGGCAAGAGAGGTACAGAAGGAGGCAAGAGAGGTGCAGAAAAAGGGAAGAGGGGTGCAGAAAGACGCAAGATGTGTGCAGAAAGAAGCAAGTGAGGTACAGAAAGAAGCAAGAGAAGTACAGAAAGAAGCAACAGAGGTGCAGAAAGAGGCAAGAGGGGTACAGAAAGAGGCAAGAGAAGTGCAGAAAGAGACAAGAGAGGGAGGTGCGGAAACAGGCAAGAGAGGTGCAGAAAGAGGGAACAGGGGTGCAGAAAGAGGTAAGAGGTAAGAGGGGTGCAGAAAGAGGGAAGAGGGGTGCAGAAAGAGGCAACAGGAGTGCAGAAAGAAGCAAGAGAGGTACAGAAAGAAGCAAGAGAAGTGCAGAAAGAAGCAAAATGGATGCAGAAAGAGGCAAGAGGGGTGCAGAAAGAGGCAAGAGAAGTGCACAAAGAAGCAACAGAGGTGCAGAAGAAGACAAGAGAACTGCTGTTATGTTCCGTATAGAGGCCCTAATGTAGATCCGTTCATACATGCCCTAAAATGGACGTATTCGTATTTGCCCTAATACGGTCATATTCGTACTTGCCCTATTATGGTCAAAGCCGCATATGCCCTATTACGGTCATAACTGTACATGTCCTATTATAGTCATGATTCCTTTTTTAGGCATGATCTTTCACCTACATTGGTCCTCGCTAGTACACAACGAGCTCTGAGGGCTGAACGTTATCTAGCCTGTGGTTTTGAATACAGCAGGGTTTTTCCCAAACACAGGCCCACACTGTACTCATCAATTATGCATGACTCTCTAGGAATACACCACCTGAATAATATGTATGTACAAAGTTCACCCCTGACGTCTTCCTCAAGTCTAACAAGGCCCAATACAAACCATACGAAGCAACTAGAGTCTCCAGGCTATAAATACACCACATCTTACCTCGGTAAGACAGAGGGAACCAAGACTTCCATGCTGACACACTTGCCAGAGACGCTGAGGCTCCTGCATGCAGTCGCTCCAGCTGACAGCGGTCTGACACAGCCCGTGCGGGGTGTCCAACTCGAGACCAGAAACAAAAACAGAAACCTCAGTTCAAAAAGAAGAAGGTAGCAGGTCTCAAGATCAGACATGCCCAGAATTCTGAGGACACAGCTTCTGAACGGGGAAGGGGCTCTGACGATGCTAGACAGCGCGGCAGAAGTAACAATAGCTCGCCAGAACCTGAAGGAATTTCTGGTGACAGCGGAGTTGAGTGAGTATATCACAGTGGAAACACCTGATACTCGGGTAAGTGTCCCACATAAGTTACATGAGATAACACTCCGGATGGAGGGGGACAAAGCCAGAAAAATTAAAGGTCTCTTTTGGAAAAATCTGTCATCTGGTTATGACATTCTATTAGGTGAACAAGACTGGTCGCCAGCATTCGTCAAGGAGTGCCCTAGGGGAGAAACAATAATTTTTCCAGCCTTTTCCGACCTCGTTCCCATACATTTAAAACATGCATATGCACAGGAGTGGGCGGTTGCCCTAGCTCCAGCATTGTACAAAAATCATGCTGGTTGGGATGAGGATTCAACCCACCACGTGATCCCGTTAAAAGTTTCCTCAAATGCTCAAAGGCAATATCCAATAAAGCAGGAAGCTAAAAAACAAGTCAGGGAGATCCTAGATCAACTTGAATACCAGGGGGTGATTGAAAATTGCACTTCACCTATGAACAATCCTTTGTTCCCCGTAGCCAAACCTGACAACACATATCGTCTAGTCTTAGATTACAGACATTTAAACACTTGCACAAAGACATTTGCAGTTCAAAATGCACACAGTGCCGCATTAATGAATAACTTTGTGCGCAAAAATACAAAACAACACTTGATATCTCAAATGGATTTTTCTGCCAAAATATAGCGCCTGAAAGCAGGTATCTGACCGCATTCAGTGCGTTACGGTCCCAGCGCCTATTTTGTCGACTAGCCCAAGGCTATAAAAGTAGCCCCGGGGTATTTTCAGCAAGAGTAACAGAGTTACTCCAAAATTTGGAAGAAGAAGCATTGTCCTATGTGGATGATATTTATCTGACGGACGATGACTTACCGAGGCACTTGACCAGGGTGAGCATCATTATTATGGGATTCGCCTCTGAGGGCTATAAATTTAATTTAAAAAAATCAAAAATTGCCCACCTCAATGTCCTATTTTTCGGGTATGAGCTGTCAAGTGAAGGAAAAAGCCTAGCAGCAAACTTTTAAAAAAAATGTGCGCTGCTTCAACCTCCAAAATCATTAAAGAATTTACAATCAATTCTGGGATTCCTAAATTTTGGTCGAACATACATTTTGGATTACGCAGAAAGAGTAAAACCTTTCTACGACTTAATCAAACCTGATTTTTCAATCAGACAATGGACACAGGAACATACAAATATCCTGCATTCCCTTCAGGAAGACATGATAGCTTCTAAACATTTACAGACACACGTAAACGCACGCAACTTAGTGATCCGAGTAATAGCGGGTCAATGCGGGTACACTTATTTGACTTTCAATGAAAGTGAAACGGTACCAATCGCATACAAATCACACCTGTACACAAACGCAGAGATGCGTTTCACTTCAACAGAAAAAATCCTGACTGCAGTGCAGACCGCTGTAGCAAGAGAAAGAGCTCTGGCTCAGGGTATACGCATAATTGTCGTGACCCCAGTACCAGCTTTAGAAGCTGTTACAAAAACTAGCATTCCAAATGCGAAAGCCTTACATCCCAGATGGATACAATGGGCTAATTCTCTTACTGCAATGGGTGTTGAATACAGATTTGATCCAAGTTTAAAAACACAAGCATTTCTGCAATACGAACAAGAATATCCTCTACCAAATGAGATCTTGCCTCTAGATCAGTATGAATACATTATTTACACTGACGGTTCTGCTCAACCGGCCATAGGGAGTAAGCAAGCTTACAGCGCGGCGTGTGCAATCGTTAAAAGTCGCATGCACGATGGAAAGTTCCATCCAAGTTGCACTAAAACGCAATCTCTAGGAGACTGCACGGCTCAGTTGGCAGAATTAAAAGCCATGATACTGGCACTTGTAAATACGGAACACGAATTCCCCACACTAATTGTGTGTGATTCCTTTTACTGTGTACAGTCGTACAATGAATATTTACATCATTGGGAACAAAACGGGTTTAAAGATGCAAAAGGTGGCACAATTAATCATAAAATGCTATGGGAACAGGTAGTAGAGTTGAGAAATGAACTACCAAGGGCTCACGTGATACATACACTGAGTCATCAGCGTGATGGCGTTCACGTTGAAGGGAATTCATTGGCTGATGAAGCCGCAAAGGGGGCTGTACGCACAGCCGCTGTAGCTGCAGTTACTCGTTCAAAAACGAGAATAGACAGCGAGATTATGGTAGCTGTCAATGCTTCACGCAAAGGCAGCACAGCAGTACCTAAGAAATTTCCACTCAAGTACTCATCTAAGTTAGATGCACAAAACATTCCATATGCTCAGATTCCTGAAGTGGGGGATAGAGTAATACCAAATATGATCGTAGGCAAGGCTTAATTCTAGCAGCGCACGAGGGTTTGGGTTCTGCGCATACAGGCGTTACAGCGACTATTTCTTTACTGAAACAGCGCTACTTGTGACCAGGGTTAACAAAGCAGACCAAAGACTATGTCTTAAAGTGCGACATCTGCCAGCAGAAGAAGGGCTCCACCGTAACACGCCCAGAGCAGACACCGTTGCTAAAATCAGACAAACCTCTCGCATGTGTATATTTGGACCACTGCGGACCCCTACAATCTGATGGGGCCAAGAAATATATCATGGTTGCAGTGGATTCCTGCTCTAGATTCTTATGGGTTTGGCCTCAGCGCTGTGCTGCAGCTCGAACTGTTATAAAAGATTTGCAAGTCTTTATCGGCACATACGCAGTTGGCACGTTACATTCTGACCGTGGCCCGGTGTTTAGCTCTCGGGCTTACAAAGAGGCCAGCTAGGGTATTAGGCAAGGGCGGTAGATGGGTGGATCACCTTTATGGTGTCCAACGAGCAATAAACAATCAGCCAAGAAGCTCTCTAGGGGGTGTCACTCCTTACAAGGTCCTATTTGGGACAAGAATGTGGGTACCTGATCTTGATTGTGAAGGCACAGTGGCGGATGAGAAACCATTTGATATCCATGATCGTTTGGCTGTTTTACAGGATCTAAATTAATCCAGGGCACAACAAAGCAATGTCCACTTAAAACAGACCGCCACTGAGGAAGTCAAGGCAGTAACGGCAAGACCTGTCTGGATCCCAAAAGTCGGGGATCTGGTCAGAGAAAAGATTGCAGACAAGAAAGAATTTGGGCCATCCTACAGAAAGCTTGTACTGGTCCTAGCAATCCAAGGCACAAGAACTATACTTCTGCCGCCTCTTGCCGGGAAAAAGGAGAAAAGATTTGTCTCAATTGACTTAATCAAACCACACTATGTGGCCGATACTAAACAGTAGGCCACGTGGGCTCCACAGGAGCAGACGCCCTCCTCTCGCTACAATCCAAGAAGTCCAGACAGAAAGACTCATCACGTTTGAAGAGCCACCTGTACGAAATGATGGACTAAGCAACAATGCTATGGAACTCGTTCCACTTCAACAAGAAGAAACTCAACTTAACAACCAAGTTGCATTAAGACCGACTACAGACATCTACGTCAACATGCCTCGTCAAGAGCAGAATCCGATTTCAACAAATCCCGATGCCATTCCAACAATTGATCGAACTGCTTCTGGCTATTTCATGAACTTTGATACGTTTTCACTGGATCCAAGCGAGCCGGAAACGACGCCAGCCAAAAAATCACTCAAACAGAAACTCATTGACTTTTTGAACTTTTTTAGAAAGACTTACCTGGTGTCACCTTGGATAGAACTATGGTATATCACTGGGATTCAATTTTTTCTTTTCTGGCTAGGTTTAATTATAACTTTTAGTATGCTTATTAATGGACGATACTTCCAGCAGAGCTCTACAGCCCAAAGAGTCAATTTGATTTTAAAACCACACCAATCTTCACATCGTGAACCAAGAGACTTGTCTTCAGTGAACATCACAGCAGTTCCTATACCGGACGGTATAGTATGGGACAAGATTGATTTTGATATATTCGGTCCGACTGAACTTTTAAAGCTTAAACATGTATTTAAAATTTCTTTAAGTGATATCATTACCTCCAGTACATTATCTGATGATTGGGACACTGAAACTGTAAATGCTATGATGTCTGATTTAGAAAAACTGCTGCATTTCCGAACAATGAAATGTTAGAAGGTACTTCAGACTATGATACATTGTACTGTTACCAACACTATGGTCATCATTTCATGCACAAATCTATAACACCTAGAAATGTATTTGAATACCACCAGTGGGAACACTGCCCAACACCTCCAAAAGGTAGTTCGCAAACCTTTGCACAGAAATTCACATACTTTTCAGGGTTTAATACATCAGACCCAAAGTCATTTTATTACAAAGTGGCAAAAACATCAGCACAGAAAATTATGTTGACTAACACCAAACAGATTTACTCTGCTTCCTTTATGGCCCAGTTGTCTACACAGGGTTTCGACTCTATGGAAGGACACTATAGATTTAAAATCAATCTGGGGTTCTAGGGACTGGCAAGTCCAGGGGAAAGAAGCACTATTTAGAGCATGCCTCATTCCACAGCAGATTATATTTCTGAATGAAACTGTGCAACAGACATCCTGTCTTGGACTAGCCAAGAATAAGGAACTGAACTCACCCGGTTTCCTACACCATCACAGATGGGTGGGGGCAGAATTCAACTACACAAGGGGTAGGATTAGATGACATTCTCCAGTACAACAGATCAGATCCTGATTGGACGAAATGGCTGATTTGGCCCATTGACACAAACACCTGTCAACAGAGATTTATGAATACAACCGAAGGGTTTAGTATCCATAGGCCAGATACACGCTATGTACAAAGACAACACCCAGGGGTAGTGACATCCTATAGTGTTGGGAAGTTGTGCCTTGATTGGCTAGAGACCTCAACACTCACAGAAGTGAAACATCACTTGACCTTACTCACACCTGATGTAGACCTTAGGGATTTTTTACTAGGCCCAAGGAAAACATGTCAGAAACGTTTCATATATGCCGGCATTTATGCCTATTATAATGAAAACTGGAAAATATCCCAACAGGAGGCCGCAGAAAGAATACGGGAAATAGACCGTATTAACCTAGAGAAGGCATTAGCTGTAGTGGATAATGGGTTAACAACTTTGACCTCCAGGATTTACTCCTTAGGCAACATTGTGTCTTCGGCAATCGACATATTAGAACAAAATCTGGCCTTGTTACAACACGGGCAATCTCAGATACGTTCTATTATGATGCTAAGCTGGACACTACAATCATTGTGTGCAGGCTATGTGCCCTGGCGTTTTATAAACACCATGGGGCCGATTCCGATTCGTGTCGGTAATTTCTCCGACCGAGCCGGCCTCGGAGAGATTTCCGACCGAATCGGACCCGTGCAGTCCGACCGAACGAGTCCGATGCATTCGTATGCCACCGGACACGAGTCGGTCGGACTCCCATTGAACTCAATGGGAGCCGGTCGTACAACGCGTACGCGGGCTCCCATTGCCTCAATGGGTGCGAGGCGGACAAGGGCGCCCCCTACAGCGAGTACGCCGCGTAGCGCTTCGCGGCGTACACGCACAGGTAGGGGGGACCCATGGGTCCCCCTGTGTGCGCCTCGCACGGGTACGCGTACAGGGGGTCCGACACGGACCCCCAAAGTACGGCTCCGACAGCGAGTTCGAGTCGGACGGCGCGCGAGTCGGTCGGAGCGGTCGAGGTGCACATCGTACTTACCCGGCCGGAAAACGTCTCCATTGCGCGGTGCGAATCGGGTCCGAGCGAGTCGGTCGGAGCAGTACGATCCGGGAACCAGTCGGTCGGAGCGGTCGGGTCGCCCGGACGAGTCGGTCGGCGAATACGCATCGTACTCGCTCGCCCGGACGCGCGTACGACTCGGTCGGAAAATAGGGCTCCGGATCGGATCCGGTAAAACCGAATCCGATTCGGAGCACTACCGGCCGAGATCGGAATCGGCCCCTATGTCTCTGTTCTCAGAATACAATCTAACTGATAAACAGACAGAAATGGCACAAAGGGGAGCCAAATATACAATGCTGCGTATTTAGAAACTGGAAAGGTTACCATTTACTGTAGCCAAATTACCATCAACTGAAAGGCTAATTCATGGCCAAATCACTCTGCCGGTCACTACGTTTCAGTTTCAATATTGCCTTGCGCAAAGGCAGGCAGGCACATATGAAAAACTGGGTAAGGGATACATTAAGGAAACTTGGGAGTTACCATATAGATATCGATGCCGGAATGGGGATCGAGAAGTGTATCTGAGTGGTACAAACTGCAAGAACGCTTTAAGCGGTTCTCTCATGTGTCAGGATATTTCTCTGCACGGAGCCTGTAGCGGTTCAGTAGCGAACCTATCTTGTCACATGACTGGGACCACAGCTGCAGTGATCACGCCGGTTTTCGAGCTACTCTCGAATGGGAGTTACTTGATGCTAAATGATCAAGGTTGCTGTGGGATGCTTCCGGGCGTCGCCTATCTGGTCACCGTTAACTCCAGGGCTACTTGCTGTATGCAAGTATTGTTTCCACCACTGAACACAAGTCAGGGAGGCGCCGCTATGGCCTCCACTGAATGTTTCTTTCATACAATTTGATACTCTGAGCAGACTGCAAGCCATGCTTTTACAGCAACCCGTGCCCTTAACCTCCGCTCGAGAAACCTATGAACTTCAAGTTGCAAGAACCTCGAGTGAGATACAGGCGCTCATACGTATAAACTGCCCCATTCATTTCGCAGAAATAGTGGGTCGTATCTTCAATATGTCTGATACGAGCGGTATTGTACACCTATTTAAGACCATAGGGTCAGGACTGTTAAGCACCTTTCAGATAGTCCTCGGAGTAATCCCAAATTTTATACACTCCGTATTGGGAAGCGTATTTGGAGGACTCCCGCTTATCCTATTGCTGATTGCAGGGGTCCTATTTATAATACTACTGCTACGCAATGGACGGCCCAATTACCGAGGGAATGGCGAACATGCTCCTGGAGCGGAAATACCGTGAACGCATGGTACAACTTCTGGGCGTTTCTTGCCTGCGAGAACTCAATGCCTCCTGGTTTCTATCCTTTCGACCAGTCTGGGTAGACTGCATCTTATCTGTTCTTCGATGCCTGCTTTGCGTAGAAGAATGCACGTTGGATCTTTGTCTAATATTTCCATCAGATGCGCCTCCGGACACGGATGCAATGCTGGACCCCCTAAAGGCCCATGCTCTGCATTGTCCCTAGCCTCTTCCGATTCTGATGAACGCATTCCTTGAGAATCCACAGGTGCCGTTTGCTCCTGCTGGGTTAGGTGACTCCTCCTCAGGCATCCAGGTAACAACTGCCGCACAAGCTGCCGCAGCACCGACTGTTGGCAGTGCTACATACCATCTATGTGCGATTGACGTTCTCTGTGAGGCGTTGGATTTGTCATCTGCAGTAGCTCACACTGATAATGTTGTGCTTCCCAGCCAGGACACTTAATCTCAAATTGGCTCATGGCGTCCTGGGAAAGAATTCGGCTTCTCCACTCGTTTTCATAATAAACTAGCAAATTTGGAACATTTCCTAAATTGACACTTTTGCTTGAGAAAAGAATGGCCTTCTTCCGCTTTGAGTGAAGCAACTTATATAGAGAAACAAAATAGACATTTTTTTTTAGTGGCAATTGGAAATAGCTGAATTGTAACATTCTTGAATTATTTTTTAACAATTTTAAAACTATGTTTTTATTTGCTTTTAAAATGTTTTTAAATTGTCCAGATTTTAAGTATGGTCATTGTCATCCTGTTCGGAAGAGGAGTGGGTGTTATGTCCCGTATAGAGGCCCTAATGTAGACCCGTTCATACATGCCCTAAAATGGACGTATTTGTATTTGCCCTAATACGGTCATATTCGTACTTGCCCTATTATGGTCAAAGCCGCATATGCCCTATTACGGTCATAACTGTACATGTCCTATTATAGTCATGATTCCTTATATAGGCATGATCTTTCACCTACATTGGTCCTCGCTAGTACACAACGAGCTCTGAGGGCTGAACGTTATCTAGCCTGTGGTTCTGAATACAGCAGGGTTTTTCCTAAACACAGGCCCACACTGTACTCATCAATTATGCATGACTCTCTAGGAATACACCACCTGCATAATATGTATGTACAAAGTTCACCCCTGACGTCTTCCTCAAGTCTAACAAGGCCCAATACAAACCATACGAAGCAACTAAAGACTCCAGGGTATAAATACACCACATCTTACTCCGGTAAGACAGAGGGAACCGAGACTTCCATGCTGACATACTGACCAGAGACGCTGAGGCTCCTGCATGCAGTTGCTCCAGCTGACAGCGGTCTGACACAGCCCGTGCGGGGTGTCCAACTCGAGACCTGGATGGGGTCCCACACTCTCTCTATTCAGGTATGGGGGTTCGACTAAATCCTAGAAGGATTCTTGGCTCTTAGGCTTTTAGACCTACACACATATGCTAGGTACACTCAGGTACATCTAGTTAGGCATTGTAGGAGTAGGCGCACTTTTCATAATGCTTTTTATACTCATGTATGTATTCATGACTATTGCAATATGGTAGAACTGTTCTATCCCTTTGCTTTTATCGTACTGCTGATAATATATCTCTGCTATTGTCTGCTGGTTACTGCAGCACATATATTTTACACTAGAATAACAACTGTTCAATAAATACTTATTGAAACACCCAGACTGTTTATTCTGTGTAACTCTCTGAGACAAACCGAATAAGTAAGCACGAATGACTGAGCGGAAAGTAGTACATTGTTTCCACGATTCTGAGGAATTAGGATTGTCGTGATCTAAGGTTGCCAGAAACTAATCTCTCCCCGATAACAGGAGATTCTAGTGGCACTGTGAGCTAACTAATGCAAATCCGGCTAACATTCACGGTGGGGGTGCACAGAGTCAGTCTAACACCAAGCCCACAGTTTATGTTATCCAAACGCGCAGGTCCTGCATGGGTACTATAGGAACTACACGACACTGCAGAGAGAGGAAAGAAAGTTGCACAAACAGGCAAACAAGGTGCAGACAGAGGCAAGAGAGATGCAGAAATAGGGAAGAGGGGTCCAGAAAGAGGCAAGAGGGGTGCAGAAATTTGCAAGAGAGGTGCAGAAAGAAGCAAGAGGAGTGCAGAAAGAACCAAACCAACAGAGGTACAGAAAGAGGTAGGAGGAGTGCAGAAAGAGGCAACAGAGGTGCAGAAAGAGGCAAGAGAGGTGCAGAAAGATGGAACAGGGGTGTAGAAAGAGAAAAGAGAGGTGCAAAAAGAGGGAAGAAGGGTGCAGAAAGAGGCAAGAGGGGTGCAGAAAGAAGCAAGAGAGGTGTAGAAAGAAGAAGGAGAAGTGCAGAAAGGAGCAACAGAGGTGCAGAAAGAGGCAAAAGGGGTACAGAAAGAGGCAAGAGAAGTGCTGAAAGAACCAACAGAGGTGCAGAAAGAGGCAAGAGAGGTGCAGAAAGAGGCACGAGAGGTACAGAAAGAGACAAGAGAGGTTCGGAAAGAGGGAACAGGAGTGCAGAAAGAGGCAAGAGGGTTGCAGAAAGAAGCAACAGAGGTGCAGAAATAAGCAATAGAAGTGGTGAAAGAGACAAGGGAGTTGCAGAAACAGGCAAAAAAAGTGCAGAAAGAGGCAAGAGAAATGCTGAAAGAAGCAACAGAGGTGCAGAAAGAAGCAAGATAAGTGATGAAACAGACAAGAGAGTTGCAGAAAGAAACAAGAAAGGTGCAGAAAAAAAGAAGAGAAGAGCAGAAAGAGGCAAGTGAAATGCAGAAAGAGGCAAGACAGGTGCAGAAAGAGGCAAGAGAGGTGCAGAAAGAGGCAAGTGAGGTGCAGAAAGAGGGAAGAGGGGTGCAGAAAGAAGCAACAGAGGTGTAGAAAAAGGCAAGAGAACTAAAGAAAGAGGCAAGAGAGGTGTAGAAACAGGCAGGAGAGGTGCAGAAAGAGGGAACAGGGCTGCAGAAAGAAGCAACAGAGGTGCAGAAAAAGGCAAGAGAAGTGCAGAAAGAACTAAGAGAGGTGCAGAAACAGGCAGGAGAGGTGCAGAAAGAGGGCACAGGGGTGCAGAAAGAAGTAAGAGAAGTGCAGAAAGAAGCCACAGAAGTGAAGAAAGAGGTAAGAGAAGTGCTGAAAAAGGCAAGAGAGGTGTAGAAAGAGGCATGAGAACTGCAAAAAGAACCAACAGAGGTGTTGACAGAGGCAAGAGGGGTGCTGAAAGAGGCAAGAGAAGTACAGAAAGAAGCAACAGAGGTGCAGAAGGAGACAAGAAAACTGCAGAAAGAGGCACGAGAGTTGCAGAAGGAGGCAACAGATATGCAGAAAGAGGGAAGAGGGGTGCAGAAAGACGCAAGAGGGGTGCAGAAAGAAGCAAGAGAGGTACAGAAAGAAGCAGGAGGAGTGGAGAATGAAGCAACAGAGGTGCAGAAAGAGGCAAGAGGGGTGCAGAAAGAGGCAAGCGAGGTGCAGAAAGAGGCAAGAGAGGTACAGAAAGAGGGAACAGGGATGCAGAAAGAGGCAAGAGAGGTGCAGAAACAGTCAGGAGAGGTGCAGAAAGAGGGAACAGGGATGCAGAAAGAGGCAGGAGAGGAACAGAAAGATGGAAGAGGGATACAGACAGAGGCTAGAGAAGTGCAGAAAGAGGCAAGAGAGGTACAGAAACAGGCAGGAGAGGTGCAGAAAGAGGGAACAGGGGTGCAGAAAGAAGCAAGAGAAGTGCAGAAAGAAGCAACAGAAGTGCAGAAAGAGGCAAGAGACGTGCTGAAAAAGGCAAGAGAGGTGCAGAAGAAGGCAAGAGAACTGCAGAAAGAACCAACAGAGGTGCAGACAGATGCAAGAGGGGTGCTGAAAGAGGCAAGAGAAGTGGAGAAAGAAGCAACAGAGGTGCAGAAAGAGGCAAGACAACTGTAGAAAGAGGCAAGAGAGGTGCAGAAGGAGGCATGAGAGGTGCAGAAAGAGGGAAGAGGGGTGCAGAAAGATACAAGAGGGGTGCAGAAAGAAGCAAGAGAGGTGCAGAAAGAAGCAAGAGAAGTGCAGAAATATGCAACATAGGTGCAGAAATAGGCAAGAGGGGTGCAGAAAGAGACAAGAGAAGTGCAGAAAGAACCAACAGAGGTGCAGAAAGAGGCAAAAGAGGCAAGAGAGGTACAGTAATAGGCAAGAGAGGTGCAGAAAGAGGGAACAGGGGTGCAGAAAGAGGCAAGGGGGTGCAGAAAGAAGCAACAGAGGTGCAGAAAGAAGAGAAGTGATGAAAGAGACAAGAGAGTTGCAGAAACAGGCAAAACAAGTGCAGAAAGAGGCAAGAGAAGTGCTGAAAGAAGAAAGAAGCAACAGAGGTGCAGAAAGAAGCAAGAGAAGTGATGAAATACACAAGAGAGTTGCAGAAAGAAACAAGAATGATGCAGAAAAAAGGAAGAGAAGTACAGAAAGAGGCAAGTAAGGTGCAGAAAGAGGCAAGAGGAGGGTAGAAATAGGGAAGAGAAGTGCAGAAAGAGTGAACAAGGGTACAGGAAGAGGCAAGAGGGGTGCAGAAAGAAGCAACACAGGTGCAGAAAGAGGCAAGATAAGTGCAGAAAGAGGCAAGAGAGGTGCAGAAACAAGCAGGAGAGGTGCAGAAAGAGGGAACAGGGGTGCAGAAATAGGCAAGAGAGGTACAGAAAGATGGAAGAGGGGTGCTGAAAGAGGCAAGAGGGGTGCAGAAAGAAGCAAGTGAGGTGCCGAAAGTGGCAAGAAAGGTGCAGGAAGAGGCAAGAGAGGTGCAGAAATAGGCAAGAGAAGTACAGAAAGAGGTAAGAGAGGTGCAGAAAGAGGCAACAGAGATGCAGAAAGAGAGAAGACGGGTGCAGAAAGAGGCAAGAGGGGTGCAGAAAGAAGCAAGAGAGGTGCAGAAAGAAGCAAGAGAAGTGCAGAATGAAGGAACAGAGTTGCAGAAAGAGGCAAGAGAGGTTTGCGCACCATTTTAACGAAGACCTCTTAGCAATCCCACTGTGTGGGACTTACTAGAGGTAACAGGAGGGGTAGTTGGCCACCAAGGACATCCTTGGGGGCCAACTACCCCTCCTATTACCTTCAGTAAGTCCCACACAGCAGGATTGGTAAGTTCTCATAGCAGACCACGCCCCCTTTGCCCACCACTCTACAAACGCGCTCCCTGGCACGCTCTTGGATGGGGATTAAAGTCCCCTTTGCTGCTGGGGGTCCTTAGAGGCCAACCAGCCTACCTGTTACCTCCAGTAAGCCCCACACAGTGGGATTGCTGAGAGGTGGACACAGGCCACCCCCCCTTTCTCCACCACTCTGCAAACACGCCTCCTGGTGCGCTCTTGGTTGGGGGATGAAGTCCCCTTGCCTCCTGAGGGTCCCTGGGGGCCAACTAGCCCTCCTGTTACCTCCAGTAAGCCCCTCACAGCTGGATTGCTGAGAGTGTTCAGAGCAGTGGCGGCTCCTCGAGGGAGTGCTGCGGGGCGGTGGGGTGGGATGGGGCGGGGCGGGGGAGCGGCAGAGTGGGGGGTAGTAAACTTTGGCATACGGCCGAACGGAGTTAAATAAATAAATAAAATGAATTACATTGAGCGCGCTGCAACACCAAATGGCGATGCAGCACGCGCAATGTAATTCGTTTTATTTATTTATTTATTTACTTAACACCGTTCGGCTGTATGCCAGAGTTTACTACCCCCACCCTGCCCCTCCCCCGCCCCACCGCCCGCAGCACTCCCTCGAGAAGCTGCCACTGGTTTAGAGGCCACACCCCCTTTTTACACCACTCTGCAAATGCGCCTCCTGGCGCACTGCTGCTCAGGGGATGAAGTCCACTTTAGTCCTGAGGTCCTCAGGACACAAGGGGACCTCATCGCCCCACCATCAGTGCGCCAAGAGGCATGTTTGCAGAGTGGTGTAAAAAAGGGAGTGGCCTCGGACCACCTCTCAGCAATCCCACTGTGCGGGGCTTACTGGAGGTAGCTGGTGGGCTAGTTGGCCCCTAAGGACCCTTAAGATTCAAGGGGACTTAATCCCCCAACCCAGAACGCGCTAGGAGGTGCGTTTGCAGAGTGGTGCAGGGAGGGGGCGGGGCCTCCAGTGAGATGCCGGCTTTTCTTTTCTTTTTTTTGTTAGAAGGGGGCTGTGTGGCCCCCCTTCTCTTAATTTTTGTGGGCCCTGGGGACCCCATCCCCCAGTGCCTGAGACATTTAATGTTTTTTTCTTGTTTTTAAGCAGGAAGGGGGCCCTCCCAAGGCCAATTTCGGCCCCGGGGACCCCACCCCCGGGCCAGTCCTCTTTAAAAAAAATTTTTTTTAATATTACTACGGGAGGGGGGCCACGTGGCCCCCCTTCCCTGGGCCACTTTTGGCACTGGGGACCCCATCCCCAGGGCATGACCACATCTATTTTTTTTGTAACTACATTTAATGTAGGGGGGCAGCGCGGCCCCCCTCCCAAGGCCAATTTCGGCCCCGGGGACCCCATCCCCTGGGGCATTGCCTCTTTTAATTTTTTTTTTAAATATTACTATGGGAGGGGGGCCATGTGGCCCCCCTTCCCTGGGTCACTTTCGGCCCCGGGAACCCCATCCCCGGAGCATGACCACATCTATTTTTTTTGTAACTACATTTAATTTAGGGGGGCCGCGCGGCCTGCCTCCCCAGGCTGATTTCGGCCCTGGGGACCCCATCCCCCAGGGCCCGGCCATTTCTTTTTATAAAAAAATGGGAGGGGGACTGAGTGGCCCGTTCCCGGGCCATTTTTGGCCCTAGAGACCCCATCCCCTGGGGCTTGGCCTCACTGTTGGGGATCGTGGGGGAGCCCCATTGCCCCCGCAGTCCCAGCCGGCTCCCTGCCTCCTGCAGGAGCCGGAATTGCTTTTGGGCAAAGGGAGCTGCTGACATGCAGCTCCCTTTGCCCAAAAGCAATCTGCTTTGCTTCATGGAAGCGAGAGTAGGTTTCCTGCTCTTGCTTCCATGAAGCAAAGCAGTGTTTGCTATGACAGGGCGGGAGCCATGCTCCCACCCTGCCATAGCAAACTGCAATGTCCCGGGGGTGGGCACCTCAGGGCATTGCTGGAGCCGGCCCTTTGGGGGTGGTGGTCCCCAGGGCCAAGGAGGGCTCCTGGGGGGGGGCCGCACGGCTCCCCTCCCATCATGATTAAGGCCCGGGGAGGTTGTGGTCCCTGGGGCTGGGCGGCCGCTACGGACCCCCGTATTTGCATAAAGTGTGCCCCGGGGACGTGGTGGTCCCGGGGCAGTGTGGGGGGTGGGGCAGGAGCCCCCCACACTTAATATAAATTATTGAAGCCCTGGGGAGGTGGCGGTCCCCGGGGCTTTGGGGGGCCCACGAGGCCCCCCCGCCCAAAATAACTGAATGCCCCGGGGAGGTGGCAGTCCCTGGGGCAGCATGGGGGGGCAGGAGCCCCCCCACACATTTTATTGAAAAGCTCCGGGGCTGGGGGGATGAGTGCCCCGCATATTATTAAAAAAGCCCCGGGGAGGTGGCAGTCCCCCGCAGGCCCCCGCATATACTTTCCTCATTGCCCCCGGGACCTGGCCCACCAAGGAATATTAAAATGAAGCGCGGGAGTCCGCGCTTTGTTTTTTTTTTACATTTCAGCCGGATTCATGGACCCTACGCGAATCCCGCCGAAAATTCAAAAAAATTAATATTTTTTGGGCCCTCGGAGTCCCTGTGGGACCCCCTTGGCAGCCGTAGGGGGTCAGGGTGTTTCTACCCTGCCCCCTTATCTTCTTTTTTGACCTTTTTTGTTGTGACTCGGTTCAACCGAGTCACAAGATGGCTGCCAACACTTTTTGGTTTGGAGTGTTAGCAGCCAATCAGAAGTCAGCTCGTGCTCGGGAGGGTTCGCGGATCCACAGCGGTCACCAGATATCGATATATTTTTTTTGTTTATTTCTCAGGAACTACTGAACGGATTTACACCATTTAACAAAAAAAACGCTTTCTGAACCAAGAGCTATCTTTTTGCCAAATTTGGTGTAATTCCGTTAAGCAGTTCAGGCTGTAGCCTTCTCCAAAATTTCCTATGGAAATTAACATGGAGAAAATGCGTTTTGGGACACCCCTTTTTTCTCGGCCCCCGCTTGACGAATCACCCCGAAACTTTCAAGACAGGAGCTGACTGGAGCGCCCCATTAGTTTTGAAAATTTCGCGACGATTCATCAACCGGCGCCAAAGATATTGGCAATT
This sequence comes from Calotriton arnoldi, assembly GCA_963921515.1. Classification (NCBI taxonomy): domain Eukaryota; kingdom Metazoa; phylum Chordata; class Amphibia; order Caudata; family Salamandridae; genus Calotriton; species Calotriton arnoldi. Next base: position 1,865,537 of record CAWUFW010002180.1, read on the forward strand.
CAATAAACGCTTTTCCTGTGGAAACTAGGTCCTAACTATAACTACCTACTGGCGACCGCCAGAAGGTAAAAAAAAAAAAAATATATATATATATATATCCACACACGATCCCTCGGACTTTCCCAAAAGAATACAAGGACACTTTGAAAGTTTGCAGTGTAGGAGATTTACTGACTGCACCAGAGAGACTTTTTGGATTAATAAACTTAATACAGTGAATGTGGGTTTCAATACAGACAGGGAACTCTATACTCTACTGTAAAGATTGATGATTGATTGGTTAAGATAATGTTGACCCCAACTGATGTAAGATATATAAGAAAAAGATGTGTGGCTTAACTGTCAAAATAGAGCCATATATCTAACATTACCATGGGTTCTCCTCTCAGTGGAACTCTTTTCCAATGAAAAAGAAAATACATTTGTTATATATTTCTTCTTGGCATACAAGTACAGAAAATAGGCCCTAGAGTTTAATAATATATTTGGCTAGCTATCAAGTTGTTCTGTGGGCTCTGTACTCTGTGAATAAACTAGAAAAGTGAATCACAGAAAGAACTGTTGGAATCATGTTAATGAGAGATTAGGCTAATGGACAGGGTGAGGCATTGATACTATAACACGATGAGTGTTCATATCCTGGTTAAAAAGCTGTCAATTATAAATGTAAAATAATTTTTTGAACTATTTGCACCTTTTTAAATCGTTGCTATATTTCATAGTTATAATGTTGATGCGAGGTATTGATTCTATATATGAGGTCCTGCTATTTGATATATCTAGCAATTGGAAATAACTAATAAAATATACTTCCGCTAAAATATGAGGCATCCCACTGATGTCAGTGAAGGTGGATTGATAGGGTGGAGTGTTGTTACTGTATACTAACGGGTATTCGAGTCGTGTCTAAACCGCTATTAATATGAGTAAATATTTATTATCAGGGCAGGGCGTAGTATTGATACTGCACCATGTTGAGTGCTTGAATTTTTGTTAAAAAGCAATTAATATGATATAAAATAATTTTCAGAAATATTTGTACCTATTAGAGTGCCTTTATACCTCACAATTTTAAGGTGCATGTGCGGTATTAGGTCTATGTACTAGGTCCTTTTTACGAGATTTTTAGCCGTTGAAAAATAAATATAATAGAGCTCCGATAAATTCTGTGGAAATATGTCAACAACAATGTAGATGGATGGATAGGGTGAAGTGTTGACACTGTATACTGACGGGAGTTTGAGTCCTGGCTGAACAGCCCTCAGAATGGTTTAAATATTTTTTATATATTCAAATGGCTATATAATTTTAATTAGATCATTAGATGCAAGAGAATAAATCATCTTAGTCTGGAGTGACACAAGTTGGATTTACTTTGTAGACAATGCTTTTTTTACATTACAGAGAGTATAATTACTCGTACGTGCTAGGAGTAGAAGTTACGTGGATTTTGAATTGTAAACTTATTTGGTTAATTTGTGAACAGAGTAGGTCTGCTAATTGCTGAAGAACTGGTACTTAAAGACCAAGATTTTTTGCCTTTCACGATCGCGAGATGAAATAGATGATGGCTATAGCCCGCATTAGGTACGTTTTTGGTTCGTGGCATGGTACGAGAGCAGCTCGCGATTTCTAGTAGGATAGACTATTACAGAATAACTGAGAGAATGTGAGATACATGTGATAGATTGAATGGCATGGTGTTGGTTCCTTCTTCTCCCATTCTATTTTGGTCGTTCCTTTGGTCTAGTTAAATATATTGAGGAGATTTGTTGATGTCTGCTCTGTATAGACTCAATCAAACCGCTGAGCAGTGGCTATGAGCTTTATGCTGCAAGGTTCAGGGTACTGAATGTACTGCATTTATTGGAGTGGTATGGCCTGGTCTTGAAAATCATGATCAAAAGATTATGGAATTATATAAATGTATGCACTGCCATAAGGAGAGCGCTATAGAAGAAGGTTCTATATCAGGATTTTCTAATACATACTTTTTGGTTTCATGAGAACTGAGGTAACAGACTGTATTTAAGGCTATTCAACAACAATATGTTGTATCGTTAGACACATGCATTAGATGATTTTATTGGAAAAAAAGTACTTTGGGTTTTGATTTGAAAATATAGTTGAGTTGAAAATAGTTAATTTCATAGTATATGGTAGAACATGTAGATGTATAACAGATTTTATGTCAAATATCTATTTAGTTTTATAGATAACACATGTCATTTCAGAAGATTATATCGGGGTTACAAGAAAGAATGGAAACTGGAAAATTTGAAAGATTTATTTGATTCATAACATTTGGAGGTACATTTAAATGTCAAAATAAATAAATATGCATAAAAGAAGTAAGAAGAAATTAATAATGCTGTGTGAATTACATTAAATAAGGACGTTACCCAGTCCCACAACTCCAAAACCATTTTATAAAATCCATACTTAACATAAGAAGTATACCCTGGCCCCAGATTACAGTCTATTTTACTATTTTACTGATTTTTATCTAAATAGATTTACCCTCATAAATCCAATTTGATTGTGATATGGTGGATCAAATTATGGACTCAGGATGAGTTTATAATACTTTAGGTATATGCTATATATTATCTCTCTGCGTAGAACAGTAGTGCAACTAGAGTGCCAATGAGAGTAAATCGCTTTTCAAATATAAAAATGAATATGTTATTAATGGTTTAAAAGTGTTGGCAAGGAATGCTATTGCCCATTACATGTACATTGCTAAAACGATGAATTCTGATGTGTTGTATTTGTGTGAACTTAACATGTTAAGAAAGGTGCAGTTCATTCCAAACAGTTGTTGTAATCTTTTCCTTCTTTCCCTTCCTTCGTGCAGATTGTATTTGTTTTTGTTTCATTTTAGATTTTCTATTTCTTCACTTTCCTTTTTCTTAATTTTGTGTATAGCTAACTGATGATATTCATATATAATTTTGATTTATTTTCGTTTTATTTTTGTGGTCTTCGATGTAGAAAACTACTAACATATATCCAGCTTTTAATTTGTTAAAAAAAATTGTTACAATTTTTTTTGTTCTAACATGTGGTGTCGACACTAAGAGAATACATCTTATGTTTTTACATAACAGTCGTGAAGAAGCGAGAAACATGTGTTGGCTTAACTGTGGATGTCTTGTCCTTAAATGAAGAATTTTGAATAATGTTTGAAATGAAGAAACTTTGAGATAAAGACTTTATATGGACATCTTCATTGCTACGTGTGTCCGTCTCAGTACACGAGCTAAAGTGGACCATAGGGATTATTCCCTGTGAGGGTAACGGGGATCTGAGAACCAGCGCCGGGCTAATATTCTATTTTCCCTGTGTGAACTTATATATATATATATTCACTGAAAAAACCACAGGTTTCAGGGACGTTATAGTTAGTTGACATTTTACTCGTACAAAACCAGAGAAATTCCGCCGTTATAGTTAGTTCAGCTAACTATAACTCGCGCCCCGGCAATGCACTGCTGATGACGTCACATATTACATCATTCATGACATGGTCAGTGACATCACAGATGACATCACAGATGACATCTCAAATGACATCACTGATGACATCACTGATGACATCACCCAGTGACTGTGTGTTTCTATAAAGTTTAAATATGTTTTAAAAATATATGCTAAGGTGTATTGAAGAATGAGTGGGTGTATAAGTGTCTGGATGGAGGATTTAGTAGGTGTGTGATTGACTGTACAAGTGAGTGATTAAATGTGTCTTACTGAATGCATGGGTTAGTGACTGATACAGACATTCACACAGTTTAGTTTGTCAGTTGGTGTGTAAGCGGTTGCATGGGTTGGTGAGTAGCTAAAGGAGGATCTATATGGGTTATTGATTGGTTGTCTGAGTATTTGTATGGGTGCCTCAGTGACTGTGTGGGCAGGTGGGGGAGGGTGTGACTGTGCATAGATGTGTGAGTGGGTGATTCAGTGGGTGTATGAGTTCAAGAGTGCATCTGTGAAGGGATGTATGGGTTGGTGAGTGTGTGTTTGGGTGTGTTGGTGAGTGAATGGATGCTTCAGTGGTACATGTGTGAGTAACTGCATATGTGAAAGGCAGTATATGTGAGTATTGGAGTGTATTAATGACTATATGTGAGAGTGAGTGTTTGTGAGAATGGGTGTATGGATGAGTGTGTGCTTGAATTAGTTATTGTATAAGAGTGTAAGTATGTGTTAGTATATGTTTGAATAAGTGAGGTGGTGTGTGTATAACTGTATAGGTGAGTAAATGGGTGTGATTGATTCTTTGCATGACTGACTACTTGTGTGAGTAACTCTATGGATGAGTGGCGGTGTGTGAGTGTCTGTATAGATATATGAGTGCATATGATAATGCCATATTGATGGCTGTGTGCATGTATGAGTGACTGTATGGGTGAATGAGTGGATGTGTGTGTAGACCTAGCAATTAGTGAGTGGGTATGTACTGACTGGTATTGGCGTGTCTATGGTTTCGAAAATGGTAGTCTGTATTTTAGAGTGGGTGTATCAAAGGTTATATTAGGGTATGAGGAGGTGCATCAGATTATCACATGCATGATATCATCAGTGATGTCATCAGTGATGTCACTGACCATGTCATGAATGATGTAATATGTGACATCATCAGCAGTGCATTGCGGGGTGCGAGTTATAGTTAGCTGAACTAACTATAACGGCGGAATTTCTCTGGTTTTGTACGAGTAAAATGTCCAACTAACTATAACGTCCCTGAAACCTGTGGTTTTTTCAGTGAATTTCTAAGGTTTTTTAAATGCTAATTTCTAACTATAACGTCCCTGAAACCTATGGTTTTTTCAGTGAATTTCTAAGGTTTTTTAAATGCTAATTTCTAACTATAACGTTTTTAAAACCTATGGTTTTTTCAGTGAATTGCTAAGGTTTTTTAAATGCTAATTTCTAACTATAACGTTTTTAAAACCTATGGTTTTTTCAGTGAATTTCAAAGCTTTTATAAATGCTAATTTCTAACTACAATGTCCCTGAAACCTATATTGTTTTTAAGTAAATTTAAAAAACAAACGTGCATACTTTTTGTAGTGAAAAACTAACTGTAACAGTAGTCTGTTATAAGTTATAATTTAACAATGTTTAAAACTTAATTAGCACTAATTAACATCTAAGTGTGGAAAAAGTGTGACGCAGCAGCTATGATACCTGACTTCGAACAACAGCGTTCACAGTTCGATTCCCAGCTCCGGCGGCACGTTAGCCCACCACTATGTCACTGTGGGCAATACCTTGCTTAATCTTCCCGACGCCCCCGAGCGCCGGGACACCTCTCTGGAGGTAGCTGTACGCTTTACAAATACTGGCATTTTTTTAATTTAAAACCACAGTGATGAGAAATATTAGCACGTATTTTTTTTTTCTTCTATTCTGAACGATATTTTTTTTATATCTTCTATTTAGAATTACGGCAATTAATAGATGTTTTTAGTCACGAGAAAGGAAATGACACGGTTTGCCGGGTAACAGTTTTTAAGCTCTCCAACGTATTTAAGGAGCTTATACGTGTGAGGATCGAAATCGAAACCTTTACCGCTTCACATTTTGTAACTTTTCCCAACACGTGCACAAGTTAAACAGTGAAAACGTGAGCACGTGTCAACTGTAAAACGTGACATCTAAATGGGCGGAAGCGCATGTTCCTTCCATAGACTACTCAATAACCAAAAAGTATATAAACCACACCCGTTGATCGATTAGTTTTGTTTTTGCGAGTTATTTACGCGTATCCCTTCTGTGATGCAGGTTCCGTTTTCTAGCGTCGGATTCTTCTTTTGCAACAACAAAACATATTACGGAGTTGTAAGTTGTTTGATTATGGCATAGCAGATATTTATAATACGTAGCTATTTGTGATTATTTAAAGATTTGTATTTAGAAAAAAGTGTTATTGATTGTTTTTGCCATTTATATGTAACGTCAGCAGCTTGTATTCAGAAACAGACAGAATAGAGAAAACACTTCCTTTTCTGGCTCCTTTGAGCTCATATATTGTGACTTTGTATATTATAATATTGACACTATACTTGACCTCAGAGGTGTTGGTGACCCGTGGGCGCGAAGACTAAAGATTTATATGTAACGTCAGCAGCTTCTGGTTCTTACTCTGTTTCCCCCCTGGGATCATATAGTGTGAGTATGTATATTGTAATATTCACATTCATACTGACCTCAGTGGAGTTTATGACCCGTCGATGCGAAGACGAAAGATTTCGAAGTCCCGGAGAAAAGAAGCTTTGAACATATTCACCGCTGGAAAATATTTCGTTATTCATCTTGTTTTGTGTTCATGACTTTATTTTCCTTTTCCTATTGCCTGGCATCAGTGACACTCTGTATATTATAGTACAGTGTCATTTTTTCAGACAACAAGAGTTGGAGATTTGTTGGTGCCAGGAGTAAACCATCTGAAATACAGCTTGCTGACCTTTATAACTTACTTGATCAGATATTTTTTCAGTGAGAATATTTTTCGGAATTGCACTTTAAAAAAAGATTGTTTGCATAGATACTTTCTTACTGAATGCCTTTGATAAACCCTACATTTCTGAATGATATTTTGGTATTTCTCTTTTTCTCTGTTGTGGTTCCTATTCTCCTTCTCCCTATAGAATATAAAGGAATAGTAGTGTATATTATACTACTATCCTATATGTTCTTAAAGGAGTACGTGATCTCTTAGTGGTGCAGTGAGCGACCTCTAAGCACTACGACAGAACTTTCCTGAGTTCTACAGAATAGAAATTGTAAAAATGTTGATTTTTTTGTTGTGGTCCTTATTCTTGTTCTCCTGTGGAATACTATAAAGACACCCTGTATATTTTAATACTGTGACTTTATAGTAGTTCAAAGGGGTTGGAGATCTATCTGTGCGAGAAATTAACAACATATACTACAGTTATTTCCGTTGATAACTTACTACCTCACAGTTTGTAACACTGCTAATGTTTTATAAAGAAGTAGTTGCTAAAAAAATTTGTATACATAGTGCTTCATTTAATATTTTGATAAAGCGTACATTTCTATGTAATATGACGTAATTTGTGTTTAACTGTTTTTTACTTGTTATTGTTGTTGTGACCTGAGATGATGTAGTGCGGGAGTGTTTCTTGTAGCACTTTTCTACTTTATCTAAAAGTAACTGATGCCCTTTTATATTAACAAGAATATGGGGCAACACTTTTACAAACTATAGGCGACAAAAAAAAGGGAGGGTGTGGCCACGCTTAAGGGATATTTTATGAATTGCGTTTTTATTTGTCACCCCTCTCATATATACAGCTTCACTTTCCTAAGAAAGTATATTTGTGATTGCCTAATAAAAACTGTTTCAAACCTAGACTGAAATTTTTGCAGCGCAACCACACCTCCCCGTCAGAAAAGTAAACACCACATTCTAAGTAAATAGTGCTCCTGGGAAGTATCCCACCCGCGGACTTAATAAAAAGAAGGCCGCAACACACTCTGTTATTTTCCCGCCGTGATTTGTAGGCCCCACGCAAATTATATAAATGGCCCTTAAAATATATAAAAAACAATTTTTACCTTCACAGTCCCTGTCCACCACCTTGTGACCACTGTACAGAGTTAATAGTGTTCCTACCCTCCCCTCTACTACTTTTTTTTCCCGTACTCCTTTGAAGTGCGTCACAAAATGGCTGACAACAGTGAACCGTTACCAGCCAATAAGGAGCAAACTTGAACTCGGAACCCTTTAGCCAATAAAATGTCTATGGTGTTCCGCAGAGGGGGAGGGAATGGCTGCCAACACTTCTACTTTTAATGCTTCACAGCCAATGAACATTAAGCTTGGGAAGGTCCTGCTTGGAAAACGTTACCCAATCAGATGTCCCTGATACTCCGCGGAGGGGGAGGGAATCACTGACAACACTTCTACTTGCAATGGTTTACAGCCAATGAACATTAAGCTTGGGAAGGTCCTGCTTGGAACACGTCAGCCAATCAGATGTCCCTGCTACTCCGCGGAGGGGAAGGGAATGGCTGGCAACACTTCTACTTTCAATGGTTCGCAGCCAATGAACATTAAGCTCTGGAAGGTCCTGCTTGGAACATGTGAGCCAATCAGATGTCCTTGCTACTCCGCGGAGGGGGAGGGAAGGGCTAGCAACACTTCTACTTTCAATGGTTCGCAGCCAATGAACAATAAGCTCGTTGTTGGAACACCTCAGCCAATTAAACGTTAATTTTGTTCCGCGCACAGGGACAGAACACGCCCTCCCACATAATATTAAATTTCCTCTAACAAAGTGACACTATCCGTGATAAAAGTGAACACCGCATTATAAGTAAACATTACTGCGCATTATATTAAAGGAAGGCCGCAATACGGCGCATTGTTATTTTCCCGATATGATTTCCACAAGCCTACTGAACATTGCCGCAATACCGCGCATCGTTGTTTTGCGGACGTGATTTCCACGGCCTACACAACATTCACACTACCTGTGTGTGCACCCTACACACTGCTTGCCGCAATACGGCGCATTGTTTTCCCGACAGGATTTCCAGAGACAACGCAACCTTGCCGCAATACTGTGCACCATTGTTCTGCGGACGTGATTTCCACGGCCTACGCAACATTCAAACTCCCTGCCTCTGCACCGTACAGACTGCTTAAACTAAGTCCACAGTGTTCCTTCTATACCTTCTTATACAATTTTTCTCTTTTTTTCCCCTACTCCTTTCAACTGAGTGACAAAATGGCTGCCAACACTTCCTAGTTTCAACCGTTTACAGCCAATGAGCCGCAAGCTTGTGCTCGTAACGCCTCTGCCAATCAGATGTCAGAATTCTCAAATATCGATATCTATAAATTTTTATATTTCTCAAAAACTACTGAACGGATTTACACCATTTAAACAAAAGCGTGCTTTCTGGACCAAGACCTTTCTCCCTCCCAAATTTGGCGTAATTCCGTTCAGCAGTTTGACCTGTAGCCTTGTCTAAAGTTTCCTATGGAAATTGCATGGGGAAAACACGTTTTGGGACCCCCCTTTTTTCTCAGCCCCTTCTTGACGAATCACCCCCAAACCTTCAAGATAGATCTGAAAAAAGAATTTTTGGGGAAAATTTCGTAAAGATTCGTCAAACAACGCCAAAGTTATAAGCAAATCAAAAAATGCTTTTCCTATGGAAACTTGGTCCTAACTATAACTACCTATATATATATATATATATATAGAGAGAGAGAGAGAGACAGAGACAGAGACAGAGACACACACACACTATAGTACCACAAAAGCTGTAGCAAAGGGCACCAGCTTTTACAAGGGCAGAGGGTGTGTAGCACAGGGAAGAATAAAAAGAGTCTACAGCAAGGAGAGGTTTTAATACATAGTGCCTTTAACCATATGTTTTTTGTTTTTGATCGCATATGTTTTGATTACGGTATTTCAGCATTTTAAAAAATGCTTGATTTGATTGTTTAGGAATGTCTAAGAGGCATAATTTACTTTTTCCCGTTTTTTTGCGGGAATCCTCTGCAATAGGAAGTTTAAAAATACATAGATAAAATCATTGATGTAGAGTTATTCCTATGTAATATACTCTTTCATCAAAACCCATTAGTGTAAATATTTTTTTGAAACTGATTCACTGCTCTTATTTCAGAGCAGTGCAAAAATGGGTTTTGTGTTTTTTCACTCTTCTGATTACAGAGCAACAAAACATCAGGTCCAAAGCATGAAGGGTACAAGGGTGAGTCATTGCCTCCACTGGGTCTGTGGAAACCCCCAGTAGCAGATGGAATGCGGGTGCCACCCTATACCACCAGTTGTTGACTCCCTGCCAGGCATGGGTCTCTGCAGGCCCCTGCTGACAGGGAACTAGAGGCTGCTTTCTTTGTGGTGCAAGCTCTCTACTCCAAATATAAAAGCAAGTATCAGGGCTCCAGACAGGGAGGGGGAGAGATATGGTCAGATTCATAGGATACCAGGTATGGATTGTTTTTCAGACTACGACGGGGAGCGGTAGAGGTATACCAGGTTGTTTGGGAAGGAGGCAGGACACTGGATGTGTGCTTTTTAAAAAGAATAATATGGTGTAGAGGGTGGTACTGATGGAAGAAAGGGAGCATGGCAGGAGGCCATGAATTATTTTTTTGTACCTGGGGGCTAAGGGTGGTGGGGAAAGGAGGGTGGCAAGTATGTATACTTTTTAAGGTAGAAGGGAGGAGGCAGAGTGAGGCAAAGTCATGTTGTGGATGGCTTCATGATGGCCCCTCTGACACTGCATAGCTGATCCATTGATCAGAACGCAGATGGGAGCACACAGCCTCACCTCCCAGCACAGTTCGTTCCTTAGCATTGTGGTAAATGCAGTTCACAGTAAATGCTTACTTGAATATTAGCTGTAATGTTTCACCAAAGTTGGTGCAGGTTAGTGCTGTAAATCTCTAGACATGTGTTTCTGGATATTATCCTTTATCAGTAGAGATTAAAAAATGAATTTCATCAGGGGTTGCTGAGAAAGCTGCCACAATCCTCTCATTGATAATTTAGAGACAGGTAGTTGTCAATAACTGAGTTTTCCAACACATGGGTCCAAGTGTTAATAGAACATGTGAGCTTCTCTTTCGTTATCTATCTGATGTCATGTGGAAGCCCTCAGTGGAAAACAATCCTGTTAATTTAATGCAAGAATTGATCAACACTATAAATAAGTATTTTTCACATCATGTCAGATTCTCTCCATTGTACTGATTGCCATGTGCAGACAGGCACCCGCTGATGAATTCCCCGCCAATTACCAGACCCTAAGAGCAGAGGACAGAGGTCACAGACAAACAGGCCTGCCACAGGAGCCACTCACGGTGCGATAAGAGAGCCGATGCAAAAATACAATAGCAGACATGACCTAAAGGGAAGTATGCATGCTGGTACCGAAGTAAGGGCAGACAGGGCAACCTATAAGTGTGGGGTAATAAGAGAAGCAGTAAGACCAGTAGGTAGAGGGCCAGGCCATTCTGGGGGTCAGAATAAAAGGGGAGCATGAACATTAAAAAAACTAGAGTGATATAAGACGTGAGGAGTGTTAAAAAAAATAAAACTACACACAGCAATCTTACCATGAGAACATCACCAGTGGGATAGATTCATCAAAGGGAGACAATCCCATTCACAAACCATAGCTATGATAATATGTTTTTTATAAAAGGTGAAGAAGAGTACTCTGAGAATATACATTCTCCCTGGATGATAGACATCTTTACTCAATGGCTATTCGGCGACATCACCACACTTCTGCAAATAATGTGAAGACTCGGTAACCATTTGCCAAAACAATAAACTTTCTTGGATTTTTGTTTTAAAATTATCAGTATTTTTTTGGGAGTGGGGATTGGAGGTAGATGTGGGGAGAAAGGTGGGTTCATTAGAAAATAGTCAAATATTATTGCTATTAAATATGGTCTGCATGGCTCCTTCTGTAACACCGAAGTATGAATGTACTCAACTTAAATTCTGATGCTGTGCCAGGATTAATTATACAGGTCACAGGATCTGTGAACATTTCCAAGCAGGGAACAAGTTGGGGTATGTGTGGGTAGACGGTGTCCACCCACTATTTCCATAGTGCGAACGTCATCCACCCTGCTAAGAAGTTGGGCCCCACTGAAACATGCTGAACTCCTCCCGGTGTAATTTAAGACACCGGGACACAATCAGTACATTGTCTGCTTTCCTTCCTAGCAGCAACGTGCAGGTGTCGAGGTGCTTTCCTATTTCAGATTCCAGCTGGGCCCAAAACAAAGGCCGAATTTAAGGGGGCCATCAGGCCTCCTTTTGTTTGAATATCCTGTCTGGGAACTATCTGGAGCCTCACACCTAGATGCAAATGCAAAAGATGGGAAACAAAGGCACACAGCTTTTTATCACTTCACAAGTACTTAAGAGAGGCATGGTTTTGACTTTACTTAGTCCCTGTATATAAGAGATTTGTATGCACTGTAAAAATGTTAGATGTATTGGTATGTCCAAGTATTTACACAAATAAAAATGTAAATACCACTATTTTGTTTTATTTCTTTTATATCGCTTCTCATCCCAATGCAGTGTGTCAGATCACTTTAAATCACACATACACATTATACATTGACAATAAATTATACAAATGTGTAAATCAGTGTGCAGGATGTGTTACATAAGACAGTGAGGGTTACAAGGTGTAGGAGTTACATGTCCTTCATAGCTCACTGTTCTATAATAGAAGGATTACAATTTATGAACTGCAAGTACCAAAAGGATTTCAGGGTTAAAAACAGTAAGCCACTTACCTATCAAAATAAAATAAAGATATGTCATCTGCATGTTACCTGTTGTGCTTTGCAGGTGACACATTAACCTTCTACGCTACTTTGATTAAAAAATGTGACTAGACAAACCACAGATCCCTCCAGCAAATGTGTTAATCTCCAGAGTTATTTTACCATTATTATATTCCCTGAGATTTACTGGGCACACAATGACCTTGCAGCAGGTGCCTTAATCTCATACAATATTTTAAAATACAGACTTTGCAACCGCTTAATCAGAACAGATTTATTGCCACATTTCTCCTTGTTGCCAATGGAAGAGTTAAAAAAAAATGTATAGTTTGAGGCTAAGATTTTACGTTGGGATTGCTTCACTTTTTTGGTACAACCACAATGCAAAATCTCATTTGTTAAATCTCGTAATGCACTCAAATGTACTCGTGATAGCTAAACATATGTGTGTGGTCTTAAGATCTGATGTCCCTTCTTTGGATGTCACCTTTTGTGAGGTTATGGATTGTGGTGCCACATGCAATGTCACGCACTGTGATGTTATGCTATGTGATGTCACGTGCCATGATGTCACTTACATACTGCCTAACTTGGTTAGTCCCCCTCCACTTCAATCGTTAGGACGTGCCCCTGTTTCCAAGGAAATCAGAGCAATACATGTGGACAAAAATGATAAATGCCTGAAAACGCGCTCTCCAAGGTCATCCTTGAGGTTGGAGAACGATAACAACTCTCATGGTGTGTCTGCCATCCAGGCCAGACTGCACCGTATCTAATCATCAAGATTACAAGACTATGTCAGATGACATATGCTATTGGTGACTGACCTTTTGAAACCAAAGTCATTGAAGAAACAGTGAAGTGCATGAGAAATGAAAGTTAGACACATTGTTCAGCATCTGTGTTCATGTCAGGACTACAAATGTGCTTTAGACTTAAAGGATTCGCACCAGAACCTTGTTGGCCAACAATACATAAGAAACTATGGCTAAAAAGTAATCCTGGACGAGCTTGCAAAAAATGAGCCTCTGAATATTTTCGGGTGAACCTTTTGAAGAGATTTGTGAATATCTGTGGACCAGTTTTGGATCTCAAATATATCCCAATGGACTTGAAAGAAATAATGTTTTCTGCAGTATTTCTGTCATACCAAAGGGTAAATGGTATAACGGAAGGTCTCTCTTCTCCAATGCATCACAGACATAAACAAGCATTTGCAATGCAATCGATCTCGCCTTTGGGACCTTATATGTATTTAGCTCTGCAGCACATTAGCCTGGGTGCTGAAACATCTATTGTTCTTTAACACAGAGGGAAAGTATGCACCAAACTGCGTGACACGCCAGGTATGGGAACACATGGAGAGAAATATTGCCTTCCAGCGGGAAAGGGTATAGTCCAAAGCTCTGTTTTTAATATAAAATCAGGGCCTTCGGTGGTCATGTCACTGAAAATACAAGATTTGAAAACAAATATTATTGTCTACGGGTGCTTGTGAAAGACAATTTCTATGGACTGGAATCTAGAGAATGCTAAAGTGATTCTGGTATTTTACTGACCTCTGCTGGTCGTCTTCTATCAAGAAAGTTAAATAAAGGCAGTTGCCAGAAAAATTAAAAAAAAGAAAGACCCTCAGCAGAAAGCAATTCTGGTATTTTACTGACCTCTACTGGTCCTTTTCTATTAAGACAGTTAAATAGAGGCAGTTGAACAGAAACAAAGTCCCTAAGCGGAAGCAGACAAGTCCTAGGGCTGATCTCCAGAGCCCACAAAGTACATACACATATAAGAATATACTAATATATAAGTATATACTAAAGTATATACAAGAGGTCTCGAATGCTCGACCTAAAAATGCTTAACAATGCATGTGCTAGCCCCACAGTGGCCACCTTGGAATGATAAGAAAATCAATTTCAAAATGGCTGTAGTAGGCATGCATGCAGATGTATGTGTGATGATGCACAGGCAGATATATTGTCTTGAGGATCTAGGCCCTGATAAAGAGTTGAACAAGAGTGGCTGGATGTCAACTCTGCACAAGAAATTAATGTTACTGTGCAGTTACACCCCACCAGAACTGTGTAATTACGAGTTAATCCCCATGGAATAGGGAAATAATTGCAGACCTGTTTTACTGGGTGGGATTCTGTATGGTATTGCCTGTTCTATGGGGATAAACGTTCACACAACCACCTGTTTAGAGCAGGTGGTACATGTGACCTGGGAGTCAGGTGTGGGGTAGGGGTGGATGGAAGGTTGGTGGAATGGTAGAGGGGGAAGGGGATAAAGTGTCCTCACAAGGGGGAGGATTGCATGCTTCCCCCGTGAGGTAAAAAAGGTTGGGTGGGAACAGGGAATGAGACTTAGCTGCAGAAGCCGCGAGCAAATTTATCATCCATTATTTACATACTGTAATATCTAGTCTAGTGATTCCTCATGAACACCTGGCCAGTCATGATCAGGTGCAGTGGAATTCCATATGGTCATTCTGTTCTGCCTGAATCATAATCAGAAAAAAAGGTGTAGGGAGGCTGCCTGCAATAAGTCTAACCACTGGAAATCGGTCGGAGTAGCACTCCAACCCATCATTCTTTTGCTCACCATGCCACCTCAGTTAGGACCCAGCCAAATGCAAATCAGTCTTGACCCTGTTCCTCATGGGAACAGTCCAGCCTGAACTGCCAAGCCAGGTTCTCCCTGAACCGGAACACAACCAACCCAGGGCCGGTTCTGACCTAGTTTTGGGCTCATCAGCCGGGTATGGCTTGGTTCCACTGACACAGTGAGAATGGGACCCACATCTGGGCATACCCATGCCACTTAGGACGGTACATGAAACAGACAAAAGGTGATGGGAAGTTGCTTGTAATAAGTCTAACCACTGGCAATTGCTCGGGGTAGCACTCCAACCCCTCGTTCTTTTGCTCACCATGCCACCTCAGTTTGGACACAGCCATATGCAAATCAGTCTTGCCCCTGTTCCTCATGGCCACAGTCCAGCCCAAAAAGACAAGCCTGGTACTCCCTGAACCAGAACACAAGCAATCCAGGACTGGTTTCACCCTAGTTATGGGCTCATCAGCCGGGTACAACGTGGTTCCAGTGACACAGTGAGCATAGGACACACACCTGGGCATACCCATAATCAGGGCCTAACTCGTAATTGCACAATACTGACTGGGTGTTACTGCATGGTAGTGTTAATTTGATTTGCACCCTGCCAGTACCGTGCAACTCATAATCAATGCCAATGTGCTCAATGCACACCAAATGATTTGCAAACATGGCTTCATTTTGCAATGTAGCTGATGCACTAATCAATTGCATCTCCAAAGGTTCACTCACATGAGGTCACAAAATCTCCCGTCTCATGAGTATTAATGACAGGAGGCATTTTGTTTCCCCTGCCCGTGAATGCCAGGATGGAGGTCTGCGAAGGACATCAGAACTCCATCCCTCCATTCACGTTCTTCTTTTTTCTTAAGCAACCCTTGTCTCTTAGTTGTATTTTTTGTAAATGGCCACTTGAAAGAAAGAACCTCTGTTGATCATGCCTTGATCTCCTGAATCACTGTCAGCTCCCCATGAGGCTACTGGCTATAATTCTCAAAAGGGAAGCTGTCCTGTGGGTATAGGTTCTTCATTATGATTCAGCTACTACCTAAAGATCAATTTTGGTAACAGAGGAATGGTTTGTAACTTTGACCGCAGTCTCAAACCATTGACAAATTGCATTGCTACTAGCAAATAGAAAGGGGGATGCCCCTTTCACAAACTAACTTTTGTACATTTCAACAAAGCTTTTTGTAGTTGCAAAGCTTGTGAAGCTTGCCACAGGCCCCTACTGCGGAACGCAATCTTGCACTCACTCAGGGTCTCAATAAGTGTCCACTCGTACAAGCACACCCAAGACGCAGACTTATACTAACTCAACCTCATCCTTCACTCACTGTCTCACAATGCATTCACTCACACAAGCTCACCCATGGCACTTAATCAAAGCAACTATTTCATGCACTCACTTACTGTTATAACAAGCAAGCACTCACAGCAGCTCATCAAGAACTGCACTCATTCACACCAACCCACTGAAGCATTTACCCGCTGTCTCACCAAGCGCCTCTTCACAGTAACTCACCCCAAGATACTCAGCTCATACATATTTATTTGAATAAACTCACAAAAATAAGCTGGAATGATAAAGATCTCTCCCATCAACACACACGCATTCACTCTGTACACCCACTCACCCTTGCATGTACATAGCCCCCACTCACAAAACCCATTAACAGACTACAGCATTCACTTTCTATCTCACCAACTCCCACTCACATCAACTCATCCTTGGCACACACTCATGTACTCACATAAGCTTACTCAGGCATATAAAAAGTGGAACTGAAACATGCATTCATAGTAACTCAAGCATGACCTTCCCTGATGCACTCACAGCAATGTACTCATGCACCCACTCACACTACCTCGCAGAAGAACCACCCTTGTGCACTATTTCACATCAACATACTCATGCATTCTCTGATACTCACCCTCTAACCTTGAACTGACTCACTTCAACACACTCAGGCTCATGAATTCTTGGCAGGCTGGCATAATGCTGTGAGGCAGGCAAGTGGTAGATCAACAGGTGGTCTGAAGAGTCGAGTCATGGGGCAGCAGGAGATGGATATTAGAAAGTGACAGAGAAGTAAGAGGTAGGAATGAGGCCGATCAAGGGAGGAGAGGTGCATTAGGAGGTGTGAATGTAAGAAGAAAAGTGCATGGCCAAGTGGAGGAGCATCAGGAGGTGGGAGGGAGTGAGTGTAGGGATCATTAAGAGATCAGAAGGAGTTTTAAATGAGGAGTAACAAGCAGTTTGAGGGAGCTGAATGGGGATTCTCCATGTTTGACCAGCAGCACCTCCAAATGCTCATACCAACTCACTTAGGACCCGCTCTCATGCACTCACAGCAATGCACTTATGCATACGTCAACTATCTCACCATGCACCCACTCACATCAGATGATCTATGACCCCTACATACAGCAACACACTCACAGGCTCAATTACTGTGTAAGAAAGAGCTCCCTCACAGCAGCTTTCACAAGACCCTCACACAGCACTCAAATCAACACACATTATTCACTCATTGCTCAGCACTTACACCTGCTTACCTGTGGCCCTCACTTACATCAACACACTCATGCACTCACTCAGTGTCTCACCAAGCACCCACTCACTCCAGCTTACTCTTGACACTCACTCATGCACTCAGTAACAAGATTAGGGTTGGGTGGAATTTCAATTACACCAGAGTAATCAGAGTAATTTCAGTAATTCCGCATCACTGTGTGACATGGAATTGCCAATAATAATGCGATTATGCATACTTGCATAATTGAGAGTCTTTTCGGGGAAAAACCCTAACCCAAGTGCACAATTACGCTATTCTTCTTCAGTTGCATTTAGCGCTATTTATTAGCACAAAATGGATGCTCATGTCCATTTTGGACGAGAGGGTGCATTTTGCGCTAAACAAATAGTGCTAAATGCCTGAAGTAAGTTGGGGGAAATCCTACCCCAAGTGCTCATTTAGTGCTATTTTGTAGTGCAAAATGCATCTTTGCTTCCATTTTGGATGTTAGAGTGCATTTTGTGCATAGAAAATAGCGCTAAAAGCCAGGAATATGTTGGGGGGGGGGGAAATGCTACCCCAAGTGTGCATTTAGCGCTATTTCGTAGTGCAAAATGCATCTGTGTGTCCATTTTTAATACAAAGGGGCATTTTGCACTAAGAAAATAGGGCTAAATGCAGAATTACTCTTCTTGCATAACTCTGCATAATCTTGCAGAATGTTTGGGTAACTCTGTGTGATTTTTCTACACGCTCATTGTGATTTCGCTACACTGAATTACATGAGTTATGCCCAAATCTAAACAATATCAATTTACCCTTGCATTTACTCACTGTTACAACATTTACATGGAAACTAACTTAAGCATGTTGCCCACTCATGCATTTACCGAAAAGCACTTAGGCACACCAATTTAAAAGCACAGATAATAAAAGCCTGCTGGTACACCAAGAAGGCTCTGATCCTTGGTCTGCAGCTGTGGTGTGAATTACTATACGAGGATGACAGTAAAAGGTGGGAAGGAGAAAGCAAAGGAATAGCAAGAGTTGGGATTGGAGCTGAAGGTGGGGAACAATCAGGTGGGTGAAGGTCCAAGTGCGTCAGATGCAGGAGGTGTGAAAGACAAAATTAAGGAACAGAAGGAGGTGGGATTAGAGATGAGGGAAGGTTGGGGCGCATCTGGAGGTGTGAAGGACTGAGAGAGTGATCGGCAGAAGGTGTGAGGAGTTGAGCGAGGGCATGTGGAAAGATCCACGGCTGTCTAGCAACAACTCCATTTTCTCCACCAAGCACTCCCATGACCCTACCTCATGCACTCATGCACTCACCTAAGCTAATGCAATTTTGCATTCATTCAGCTTTCCCACAATGGACCACAACACCAGCTGATCTGTGACCTTGAGTCACAGCTACGCAGTTGTTCACTCTCTCACAAAGCACATGACTCAACACACATACACTTTCACTCACTATACACCCACTCATATCAACTCACCTATGGTCCTCATGCATATACTCACATCAACACATTCCCGAATTAATTTACTGTCTCAGCATGCAACAATTCATACCAACTCTCTATAGTCACACCCTCTTGCACTCATTGACACCAATGCACTCTTGCATTCATTCAGTTTTAACATATACACTCTCACACTGTGACCCTCGCTCATGCACTCACTCACATATGCATATTAAAAGCATAATTGACAAGCACTGACAAAACCAATAGGTCTCATCTTTGGAACATTTTGGCTTTGCCAATGGTTTTAGCCATGCTGTACAGCATCCCTGGTGCTGTTCAGAATGGCTAAACAGAAAAAAAGCCTATGATGTGGCCTGCTGCATCATTTTGTAAGCGTGTGCACCAAGCATGTGGACTCATACTAAATGACTTACAAGGTTTTTTTTCTTTTTGTTTACTGATCTGAAATGGATTGGTAAACAAAAAAAAAGGAGCACATGTGGGTGGGGGAAGCAATGTGAGTGGGAAGAAGAAGCACAGAAGGCTGGGGTGTGGAAGCAACAGGTGACAGGGGAAGCAACGTGCTGGCATGCGGAAGCAAAACAAGGGCATGAGTGGGAGAAGCAACAAGGAGTGCGTGTGGAGGGAAGTAAACGGAAAGAGAGGAATGTGATGTGTGGGACAGCAAACAGATGGGAGAGGGCAATGTGGAGTTAAGGGGGGAAGAAACACATGAGGGCAAGAGGAAGAGAGAAGGGGTGGGTAGAATGATACGAGCAGAGAAAGAGCAACACAAGCATGGCAGAGTACACATCAGAGACAGCAGGAAAGCACATGCACTCTTGTGGAGTGCTTAAGCAAAAATAAAAAAGTAACACCAGAAAACGTCAGCAGACGAAGGGTACAAGTAGTGCATCCAAGCTTTAGGGAGGGACATATGGACGAAGCAGAAGCAGAGCCCACACAAGCTAAGGAATAAGAAGCAAGCAAAGGAGTGTGACAATGAAACCAATCAATGGCAAACAATAGACGGGCTCTAAGCCCACTGTAAGCTGACAATATGTCTTTCAACAGAGAGTGCACGTGCTGCCTAGAAGGTGAGACTTAAAAATTGTCCAGCTAGAACAATGAGTCAAGGAT
Source organism: Calotriton arnoldi (assembly GCA_963921515.1). Classification (NCBI taxonomy): domain Eukaryota; kingdom Metazoa; phylum Chordata; class Amphibia; order Caudata; family Salamandridae; genus Calotriton; species Calotriton arnoldi. Next base: position 1,885,606 of record CAWUFW010002180.1, read on the forward strand.
CTCATTCGGAGAGGACGGGGGAGTAGCAGCGTGTGAGAAGGTCCAAGTATGGGGATAGCAGCAGTGGGAAGAAGGAAAGTGTGGGGGCATCTGGAGGTATCTGGAGGTGTGACTGACCAAGCAACGAATGTGGGCAAGCAGAAGGAGGTGTGGGGAGAGCTGTTGATCTATTTTGCTACTACTACCATTGGTTCTACATGTTATTAAGCTGAGAATATGTCACCACGTCATGTACATTAGTTCGGGTCTCCTGGCAACACAGAGCATGCCGAACAAAATTCATATATTTTCTCACATTAGTTAAGGTGAAGCAAATATTTGACAAAATTCACCAAGGTTATAACCACAGACCCAATCCCAGAACAACAATTTCACTCCTAAAATTCCCCGTATGGAAATACACTTTCCTACTATCATGACAGATGTGAAAAGCTATATTAAGTAACTCGCCTGGTACAGTACAGACATAATGTGGCATGGGGCATACATCCCCTGCCACCCATCTCCAACAGCTTTCACAGAGGTGAGCACGTTTCAGGCGGGTCACTCTGCAGATTATAGCATGTGGTGCTGAAATAACCAGAGCGGTGCTTCGTATGGCATGCCATGATGAGCATACCGAATGCCACCCTCTCTTGCCTGCTGCGGCAATGGGAGGGTCCCGGGACGTTTACAGGGGACAAGCACAGCTGCAAGCAGAGGTGGATTGGGATCAAAAATAGGCCAGGGCACCCCAAAAAAAGTGGTCGCATTTGCGGATTGCACCTTATCACAAAACACTGCTTCAGTGTTTTAAGTGAAAAGAAGTGAAATGAAATGAAATGAAAAGAAGGAGGGGGGTCTCTAAAAGAGGCATGGCCAAACAAGCAAAACTGAATTATTTCCAAGAAGCATTGTCCATGTGACTGGCCAGAAATCCCATTTCTAACATTGGTTGTCAGCGGTGAGGATAGGACTTTGCGCAGTACCACAGTGACGCATGGTTGCACTACAAACTCTGCATTTTAGACAATCAAGTGTTTGGGGATTTCTCCTGATTTTATTATTTCTCCTCAAAAGTGACATTTTTGAATTGTGTACTCCTGTTGCAGATCGTACACCTAGGTCTCCCGTGTTGCACTTGTGTCTTAGGGCCAGATGTATCAAGGTTGTAACGACCGCGTTGTAACAACAAGCGGGGTGAGGGATGCGGGGTCAAGGTTGTTTACCTGTGGGGGTTAGCGTGCCAAACATCAGGTTCTATTATTGGGCCTTGCAGTGAGCATGTGTTAACGACTGGGTGTTTGGAGACAGAATGGAACCGGCCTACTGAGTTGATAGAGAAAGTATGGGAGAGGGAGGGTACCCACGCCTCCTTTATAATTCAGAAAGGACTAAAGACCTCCCGCCACAGACACAAACAGTTATAAAGGCATGGGGTTTGGCACCAGATACATGGTTTGGGAGGGGAAGCTAACGGAGATGACTCCGTTATGGGAAAGCAAACAACTCCACAAGTTAGACATCCTGCAAAACTTCCATAAATGTAAGCTGTTGGGCTTAGAAAGGCTGGGGATATATGGAGAGGCAGGGCCTACATAACATTTGCAGTTATGCAAAAAGAGTACGAACTAGGACTAGGAGAATGGTTGAGATATCACCAATTGGGACATGCCCTAAAAAATTATATACATGAGAGGACCGTCCTGCCAACGTCATCTCCACTGGAAGACAGACTATTGACAGACCCACTGGCCACTAAAGCCATATCGTGTATATATAGGAAACTGCTTAATAATTCGCCAGACCCCTTGGTGACACTGAAAGCTCACTGGGAGAATGATCTAGGACAGATAGATGATGAGGAATGGACAGAGGCTATACAGGGACCACGGCAGGTAGCGATTTGTGCTCGATTCCGACTCATCCAACTAAAAAACCTACACAGGGTATATTATCCCCGTACTACATTGTACCATATGGGACAAATAGAGAATGGTCAATGCCACAGACAGTGTGGGCAGGAGGGCTCCTTTATTCATTTGTTGTGGGAATGCCCAGTGTTTCAGACATACTGGTGAAACATTGGGAAAATTATGGCAGAGGTGGTGGTGACATAGGTTTTAATTGACCCCAAATGGCTCCTACTGCTGATATCAAATGAGCAATCGTGGCCCAACTACACGAAAATATGGTTAAAACTAGCTGCAGTAGTCGCTAAACGTAATATTGCTAAACAATGGGGGGGGGGGCGGTGGCCCCGCTTGAGGTGGCAAAATGGATCTCGGACCTCGACTGGTGTCAGAAAGCAGAGCACACGATTTATCAAAGCAGAGGGTGCCCGAAGAAATGGGAGAAAATATGGGGGCCCTGGTGTACATACCGAGGCAGGTAACAAATTAAACACGAAATGAGGATGGGGTGGGGGAGGGCTGAAATCGATGTTCTATGTCTATATTTATGTCTACTATGAAACGTAAAATGTATACATGTAACTTGTTCTATGCTTCAATGAACACATAAGTGAATTGTTGAATACTGAGCATGTTAATAAAAAGATGGACAAAATAAAAACAAATGGCAAGTCAGTGGAGTACCTGGGGCACACTATCTCGGAAGATGGCATCAAGCCTAAAAACAGAATAGTAGACTCAGTTAAAATGGCACCATCTCCCACATGCAAGGAAGAACTTAAATCATTCCTAGGCCTGGTGGAATACATGGCCAAATATATATTTTTTTTAAACTTTGCAGACCAGGTGCATCCTTTAAGGATCCTACTCAAAAAGGGAGTCTCAATTGAGTGGAATGAGCAATGCCAAACAGCCTTCAACAAGGTAAAAAACGCTATTGCCAATACCCCACACTAGGAACATTTGATGTTAAGTTTAAAACATTGTTAACGATGTTAAGTTTAAAACATTGTTAACCACTGATGCCAATATGAAAGGGCTAGGAGCATCCTTATCCCATATAATCAATGGGAAGGAAAAAATCACCAGTGGCAGAACTTAGAGGACTTTGTTATATGAATAAAAAAACATAGATTTTAAGCGTCGATAACACTGAAAGATGCAGAGTTAAATTACTCCATCATTGAAAAAGAAGCATTGGAGTGTTATTGGGTCATTAACCATTTTAAGTTTTGCGTCAATAACACTGAATAATGCGGAATTTAATTATTTCACTATTAAAAAAGAAGCATTTGCGTGTTATTGTGCCATAAACGATTTTATGTTTTATTTGTGGGGTATACCGTTATCCTTAGGACAGTTCATAAACCCCTCATTCCAATATTTTTCACCAAAAGTATTGAGAAATCTACACCCCGTAAATCTAAATGGGTATTGGGATTGCAAGGATACAACTTTAACATTGAATTTGTTCCAGGGATGAGAAACTAAGTAGCAGACTGCTTGTCCCACATGCCTATAGAAAGGGTTAGTCAGGAAATTAACCCTCCAGAAGAAGCCATTCTTTCCATAGAAGTTCTTTCAATTTATAAGGAAGAGTGAGAGCAGTTTGACAAAGATGATGGCCCCTAGCATCAGTCAAAGACAAAATAATTAATGATTGGCCTGATAAATATAAGGAATAATCAGAAAGTCTCCAACCATATTGGAATGTTAGAGATGAGTTATATATTATGGGAAATATGGTTTTAAGATCCAACAAAATTGTCCTGGGATGCCGGTGAGGCAACACTCCTTTAAGTATCTTGAAATTCACATCTCTTGCCTCCATGACCTAGCCTGGTCCCTCATTTTTCAGTCCCCTACGTCGACTTTAGAGAGAGACTTGCGCAAGTGGACCCGCCTGCCGCTGAACCCGATTGGGCGTATTGCCATCTTTAAAATGAGGTAAAAATGTAAATGTAAATCCGTATTTGTAAAGCGCGAACTACTCACCCTTATGGGTCTCAAGGCGCTGGGGGCCGTCGTGGAAATTAAGTGAGCTATTGCCCAGAGTCACATGGTGCTGAGCTGAGCTGCCGCCGGAGCCGGGGATCGAACCGTGAGCCCTGTGCTCCAAAGTCAGCTGCCCTGGCCGCTGCACCACACCTCTCCACTAGGTCTCTCTCATGCTATCCCTATGCTCTCTCAAATTACCCTCATCCAATCCCTCAAACATGTTTTCGGCCACTGACCTCGAAGATGACGGCCTTCTTTTGGGCAGGGGATGGCTCAAAGTGGCCTTTGCCTGGGCGAGAAAGTCCCCATTATATGGCTGTGCACGGTCCTAGTAAATGAGTGGTTTACCGGGGGATGGGATGATTTTGCGCATCAGCTTGAACTGCACCGCCTGGGCCTTGATGCTCTTTTTGGCCTGCTCTATGGCAATCCGATGTCTCCTGCCATTTCCTCCTGTACCCGGGTGACATTGCATTGCTGGAGAGTGGCTCTGCGCTATATCCACTGGAATCGTCGCATTACAGGCATGACCCTTCTGTGCAGGGGACCTGGCTCCAGCAGGTGGCTGATCTCCAGGGGTTCGCCCAGTGGGACAGAATAGGAATTGCGTACTTGGGGGATGTTTACAGAGGAGGGACCTTGATGTCCTTTCAAAAGCTGCAGGCCAATACTGCCTTGCCTTCACATATTTTTTTGTTACCTTCAATTACATCATGCCTTACTTGTCTACCTCTTGGTGGATACCCAGGTACGCGTGTATAGTTCTCTGGAGGCGTAGTTGTTAAAGGGAAGATTGGGCAAGGGAGCCATCTCCACAATCTATCGCTCCTTGATAATTAATGCACCCGATGGCTTCCTCCATCTGCGGAACAGGTGGGAGGGCCGGGTGGGTGAGTTTGATGATGACGATTGGAGGAGGCATGTCTGGCCCAAAAGGAATTGCCAATTTCCTTTTAGTTTTGAATGGTTCAAATCAACTACCTGCATGCAGCATATCTGACCCCCCAGTGATTACAGCAGATGGGCCTTGTGGCTCGGGCCACTTGTGCGAGATGTTCTCTCCCAGCCATAAAATTCTTCTATATGGTCTGTTCCTGCCCAGCCCTATCATCCTTTTGGAGCAGGGTGGATGATGAGATCTCTGGGGTGCTGAGCCGCTACACTGACTTGAGTCCTTGGGTGGCCCTACTGGGGCTTTCATAGAAGTGGCCTCCTTGGTGGCCAAGCGGGACATTGCCCGAGCCTGGAAGCAGCCAGATCCCCCTTTGCTTGCACTCTGGAAGAAGGGAGTGGACTGGTGTGTGTGCTAGGAGAAGCCAATTTATGAAGTGAGGGGTTGCCCCCCAAAACATTAGAGGATATGGGGTGGGTGGTGGGCATATCATGGACTACAGATGAGATTATGTTGTTACTTACCAGTGTGAATGTTCCATGTTATGGTCTGATATGAAAAGTGATGTTGTTTCTTGAATGTCGGTGGATGCTGTCACAAACAGTTAAACCTAACAAAATGTGATTATTAAAAAGATCCACCAAAATTGTACCTCCAAGCAACATGTGTGATCACATTATTGAAATTGCCCATGAAGGTCATTTAGGGAGGAGTGTGACCAAGAGTAAAATCAGAAATGATTACTGGTTCCCCTACATGGATTCTATGGTAGAGAATAAAGTGAAGGACTGCCTGGCATGCAGCTCTAGTGACAGGTCCAAAGTCATTCGTAAAATTTCCCTTATCCCTGTAGCTGTACCAACCAAACCATGGGACAAACTAGACCTGATCATCATAGGGCCCATATATTTGCTTAAAGTAACTAACAAATACATGATCGTATTGGTGGATTATCATTCTCATTGGGTCACTACTAAATCAGTAAGTAACATTAACACCTCTACACTGAAAGAATTTTTATGAGACACATTCTTTAAAGAAGGAATTCTAGTACCATTGTTACTGATAATGGGGCACAGATCACCTCCGAAGAAATTACACAATTCCTTAAAAACCTGTCTATTTATCACATAAAAACCCCACTCTATTGTCCAAAAGCCAACGGACTGGTAAAGAGAGTAAACAGAATGGTTAAAGAGGCTTTACAACTGGCCCATAATGCAGGGAACCAGTAGACAAATCAATGAGGAGAATGTTGTGGTCCTACCACACCACCGCAAATGCAGCTATGGGAGTATCTCCTTTTGTCTCTTTGCAAGGAAGGAATCCAGGTTCTAAATTTACACCAAATTGGCTTAATGGTGGAAATCCAATTTCGGTCAGCAGAAATTCAATCAAAGAAAAAGTGGAGAAAGCATCAAAATGAGTATAAAAAATCATATGACAACAAGTGGAGGGCTGTGCAACGTGACTGGAATAAGGGACAATGGGTTATTGTAAGGAGACCATCCTCTCTACACTCTAAATTCATGTCCGTTTCCAAACCTGTGAGGATTAAATATGTCAAATGTAATCCTGTTATTTTGGACGATGGACGTACTCGAAGTATGGACAATATAGCTCATTGTCCAGAAGCTCTTATTCCTGAGACTGAAAAAATATACAGAGAAACCGGATGCACCTTTTGGAACCACAACCCCTAGGGAATCAGAAGACCCCAACCTCCATGTTGGCAATCAGACTACACAATCGACTAGATGACATATGCATTTTTTAAAAATAATTTTGCATTATAGGAGATGTGTTTGTAATTTATCACACAGTGGTATGTTCCGACCCTCTTCCCTGTCTTTCCTAAACCCTCCCCACTCTTACCTGAGATGTACTGTTCCAACCTACAAAACAGAAAGCCTCTGCTTAAAAAGGCCTCAATAGATCCTATGAATCTACAGAATTATAGGCCAATCTCTCTTCTCCCTTGTTGTTCCAAAATCATGGAGACAATAATTAACAGACATCTTTCTAGTTACTTAGAAGACAACAAAATACTAGATCCGTCTCAGTCTGGTTTTCGTGGATCTTATAGCACCGAGGCCGCTCTACTAGAGGTCATGGACTCGCTCAGGATGTCACTGGACAAGGACTCGCCAGTTATGTTGGTGTTGCTTGACTTGTCGGCGGCCTTTGACACCATCTCTCATCGTATCTTGTTGAACAGGCTCCGAGAGATTGGTGTAGGAGGCCCGGCTTTAACTGGCTTCAGAGATACTTGTCCGATAGAACACAATGTGTTCAGTTGGACTCTTTGTGTCACATACAATTGTAGTGGACAAGGGGTTCCACAGGGCTCTATACTGAGCCCCACGTTGTTCAATCTTTATGTCGCTCCCTTGGCCTCCATCATCAGAAATCATGGGTTTGAAACCATCTCCTATGCCGATGATACGCAATTGATAGTACACATTGAGAACAACCCTGCAGAAACTAAGGCAAAATTTATGTCCTGTATGACGAGTATTGCCAGTTGGATGAGGAAGCACTTTTACAACTCAACTCCTCTAAAACGGAGATTCTGTTGTTCGGCAAGGCTGAAGAACTGTGGAGCGCAGACTGGTGGCTGACAGAATTAGGAGAAGCACCTGCCCCTAGGGGCTGGGCTAAGAACTTAGGGGTCAGAATAGACAATAAGCTTTCAATGGAGGATCAGGTAAACTCTCTCGCAGGAACCTGTTACGGGACCATGCGATTACTTAGAAAGATCTTTCCTTGGATCCCTCTGAACGCGAGAAGGACCCTTATTCAGTCGCTCCTTATCAGCCGCCTTGATTATGGTAATTCCTTGCTGGTAGGAAATAGGGAGGACCTGTTATCCAAGCTTCAGGTAGTGCAGAATACCGCAGCCCATCTTGCCCTTAACAAACCAGCACGTACTCCCTCCCTCCCTCTCCTGCGCCTTTTACACTGGCTTCCTGTGAGGAAACGAGCCAATTTTAAGCTACTCTGCCTGGTCTTCAAGTCCCTGCACGGTTTGGGTCCGTCCTATTTGACTAATAAAATTGAACGCTACCTACCTGGGCGACAACTTAGATCCAGTAATCGTAGCCTACTCTGTGGCAGGAGAATAAGGAAGGTTAAAATGGGGGGCCGCGCGTTTTCTTATCTGGACCCCAAACATTGGAATGAGCTCCCCGAACATCTTCGTGCCTGCACAAACTTTCCACAATTTAAAAAGCTGCTCAAGACCTGGCTATTCGAGTGATTTTCATTCGCCTCCCTCATTTGCCGCCTTCTCGGGCGCCGAGAGATCCCCCTGGGGATGATTCGTGCGCCTTATAAATAAGTTAAATTAAAATTAAAAAATGTGGAGCTCACCTTAAAATGTTGGTGAAAGGACACTTAGAAATTAAAGTAACAAGCTGAGATAGGGTACTCTGTTTTTGAATAAAAATCTTTGTTGTACTTAATTTGCTGTGTGGATTTACATCAAAAAGGTTATGTCTGCTCAGCATTTTAATATGAAGCACCTCATCTTAAACACAATCGCATCATTCGCCTACGAGTTCTCTAATTTTGCTCCCTTATTTTTCAGCCCCATAAATCAGACAACCTGTGCATTTTTTGCCACTTGGCGTTTGCAAAGGCGGGGGGTGGTTCTTGAAGAATTCCATGCATAGAGAAAGTTCCTGTACTCCCGAGCTGACTGGTGCCCCCACCAGCGAGAAAACGAATCCGTTTTCCCGGGCAGCGAATATCATATTAATGCGCCCACAGCTGTGCACTCTAATCTGTGCAGGAAATCCAGACACGGCATTTCAGCGTAAATTAAACTCCAAATTGTGTTTTCATATCTTGTTTTGTTCCCCAACAGGAACTTTAAAATAAATACTGCATTTGCTGCTAACACTGACCTCAGAACCTGAAGGTGAAATAGCAGCCACGTCGCCATTCATTTAGGCTGTATGCACAGATGCCCTTGTGGAGATAGCCTCGTTTCGTCCAGGATAGGGGCTCGATGACTTGCTACTGTGTTTGACTGGCAGATTTACATCCATCCTGGGTTAGGGCACGATGAATCAGCCTTTCTTCCTTCCTGGGAGGAAAATCATGTGAGGCCTTGAACTGAAATTCATTAGCATGCCCCTCATCCTAGATTCCTACAGACACCATTACATGCATGTACTTCCTTTCCCTGTTCCCTCTTCCCCCGGCCCACTCCCTCTCTCTTTTTATCTTACCTGCTAGAATACTTAATGTCTGCACTCTGTATGCCTCTTCTCTGCTCTCTGCAGAAAGTGGGCTCTACAAATCTCTCCATCCACACTCGAGGGACCTAGCCTATCAGAATTCAGGATAGAGCAGGGGCCTGACTCCTATTCTTCTATCCTGACTTCTGGTAGGGTTTAGGGAGAGTTTGCGTCAACGCCCTTACAAACTCCTGTCTGTAGGCATGCTGCGCTGCACTGGCATGTGCAACATGTCTATGAACAGTGGATGCCAGAGGGGAGCGCAAATGAAAAGCTCCCTTCAGAAGGGGCGTATCACAGGCCCCTGCTGCCTGTGTGGTGGGGGGGGCGGGGAAGGGGTGAGCAGCACTCCTAAGTCCAAGGCCAATTAATATCCGTTAGAAATGGGAGACTCTGGCCCCTCATCACATTCTGCAGGGGATGGGGCATCATTTTGCATTACGCTACTGCCTTCAGACAAGTGCAGTCCAGGAAGTCCTGCTGATTCCATCTCTCCTGTGCTTCTGACATGCACACCCTAGCTGTCAAAAGCACATACCTCCAATAGAACTATCAGTTCTTATGCTTACATGTTCTGCTGCTAGAAGCTGACAGCTTCTCCTTCGGTGCCATGCTGGTGCTGGAGTGGCAGTGCCCTTTCGCCCCCAGGCACCAGGAGCCACTGCTAATATTGGATTCTGAGTCGGGGGGCGTGGTCTGCCGAGCTGCGGAATGGCCGCTCTGTGAGCGCGCTCCGCCGGCCGAGATTTTATCCTGCATTTATCCGCGCATGACTGGGAGTCGAAGCGCTGCAACTTTCGCTTCCTCGGAAGCGACGATCAATCTGCGACCAGCGGTGTGCTTATATGTGGCCAACCCCGGTGAGGAGCTGCGGTAGACGCCTCGGAGAGCAGAGCGCGGCAGAGGCGGAGCTCTGGGTGGAGCGGTGAGGCGGCGTCTGCAGCTACTAGAGACCGCGGCCTCGCAGTGGGCCTACGAGATGCCGAGTGCGGTGACTGTTGCCTGAGCGAGCGGGCCCGGAGTGACTGCATGTGCAATCCCGCAGTAGGGAAGAGCGGAAAACTGCACCGAGGCGCGTACGGCGCAAAATCCTCCATTTGAACCCAGACGGCGCCCGTCTGCGCACTGAACAACCGGCCGGAGTCGGACAGTCGGTGAAGAGTGAGCCCCGTGACAGCTCGGAGACGTGGCTGTAGTGCACTAGAAGGAGCAGAGCCGTGATTTGAATGCTTTTCGCCTACCGGAGGTACCAGTGGCCCTGCTGTGGAATGCACGTGTACTATTTGGCTCTACATGCGGACCTGGCAGATAAATGTGTTTAACGGGATGGTGACTGTGGTGCTTCAAGTTGCGCACTGTTGCTGTTGAGGAACTGCTCCGAGTGTATCGCGGTGCGTGGAAACCTCGAGAGCAGTGCATTCTGACTGGATTGATTGGATCTGTGCAGGCGGTGGGCCGCGTCTACCTACACGTTGCAAAGAAGGTGAGAGGAAAACTGGCGGGTGCCCTATGGTGGATTGCTGAGTGGTGGTTGATCGGGCCCGGATTGCTCTTGGGACGGATGTGAGGCTACTATCCGGCGCCGCTCGTGGATAACTGGCTGCCTACTGATTATCCCCCCCACAGTGGCAGATCGAAGAAAGGTGTGGGACTTGCACTGCCTGAAGATAATTAAACGCTGGGCGTGACATAGTGCTCTGGTTGGAAGCGGCTCCGTGAGTAGATGGTGGGACAATCTATGTGGAGCGACCATTGAGTTAAGCCCTTTTTGAGGTGGCGGTGCACACTTACAGTACATCTATGGGTAAACAAGATGCTAAACAGCCCAAGCTCACTTTCGAGCAAAGACGGACGACTCGCCTTACGGAATCGGACCCGGAGACGGCCGTGGGGGGCTCTGCTGAGGGACAGCAGGGGGATCACGGAGAAGACCTCCGCACACTCATGCTCGAGATGCGCTCAAGCCTTCGCACCATCGATGCGAAATTGGACAACCTCACGACACAAATGGAATCGGTAAAAACCCAAGTGGGTGAGCACGAGCACAGGTTGGATGTATTGGAGGCCAAGCAGTCGGAGTTCCACGAATTTCAGGTCGACACTAAAGACCAACTGCTACAGATGGATAGACTGCTGGGGGTTATTCGCGCTAAAAATGAAGATTTGGAGGCGCGGTCCCGCCGCAATAACTTACGTATTACGGGGATCCCGGAAACTACAGCACTTTCCAAAATGGAGATGTACATGTCTGACATGCTGCGGGACTTGTTTGGAGACCACCTTTTCCCGGTCTTTGCGGTGGAGAGAGCCCATCGTGCTTGGGGCTCCAAGCCCCCGGTGGGGGCTATCCCCCGACCCATACTGGCAAGACTTCTGAATTACCAGGACCGAGATGTGGTGCTGCGTCAAGCGCGCGCAATGGGCAGTGTAACTCATCAAGGGAACCACATCTCCTTCTATCCGGACTTTACACCAACGGTCCAAGCGGCAAGACGCGAGTTTCTACCAGCTAAGCGGATTCTGCTGCAAGCACAAATCCCTTATTCGTTGCTATATCCTGCTAAACTTAAGGTGTCTTATGATGGCTCATCCCACCTCTTCTCTGATGCCAAATCTGCCCTCAAATTTGCCAAACATGTGGGTGGTAAACACGCTAAGAACAGTCCTAGGCTGGAGGACGCCACTGAACACCGCCTAAGTGACAATGATTGATGGTCGAGAGCTGTAGCTTTCTGCATAGCGTAAAGTAATAACTTTTAATTCACTTTGCACTCCGGTGAAGTACTGTATGTATGTTTGGTTTGGGGTTCCGAACTGTTATTTCATGTTCCGCAGCCCAGTTGCTTAGGGTTTATAGCTGCTGGTTCTGCCTGCTAATGTTGCGGGGTATTGTAGTGGGGTAGATATTGGCCGGAAGCTGCTCCGGGTATACACTATCGATTAGTGCTAGTGGCGCTCTAATGTCTAAAAGTTATGTGAAAATAGCCTATGTTAACAATGGCCTAGCTGGGGATGGTGGTTCATTATACAGGTAAATGGTCGACTAAATTACATTCTACCACGCAGTAGGTTCGACTCCCTGAAGTTTCTTGGCCACCCTGCCACGGTAGGGGAGTCCGCCGGCGTTCGCATCGCCTCATGGGAGTTTTCCTGGGTGTAACTGGTTCACAATGCTTTTTTGGGGGGTAATCTTCAACCTGATTGGGGGTTGGTGTGGGTACGGGGTGGTGGGTAGGGGTTGTTGTTTGTTGTTTTATTGGTGTACTGGTGGATTATCGGCTGACACACATGATCAGCACAAGGATAACTATCTGTTGCCCTAGACACAGAAAGGTCACACAAAGCACATTTTCCGCCCCTGGAAGTTAGCATAAATTGCCTATCATGGAACATCAGAGGGTTAAATGATAATAGAAAAACTAGACTAGTACACGCCTATCTCACACGGCACAGTGTCGACTTATGTTTGCTACAAGAAACCCACTTGCAGGACATCAACTCCCGGAAGCTGAAACACAAACGGTGGGGATTCACATATTCAGCGGTCTACTCAAACTATGCTCGCGGGGTAGCAGTATTGGTAAAACGCGGCACTGACTGGAAAGAAACGGAAGTTCACACAGACCCCGAAGGCAGATACATCATCCTGTTGGGTTCGCTAGGGGGGTCTCTCTGGCCTTGGTAGCAATATACGGCCCTAACATAGACTCTCCCGGGTTTTTTCAAGATATCTGGGCAAAAATTAAAGCGACTGGGTGCACCACAATTCTATGGGGAGGTGATTTCAATGCTGTATTAAATGATAACATGGATCGACGGGGTTCGGCGAGGGCCCTTCATCCTGCTGCTGGGAAAGTTTTAAACACATTACTTGAGGATGGGGATCTGGTTGATATTTGGCGCATGCGAAACCCACAACTCAGGGAGGGCACCTGTTTCTCGGAACAACACAAGGCCTGGTCTCGCTTGGATTACTGGTTGGCAACCCGAGATGTGGCGAGTTGGGTGGTAGGGGTGGCGCATCTGCCGAGAACGCTCTCGGACCATGCCCCATGTCTCTTGAGTCTCTCGTTTCCTGCCGCGGCCCGTAGGGCGTTCTCTTGGAGACTACCTCCGTGTGCGCTGCTGGATGCAGCGTTTAAGGAGGACATCCGTAAAGATATCACTGACTATTTTACTATAAACTCAGGGTCCGTACCTACCGCTGCCTCGTTATGGGAGGCTTTCAAAGTGGTCATCCGAGGGCAGTGTATCTCTCGACAAGCGGGAGTCTTAAAAGCCATTAGAACTACGCTCAATACCATTGAGGCTCAAATAATAGATCTCGAGACGCTTTTTTACACGGACGGCACGCTTGCCACCTTGGCTAAGTTGAAGGCCCTGTTATTGCAATATGATGAAGAAGCGCAAAGGGAGGTGAAATGTCTGGGTAAATATGCGGAAGCGCGCAGATATGGGGAAGGAGATAGGCCCGGACGGACGCTTGCTAATATGATCCGCCCCTCAAGAACCACGGCTTACATCCCTGAGTTGACTAAAAGGGACGGTAGCATGGCCAGGGGTCCAGTAGCTGTACTCGATGAGTTTTCTTCCTTTTATGCCCAATTGTATGCGGCCAAGCAGTCTAGCTGCCCAGAGGGTTTACAGACATTCCTAGACTCCCTAGAATTGGTTTGGTTTAATAGCAGACACAGAGAATACATGGACCTGCCCATTACGGTGGAGGACATTAGTGCAGTGATTAAAAGCTTGCCCTTGGGCAAGGCTCCTGGATCGGACGGACTAACGACTGCCTTTTATAAGGCATATGCGGAGGAGCTGGCGCCCCAACTCCTAGCGGTGTATGAGGAGGCCCAGGAGACAGGTATACTGCCCCCCACGATGCGAGAAGCGATTATTATCACCTTGCTCAAGCCGGGCAAGCTGGACTCAGACCTTGACTCCTACCGACCCTTGTCGCTCCTCAATGTGGATGTTAAAATCCTGGCGAAATTAATAGCAAACAGGTTGCAACCTATGCTCCCCATTATTGCGCGTCCTGACCAATCGGGGTTCATACCAGGGAGATCCACCTCCCATAATCTTCGGACGGTCTTCTCTGCTTTGCACTACTTACATCCGGATGTGCAGGCCGCGGTGGTATTTTTAGATGCAACCAAAGCCTTTGATTCACTTGAATGGCCTTATCTCTTTAAAATATTGGAAAGGATAGGGTTCAGCCCCCTGTTTATTAACTTAATCAAGCTCTTATATACTGAACCAACTGCTAGGTTACGTGCGAATGGCCTCGTGTCTGCTCCATTTCCGATTACACGGGGCACACAGCAGGGATGTCCTTTGTCCCCCTTATTATTTGCGATAGCCATGGAGCCTCTGGCGGCACGCATAAGACAACATCACAAAGATAAGGGGATAGGGTTTGGCTCCCGCAGTCTCTTGATATCACTATACGCAGATGATATCACCTTGTACATTCTAAATCCCGCACAGAACCTAGATGCCGTATTGAGGGAGTTCATCAAATCTGGAGGGTTGGCCGGGGTATCTATAAACTGGGCTAAATCAATGGCTTTCCTCTAACTGATAACACCAAGGCAGTAACTTCCGAGTTCCCGCTGAAGTGGGAAAGCGAGCAAGTGAAATATTTAGGAATATGGATTAGCCGAGACACACAAGAACTCTGGACTCTAAATTATGGAAGGGCAGTCATGTGGCTAGAGGAGAGGGCTGCACTGTGGGCTAAACTTCCGCTATCATTAGCAGGGAAGATCGCGTTGGTAAAGATGGTTGTTTTGCCTAAATTTTTGTATCTGTTTGTAAACTTGCCGATTATACTTACCCAATCATTCTTTAATACACTGCGATCACTGCTCGTATCGATAGTGTGGGCAGGTGGACAGGCACGGGTATCGTGGGAGTTATTGACTCTCCCGCTGCGGCAGGGAGGCCTGGGAGCCCCGGACATGTAGCTCTATGCACTTTGTGCACAAGCACAGTTCCTACATCATTGGGTACACCCGACACCCTTTCAGCCCCATGTGGCGGTGGAGAGAGATGCGGTGGCACCGGTTCCCTTGCAGGTGGCGGTGTATCAGTCATATCGTCGACCCACAGAAGGAATAGATACTCCCGAAACTGTAAGATGGGCGTGGGATGGATTGCGACGGAGAGCAGGTGCCCCGATATTATATGCTCCCTCAATTCCCTTAGCCCAAAATCCAATGCTGCCCAATGTTAAAAATGAGATTAGCGACACGGTTGCAAAGAAGATGAAACTACATACGTTTGCAGATCTCTATCCGGGGGATACCTTTAGAGACCCTCCGGTGGCGGAGGAGGGTCAGGTTGTACCCTTTGGGGAAATGTTTCTCTATCACAAACTAAAAGCAGCCTGCCGCGCGATGTATAGTGGTTTCCCATCTCCCCCGCCTACATTGTCAGCCCTGGAGAACGTACTTCACTCGAGTTCCCCACGTCGGCTTATCACCAGACTCTACACGAGTATGCAAACTGATGCCCCAGTGATGAGGCCTACTGCATTGTTGCGCTGGAATGCAGAGGTGGTACCCCCGATATCCGACGAACAATGGGCATACTGCTGCACGCAGCTCACTGAGTTGTCTCCGAATTACAAGCTTTGATTAGTCCACTTCAAATTTCTGCATAGATATTACAGAACACCCATCAGCTTACATAGAATGGGACTGCGGGATGACTGCTGCTGGCGTTGTGGGATGGCACAGGCCTCTTTTCTCCACATGGCATGGGAGTGTCCGGCACTTACCGAATATTGGTCCCGGATCTTCACATCCATTAACCAAATACTTGGTGTGTCTCTGACTCCGTCCCCGCTCTTGGGATTGCTGGGACATGTTAAAGATACTCATGCACAAAAACGTAAATTACATGCATTATTGCTGCTGTTTGCCAAACGTCAAATTGCAGTATAATGGGGGAGGAAGCGGAGGCCCAAAATTACAGACTGGCTTAGAGAAGTTACATATGGGCAAGTTCAGCTGCACACTTTCTGGGACTTGATGCCACCCACGTCTCGGCCAAGAGAGATATGGGAGCCTTTTATCACATGGGCAGAGGAGCAGACAAGGTTGAACGACGGGGCTGCTCTTGCAGATGTCCAAACAGGGAATGTATAACTAGTAAAGCATGGGGAGATGTTGCAAGTTTAGGTTGGTAACTGTATAACACCTTCTGGATACTATTGTTATATTCAAATGACGTCACCTCTGTACGTTTATGACTTCATGTGTGCTATATCTGGGGATGAGGATCTGTATTTCTGTGTTGGGCAAATGACAAGGGATGATATATGTGTGCTCTTGTATCTTGATTTTACTCGAACTGGTCCACACCAGGGTTGTTCGGGGTTGCATAATATGTATATTGTGTTTTTTTCTTTTTAAATGCCAATAAACAAATTAAAAAATATATATATATATTGGATTCTGAGTCAGCATATTGCTCATCATTGGTTGGCTTTTTTTCATTAATCTCATTCTCTTGCTTCTTATTTGATGACTTTTCTTTTTCTTCTTGCATTTGTCCCTTCCTTAGAACATTGCGTCTTTATCATCCTTTTAACTGGATCACTAGTATCCTTCTGTACAGAGTGGCCAAGCATTCGAGTGATCTACAGGTATGTCTTGTTTATTAACTGAATTGGCACTTGATAGTTATTTCATAACAGGCAGAAAAAACAAATGTGTGTTATCATAGTTCAATCACTCTTTGGATGGAGTGGGTGGTCTGCAGATACATAAAGACAATGTCCTCCCCATTTTCTAGGAGTTTAAATCCACAGTGCCTCTCTCAGTCCCTTTCTCTCAGAACTCTAATACGTCTTTTTGATAAGGACATGGTTACTGGAAGGTATATGAAAAGGATATATCAATAGAGACTCTCTAACTCCCATCTCATCCCACTTCTTGCCCTCTCCTAATGGTGAATGTTCTTTACAGCCATCCCTCTAGTATCCCTCACTTGCCTGGAAGGTGAGGAACAAACAGATATCAATGGAGATGCCCTCACTCCTATTTCCTCCAATTTACTAACAACTTCTTTCCTCTTACCTCATGGGGAGGGCTGCTCCGCCCTCACCTGTGTTACTTGGAAGGGAGCGATACCTTACCGTTAACTATTGCTCCAGTTCTCCCCTTTCTTTCCTAGGTTGGCTGAGGGGTATTCTTTCTCCCTGGGCCCTGCCCGCTCCTAAAACAGACTCCTCACATCTTATTGCTACGAAATTCTACATGGCGTGGCAGGGAAACCTCCCTCGGCCTGAAGTCTGTATGGGTTTCCTCCCTGACCAAAGACCCCTACTGCACTTTCCACTGGAGCCCCAGGAACACCAGAGTAAACAGATTTCTGCTCTGCATTCACTGAGGTGGCAAATTTATCAGGTGTTTAGCAGTCATCCAGCCCTAATTCCCTGTGCCTTGTGGACCAGGTAATGAGATGTATCATGGTTTGATCCGAAAGGGTTTGTGTATACGTTCTTCACTCTTTCCTTTAGTCTCCAGTTGGGGATGGTCTATGTTTTGGTGGCATGCAGTCTGCCCCTTAGACCTTCCACTGCTTACATTCTGGGAACTAATATTTACATTTTGCTTTCTTCATCCCATGCAAGTGCATGTATTTCCTTGCACTCTCTTTCTCGTGCTGTTCCCTTACTGAAATCACTGCTCCCCTAACCCCCTTGTGCTGCTCTCTCTTCCCACCCACACCTTGTCCATTGCTTCCCTCACCAATCCAGGATTTGTGCGATTTAAAAAAATGTTTACACCCACACAACCAGTTCTTCCATTACACTTAGGTACCACCACTCATCAGTGCTTACTCTGCCCTCCCGCCCACCCGCTACACAATTGCTCCCCTGTCTCTTTCTTTCACAAAAGGCTAACATTTTTTTGGAGGGCCCAGCAGACGCAATTTGTTGCCAGCCGCTCCTTTAAAAAAAAGAAAAATTCACTTTTTATAGTTTTTTAATTAATTCCTCTGCTATTTTGGAAAAGTAAAGGAAATTAAAAACACAAAATGGCCGCCTTGCATGAGGACACAGGAGGAGTGATGCAGGGGCCGTCATAGAGTCATTAAACATTTTTATTTGGCTCTTTGCTGTTTTGCCTTTTAAAGAAGTCAGTGCTTGTTCAGAACGCATCTATGAGCCCTAAACATAGCCCTTGCCTCTGCCTACAGGCCCGGCATATGCTGGGCCAATTGTTTTACTGACAAGCCAACATTTATCTGCTGCTGTGGACTCAGCACAGACAACAGAAACAAGCCTACATAGATCCCACACTTCAAAGAAAACCACTTCAGACAGCACTCCACCACAATGCCCTGCAGCCCGCTCTGCAGAAAGACCTGAAAGTTTCAACAATGCACCCGAGCGGGACAAGGTCAGTCAGCGAGAGAGAAACAGAGTATATCTATTTACATAGATAGATATACTCTGTCTCTCTCTCTCGCTCTCCTTTTTTGTGCTTCTCTGACTGATCCTGCTCGGGAGCATTGGTGAAACGTAATCTCTATCCTCATTTGCAGCTACTGACAGGGTGCGTTTGGAACGGCGTGTCCGTATTGCATGGACTTTCATTTGAGCAGAGCTACAACCTTACCTGTATTCAGTAACCCACTGTGGTATTTAAAATTTTAATTGAGGGGAATTTGCCGGCACCCAGTTGGGATTTAAAGAAATAAGTGAACTCCCAAGACCAGAATGCAATGGGAGTATACGCCTACATACGCGGGACATAAAAACCCATCGCGAGTGCGATGTAAGTGACTGCCGCTTTTTTTCTCTTTACAGGCCAAGCCAGTGAGCAAGGGCGAAGGAACGCCCGAAACGCGTATGGAATTCTTGGCATATTTGTGAACTGGAACAAGCGATGTTGATGCCCTGTATGCCCTGCAATAAAAAGGAATATAACACGACCGTGTGTGGCGCCTTCAATGGTGGGAGCTCGTTCATATGGATATATATATTGCCCTGCTACCCAAATGACTAGCTGTCTAATCTCATCCTGTATTGAGGCCTCTGATCTACAAAGCATAGATTGATGCCAAAGGAATTCTTATCCATCATCCCGTATAGAGGAAGTATTTGAATCAGGGCCTATTGGGGTGGCAGTTGGGGGCAGTCTTACTTCAGCAAACATTAGTGTAATTAGAGGGCCTGAAGTAGCTGATGGGCCCTTAAGGTCCATTGTGCCTCCACAGGCTGATCTCCTTTGCACACAGACTGACCCCTGTTGTATAACTATTAACCAGAAGTCCACCCACTTAGCATTTGCTTCCTGGAATATAGCGGGCCTGCCATTCAAGACCTCATCACAGGACTGGATAGCCTTTATAGAGACCCAGGATATACTGGCTTTCCAGGAAACCGGGGCGCTCAATCCTGTTTACCATCTTGGTTATCTCAACTTTTCAAAATCAGCATCTGGAGGGCGTAAAGGCAGGCCATCAGGTGGGCTGACAATCTGGGTCAGACAATGCATTGGTTTTAAAATTGAGGAGATCCCGATTGATCATCCTGATATTCTGGTGGTCCTCCTAATCTCTAAAAATCCACCTCACCTAATGGTGATCAATGTGTATGCAAGAGGCAACGTGGGAGGTAGAACGTCGTCGACAATCTCCACACTCGATAACTTCATAGAAAAAAATAGAGGCACAAATAATCTGGTCATAGTAGGCGACTTTAATACTACGTTTGAGCCCCTTAACCAAGAGGATAGCAACCTCAGTGTCGAAGAAGATGAGCAGTGGGGTATTCCCCCCACTGGAACTGCCACCAATAAGAAATTGGACAGAGGCTGCTCTTCAGCTTAAAGCGCTGAGTTTGGAGAAGGGCATTAGGGCTGTGAATGGGAGAGCATCCTTAGACCCCCTGGGCTCACAAACATACTGTAACGGTCTGAGAAGTAGCCGAATAGACGATATTTTTTTAAATGTTGAGAATTGGTCCTCTCTAATTGACATGGAGGTTTGCACTAGAAATGAAAGTGACCATAATCCCCTTCTGCTAACAATGACAGTGTCAGGTCACGTAAATGAACAATCTCAAAACCCCAAAACAACGACTGCCGATGTTATTTTGTGCAATGACATGAGGAGGGTCAAATGGACACGAGTTGTCGGAAACAATTATTCATTAGCCCAAATAAAGGACGTTGTAGAATGCACTTTAGCTGATCTTTTGGGGTTTCCATTGCAGGCAGACCTGAATGCCAGTATCACCCAAGTCCATGAGGACATGTTTCGCAAGATAAAGAGCTTTTTTTATCAAACCCTACAAACCTGGCAATAGGCCCACTCCAAAGCATGATAACTGGTACAACAAGTCATGTAGAGATGCGTATAAGCAGCTGACCCAAGCTATTAGATCTAAAGACTTTGGCAATATCAAAATCAAACGAAAACTGTATAAACATGTACAAATGGTAGCAAAAAGGTCCTGGGACGAGCTAAGATGGTTGGAACTTATGGAAGCATCAAAAGAGAAAAATATGCAAAAATTCTGGCAGCTAGTCAAGTGGGGCAGAGGGGAAACGGGCCATGCACCCCAAAACCATGTCGCCCCAGAGAGGTGGGTTTCCTACTTTGAGGAGCAATTAGCTGTTGGGGTTAGCGATGCTGGTAACGAATCGTTCCAACTACCACAGCCAGATTCAGTATTGTTCTTCACGAAGAGTGAGGTGGAAACTGCTCTGGGCGCAGCACCAAGGGGGAGGGCCCCCGGTCCGGACGGTATACCAGTAGACTTGTTCACCCATGATAAAGATAACTGGCTACAGTACATTCAGCTGCTTGTGAATGCGATAGCTAGTGGAGCAAATATACCTGATTCCTGGCGTGGAGCGGAAATTTTACCAATTTATAAAAAGGGGGACCGCTCCTGCCCTAGTAATTATAGGCCCATCAGTCTAATTGACTACACAAAAAATTATGGCCAGGTTATTGCTAAATAGAATCCAGTTATGGATTGATGAAAACAATATATTATCCCCCTTTCAGGCAGGATTTAGGGCCCATGTAAGCACCGTTGATCAAGTTTTTTATTTTATTTTAATCTATTGGCACGTTGTAATCTTAGCTGGCGGCACTATTTATGCCGCCTTTGTTGACCTAAAATCAGCATTTGACACCGTTCCACGTAATAAGCTTTGGTTAGTTTTGAAAGACTTAGGTATGCCCCTGGATCTTTTAACACTTACAATTAAATTGCACAAAGCTAATTTTGCACAGATCCGATGGGGCACCCAAGGCAATATCACTCCCAGGTTTCCAATTCTAAAAGGGGTAAAACAAGGATGTGTTCTGGCCCCCACTCTATTCGCCTTATTTATTAATGGGGTTGTTAATTACTTTTCTGGACATCCCACTGACGCTCCTTTTTTAGCAGGCCTAAAGGTTCCAATACTTATGTTTGCTGATGATACCCTAATATTATCAAAAACACAAACGGGGTTGCAGCAAGCACTCTGTCGCTTTGAGGAGTTCTGCAGAGACCATGAGCTGAAGGTGAACGTAGATAAAACCAAGTTCATGGTTCTGCACAGACACAAGGCGGTTAAGAGCAGGGTTTTCATGAATGAGGTCCTATTGGAACAGACGGACGTATTCAGCTACCTGGGGATTACACTGGGCAGAAAGCTAGATTGGAAGCCCCAGATAGACCTATTGGCACTTAAGCACTCACAAATTACAGGAGCACTTTTAAGTGAGCACAGACGTTCCCATACCAAGCCGATAGGCCCTGCTATTAAGATTTACAATACAAAGGTCTTAGCCTCTACCCTTTATGGAGCAGAACTATGGGGTTTCGAGAATGTCACACCTCTCACCCTAGCCCAGAATAAATTTGTGAGAAGTCTCACTGGCCTTGCCCAGAATACACCCCTTAAACCCCTCTATTACGATCTGGGATGCTACATTCTGTTAGAGGCGGCAAGATTTAGACCTCTTGCCTTTTGGCGAAGATTATGGGTAACCCCGGAGTTGAAACACTTCGCAAATGCTCTCAGGGATGTTAGAGATGCAGATACATCACATAGGATCACTTGGTTGCAAAAGATAAAATGCTCCCTTGTGAGTATGGGCATGTCTCATCTATGGGAGGATCCGGGTGGCAATACGTTTCCTTCTAAAATGGCCTTTAAAGAGGCTTATTGGACCATGGTTAAGGCGAACAACATGCGATCTACTAGCCAACAAATATTGACCAGTGCCTTTTTAGAACATAAGCCGGAGCCCAAGTTCGAGAACTTTTGGGATTCTATTACCAGGCCGGGCGATAGGAAACTTTTTTACCAATTTCGAGTAGGCATCCTACCACTCAAATCCTTTACCGCCAAATGGAAAACGAACACAGATAGCAAATGTGTATCCAGTCAGGACCAGGATGAAACGATTTCACACATCCTATTTGTATGCCCTGCCTACAAGTTGCCACAGAGCAAGTGGCTAAAACCAATCTGTCGTATCATGGGCTCTAGGTCATGCACCGCAGCTTTAAGAATATTGAAGACTAGTACTCAAGAGCCCATTGTGTGCCCTAGCGAAATTCTTGAGCTGGATGTGGAGAATTCGGCCTAACCTTTTAAAAACTTCTGCTGCTATAGATCAGTTCTAATTTACTGCTGCTGTTAATTGATGAGGGGTTAGCTTTTAGTACCAAGCACAAATGAAATGCATAAAGCGAGACCTTTTGTGGTGTTAGTATAACACCCTATGAAGATTGGCTTTTATAATGATTTATGTGCTTTTAAATTGAGCGATTTTTATTATATTTTTATATATATGTGTTGTTATTTATTCTGATGTACCATGTTTTATATACTAGTGATTATGCTCCCATCTAAGATTTTTCTTTTTTTAACTATGATATTGTATACTTTTATGTGTCTTTTATGATCAAATTGATCGAAATAAAGACTGAATTGAATTGAATATATATATATATATATATATTATATATATATATATATATATATATATATATATACATATATATATATATATATTATCTACTGGCGGTCGCCAGTAGATAGTTATAGTTACAACCTATTATCCATAGGAAATCCGCGACATTCTATTTGAAATAACGTTGGCGCCGGTTGACGAATCTTCGTGAAAGTTTCCAACTTGTTGGGGCGCTCCGCTCCGCTCCTACCCTGAAAGTCTCGGGGTGATACGTGAAGCGGGGGCCGAGAAAAAGGGGGGTCCCAAAACGCGTTTTCCCCATTCATTTTTCCATAGGAACCTTTAGTCGCAGCTACAGCCCGAACTGCTGAACGGAATTACACCAAATTTGGCAAAGAGGTAGCCCTTGGTTCAGAATGGTGCCTTTTGCTTAAATGGTGTAAATCCGTTCAGTAGTTCCTGAGAAAATCAAAAGTAAAAGTACATATATATCTATGGGCGCGTTGGATACGCGTACCCTCAGCGCACCCTGCGCGCACCGTCCCGATCACGAGCTGCATGCTAATTGGCTGTCAGCTGGCTGTCAACATTCCGATTCAGGAAGTGTTGGCAGTCATTTTGTCCCTCGGTAGAACCGAGGGACAGAAACAAGTGCGCAAAGCGCAAAAGGGGGCAGGGTAGAAACACCCTAACCCCCTAGGTGTGCTCAGGGGTCCCACAAGGACCCCCTGGGCAGAAAAGATTTTTTTTTAAATCGGCGGGATGCGTATCCCGCCGAGAAAAAAAAAGAAACAAGTGCGCAAAAACACAAAGGGGGCAGGGTAGAAACACCCTAACCCCTAGGCCTGCTCAGGGGGTCCCACAAGGACCCCCTGGGCAAA
This sequence comes from Calotriton arnoldi, assembly GCA_963921515.1. Classification (NCBI taxonomy): domain Eukaryota; kingdom Metazoa; phylum Chordata; class Amphibia; order Caudata; family Salamandridae; genus Calotriton; species Calotriton arnoldi. The sequence continues at coordinate 1,909,457 of CAWUFW010002180.1, forward strand.
AAAAGCATTTAAAAAAAAATCGGCAGGATGCGCTCAGGGTGCGCGAATCCTGCCGAAAAAATCGAAGCGCGGTCTCCCGCGCTCGATAGTTAACTGGCCCCCGGGTGGCCCAAGTCCCGGGGGCATGGTGGGGGGATAATTTATGTGTGGGGGCCTCAAAGGGCCCCCAAGCCCCGGGGACCACCACCCCCCGGGGCTTTTAAAAAAATGGTGCGGGAGGGATCTGAGCCCTCCCGCAGCCGCGGGGACCACCACCTCCCCGGGGCTTTTTAAAAATAATTTAATAACCTGTGTGGGGGCTCCAGCCCCCACACGCCCCGGGACCGCCACCTCCCCGGGCACTAACAAATTAAAATGGGGGTCCGTTTTGGACCCCCGAAGCCCCGGGACCACCACCTCCCCGGGGCTGTGCTGATGTAGGGAGGGGGCCGCGCGGCCCCCTCCTGGAGCCCTTGATGGCCCTGGGGACCACCACCCCCAGGGCCGGCTCCTGCAGTGTCCCGGGGTGCCTACCCCGGGACACTGTAGTTTGCTATGGCAGGACGGAGCCTCGCGGCCCCGTCCTGCCATAGCAAACTGCTTTGGATATTGGAAGAGAGAGCAGGAAACCTGCTCTCTCTTCCAATATTCAAAGCGATTGCTTTTCCACATGGGGAGCAGCATGTCAGCTGCTCCCCATGTGGAATAGCAATGCCGGCTCCCAAGGGACGTGGGAGCCGGCGGGACTGTGGGGGATTGGGGACCCCCCACAGTCCCCAACGGAGAGGGCCAGCCCCGGGGGATGGGGTCCCCGGGGCAAGTAGTGGCCGATGGGGGCCACGCGGCCCCCTCCCCAAATATGAAAAATTAAAAAATTAAAAAAAAGGAAAGGCCGGCCCCGGGGATGGGGTCCCCGGGGCCTTAAATGGCCAGAGGAGGGGGGCCACGCAGCCCCCTCCAAAGAATAAAAATTAAAAGGCCATGCCCCGGGGATGGGGTCCCCGGGGCCAATACAGGCCCAGGGAAGGGGGGCCACGCGGCCCCTTCCCCGTTTTTTTTTAATTAAAAATTTAAAAGAGGGGTAAGGCCCTGGGGGATGGGGTCCCCAGGGCATAAAAACAGGAAAAAGGAAGGGGGCCACACAGCTCCCCTTCAGGGGACAAAAACATTTTTTTTTTATTAAACGATCGGGCCCGCAGGCCCCGCCCCTTCCTTCACCACTCTGCAAACGCGCCCCTGGCGCGTTTGCAGAGGGGAACGAATTCACCTTGAATACTGGGGGTCCCTGGGGCCAACTAGCCCACCTGGAACCTCCAATATGCGCCAGGGGCTGCGTTGCAGAGACGTGTAGAGAGGCCACACCCCTTTTACACCTCTCTGCAACGCAGCTCTGTGGCGCTTTTGGAGGTATATGGTGGGCTAGTTGGACTCCGGGGACCCTCAGGATTCAAGGGGACTTAATCCCCCAACTTAAAACGCGCCACGGGCGCATTTGCACAGTGGTGAAGGGAGGGGGCGGGGCTTCAGGTGACATGTGTGCAAACAGGCCCCGTGGCGCGTTTTAAGATGGGAATTAAATCCCCTTCAATCCTGAGGGTCCCTGGGGGCCAACTAGCCCAACAGATACATCCAGAAAGCGCCACAGAGCTGCGTTGCAGAGAGGTGTAAAAGGGTGTGGCCTCTCTACACGTCTCTGCAACGCAGCCCCTGGCGCATATTGGAGGTTCCTGGTGGGCTAGTTGGCCCCTAGGGACCCTCAGGATTCAAGGGGACTTAATCCCCAAATTAAAACGCGCAACGGGGCGCGTTTGCACAGATGTCACCTCAGGCCCCGCCCCTCCCTTCACCATTGTGCAAATATTCCTCTAAAATCAGCCGAAATACGAATTCCGATTTACTCACCTGTTATCAGGAGAGACCTCAGTGCTGCATCTTTCAGCCCAGTACTGGTCCTGAAAAGTAATTTTAACCGTACTTACCGGTAACTTGAATTTCCTTCATAGGCTAACATTGACTGGTTTCACTTGGAAATTCTTCTAAGTGTGGAGTTTTGGAACTTTAAAATATTCCTCTAAAATCAGCCGAAATACGAATTCCGATTTACTCACCTGTTATCAGGAGAGGCCTCAGTGCTGCATCTTTCAGCCCAGTACTGATCCTGAAAAGTAATTTTAACCGTACTTACCAGTAACTTGAATTTCCTTCCATAGGATATCATTGCCTGCTTTTTGCTGAAAAAGTTTCTAAGTGTTGATTTTTGAAACATACAAATATTCCTCTAAAATCAGCCGAAATCCGAATTCTGATTTACTCACCTGTTATCAGGAGAGACCTCAGTGCTGCATCTTTCAGCCCAGTACTGGTCCTGAAAAGTAATTTTAACCGTACTTACCAGTAACTTGAATTTCCTTCCATAGGCTAACATTGACTGGTTTCACTTGGAAATTCTTCTAAGTGTGGAGTTTTGAAACTTTAAAATATTCCTCTAAAATCAGCCGAAATACGAATTCCGATTTACTCACTTGTTATCAGGAGAGACCTCAGTGCTGCATCTTTCAGCCCAGTACTGGTCCTCAAAAGTAATTTTAACCGTACTTACCGGTAACTTGAATTTCCTTCATAGGCTAAGATTGACTGGTTTTCAGCAAAAAGTTTCAAAGTGTTGATTTTCACAAACTACAAATATTCCTTAAAAATCGCCTGTATGACTTAAACGCATTCTTTCAACTGTTTACAGGAGATGCACCAGTGCTGGATCCAGGATCCAACACTGAGTAAGAAAAAGTAACGATAACAGTTTTTACCTGCTAAGTGAATTTCCTTCCATAGGATAACATTGGTGATTCTATGAGAAAAAGTTTCTAAGTGTCAACTTTTAAAATACAATAATATTCCTTAAAAATCACGACTGTAACCAAAACGCTTTTACTCAACTGTTTACAGGAGATGTACCAGGACTGAATCTAGGATCCAGTCCTGTGGTTACAAAAGTAATCCATAAAGTAACTAATTGCATTTAACTAGAAATTCACATTGAGCTGAATGTTGCATTGTGTTTGAAAATGTGTTGCCCATTGCAACAACTGTAACTACTGTACTTAAAAGTCTATTGCCTATCTGCAAAGTATTTAAACTAAAGTAATTCATTCTGAGAAAGTATTTTTTGTAATGTAATGTATAATGTAATTACAATGTAATTTAAAAAATAAAATATGTAAAAAAAATTGTTTCTAAAAATGTAGTAAATCAGTATGAAAAAAATTAATATAACAATTAATACATTTAAAAATTGTCATTTACAAAACCTTTGAAATTCACTGAAAAAACCGTAGGTTTCAGGCACGTTATAGTTAGAAATTAGCATTTAAAAAACCTTTGAAATTCACTGAAAAAACCATAGGTTTCAGACACGTTATAGTTACAAATTAGCATTTAAAAAACCTTTGAAATTCACTGAAAAAACCATAGGTTTCAGACACGTTATAGTTACAAATTAGCATTTAAAAACCTTTGAAATTCACTGAAAAAACCATAGGTTTTAGGGACAGTTTTAGTTACTTGGACATTGCACTCGTACAAAACCCGTGAAATTCCCACGTTATAGTTAGTTCAGCTAACTATAACTCGCGCCCCGCAATGCACTGCTGATGACGTCACATATTACATCACTCATGACATGGTCAGTGACATCACTGATGACATCACTGATGACATCTCAAATGACATCACTGATGACATCATCCACGTGATAATCTGATGCACCTCCTCACACCCTAATATAACCTTTGATACACCCACTCTAAATTACAGACTGCCATTCGCAAAACCATAGACACTCCAACACCAATAACTACATACCCACTCACTGATTCTTAGGTCTACACACACACATCCACTCACTCACCCGTACAGTCACTCATACTTACGGTCACTCAGTACAGGACTATCATATGCACTCTTACTCCTATATAGACACTCAAACAACGCCACTCATCCATAGAGATACTCACACACCTAGTCAGTCATGCAAATAATTAAACACACTGCCATTTAATCACCTATACAGTTATACACACACCAGCTCACTTACTCATACAAATAGTAGCACATTGTTACGCTCTTATACAATCACTGATACAAACACACACTCATCCATACAGCCACTATCACAATCACTCACTCTTGCTTATAGCTATTTATATACTCCAACACACATATATACTGCCTTTCACATATGTAGTTACTCACACATGTACCACTGGGACATACATTCACTCACTAACACACTCTTACACACACTTACCCACCCATACAGTCTATCACAGATGCACTCTTGAAACCATATACCCAGTGAATCACCCACTCACACATCTATGCACAGAGTTGCACACACCCCTCCCACACAAACACTCAAGGAACCCATACAGATACTCAGACAAGCATTCAATAACTCATTTAGCTATTCACAAACACATGCAGCCACTTACACAGCAACAGACAGACGGATACAGACATTCACCCAGTTTAGTCACTAACCCATGCATTCAGTAAGATACGTTAAATCACTCACTTATAGAGTCAGTCACGCACCTACTAAATCATCCATACAGACACTTACACACCCACTCATTCTTCAATACGTCTTTTCCTATATATATTAAAAATATTTAAACTTTACAGAAACACACAGTCACTGGATGATGTCATCAGTGATGTCATTTGAGATGTCATCAGTGATGTCATCAGTGATGTCACTGACCATGTCATGAGTGATGTAATATGTGACGTCATCAGCAGTGCATTGCGGGGCGCGAGTTATAGTTAGCTGAACTAACTATAACGTGGGAATTTCACGGGTTTTGTACGAGTGCAATGTCCAAGTAACTAAAACTGTCCCTAAAACCTATGTTTTTTTCAGTGAATATATATATATATACAACCAAGTTCCTGTCCCTCTGATTGCAACCCAGAGGGAAACACCACAGGTACGGACCACCAAACGTATTATATATATTCACTGAAAAAACCACAGGTTGCAGGGAAGTTATAGTTATTTGGACATTTCACTCGTACAAAACCAGAGAAATTCGGCCGTTATAGTTAGTTGAGCTAACTATAACTCGCGCCCCCGCAATGCACTGCTGATGACGTCACATATTACATCATTCATGACATGGTCAGTGACATCACTGATGACATCACTGATGACATCATCCACGTGATAATCTGATGCACCTCCTCACACCCTAATATAACCTTTGATACACCCACTCTAAAATACAGACTACCATTTTCGAAACCATAGACACACCAATACCAGTTACTATATACCCACTCACTGATTCCTAGGTCTATACACACATCCACTCATTCACTCATTCACTCATACAGTCACTCATACATGCAGTCACTCATCAATACAGCACTATCATATGCACTCATACACCTATACAGACACTCACACACTGCCACTCATCCATAGAGTTACTCACACACCTAGTCAGTCATGCAAAGAATCAATCACACTCCCATTTACTCACCTATACAGTTATACACACACCACCTCACTTATTCATACAGATACTAACACATACTTACTCTCTTCTACAATCACTGACACAAGCACACATTCATCCATACAGCCACTCTCACAATCACTCACTCTCACATAGTCATTTATGTACTCCAAAACTCACATATACTGCCTTTCACATATGTAGTTACTCACACATGTTCCACTGAGACATCCATTCACTCACCAACATACCCATACACATACTCACCCACCCATACAGCCCTTCACAGATGCACTCTTGAACCCATACACCCAGTGAATCACCCACTCACACATCTATGCACAGTCATACACGCCCCTCCTACCCACACAGACACTCAGGCACCCATACAGATACTTAGACAACCAATCAATAACCCATATAGACACTCATGTAGCTACTCACCAACCCATGTAGCCGCTTACATACCAACTGACAGACTGATATAGACATTCACAAAGTTTAGTCACTAACCCATGCAGTCAGTAAGACACGTTTAATCACTCACTTATACAGACAGTCATGCACCTACTAAATCATCCATTCAGACACTTATACGCCCACTCATTCTTCAATACACCTTGGCATATATATATATATAAAACATATTTAAACTTTACAGACACACATAGTCACCGGATGATGTCATCAGTGATGTCATTTGAGATGTCATCAGTGATGTCATCAGTGATGTCACTGACCATGTCATGAATGATGTAATATGTGACGTCATCAGCAGTGCATTGCGGGGGTGTGAGTTATAGTTAGCTCAACTAACTATAACGGCCGAATTTCTCTGGTTTTGTATGAGTGAAATGTCCAACTAACTATAACGTCCCTGAAACCTGTGGTTTTTTCAGTGAATATATATATATATATATAAAACAGTCCTTATATGTAAACAAGAAGGCGGCACACCAGTGGAATCCACAGTGGGTTTATTGCACAAAAGAACAACGCGTTTCAGCCGGACGGCCTTCGTCAAGTTCAAAGGTCAATGCTCCGTACATCGTTAAAATAAGCATAACGTCATCATAGACATGGAAAACATCCGACATTTAGATTGAATGCTAATTGTGGTAACTGGATATAAAAATGTATGAAAAATAGAAAAAATAGAAAACTTCTGCATTACATCGAAATAAATACATGCAGCAACCAATATACATTCTCAATTCATGTACAATATTAGCACTAAAAATGTAACGTGCACATAATGGAAATGCACTCTAGTGTTCTCTATTTGCCCGCAAAACAATAAAGTTTTCACATATTGAGGAGCGACAATAATGTTAATCCTTATACCCAGAATAAAAGTAAACGAGGATAACATAATTCATATTGGGGCGTTTAAAATTGACATATTTTGAAAAGCGACAGTATTGTTAATTCCCAATTGTATATGAAAGTAAATAACAATAACACAATTCATATTAAAGTGTCTAAAAATAATAGATTTGGGCAAATTAATAAAGTACATCCTTAGTAGCGATAATCTATATAGCATACTGCTCGACAAGTGTCCATTTGTACATATAAGCTACATGGTATTATATCCATGGCTCTGCTTCATATTCGACTGCTGAAAGCATCCACTGCTAAATGTTTGAGAAATGTATACTAGATTAAACCACAGCAATATACTCAATTGGTGTACTTAGTTTCCGGATGAAAGTAGTGTCTAATAAATATTGTTATACAGATATACGGGGTTGGAGCATAATATCAGTGTATACATGATCCCATGTACACTAGAACTGTGCTATAAGAAAGGGGATGAAAAAAACATATGTATCCCAATAGAGATACATCAGTGTCAAGTAACCAGTGAAAGAACCTAAGTGATATGAAGTAATGAATCCTAAGCAAGGAAAAGACCAATTGGCCCATCGGTCGGCCCCATTACAGAATATGATCAATGATGTTTCAATTATGAGTAACGGGTGTGTAAAATATATATAGATATATATGTGTACTATAAGACATAATATTGCATTGTATTGTTACACGGGCAATTGCCCCATCACCCACCCTTCATGCATGGTCCTGCCTCACAGGAAAATGTGCTCTAGTGTACCCTATCTATAAAAAATTTATAAAAAAAGAGAATCCCCAATAATATGTGAAGCAATATATAAAGAAAGGTAAATATTAAAAAGGTTAGGAAATTATTCTAACCAAACTGGATACAGAGAGGATGGAATGGTTTGATATTTAAGTGATGATCTTAGGAGAATGTATTCGACCCTGCTAGTGATTAGATACCTATATGTGTGGCCAATTCCTCTTCTTTATTTAATCCAAAGGGCATCCTGGTGTTCAAATCAATGATGTACCGGGACTCCAAAATACGAAGATTTTTCTCCCGGTCTCCCCCTCTGATATGTTTTAACACTCTATCGAGTCCCACATATTTCAGGAGTTTACTGTTACTGTTGTGGACATTATAAAAGTGCCTGGCTACTGGATAATTAAAATCCAGATTGATTATTGCCCTAAGATGTTCCAGGACACGTTTTTTCACAGGCAGTTTAGTGCTGCCTATGTAACGAAGCCCACACGGGCATTCCAGGGAATAGACGACATAATCAGTGGTGCAGGTAATGAATTTGGATATTGTTCTTTCCTTACCATGTGCAGTTTTGAACGTTCTACAGCTCTGGCTGGTAACGCAAGCCTTACAGGCATTACAATTATGAAACCCCTTGCTGTTATCAAGCCAAGTTGAGGATGGTTCCATCTGATAATAGCTTTTGACCAATTTATCCCTAAGGGAGGGTGGTCTTCTGTAGGTTATGGTGGGTGAATTGCCTACCCTACGACCAATGACGGGATCCGCCCGAATAAGATCCCAATGCTTTTTCATTATTGATTTCAGCTTGTTGGATCTAGCATTGTACGTGGTAATCATTCTGGGAATACTAGAAGTTACCTCTTCCACCACTACAGCGTCAGATTTAAACAAAGCATTTGTTTGTTTAATGTTCTTCAATTTAGAGGTTGCCTGCGATAGAATTTTGTCTGAGTATCCCCTCGCTTTAAATCTTTGTATCATACTGGCCTGCTCCTTCTCATAGTTGTCATCAGTACTACAATTTCTGCGAGCCCGCAGTAGCTCCCCATAGGGGATACTATTCAGGAGTGGCATAGGATGATGACTCCGAGCGTGAAGGGTACTATTGCCCGCAGTTTCCTTCCTAAAGAGATTCGTGACCAGTTTGCTGCCTTGTACCACTACGTGTACATCAAGAAAATCACGTTCGGTTTGACTGATGTTGTAAGTAAATGTCAAATTAAGATCATTACAGGATAGGCGATCAATAAATTTCAAAGCTGACTCCTTGTTCCCATCCCAAATGATAAAAAGATCGTCGATGTACCGTAGCCATAATGGCACTCGATTAGTGAATTCCTCATTGGCATCTGTCCATACCACCTGCTCCTCCCACCAGCCCAGGAACAAGTTCGCCAGGCTGGGGGCGAAGCAGGTCCACATGGCGGTACCAGAGTTTTGATGATACAGTTGTTTGTCAAATAAAAAAATGTTTTCTTGTAAACAATACAACATCATGAGTTTCAGCATAATTGTGTGTTCGTACAAATCAATGGTTCTCCGTTGCAGGAAATATAAACATGCTTCCACCCCCTTCTCTTGATTGAAACAGGTGTAGAGCGAACACACATCTAATGAGATCAACAAAAAGCCCTTATCCCATTTGACATCATGAATTCTCCTTGGAAAATCTGAACTGTCCTGACAGTATGATCTTAAATCTTTGACAAAAGGGGCCAGGAAGTAATCTAGAAAGATAGAGGTATTTTCCAGAAGTCCACCATTTGATGAAACAATAGGCCTCCCTGGTGGTTTGGTGGCATGTTTGTGCACCTTCAGCAGAAGGTAGAGACAGGGGACTCTTGGATTATCATTCCTTAGAAATTTCAATTCATCATCATCAATGAGCCCCACCTGCCACCAGTTATGTAGCATCTCATGATATTTGGTGATAGTACTCTCATAGGTTCTCCAGGTAATTTCCTCATAGCAGTCTGAAACACTTAATTGTCTCATCGCTTCTGCTCTATACAATGCAATATTCATCAACACAATGTTCCCACCCTTATCTGAGGGTTTTACTATTATAGTTGGATCTGATAGTAAATTATCCAGGGCATTACGTTGACTCATGGTGAGGTTGTCCTTAATACGAAGCTTGTCATTGGTTCTCAGATGTGTCAGTTCATGCATCATTACTGAGTGAAAAGCCTCAACATTATCATATGGAACATTGGGGTTGAATTTTGATTTAATTTTCAGTCCACTTTTCCCAGAAGAATTTATAGGAAAGCCTAAGTCATTGAGCATAACACCCACATTGGCGTTAACGTTCATGCCAGAGTTGGTTGATGAATCTTACCGAAATATTCCAAACAAAATGTTATAGTAAATCTTTTTGTGCTTGGCAAGTTTCAGGGTGATCCGCCAAGCGGGTGCCGAGAGAAAGGGGGCTAAGAAAAAGTGTATTTTCCCATGTTAATTCACATAGGACGCATAGTCGAACCTACAGCTCGAACCGCTAGACGAAATTACGCCAAATTTGGCAGAAAGGTAGATGTTGTTACGCAGATTGTGCGTTTTGCTTTTTGGTGCACATGCGCTCAGTAGTTGGGGAGAAATTGAAGAAAAAAAGATAGATATATCTGTGGTTACAAAGCCTTCGGGAAAAAAGATGAGCTCGTGCAGGGAAATGCACAGCTCTGATTGGCTGCCAACACTTCAACCAGGAAGTGCTGGCAGCCATCTTGGGACTCGGCTTCACTGAGTCCCCCAAAAAAGTGAAAATAGCGGCTGGTTGTATAAGTGGCTGTATGGGTGAGCAAATGCTTGTGTAAGTGGCTGTACGATTGAGTGAGTGGGTATGTGAGTGCCTCTATGGAGGAGTGAGTGGTGAGTGAGTACAGGTATGGGTATGTGAGTAGTTGCGTGAGTGTGTGAGTAGGAGTATGAGAGGTTATATGGGGGTGTGAGAATGGTTCTGTGGATGATGTCATCAGTGATGTCATTTGTGATGTCATGAGTGATGTCAGCAGTGATGTCACTGACCATGTCATGAGTGATGTAATATGTGAGGTCATAAGCAGTGCATTGCAGGGTCGTAAGATATAGTTAGCTCAGGTAACTATAACTGCTGAATTATACTAGTTTTGTTCAACCTTACTATAACGTCCCCGTAACCTTTGGTTTTTTCAGTGAATTTTTAAGGTTTTTTAATACTATTTCCTAACTATAATGACCCTGTATCCTTTGGTTTTTTAAGTAAATATATATATATATATATATATATATATATATATATATATATTTCCACAGCAATCCTTATTCCAGAAAGAAGAAGGCACGCACATGAAGGCTGAAGGAATAAGGCTTCTTTATTTAAAAGAGCCTCCCACGACCCAGAGACAGAGGAGACGCGTTTCGGCTGACTCAGCAGCCTTTATCAATCTGGTAGGCGCCATTTTGTTTCAACATTATAAAGCCAGAACCTAATAGACATGTAAAAAATCTGAATCACATAATGTGAAATAATAAAGTACTGAACATATACATTAAAAATGTAATGTAATTATTACAAAAGTGCATGGTGAAAATTGCAAATAAATAAACAATATTAGAAATGCGAATTGCATTCAAATGTAGTGTATGCCTGCCTAATGCATCGACAATCTGCCATAAAATGTACACAATTATATAATTGACATGCATAATGTATCACCATGTCTGCCAACGACCTAGGGACATTGGACACTGACATACCAACTTTTATTAATGTGGCATATACATGGCGCAAACCTCCTCAAATAATGCTTTAAAAACGAAAACACTGTGCTAATAAAATACGACAAATGTGGGAGACTCAGATAGGTTACTTCTTATTTACTTCTATTAGGAGCCTAACAACCCCACAGAGCTGTATCACGACAAGCCTAGCAAGCGCTGTTATTAAACATTAACCAATCAATTCCTAACACAAACACGCCACCTAGCAGTTCTATTGTGTAATATTGAACAAACAAAATCGATGACTTTTTGTAGATACACAGTTGATGCTACAGTGCATATTTTGTCACACTCGATATGCTGGTTTCTTCATATTAATGCGGACTACCAGTCCCATAATGCCTCATTCTGGCAAATTGTACTGTTGAAAGGCACCAAGGGTTAATGTCTCACAGAACCTAACACACAAGGCTTGCTCAGTGCAAAGTTAATAACACTCTTAAAAAAGCTGAAAAGAGTTTAATCTTGATGGCATAAACAGTCACAGCGCTTCATATCATGACTTTGTACAAGAGCTCCGTGTCCATTTGTACAGCAGCACGTATTAACAACAAACTTATCGCAGGGTCGGAGGAGACCAGTTGATAAAAAAATCATTAAGCCAAACAGCCCTCACCGCTTCCGCGTAGGCTTCCGCGGTGCCCAGTCATATATATATATATATATATATATATATATATATATATATATATATATATATATAAAACAAAACATCCCAACTTCACCCAGGAAAAAGGGAGCACACACACGAGGATCCAAACATAGGCTAATTTAATGTAGTGTGGTCACTCAGGACCTGGCAGTAAAAAACACTGAGATGCGTTTCGGCTGCACGCAGCCTTTCTCAATCAGTGAATCGCCATTTTGCAAGCAACTTAAAAAGCCCCACAGTCATGGAAATAAAAATAGTCTTGTCTCCGATTCACCAACAGTTAACACGCAGGAAATTTAAAAAGCATATACATTCATGCGCGTTAAAACATGGAAGTATTACACATACATTTTTACACTGCACAAGCCGAAATGACATTTGAGTATATTATGTGTTCTACTCGCGCTGCACAGAATCAAATGAAAAAACCTGCCAACATTCAATATCTCATTGGTATATACAAATAAAAACAGAGCAATACAATTCCACCATGAATCTGTTTGGGGCATTGGATATCATTGTAAAGTTATATTTCAAAGGTTCACCCCTCTTCACAAATGTTGTTCTCACGTGCAGCAGTTCACGTTAATTTAAACAGTAGGCTCCTCAACAGCGCTCTGCTTAGTGCAACAAGCAAGTAAAGTATGGGCTGCTGCCAGGTGCAGTTCGTCATTGCACGAAGAGTTGGATTTACTTATTTCCAGCTCACTGCCCGACGGACTCTTGTTTTAGGGGCTGGAACGTATGCGGGGACTCGAGGAAGCGCCGAGGACACTTACCTGAACGGATACTTTCCATCTAACACATCGCGTCGAGTCCCCTACAGCACCAGTCCACTGTGACCAGTATTCCAACAGAGGTTCCCCGCGCAACATCTTCCCAAGGTGAATTCTGGGAGTAGTAGTCAGCAAAGGCTACTTCTGATGGGTGATCACGTGACCTGGGGAGAACAGTGCTTGCACCAATTGGAGTGCGATGGGACTATTTCAAACGTGATGTGTTAATACCGGGACATGAGCGGCATCTGAGGAAGGCTATTTAAAGCCGAAATGCATTATGCCCAGCATTAGGTCCAATAAAGTGCTTCCAGAGCAATTCCCCCCGTGTGGCCTCTTCCTTCTTGCTCCAAGAGGGTTCTGTGTGATATTTTACACGCTGTCCAGAGGCGTGTTAAAGGGGCCCCATTCCGTAAAAGGCTGGAGCCTTTCTGGAATCTGCTTCTGCAGTCTCTATTTCGCCAAGGTATTGGATGTGCTTTGGCCTGCCTCAACAAGCAAGTAAAGTATGGGCTGCTGCCAGGTGCAGTTCGTCATTGCACGAAGAGTTGGATTTACTTATTTCCAGCTCACTGCCCGACGGACTCTTGTTTTAGGGGCTGGAACGTATGCGGGGACTCGAGGAAGCGCCGAGGACACTTACCTGAACGGATACTTTCCATCTAACACATCGCGTCGAGTCCCCTACAGCACTAGTCCACTGTGACCAGTATTCCAACAGAGGTTCCCCGCGCAACATCTTCCCAAGGTGAATTCTGGGAGTAGTAGTCAGCAAAGGCTACTTCTGATGGGCGATCACGTGACCTGGGGAGAACAGTGCTTGCACCAATTGGAGTGCGATGGGACTATTTCAAACGTGATGTGTTAATACTGGGACATGAGCGGCATCTGAGGAAGGCTATTTAAAGCCGAAATGCATTATGCCCAGCATTAGGTCCAATAAAGTGCTTCCAGAGCAATTCCCCCCATGTGGCCTCTTCCTTCTTGCTCCAAGAGGGTTCTGTGTGATATTTTACACGCTGTCCAGAGGCGTGTTAAAGAGGCCCCGTTCCGTAAAAGGCTGGAGCCTTTCTGGAATCTGCTTCTGCAGTCTCTATTTCGCCAAGGTATTGGATGTGCTTTGGCCTGCCTCAACAAGCAAGTAAAATATGGGCTGCTGCCAGGTGCAGTTCGTCATTGCACGAAGAGTTGGATTTACTTATTTCCAGCTCACTGCCCGACGGACTCTTGTTTTAGGGGCTGGAACGTATGCGGGGACTCGAGGAAGCGCCGAGGACACTTACCTGAACGGATACTTTCCATCTAACACATCGCGTCGAGTCCCCTACAGCACCAGTCCACTGTGACCAGTATTCCAACAGAGGTTCCCCGCGCAACATCTTCCCAAGGTGAATTCTAGGAGTAGTAGTCAGCAAAGGCTACTTCTGATGGGCGATCACGTGACCTGGGGAGAACAGTGCTTGCACCAATTGGAGTGCGATGGGACTATTTCAAACGTGATGTGTTAATACCGGGACATGAGCGGCATCTGAGGAAGGCTATTTAAAGCCGAAATGCATTATGCCCAGCATTAGGTCCAATAAAGTGCTTCAAGAGCAATTCCTCCCGTGTGGCCTCTTCCTTCTTGCTCCAAGAGGGATCTGTGTGATATATATATATATATATATATATATATATGTTCCACAACACCCGTTCCTAATCGATAAACAGGCTTCAACAGGCTCGGGTTCACAAGACGCTTAAGTTTATTTGTGGCAAGCTCTGGTGACGCATTTCGACTGTCAAAGCAGCCTTTTCTCACAACATATATATATATATATTTCACTCACAACCTTGCTTTTAAAGTTCCGTTCAGTATGCGGAATAAAACAGGAACGGACTCCACTTCCTTAGTGCAATTGTGTTTATTTAAGAATCAGCTTGCCGCCATGACGCGTTTCGGCCTTCACAGGCCTTGATCACATGACGCGTCTACGAACCCTTCTCATTTTAAAGTGACATGTGCATAATTGATACGGAAAACAGACTTCCGAAAAGTCCTTGCATTTCATTACAAATAGCAGCAAAATCACATTTGAATCACTGGCCAAATTCATAGTCATTGCACAAAATGCATATAAATTTATTTTCTGTATATATATCTATATATATATATTCACTGAAAAAAACATAGGTTTCAGGGATGCTATAGTTAGAAATTAGCATTTAAAAAACCTTTGAAATTCACTGAAAAAACCATAGGTTTCAGGGACGTTATAGTTAGTTGGACATTTCACTTGTACAAAACCAGAGAAATCTGTCCGTTATAGTTAGTTGAGCTAACTATAACTCGCGCCCCCGCAATGCACTGCTGATGACATCACATATTACATCACTCATGACATGGTTAGTGACATCACTGATGACATCACAGATGACATCTCAAATGAGACTTCAAAAGAAAGCATTTCATCGGTTAAGAAGCTTCTGATTCTAGAACTTGAAGGACCCCACCCATTTTTTTCATTCTTTCAAGTGCATCTCAGAAGACACACCTGTTGTCTTTTGCTTCTCTTCTTTGTCTCTTTTTGGTGTTTTTTTTGTTCCATTGAAAAATGGCAGCTGGAAATCCACCACAGCAGCTTCCACCTGAAGAGGAAGAAGACTTGGAGGAACCCATCAAAGTCCGGTATGAGAGTATTGTGTGGGCATTTTTCTCCATACCACCTGGGGAGAAAAAGGTGAATGCCCGTAAGGTGACATGCACCATTTGTGAAAAGGTCCTCTCACGAGGGTCAGAAAAGAAATATTCTTGCGGACATCATCTATGCTGAAGCATTTACAGAAAATGCACACTCGGCGTCTCGCAAGAGAACAACTGCGACGTGAACAACAAAAGCAGTCAACTGAGGAGAACACTGCTGGACCCAGCACCTCATCTGCTGACACAACTGCTCCAACAAACATCTTCCCTGACTTTGCTAGAGTGGAGCAGCGTTGTATAAAATGTAAGAAGACCTTATGTGTTGGTGAGCAATCAGTGAATGCTATCCTGGTTTCCATTAAGAACCACCAGTGTTAATTTTTTTGTTTTTTTTGTTTATGCAATGACTTTTAATTGCATAATTTTTTCAATGTTTTTACTGTTGGTTCTGTTTATTTTTTTCATTTTTTTAAACAAAAAAACACCAAAGAAATTCAAAAAAAAGTTTAAAAAACACGCAAAAAATATAAACAAAAAAAAGGTTCTTTTCAGAACCGCCTATTTGGTTAAAATAGACAAATTTGTAAGTGTATGAATTGTGCAAAGTAGAATATATGGAGAAGTGTATGGGTAGTGCATGTGTGATTGCAGAAGTGCATGTGTGCTACCAGAGTGATTGCATGAATACATGTGTAATGCCTCGGTGATTGTAAGAGTGCATGTGTAATGTGTAGGTGTATCAGTAGTGCTTGTGTGATTGCATAAATGCATAGATAGTGCCTGGATGATTTTATAAGTGCATGAGTACTGCCTGGGTGATTAAAGGAGTGCATGTGTAATGCCTGGGTGATTGCATAAGTGCAGGGGTAATGTCTGGGTGATTGGAGGAGTGCATGGGCACTGCCTGAATGATTGAAGGAGTGCATGGGTAATGTATGAGTGATTGCATGAATGCAGGGGTAATGCCTGGGTGATTGGAGGAGTGCAGAGATAGTGCCTGGGTGATTAGAGGAGTGCATAGGTAGTGCCTGGATGATTTTATAAGTGCATGGGTAGTGGCTGGGTGATTGGAGGAGTGCATGGATACTGCCTGGCTGACTGAAGGAGTTCAAGGGTAGTGCCTGGGTTATTCCATGATTGCATAGGTAGTGCTTGGGTGATTACATGACTGCAGGGGGAGTGCCTGAGTGATTGAAGGAGTGCAGGGATAATGCCTGTGTGATTGCATGAGTGGACGGGTAATGTCTGGTGATTGAAGGAGTGCATGGGTAATGCCTGGGTGCATGGAGGAGTGCATGCGTAATGTCAGGGTGATTGTATGAGTGCAGGGGTAATATCTGGGTGATTGGAGGAGTGCATGGGTAATGCCTGGGTGCATGGAAGAGTGCATGAGTAGTGCCTGGGTGCATGGAGGAGTGCATGGGTAGTTCCTGGGTGATTGGAGGAGTGCATGAGTAGAACCTGGGTGATTGCATGAGTGTACGGGTAGTGCCTGGATGATTGGAAGACTGGGTGATTGCATAAGTGCAGCAGAAGTACCTGAGTGCATGTATGAGTGCATGGGTAGTGCCTGAGTGATTGCATGAGTGCACAGGTAGTGTCTGGCTGATTGGAAGAGTGCATGGGTAGTGCTTGGGTTATTGCATGTCGGGTCTGGTGGCTCAGTGGACTAATGCATCCACTGCAGGGGCCTGTGTTCGACCTCATGGTCACAGGTTCAAATCCCGGCGGGTCCACTCAGCCTTTCATCCATTTGAGGTCGATAAAATGAGTACCATTGAGTTGGGTAACAATAAACATCTGTTATTCAGCTCCAAGATGCCCTGTTGCTGGGGTGAACGTGCGCTTTACAAATACACATGTTATGTTATGTTATGCATAGGTAGTGCCTGGGTGATTGCATGAGTGCATAGGTAGTGTCTGCATGTTTTTATAAGTGTATGGATATTGCCTGGGTAATTATTTAAGTACAGCGGTAGTGCTTGAGTTATTGGATGAGTGCAAGAGTAGTGCCAGCGTAATTGAAGGAGTACATGGATAGTGCATGGCTGATTAGAGGAGTGCATGGGTAATGCCTAGGTGCATTGAGGAGTGCATCAATCGTGCCTGGGTTAATGCATGAGTGCTTAGGTAGTGCCTGGATGATTTTATAAGTGCAAGGGTACAGCCTGAGTGATTGAAGGACTGCATGAGTAATAGCTAGGTGATTGCATGAGTGCAGGGGTAATGTCTGGGTCATTGGAGGAGTGCAAGGGTAACACCTAAGTGATTGCATGAGTGCAGGGGTAATGTGTAGGTAATTGAAGGAGTGCCTGAGTAATGTCTGGCTGATTGCATGAGTGCAAGAGTAATGTCTGGGTCATTGCATGAGTGTAGTAGTAGTGCCTGGGTGATTGGAAAAGTGTATTAGTAGTGGCTGGGTGATTGGAAAAGTGTATTAGTAGTGGCTGGGTGATTTTTTAAGTGCATGGATACTGGCTGGATGATTGGAGGAGTGCATGGATAGTGCCTGGATGTTTGCAGTAGTGCAAGAGTTGTGCCTGAATTACTCTATGAGTGCATAGCAAGTGCCTGAGTGATTGCATGAGTGCAACAGTAATGTCTGTGGGGTTGCATGACTGTAGTGGTAGTTCCTGGGTGATTGCAGGAGTGCATAAGTAGTAGCTGGGTGATTGCATGAGTGCATAGGTAGTGCCTGGATGATTCTATAAGTGCATGGGTACTGCCTGAGTGATTGAAGGACTGCATGGGTAATAGCTAGGTGATTGCATGAGTGCAAGGGTAAAGTCTGCATCATTGGAAGAATGCATAGATAATGCCTACATGATTGCATGAGTGCAGGGGTAATGTGTAGGTAATTGGAGAAGTGCATGGGTAATGCCTAAGTGATTGCATGAGTGCAGGGGTAATGTCTGAGGGATTAGAGGAGTGCATAGGTAATTGCATGAGTGTAGGGCTAAAGTCTAGCTGATTGCATCAGTGTAGAGGTAGTGCCTGGGTGATTTTCTAAGTGCATAGGTACTGGCTGGGTAGTTGCATGAGTACAGGGATAGTGCCTGGGTGATTGGATGAGTGCAAGGGTAGTGCCTGGGTAATTGAAAGAGTGCTTGGGTAATGCCTGGGTGATTGTATGAGTGCAGGGATAATGTGTAAGTGTTTGGAGGAGTGCATGAGTAATGTCTGGGTGATTGCATGAATGCAGGGGTAATGTCTGAATGATTGCATGACTCCAAGCGTAATGTCTGAGGATTAGAGGAATGCATACGTAATGCCTGGGTAATTGCATGAGTGTAGAGGTAATGTCTTGCTGATTGCATGAGTGTAGGGGTAGTGTCTGGGTGATTGGAGGAGTGCATAGGTAGTGCCTGGGTGATTTTATAACTTGAAGGGTTCTGGCTGGGTGATCGAAGGAGTACAGGAGTAGTACCTGGGTGATTGGAGGAGTGCATAGATAGTGCCTGGGTGATTTTATAAGTGCATGTGTACTGCCTGAGTGAATAGAGCATTGTATAGATACTGCCTGGATGATTGAAAGAGTGCAAGGGTAGTGTCTGGATGATTGCATGAGTGCAGGGGTAATGTTTTGGGAATTGGAGAAGTGTATAGGTACTACCTGGGTGATTGGAAAAGTGTACGGGTAATGTCTAGCTGATTGCATGAGTGTACAGATAGTGCCTGGATGATTGGAGGAGTACATAGGTAGTGTCTGGATGAGATTAGAACTGTATGGGTACAGGCTAGGTGATTGGAGAAGTGCATGGATAGTGCATGGGTGATGGCAGGAGTGTGGGAATAGTGCCTAACTGTATAGATGAATGCATGGGTAGTGTTTGAAAAAATGGATGAGTGCAGTAAAAGCGACTGTAAACATTATTTCATATTATCATGCTTATTACACTACTTCATCTTACCTTTTTTATTAAAGAAGATACAAAACTCAGGGAAACTATTTTACTGTTGTTTTGTTGTAAACTGAATTTAAAATCTTTTCAACTTTAGTATTACTTTCTGTAAAAAAAAGAAGAAAAACTGTTATTGCATATAATATTATACTTTTAACAACACAACATAATTTTAGAATTACATAACATATTCAGTTTCCTTTTTTCGCTGTTCTCAGATTCAACTGAATTTCACCATACACAGTGATTTCAATGTAGATCATCATATAACAGCAGGGAAAAAAAATACAATCAATGAGATTGTAAAAAAAAAACTAATCTGCATTGAAAATATTTACAAGTTGAACTATCTGTTTACCTATCTAGTTTCTAAATTACATTCTTCAATTACATTAATTCATTTCTTTCTCTGAAGTACATTTTCTAAAATATACACTCTCATTTACATCGCGTATAATATAAAGATCAAATATATAAACTACTTCTTTCAAACACAATTTTGCAAATGCAATAAGAATTAGCACAAACAATAATCCAAACAGTAATTGTTCACATCTTCCCAATAGGCCGAATAATGTTTCCAAATCCATTTGCATTGAAAATATCCAAAATAAACTCATTAATTCATGTTCACATCTTCCCAATAGGCCGAATGATGTTTTCAAAACTTTGGTTTCAAAGATATCAGATATGAATTTGGTAATTCGAAAGGCGACCTACATTTGAATTCCAAATGGGCATCATTGCAATGTGTCCATCCTTTATTGCACTTTAAATACACAGTATAGTGTCCAGATGTTGTAGTAGGTCCATCATGGAAAATAATAGCCACTGCTTTAAAAGTTCTTCCAGAAATTCTTCCTGCCACAGAAGTTCTTCCTGCCACAAAATTTTTAATTTTGGTTTCCAATTTTCTTCCATCTGCTCTACAATGTTGTAGCATTAAAATGACATATTGTCCAAATCTTTCTATAAATAATGTTGACAACATTTCTGATTTACAATGAGAACATTTCACATCTTGATTAGCTGTTTTTAGTAACTTGTTAAAAGACACTGATTTGCAATCTGGTATTGTCAAATATATGAATTGTTCAGTGTCTATTTCAGTGGTAGAAGAAAATGAACACTCTTCACATTCGTGATCCCATCTGTAACTTAATCCAAACAAATTTTCAATTTCTATTCCTTCATCTTCCAATACTGCAAGCATAAGCATAAGAAATTCTTGTGCATCTTGTTGCACATTCAATGTAAATTTCAATGATCCAGTACATATATCCAAAAGATGCCGAATGCCAGAAGCAGTATGGATTTTAGTTCTATCAGTTATCAACTTTTCAAAAATATAATGTAGTAAAGAACAGAATCTTTTTTCTCGATTTTCCATAATTTCATGATGAAGATCCTCTACATAAAACACAGCATTCACAATTACATTAACATAGCAGTTGATACCTGAACTATTTTCTAACTGATATCCTACAATAACATCAACTGTGTCCATTTTCATTTTCTTTGCAGTTTCATCATTCTCTTGAATTCTTTTCTTTTTTGAATCTCAGTGGAATATTTGTCATATTTCCGTTTTGGACACACTATACGTTTCTCATATACGGGATATTCACCTAAGTTAGGAGCATAAAGTCTTCTTAACTGATTGTACTCTCTTACACAATTTACATCAGCACTGATCTTTTTCTCATCAAAATCAATCAAATACAAACCAGATAATGTCCTTACTCGAGATAATGCAACATATGCCATGCCTTCTTTAAACACTGTACTTCCAATATTTACCAAAGCACTGTCTATACTTAAACCTTGAGATTTATGAATGGTTACAGCATATGCTAAAGAAAGAGGAAACTGTTTTCTACGAACATACAAGTCTTTTACAAGCAAAAAACGAACAGTACAACATCCAATCTGTTTCACCTCTTCAATCTGATCAAATTTAATCTTCAAAAATTCAATTCCATCTCTGTTCTGAAAATTTAAAAAATCAACAACTTTTCCCATTGCTCCACTTACTAAACATTCTTCTACATTCAAATTACGCCGTAAAATTACCCGACAGTTCACACATACATATAAAGTCTTTTCTAAACCTGCTATCTTAGACACCGACTTTTCCAAAGAATCCAATTTTGACTGTAATTTCCCTGAGAGAAGAATAGTAACTCCTTCGTGTTCCATTTTATCGATAGCATCCATTTTCAGTATTGGTTGTTTTTCCAATTTCAAAAGTTCTTGATTGAATGTACAACACTCTTGCAGTGTAGGCATTAGGCAAACTATAGACTTCTTTTCTCCAATTTTTTTGTATATTATTTCAGGTGCCATGTTTTCATTTGGAAACAAGTTCATTAAAAGCCGACTTTGTAAAGCTTCTTTTCCATCTTTTGTTAAAACACCAATTCTTATCTCTTGAAGAATGTTTCCATAATGTTCATCACTTGCTTGTCGCATATTCTTAGTAAGTTCTTTATATTCAAAATAAGACCAAATGTTGACATTTCCAATACTTCCCAAAGATTTCTTAGTGTCTTCATGAAGAAGTGTTTTAAAAACAGGTTTTCCTTTTACAGGAGTAAGTTGTAGTAGGTCGCCGAATAGGATTACATGTTTTCCTCCAAATAGAACATCATAATCTGTTTTTAAAATCTGTTGCATTCTTAAATGTACAAAGGCAAGCATTAAGTTTGAGACCATGCTCACCTCATCAATGATTAGAAGTTTCATTTTCTTGAGTACTCTTGAAACTTCATAACACGCTTCTCCAGATAACTTGTGATATTCCAACTTATTCTCATGTTCAACTGGTAGCATGAGTAATCGATGTAACATAATCTCTTTAATGTTGTGTGCTGCTCACCCAGTTGGAGCGGTTACAACACAAGATAAATGTGATTCAGTGGTTTTAGGTAGATAACTGGTCAAAACTTTAATTAAGAAACTTTTTCCTGTTCCAGCTTGCCCACTGATGTACATTCGAATAGGTTGAAATGATGTGCATTGGCATTCTTTTTTTCATGCAGTAAACCATGCTGTATCTGTTGTGTCACTTGCTGATATATTTCTTTTTGTTCAATATTTAGTTTTTCTTCTAGGTTTCCCAACTCAATAATATCCTGTTGTGCTTGTTGCATTGCCGTTTCTACTTCATTCATGGCTACTGCTGCTTCATTTTCAAGAATTGGTTGACCTAGTGGATCTTGACTTAGTGGAGCAGTACTTTGACTATCTTGAGAACTGTTTCTAGCTATTTCAGCTGCAATAGTAGTTTCTTGTTCAATCTCTTCATTTAACAGTTGTAGATAAGTTGGAAAAATTGTGCATTGAATGCTATCTTTACATGCATTTAAATAATCTTCAAAGCTCTCAAAATCTCCAAGTAATTCCATTTCACTACGCCAAGGCTTGAAGAGTTGCAGAAGTGCTAAATAGAAAAATTCCCTTTTATCTGGAGTTTCACAACTGAGTTTCCTGTGGTTAATAAGATTTCCTTTGGCATGTTTTACCAAACATCCATTACATCCAATTACTCCATATTTTTCTTCATTTATATTTTCTGTAACATATCTCTTAAAACTGTAATGTTGCAGTACTTCATAGAGACATATGTTTTCCAGATGTGGACTCCTTTTGGGATAGTACGTATCCGACATATTTGTTTTAACAATATCTGTACTTTCTGGTTCATTCAATGCTAAGTATTCAAATTCTTGTAGAGATTTCAATACTCGATTTCGTGTTGCAGCAAGACTTAGACTTACCCAAATGATTCCTCTTGACTTTGAGTATAAACTTGCAGAGGTCAACAGATTCGAACATTCGTAGGATCCAATTTCTCGATGGGAAAGCATCTTCAAACTAAAGCTGTACAATGTGTTACTAAGAGTCTTCTCTTGTGAAATTTCTTCCCACATTTCTTTTAACTCCGTCTTTTCAGATTTCATTATATATAACGTAACATAGCAAGCAACAGCAATTGAATTATCTGCAACATACTGGATATCCATATTTGCATTCCACATTGTCAAAATCACTGGATTGTAGTCATTAATATACTTTGATACTTTGATTCTTCAGTTCTTTTTATGTTGTAAGTATTCTTTGGAGATTTTTGAGTGATAGTATGCCTTACTGCTGACATGAAACTATTGACTCTTCCTTTTGAAATTACTGGACGTGGGAATGTAAAACGACATTTTGTATAAAACTTTCCCTTTGACGTGTATTTTCGTAGATAATATTTTCCACATCGATGACTTTGAAACCATAAAACTTGTCTTAAGCTATTTTCTCCTCCATTTTTTGGAATAGCACAGGTAACATAGTCTTCAATGAAAGACAATACAGTTTCATCAGAATCGGTTCCAAATTTAGGTGCATCCTTGATCCATAATAGCATGTGTATATGAGGAGCACCTCTGGCTTGGTACTCCTTTCTCCAAAAGAAATCAATAACTTCTCCAAGAGGTGGATTTTTTTATTGCAGATAAAAGATATCATAGCTTGAAACCTAAGGTTAAAATATCTGTACACATTTACAGGATCCAAGGAACACAGTTCTCCAGCTGTCTTCAATTCAATGTTTTTTACATCTGAATTTTCATGTCGTAGAAATTCAAGTAAATCGTCCCATGCGTATTCAGCACAGCTAAGCGTAACAAACCACGTAGGGGTTCCTAAGTTTCTTAACATACATTAAAGTTCTCCGTGACGACGATACCAATCCTCATTAGTACCACGTTGACACACCATCAAATTAATTAACTGAGATTCTAAATGTTTGTCTCTTTGCAGAAACATGTGTAAGATGAACTCCCGTTTTTAATATGTGATTTGCTGCATATGAAAGTCCAGACAAGTCACTTTCAAACAGAAGGTGAAATAAATATGGAATACACTGTCAAAATCTTGGATCTTCTGAGTACAATCTTGTTGTACGATATTCTGAAGCTGGAATCTGTACTGGTCGTTCATCATATCGTCCACCTTTTCCAGTGGGGAAGAGCTGTGGAAAACAACGAGCTTTAAACTTTTTTCCCATACACTCATGGGAGTTCCCTTTGCTTTCTTCATTTGGAATAATTCAGTAGTGTTTCCTATAACTTCTTTTGAATGTAGAGGATGTATACTGTAATGTTCATAAATTTCTTCACTCCTGGAGTTGTCCACTTTTTCTATTTGCCCAGTTGAAATTTCTCTATCATCTTCTAAAGATAATTCTTGTTCTTCCACATATACATTTTTATGATAAATATTGTTTTGTACAAGATATAATGTAGCCTTTTGAAGTTTGGTGACATCTACTAACTCTTGCCATATTTTCCGACTCTTTGTTGGTACACCATTAACTAGAATAACTGTTCACTATCCTCTCTCTCTATACCAACAGTTTCAATATTTTTCTTAAAATCTAAAGGTAAATACACAACTCTCCCTTTTAAACCTCTTTGTAAATCTGTTCAAGGCAGCTTACCTGTTTAGGCTCCATACGAACTATAGCCTGAAACAGATGCACAGATTGAACTAGAATGGACTCATAAGTATTTAAATCTAGCAATTCCTGAGGAATAGCTACCAACTCTAGGTTGTTATGTACAGCTCTAGCTGGCATTTTGTTCTCTTCTAATTTGTTGTAACAATATTTACAAATACGTTGATCACTACCCAACTCAAAACGACCTTCCACCAACAAATAAGCACCAAATTGCTCCCACTTATCATTGTTTTCCTTTTCACTTTTTAAATACACATCAACATTCCTAGTTTGACTTCTATAGTGAGTACATCGACAACAAATACAAACATAGTTTGGTTTTTCACAAGAAACTACCTTAAACTTTGTAATTTCTTCTGCAAACTTCTCAGTAGTACTATCTTCCACCTCTTCTTCAGCACCTACACTTATCAAACTCTCATTTTCTCTACACTCCTCTTTTTTTTTTGTTTAAATTTGTTTATTGGGATTTAGAATTTCATGTTACAAGTTGACACATAATACCGTTAAAATATATCGGCATGCGTCTGCAGACAGATGAAAAATAACTGTGGAGAATAGAATTTACAACAGAACTGCATATCAAACACCATAGACAAGGTACAGTAAAATATTCTGGGAGGTACCCTCTTGCCTGACTTTGTTTCTGTAGTAGTATTCTTTCTAGAACCTGGCTGGGTTAGTTTCCCATGAGCGTGGAATGCTCTATTACTTACCGGTAATCTTCATTACTCCGGGTCCCGTTGTCCTCGTCCCATTCATTACTATGTGGAGATAACCATCTCCCAACAGAAAAAGAGATCAGAAGAATGCTGGGATACTAACCCCGCCCCTCCCACCGGGAGTACATAAGGGGTACTTACCCAGCATTCCGCCTGAACAACCAAGCCCACAACAGGAAGGCCGGCCGTCCGGGAGGGAGGGAGGGGCGTATGAATGGGACGAGGACAACGGGACCCGGAGTAATGAAGATTACCGGTAAGTAATAGAGCATTACCCCCAGGTCCCTTATGTCCTCGTCCCATTCATTACTATGTGGAGAATACCAAAGCAGAAAAGCCGGCCTTCCCAAACAAAACAGAAGCCAACCCAGGAAACCACACCAAGGCAGCCACCGCAGGAAGCAAAAGGCAGAACCGGCGAAAACCCCAGGCAGAGCACCCAGACAGGAGGGAGCCCCACCAATCCGGGACACACCCAACAAAACAACGGGAGAACATCCAGACGACCAGTCCGACAACCACAGAGGCCAACCAGCCCACAGCAGGAACACCCCACAGCCAACCAGAGAAGGGGAGAGCACCGACACACAAGCCAACCGAGGCAAGAAAGAATAAAACAGCGAGGAGGCCACCCAAAGAGGAAGGCAAAGAGCCACCAGGCCAGCAAGCCATAACCGGGCAACAGAAGCCAAACCCAGGAACAGAGAACCCATGCCAGCCGAACGCAGGCCCCAGAAAGAAAAGAAACACCCAGCTGATAAGGGGGTCAGAGAAACGCGAAGCCACAAACAAAAGACTACCAAAGGCCGCCCCGGGAAAAAAGGCCGAGAAGCCCAACAAGGGCAGGACCAAACCAGAAGAGAAGGGACGCAAACGACCCGGCCCAGAGAGACCAGAGGACAAACCCCCTGAACCGCACAAAAGAGCAACAGGCCCCAAAAACAATTGTCGCCAGCACCAGCCGACAGCCCCCCAGCACCCAGCCCGGAAGGCGAGACAGAGCCCACGGACAGGGAAAGAGGGAAAGCCAAGGCACCGGGGAAAGAGGAACAAACCCCGGAAGCCAACCACCAGGCCCGAGAGCCAGAAGGGAGCCGACCCAGCAGGGACCAGAAACCCATCAGGACGAAAAACCGACCAGGAAACAAGGCACCAAGGGAACCAGCACCGCCAGGAAGCCCGAGCAGCAAGAACCAACAAGGGCAACCAACCAGGACAAAGGGACCTGGGAAAACAAAAGAAGAAAAGGGAACAGGAGGAAGCACAGGAACCCAAGAACACAGCCCCAGCAGAACAACCCAACCGCAAACCGGCGGAAACCGGAGCAGGAAGGCACAGCCCGAAGAAGGCACACCTCGAACACCAGAGAAGGAGTGCAACGGAATGGGCAAACGACCCAGAGAACCCAAGACCAGAGCAAGGGAACCCAAAGGGAGCCAACATCAGCAACAGACAAGCCCAACCAGAGACAGGCCAGGCAGAGAGGACCCCAAACAGCCCAAGCACAAGGCAGGGGCAAAAACACAGAGGCCAGCAAAGACCGAGGGCCAACAACCCCAAGAGGCCCCGAAGGAGCGGGACAGGCCCAAACACCACAGCACGGAAACCTAACCCACCAGGGGAGAGGAAACACACAAAAAACATCCCGACCACAGAAGCAACAGAAGCCAGGGCGGAAAGCACAAGCAAACCAAACCCCACAGCCCAGCACGACCCAAGGCAGGGCACGAGCAGGGGACGAACCCCCAGGGCAGAAAACGGCAAGTGAGGACACAGCAGCCGGGAAGCCAAAGCCGAAGCAAAGCAACCCGCTCGACCAGAAGGACCCGAAGGCCCAACCCACAACTGGGGGAAGGCCAAAGAAGAGAAGGCCCCAGCAGAGCACAGGCCAGAGAGTAACCAGGCCCGGCAGCGCCCAAACAAAAAACCCAAGAGCATGCAAGCAGGGAATACAGGAGTAGGCGACAGACCCAAACAGGTACAACCAGAGCCAAGAGGCCACAACGGCAGGAACACACCAAACCTGCAAGGACCAGAACCCGACAACAGAGGGACCAGTGCAAGCGAGCAACCGGGCAACCCCGAGCAGACAGCACCAGCACATCCAGGAGGGAACCCCACCAGGACGCAACCAGGCACCCAAGCGCCAACAGGGAGGAAAGGCCGAATGCAACCGGCGACCACAAGGAGGCCCCGCCGGAGACCAAGCAGAAGGAGCTGCAAGCCCGCAGACCAGGAGCGACCGGAATACGGCCCCCGGAACAACAGGACCACGAGGAAAAAAACGAGGCCCAACACCGGTCAAAAAAGAAAACAGGACCAGGCAGGAACAAGAACCCGCCACCCCCACCAGCAAAGCAAGCCGGAGAAGAACACCGCAGGTCAGTGGGAGCACAGCCGAGGCCAACAGTACCCGGAGGATCCCAGACACACAAGAGGGACAGCCAGGAAACCGCAATGCCAGCCCCAAGGCAAGACAGAAGACGCCAACCGCCGCAACAGACCACAGGCGTCAACCCAACCAGGACAAACAAATCCGCAAAGCGGCACGGACCCGGAGCCGATGCCCCAGCCAGAGAGGAACAGATCCGGGAGGAGGGGCCGTGAGACAGGAACAAGGCCCCCCAGGTAGCTCAATGCCCACCACCAGAAACAGTTGAACAGCAAGACCACAGACTGAGCAGACCCAGGAGGACACCCCCACAGGCACCAACCAGGACCAACCCGGCGCAACCCTAGAAGACAGACAAGAACAGGAGCCACTAGGGTGGAACGGCCGCAGGTAAGAAATCAACAGAGCAGTCCACACGAAGGCAGACAGTGCCAGGAATTCGGGCATCAAGTAGGGAATACACAAATGCATTCCACACGCACAGGCACAGCGAGATGAAGAAAGTCGCCCAGAATCACCCGATGGGTAAGGCAAGAGGCAAGGCCGGGACACGAACCCGGGTCCCCGAGGTTCCAAACACACCAGCCCCAGCCGCTGCGCTGCAGCACCGCAACAGAAGAGTCCGCCGTACACAGGAAGAAAACACCCAACAGGAATCAGCAAAGCGCATGACCACCCCAGGGCAGTAATGCACAGAAGAACAGACGACAAGTGCAACCCAAGACCAGGGCACACACAATAGCAATCCTCAGAAGGAGGACAGGCGGAGCGGACCCAAGGGTAGGCGAGCCAGCAACCACGAGGGCAACCCAGACCCCAACAGTGAACGCCACAGCCCACCAAACAAGCAGAGCAGGGCAGCAGAGGAACAGGAGGGCCCAGACCAGCCCCAGGACACGGAAGTGCCAGGTGGACAACCAACCAGGTACCAAACAGGCCCCAGACAAGAGCAGGCCCCGACAGGGTGACACAGCACAAACCCAAGGAGGAAACAGCACCCCGGCCCGCACCAATGAACCGAAGAGGAGCAACAGCAGAGAGCAACAGCACAAAGGGAGGACACAGCCACCCAGAATCCGGCCCCCCCCTCCAGCCAGGCGAAAGGGGCACCCCCCGGAACCACGGAGGTAAACCCAAGCAGCAAAGCTAAGCGAAGGCAAGCACAGGCATTCGCACACGTCCGTATTGCTGCTCCGCCTAACACACACATGGAATGCCCTCAAGCAGGGCCGCAGCGTGTGACAGAAGTAAACGTCCCCCAGGAGTGCCAGACAACAGTACACCCCCGGAGCAGAACCACAATTGCAGGCGACCCAGAGACCACCCATCACAGACCATGCACGTACGGAAAGGATGAGCATAGCAGAGCAATGGACGTACATCCCAGTCTTGCGGGCTACCAATATCAGAGATATTTTTTTTTTTTTTAACCAGTATATTTGTAAAGCGCATGTACACCCAGGGTATCCTAGCACTGAAAAACAGATGTCTCTGGGTGCCCAACTCAATGGTACACATTTAATGGAGCCCAGAAGGATGAAAGGCTGTGCGGACCTCCCAAGAAGACACCAACATGCCGTATTCACATAGCCCCCTCATGCTGCAAGGACAACTCCCCATTTCATCACGTTCTCTCCGTAGTCTCCAAATGTCCCAAGCGCAAACCCCGGCAACCCCAGGCAACACCAATGTGGGAAAGCCGCAAAGCGCCGCTAATTAATGAAGCAAACCTGTCGAAGCAGAGCGCCTCTGCTCCGGACATCCAGGAGCCCGACACTGCCTGCCCATCCGTGGCCGACACAGACCACAGGGCCCGGACCGCAAACATCGCCTGGAGTCATCGCACCGCAACAGAGAGCTGAAAAGCAGGCAAACAGGTTGCGCGCTGACGCCCGACACACGGGTCCATAAGTGCACATTGAGAAAAAAACAGAGAGCGCTACGCGGGACTCACCGGGGGGGGGCAGCAGACAGGAACAAGGCTCGCCCCCCCCCCAAACTGCCAGCCAGGTCAAAGAGACTGCCACAACCACGCCAGGGCAGGAGGAACCAGGAAGGCAGGGGGAGCAGCAAACACAGCGTGTCTTCCACCGGCCAAGCCACAGGAAGACGCGCCCAGCAACCCAGAAGGAACCGGGAAGTCGGCACACCAGCCGCAAAGGGCCGGTAGCAGCAGGCAAGAGCCAAACAGGAAGATCCATGCCTCCCAGCAAGCCCGGCAGGCCAGGAGGCAGACCACAGACCAACAGACACCCCGCCCGCACAGCCAGGCAGCCGGACGGGGGGTCAAAGAAGAAACACCACTCCAGCCCAGCAGGAGCAGCACCAGCAACTCGTCACTCATTCTGTCAACAGACAGAAAAAAAGAACAGGCGGAATGCTGGGTAAGTACCCCTTATGTACTCCCGGTGGGAGGGGCGGGGTTAGTATCCCAGCATTCTTCTGATCTCTTTTTCTGTTGGGAGATGGTTATCTCCACATAGTAATGAATGGGACGAGGACATAAGGGACCTGGGGGTAATGATGTTTTATCCCCACATTTACCTTTGTGTGCTATCACAGATGATATTTCATGAATGCGTTCCCGTTTGAGAGTCATAGATTTCGGAAATGGCGATGAAGAAGCAGAACTACTAACTTTGGGGGTGAACTGGGGAAGATGTTGGGGAGCTGCCGGAATGTATATCTGTGAGATCAATTGTGTGGCTGGTCGTGTTTCCATTTCACGGTGCAGTGTCGTGAGTGTGGGGGGGCCGTGGTAGATCGTCCTGGCGTAGTTGATGAGACCAGCTGATGTGGCCCTGACATAGCGCTGGCCTTACTCTACACTCCTCTTGAGGACCAAAGAAACTAAACTGTATATCATCAGAAACTTTTTTTACATCCAATACTGAACCATGCAAAAGAGCTGTGTTTATTTCACTTAAAGATAATGCAGGACTTTTACATGGTACAATCTTCTTACTAACGTCCGCATTTCTGAGTGATGTACTGCTAACATTCATAAATGATGAAAAGTACTTTGATACACTTTTCTAGAAAGACAAGCCAGAGAATGAACCTGCAAGTTAGTATATTTTCTCACTTTACAAGGATCTAGTCCTTGCAACATCTTAATCTTTTGTTTAACACTTTTTTTACCATAATCTCGTAAGAAATTTTTTAATATATCAATAGATTCCTGTCGTATACTACAAATACTACTACAATCCCACTTATACACTGGAGCTTGTGTACGTCTCCCTTGGACTTCTTCAGCTATTACTTCTTCCACATTTCTAGGAACCATCTTTTCTTTTTCAATTGGACAACCGTTTTTAACCTCATAACAACGACCACTGGTATCAACTGCATGAACTAATATATTTTGTTGAAAATAGCTTTCTTCATTAAAAAAGGTTCAGTACTAGAAGTGTGCCTCCATTCACCCGAATTTTTTTTGCAAAAGTTAGTTCTATTAACCAGTCTTTTTCTTTTACTTTTCTCCTTCATAAAGTGCATTGTTTTATTCAATGTCTTCATTCTCTTCAATACTAATATAAACAATCTTCTTTTCAATTCAAAAGCTTTTTCAACAAAACACTTTCAATCTGTTGTTTTTTCTTGTAAAATGCTGATCTTCTTTTATATTTTTTGCAATCTTTCAATACATTTTGTAGTACTTTACTTTTATACATTCTCTTCCTAATGTCTTTATATTCTCTCATCCTTCTTTTAACATAGATTGTTTTACCATAACCTGATTTTCCATTAATTTGTCCTTTTTTCGTTTCCTTCTGATTGGTTGTAGTACTTTTCTTTTTCTTTTCCCCATTTTGAAAATTCATTACATTCTTTAAAACTCTTTTAACAAATTGTTTAGTTCTCTTACCAGAAGACTTTTTCTTCAACGTCACATGTTGTACTTCATGTAATTTCTGCTTTTCTATCTCCTTTAAATAGTACTGTTTTATTTGTTGTCTTTTCTTTTGCACTTTTCTTGTCATACTGAATCTTTCTTAATAATTATGGAGAATATCTGAAAAAAAGAAAAGTTTAAATAGTTTCGTTAAATAATTTACTATTAATAAAATAATTATATACAAATATTCTCATGTATAAATAAAGAAATATTTTTAATTGCACTCCAAAGCTATATCAGACACTGCACAATTCCTACAATTAGAAGACATCACAACCTATACAACAGAATCACAGAGCACAACTAAAGGATTTCTCTACTGCTACCCAAATCAAATCTAAAGTGCAGTCTGTCAACTTTTAAGGCCTGCATGGTGTTGTGATTGAGGTATGTCTCTACTTGCACATGTATTCTCATGTGTCATACATTTGAAGATGCTTTACATATAAAACAGAAGTATACATATATTTGTATGCTTCTTTTATATATAGTACACTAGCAAAAAGTACAGACTCATGCATGAATGGTTTCAGATAGCTAATGAAATTTACAGCACAAACATGTGAAGGGTTGCTGCTTTGTTTTTACCTATACTCAACATCTAACTATTACCCCTTTCTATATCCTTCTTCCCTCTTTCTACACCTCTCTTCCCTCTTTCTCCACCCCTGTTCTCTCTTTCTGCACTTTTCTTCACTCTTTCTACACCCCTCTTGAATGTTTCTGCACTACTTTTATCTGTTTCTACAACTCTCTTGCCTCTTTCTGCACCCCTCTTGCCTCTTTGTGCACCTCTGTTGCTTCTTTCTGCACTTCTCTTGCTTCTTTCTGCACCTCTCTTGCTTCTTTCTGTACCCCTGTTGCCTCTTTCTGCACCCTACTTCTGTCTTTCTGCATCTTTGTTGCCTCTTTCTGCACCCCTCTTACCTCTTTCTGCACCTCTGTTGCTTCCTTCTCAACTTCTCTAGCTTCTTTCTGCAACTCTCTTGCTTTTTTCTGTGCCCCTGTTGCCTCTTTCTGCACCCTTCTTCCCTTTCTGTGCATCTCTGTTTCCTCTTTCTGCACCCCTCTACCTTCTTTGTACACCCATGTTGCCTCTTTCTGCACCTCTGTTCCCTCTTTCTGCACCCCACAAGCCTCTTTCTGCACTTCTGTTGCTTCTTTCTGTAGTTCTCTTGCCTGTTTCCCCACCTCTCTTGTCTCTTTCTACACCCCTGTTCCCTTTTTCTGCACCCCTCTTGTCTGTTTGTGCACCTCTGTTGATTCTTTCTGCACTAGTCTTGCTTCTCTTTGCACCTTTCTTACAAATGTTGACACTCCTCTTGCTTTTTTCATCATACATGTTTCTCCTTCTCCCCCTCTATTGGTCCTTTCTACACTACTCTTGCTTCTTTATATACCCCTCTTGCTTCTTTCTGCACCCCTCTTCTCTCTTTCTGTACCTCTCTTGTCTCTTTCTGCACCTCTGTGGCCTCTTTCTGCACCCCTCTTACCTCTTTCTTCACCTCTGTTGCTTCCTTCTCAACTTCTCTTGCTTCTTTCTGCAACTCTCTTGCTTTTTTCTGTACCCCTGTTGCCACTTTCTGCACCCTTCTTCCCTCTTTATGCACCTCTGTTGCCTCTTTCTGCACCCCTCTACCTTCTTTGTACACCCATGTTGCCTCTTTCTGCACCTCTGTTCCCTCTTTCTGCACCCCACAAGCCTCTTTCTGCACTTCTGTCGCTTCTTTCTGTAGTTCTCTTGCCTGTTTCTCCACCTCTCTTGTCTCTTTCTACACCCCTGTTCCCTTTTTATGCACCCCTCTTGTCTGTTTGTGCACCTCTGTTGATTCTTTCTGCACTAGTCTTCCTTCTTTTTGCACCTTTCTTACAAATTGTGACACTCCTCTTGCTTCTTTCAGCATACCTGTTTCTCCTTCTCCCCCTCTATTGGTTCTTTCTACACTACTCTTGCTTCTTTCTACACCCCTCTTGCTTCTTTCTGCACCCCTCTTCTCACTTTCTGTACCTCTCTTGTCTCTTTCTGCACCTCTGTTGCTTCTTTCTGCACTTCTCTTGCCTCTTTCTCTACCCCACTTGACTCTTTCTGCACCTCTCTTCTTTCTTTCTGCACTTCTCTTGCTTCTTTGTACACTTTTAATACTCCTTCTGCACCGCTCGTGCCTCTTTTTACATCCTTTTACCCTCTTTCTGAACCTTTCTTGACTCTTTCTGCAATGTCTCGCCTCTTTCTGCACATCTTTTGCTTGTTTATATACTTCTCTTGCTTCTTTCTGTACCTTTCTTGCTTCTTTCTGTATCCCTGTTGCCTCTTTCTACACCCTTCTTCCCTCTTTGTGTACCTCTGCTGTCTCTTTCTCCACTCCTCTTCCCTCTTTCTGTACCTCTCTTGTCTCTTTCTGCACCTCTATTGCTTCTTTCTACACTTCTCTTGCCTCTTTCTCTACCCCACTTGCCTCTTTTTCCACCTCTCTTCCTTCTTTCTACACTTCTCTTACTTCTTTGTACACTTCTGATACTCCTTCTGCACCGCTCTTGCCCCTTTTTACATCCTTCTTCCCTCTTTCTGAACCTCTCTTGCCTCTTTCTGCAACCGCATTGCCTCTTTCTGCACCTCTGTTACTTTTTGTGTACTTCTCTTGCTTCTTTCTGTACCTTTCTTGCTTCTTTCCGTATCCCTGTTACCTCTTTCTACACCCTTCTTCCCTCTTTGTACACCTCTCTTGCCTCTTTCTGTACCCCTCTTCCCTCTTTCTGTACCTCTCTTGTCTCTTTCTGCACCTCTCTTGCTTCTTTCTGCACTTCTCTTGCTCTATCCCACTTCCCTCTTTCTGCACCTCTCTTACTTTTTTCTCCACTACTCTTGCTTCTTTCTGCACTTCTGTTACCCATTCTGCACCCCTCTTACCTCTTTCTACATCCTTCTTCCCTCTTTCTGCACTTCACTTGAATTTTCTGCACCCCTGTTTTCTTTTACTGCACCCCTCTTGCCTCTTTCTGCACCTCTGTCGCTTCTTTCTGCATTGCTCTTGGATATTTCTGCACTTCTTTGGCCTGTTTGTGCACTTCTCTTGCCTCCTTCTACACCTCTGTTACTTCTGTCTGCACTTCTCTTGCTTCTTAGTTATTTATTTTGACTATGTACAATACCTAACTACTAGTAAAATGGTAAAGCAGCAGCACCAGAAAACTAATATTTAAGATATGATGACAGACAAATTAGTGATTAAGATACTTTGTAAGACTCTCTGGAAAAGTTCATTTGAAGTGCACTAAATAAATCTAAGTGTCTCTTTGAAATATGAAGTGCACTCTCTCAACTTTTAACGTCTTCATGGTCTTCTGTTTAAGATATGTATGAACTTGCACATATATTGTAATATGTCTTATACATCTGAACATACTACACATATAAAACACAAGTATACATCTATTTGTATGTTTCTTTGATATATGATACTACTAACAAAAGGTGCAGACATATGCATGCATGTTTTTAAGAAGATTGTACGACTTACACCAGAGACATACGAAAGATTGCTGCTATATCTTTCACTAGGTCCAACACCCTATGTAGTCATAGAACGATGAAGCAGCAGCACAAAAGTGAGGTTTAAGGCATATTAAGAGAAGACTCAATTATGACGCTACTTTGTATCAGTCTGTGGCAAGCTACACTTCAAATATACCACATCATTTATATTATCAGCTACAAATCTGAACAGCAATCTGTCAAGTTTTAAGGTCTGCATGGTGTTGTAACTAAGGTATATTTCTACTTGCACATGTATTCTGATACATATTATGCATCTGAAGATGCTAGACAAATAAAACACAAGTATAGATTTATTTATATATTACTTTAATATATGATATTGCTACCAAAAGGTACAGAAATATGTATAAATGGTTTCTGCAATACGTTAAGACTTACAGCTAAGATATATGATGGGTGTATCTCAGTGATTACATTACTCCATGGGTAGTGCCTGGATGATTGTATGAGTGCAAGGGTAATGTCTCAATAATTGCAGAAGACATTGGATACTAATTAACTGAATGCATAAGTGCAGACGTAGAGATTGTGTGCATGGATAAGGGCATGAATAGACCCTGAATGCATAGATGAGTGTATAAGTAGTGGCTACATGAATGAATAAGTACAACAGTAGTGTCAAGGTGTTTGTATGAGTGCAACAATACTAGTTGGGTGATTGCAGAAAAAGATGAATACTAACTGGCTGATTACATGAGTGCATAAGTACTGCCTGAGTGATTTAAGGAGTGCATCAGTAAATTAAATGAATGCACAAGTCGTGACTGACAGCATGGATAACTGCATTGATAGTGCCTGAGTGATAACATGGGTGCAGGGGTAGTGTCTATGAAATTAGAGGAGTGCATGAGTAATACCTGAGTGATTAAAGAACTGCATAGGTAATGCTTGCGTGATTGCATGACTGCATGGGTAGTGCC
This sequence comes from Calotriton arnoldi, assembly GCA_963921515.1. NCBI lineage: Eukaryota > Metazoa > Chordata > Amphibia > Caudata > Salamandridae > Calotriton > Calotriton arnoldi. Next base: position 1,945,843 of record CAWUFW010002180.1, read on the forward strand.
TGGGTAATTGGAGGAGTGCATGGGTACTGTCTGAGTGATTGAAGAACTACATAGGTAATACCTGGGTGATTATATGAGTGCAAAGATAATGCCTGTGTGATTAGAGTAATACACAGATGCTGCCTTGGTACATCGAAGAATGCATGGATAGTGCCTGACTGATTGGAACAATGCATAGATAGTACCTGGGTGATTGCATGAGTGCAAGGGTTCTGCCTGGGTCATTATATAAGTGCATGTGTAGTGGCTGGATGATCGAAGGAGGGCTTTGGTAATGCCTGTCTGATTGCATGAGTGCAGGGATAATGCCTAGGTGATTGCATGAGTGTAGGGATAATGCCTGGGTAATTGCATGAGTGCAGAGGTAGTGTCTAAGTCAATGTATGACTGCAGGGATAGTGCCTGTGTGATTCTATGAGAACAAGAGTAGTACCTTGGTTATTGCAGGAGTACTAAGGTAGTCCCTGTGTGATTGCATAAGTGTATAGGTAGTGCATGAATGATTTTATAAGTGCATAGGTACTGGCTGAGTGATTGGAGGAGTGCATAGATACTGACAGGGTGATTAGAGGAGTGCAAGGGTAGTGCCTGGGTGATAGAACCAGTGTATAGCTAATACATTGGTGATCACATGAGTGCAGAGGTAATGTCTAGGGGATTAGATGAGTACATAGATAATGCCTGGGTGATTGCATGAGTTCAGGGGTAATATCTGGGGGACTACATGAGTACATAGAAAGTGCCTGGGTGATTTTATAAGTGCATCGATACTGCCTCGGTGATTAGAGTACTATTGTGGTAGTGTCTCAGTGATTGGAGGAGTGTAAAGGTAGTGCCTGGGTGATTTTATAAGTGCATGGGCACTGGCTAAGTGATTGGAGGAGTGGATGGATCCTGAGAGGGTGATTGGAGGAGTGCAAGGGTATTGCCTGGGTGATTGAACCAGTGTATAGCTAATGCATTGGTGATTGCATGAGTGCAGAGGTAATGTCTGGGGGATTAGAGGAGTACATAGGTAATGTCTGGGTGATTGCATGAGTTAAGGGATAATATCTGGGGGATTATAAGAGTACATAGGAAGTGCCTGGGTGATTTTATAAGTGCATCAATACTGCCCAGGTGATTAGAGTAGTATTGTGGTCATGCCTCAGCAATTGCAGGAGTGTAAATTTAGTGCCTGGGTGATTTTATAAGTGCATGGGCACTGGTTAAGTGATTGGAGGAGTGCATAGATCCTGAGAGGGTAATTGGAGGAGTGCAAGGGTATTGCCTGTGTGATTGAACCAGTGTATAGCTAATGCATTGGCGATTGCATGAGTTCAGCGGTAATATCTGGGGGACTACAGGAGTACATAGAAAGTGCCCGGATGATTTTATAAGTGCATCAGTACTGCCTGGGTGATTGGAGTAATACTATGATAGTGCCTCAGTGATTGGAAGAGGGTAAAAGTAGTGCCTGGGTGATTTTATAGGTGCTTAGGCACTGGCTAAGTGATTGGAGGAGTGCATAGATCCTGAGAGGGTAATTGGAGGAGTGCAGGGGTATTGCCTGGGTGATTGAACCAGTGTATAGCTAATGCATTGGTGATTGCATGAGTTCAGAGGTAATATCTGGGGGACTACAGGAGTACATAGAAAGTGCCTGGGTGATTTTATAAGTGCATCAGTACTGCCTGGGTGATTGGAGTAATACTGTGGTAGTGCCTCAGTGATTGGAAGAGTGTAAAGGTAGTGCCTGGGTGATTTTATAAGTGCTTAGGCACTGGCTAAGTGATTGGAGGAGTGCATAGATCCTGACAGGGTGATTGGAGGAGTGCAAGGGTAATACCTGCATGATTAAACCAGTGTATAGCTAACGCATTGGTGATTGCATGATTGCAGGAGTTATGTCTGGGGGATTAGAGGAGTACATAGGTAATGCCTGGTGATTTCATGATTGCAAGGGTAATATCTGGGAGATTACAGGAGTACATAGGAAGTGCCTGGGTGATCTTATAAGTGCATGTGTACTGCTTGGGTGATTGGAGTAGTACTGCGGTAGTGCCTGAGTGATTGGAGGAGTGCAACATCCTGAGAAGTAGCAGAATACAGGGGTAGTGCTTATTAAATTAGAGGACTGCATGAGTACTACCTGAGTGATAGAAGAAGTGCATAGGTAATACTTGGGTGATTGCATGCCTAGTGCCTGGGTGATTGGAATAGCGCATGGGTACTCTATGCGTGATTGGAAAACGGCATAGGTAATACCTGGATGATTGCATGAGTGCTAAAATAATGCCTGTGTGGTTAGAGCAATGCACAGATGCTGCCTTGGTACATCAAGGAAAGCATGGGTAGTGCCTGACTGATTGCAATAATGCATAGGTAGTACCTAAATGATAGCATGAGTGCAAAGGTTGTGCCTGGATGATTGGAGAACTGCATGGGTAGTGCTTGGGTGATTGCATGAGTGCAGAGGAAGTGGCTGAGTGCATCTATCAGTGCATCAGTAGTGCCTCAAGGTATCCATCAGTGCATCTGTACTGCCTGGGTGATTGGAGGAGTGCAGAGATAGTGCCTGACTGATTGCATAAGTGGCGGAGTAGTGCCTGACTGATTGAAGAACTGTATATATAGTGGCTTAGTGCATGGAAGAGTGCATGGGTAGTGCCTGGGTCATTGCAGACTTACAGCTGAGACATCTCTTCATGTTGCTGCTTTATATTTGACTACACCCAACATCCTGAGTAGTAGAAGAATAGTGAAATAGCAACACAAAAGTGTGGTTTATGACATGGTGTACACTTTTCTAGTACAGCTTCACCATTCTCTAACTGCTCAGGGTATTGGGCCTACTCAAATATAAAACATCAAACCTACACATAGCTCTGTTATAAATCTCACCATATTCCTGAAAGCATGTATGCATGTGTCTCTACCTTTTACTAGTACTACCATATATAATAGAAACATACAAATAAAAATATATCTCTCTTTTATACATGTAGCATCTTCAGATGCATAACACATATGAGAATACATATGCAACTAGAAAATTCATCAATCACACGACCATGCAGACCTTAAAACTTGACACACTACACTTAACATTTCAAACAGACACCTACATTTATCTGACATACATCAAGTAAAGTTTTACATAGACTCTTTTAAACCACCATAATCAGTAATTCCTCACCTAACATATATTAAACATCACTTTACTGCTCCTGCTGCTTTACCATCCTACTACTACTACTCAGATGTACAGCCTATCAAAATACAAAGCAACAACCCTTCGCATATGTCTATTGTAAGTTAACCCATATTTCAAAAAGCATGGATGCATGAGTCTCTACCTTTCCCTAGTACCATCGTATATAAAAGAAACATACAAAAAGATATATACCTCTATTTTATACATCAACCATCTTTAGATACATAACACATATAAAAATACATCTGCAAATACAAACATACCTCAGTCACAAGATGATGCACACCTTAACACTTGAGAAGCTGCACTTTTCATTTCAAGTAGAGACCTAAAAACATATGGTATATTTCAAGCACTTCTCAGTACAGAGGTAGTGCCTGGGTTATTAGAGGAGTGCAAGGGTAGTGCCTAGGTGATTTTATAAGTGCATGGGTAGTGGCTGGGTGATTGAAGGAATGCATGAGTAATGCCTGGGTGATTGCATGAGTGCAGGGGTAATGTCTTGGTGATTGGAAGAGTGCATGAGTACTGCCTGAGTGATTAAAGGAGTGCATGGCTAATACCTGGGTGATTGCATGAGTGCACAGATAATACTTGGGTGATTGAAGCACTGCATAGGTAGTGCCTAGGTGATTTTGTAAATGCATGGGTACTGACTGAGTGATTGAAAAAAAAGTGCATGAGTACTGCCTGGGTGATAAGAGGAGTGCAAGGGTACTGCCTGGGTTATTGCATGACTGCACAGGTAGTCCCTGGGTGATTGGAGGAGTGCATAGGTAGTGCCTGGGTGATTTTATAACTGCATGGATAGCACCTGGGATATTGAAGGACTGCATGCGTAAAGCATGACTGATTGTACGAGCACCAGTGCCTGGCTAATTGAAGGACTGCATACATAATGCCTCAGTGTATGGATGAGTGCATCAGTCGTGGCTATGTGATTGCAGACTTATAGGTGAGACATATAGTTTATTGCTGCTTTATATTTGACTATGCCCAACATCCTGAGTAGTAGCAGAATAGTGAAATTGCAGCACAAAAGTGAGGTTTATGACATGGTGTACACTTCTGAACTGCAGCTTCACCATTCTGTAACTACTGAGGCTGTTGAGTGTACCCAAATTTAAAGCATCAAACCTACAGATATGTCTGTTATAAATCTCACTATATTCCTGAAAGCATGCATGCATGCATATGTGTCTACCTTTTGAAATCATCATCATATATAAAAGAAATAAACCAATAGACTGCACTTTACATTTGAAAGACACACCTACATTTTTACAGTGTATTTCAAGTGTACCTTTCCCCAGACTCATAGAAATATCCTAATCAGTAATCCCTCTGCCAACATCTCTTAAAACTCACTTTTGTTCTGCAGCTTGACTGAGAGCATGGATAACTGCATGCATAGTGCCTGAGTGATTACATGAGTGCAGGGGTAGTGCCTATGAAATTAGAGGACTGCATGAGTACTAATATACATATAGATGTATATCTGTGTTTTATACATCTATCATCTTCAGACACATAACACATAGCATAATACATGTGCAAGTACAAACATACCTCAGTCACAACACCATCCCCAGCTCAAACCTTCACAGACTACACTTCAAATTTCAAACAGACACTGAAAATGTTGCAGTATATATGAAATGTAGCTTTCCACACATCATACAAATGACTCCAATAAATAATATCTCTACAAAAATCTCAAATCTCACTTTTGTGTTGCTGCTTTACCATTCTACAACTACTTATAATGTTACACCTACCCAAATACAAAGCAGAAACCCTTCACATGTCTCTGCTAAAAGTCTCACCATATTCCTAAAAGCATGCATGCATATGTCTGTACCACAACACTATCCACACCTCAAAAGTTCACAGAACAAACTTTCAATTTCAAGCAAACACCCAAAATCGTGTGGCATATTTCAACTGTACCTCTCTAGAGACGTAATCACTAATACCTTATGTCAACATCTTTTAAATCACACTTTTATGCTGCATCTTCACCATTCTAATACTACTCACAGTCTTGTGCCTACCACATAAAAAGCAACAACACCTCTTTCTTATACATCATGCACCTTCAAATGTATAAGACATGAACATACATATACAAATAGAGACATACTACAGACACAAGTCCATGCACACCTTAAAACTTGACAGACTGCACTTCCAATTTGAAAGCGACACCTAAAATTATGCGGTATACTACAAATGTACATATCCACACACTAAAACAAACTACCATAATCACTAATCCATCTTCCAATATACACATATTACTATACAGAATATATTTCAAACAACATTTAACTACAATAAAACAAACTGCAATACACATCTCTACATTTAATAATATATTTCAAACATCACAGTTCTTGAATAATTTTTAAAGTTAAAAAAAAAGTTAATACATAATACACCTCTCAAATTTATAACTCACCTTCCAAATTGATTTGTAGAATATGAAATATCACAAACTCATAAAAGATTTTCTTATGCACACAATCAATGTAATGCACCACTCTCAACAAGGTAAAGCCAGTAATGGCAAACTTTCCCTCTCTTTCTCCCCACAAATAAATGTAAGTAACAAATCACATTGCTTCCTACATACTTTCAAATTGTAAAACACATTTCTATTGGTTAGACATATTAACCCTTACTAACTGACTTCTAAAAGTACCCAAACTGGTTCTGGAATTTTTTGGAGTCGCGACTCCACCGTGCACCAACGCGATGGAGCCGCGTATCCATACGGGAGTTCAAAAATATATTACAAATAAAAATACCACTATTTTTTAAGAACACACCACTTCTAAAGATAGTACTCACTTGGGAAAGTATACTTTAATAACATATCACTTATATATAAGTTACAATTTTACATTTTAAGTCCACAGTTAAGTTTCAACCCTTCCCCCATTCTGCTTAATGCCAGTTTCCATAGTAACAGTTCATGGAACATTCAACTGAACTGACAGGTCACAAGTTCACCATATTTTCAAATCCAGCACACACGGTTACAAATGCAAATGTGCAAATGTGGTTGACGTTTGCAAAATATCTCCTTATCCTATCTACTGTACCTTTCAAACATTTTCTACTAACCAATAAGAAACATGCTTTTTAAAGAAAGTAACATGCACCCAATTTTTGAATGTACAATCTTCTTAAACAGCCAATCAATTCTCTACTTTTTAAAAAACAGCATCTTCTCCACCATTTTAGAACCTCATTCTACCAACTGACTACCTCAGCTACAGACATCTTTTCATTACTTCCAGACATCCCTTCAAGATGCTTACAGTGTGGATTGTTGGACACAGCTATGTTTTCTCGTGCAAAAGGTATGCTGAACGCAGAGGTATTGACAAAGACCTAGCTTTGCAAAATGTGGATATTAAATGGATTGCACAGAGAGGATTAAAGTGGCACCAATTGATGCCTTTGGTTAAAACCTGTTTGCATCTCCAACCCCCTGACCTCATGATTGTGCACTGTGGTGACAATGACCTAGGCACATTGACTGGGGTAGGTCTGGAAATGCTAATGAAGGACACCTTTGCACAATTGATGTTGTTTTTCCCTCAAACTGTCTTTGTATACTCTAATATATGCCAAAGGCAGAAATGGAAGTGGTCAAATCAATTCTGTCCACAGATTGAGAAAGCTATAAAAAATGTCAATAAAGCTGTTTCTGCTTACCTCAGAGACCATAGGATGGGCTCCATCTATAACAACAATCTACATTTTGATATGGATGACATCTACAGAAGTGATGGAGTACACGTCACAGATCAAGGAAACAGAGTCTTTCTCAACAACCTAAAGCTGTGCATCCGCACTTACATGTAGCTACAACAAACTCATAATGAAAACAAGGGCTCTTTTTAGAGCCACCCTATAACATAATAGTGAATATAATTTTTTTTTACACATACATATTTTTTTTACATTTTTTGTGGATTCGCACACCCGACGCGAATCTGCAAAAGCATGAATTCAATGTACTACAACACAATACACTTTTCAAGTTTAACTATTAATTTTGATTTTTATATATTTTTAACAACTCTATCAATTGTAATCTTGTCATTAACTTCAATCACAGTACCTCTTTAAAACAACTTCACAAATACAACACTACCTTCTAAATTATAAACTACTAAATTATTTATTTAAGGTGAATTCACGAATCCAACGCGACGTTACACGGGGGGCCACGCTGAGAGCCGCGTTGGGGTCGCAACTCCAAACTCAAAAGAAAAAAAAAACGCCGCACTTCCATTATTCGGTATTCGCCCCGGGGACCCCATCCCCTGGGGCCTGCCAGCATTTTTTTTTTTTTTTAATTATGGACGGGGACCGCGTGGCTCCCCTCCTGAGGTCAATAATGGCCTCTGGGACCCCATCCCCGGGGCATTGCCTCTTTTTAAATATTTTTTTTCCCTATACTACGGAAGGTGGGCCACATGGCCCCCCTTCCCAGGGCCACTTTTGGCCCTGGGGACCCCATCCCCCAGGGCCCAGCCTTATTTATTTTTATTGCAAAAGGGAGGGGGGCCGCATGGCCCCACTTCCCTGGGCCACTTCTAGCCCCGAGGGTCCCCATCCCCCAGAGCCTGGCCTCAGCGTTGGGGACCGTGGGGGGAGCCCCAATGCCCCCACGGTCCCTGCCGGCTCCCCGCCTCCTGCGGGAGCCGGCATTGTTTTTGGGCTAGGGGAGCTGCTAACATGCAGCTCCCCTTGCCCAAAAGCAATTCTGCTTTGCTTCTTGGAAGCGAGAGCAGGTTTCCTGCTCTCGCTTCCAAGAAGCAAAGCAGTGTGTGCTATGACAGAGTTGGACCCGTGCTCCCGCCCTGCCATAGCAAATGGCAATGTCCCGGGGGTGGGCACCCCGGGACATTGCAGGAGCTGGCCCTGGGGGGTGGCGGTCCCCAGGGCCATCGAGTGCTCCGGCCCCCCTCCCATCATGTTTGAAGCCCCGGGGAGGTGGTGGTCCCAGGGGCTTGGGGAGGCCCGCCAGGCCCCTCCCTCAATAATGAACAAAGCCCCGGGGAGGTGGTGGTCCCCGGGGCTTGGGGGGGTCTGCGAGGCCCCCCACAAATAATTAATGAAAGCCCTGAAGAGGTGGCGGTCCCCGGGGCTTGGGGGGGCACGCAAGGCCCCCGCACAAAGATATAAATGCCCCGGGAGGTGGTGGTCCCCAGGGCAGCATGGGGGGCAGGAGCACCCCCATGCATTTTAAATAAAAAGCCCCAGGGAGGTGGCGGTGCCCGGGGCTGCGGGGTGGCCGCGTGCCCCCCTGCATATCATTATGTAAGCCCCGGGGAAGTGACGGTCCCCCGCGGGCCCCCGCTACTTAATTGGACATTGCCCCCGGGACCTGGCCCACCCGGGGGCTTATAGAAAACAAAGCAAGGGAGACCGCTTCATTTTTTTTTTATTTTCTCAACGGGATTCGCGCACCCAGCCCTAGGGGGTCAGGGTGTTTCTACCCTTTCCTACATTTACAACCTTTTTTTACCTTTTTGATGTGACTCGGTTCAACCGAGTGACAAAATTGCTGCCAACACATTCTGGTTTGGAGTGTTGGCAGCCAATCAGAATGAAGCTCGTGCTCGGGAGGGTTCGCGGCTCCTCCTCGGTGTTCAGATATATAAATTTAATTTTTTTAAATTTCTCAGCAACTACTGAATGGATTTAAACCATTTGAAAAAAAGGTCGCTTTCTGGACCAAGAGCTACCTTTTTGCCAAATATGGTGGAATTCCGTTCAGCAGGTCGGGCTGTAGCCGTGTCTAAAGTTCCTATGGAAATTAACATGGGGAAAATGCGTTTTGGGACCCCCCTTTTTTCTCGGCCACCGCTTGAAGAATCACCCTGAAAACAGGAGCTGACCTGAGTGAACCATTAGTTTTGAAAATTTCGCGAAGATTCGCCAAACGGCACCAAAGATATTGGAAACAAGGTCCTAACTATAACTACCTACTGGCGACCGCCAGTAGGTAATAAATATATATATATATATATATATATATATATATATATATTCCTCCAAAACGGTTCCCTTACACCGGGAAATGCAGCGCTCATCACGGGTGCGGCTCCCTGCGGCAGAACCACGCCGCTCAATACTTCCACACAATCCTTCAGCCAGAAGGAAAAAAGGGACGCACTCCCGTAAAAAAGACAACCATTTTTTTCTAGTTAAAAAGTGAAACAGAGTTCTTAAGTCCCATTTTCATTTCATACTTCATAATTATCACATCCTTATTATATCCTTTCAGTGGGACCTGAAAAAAATGGTTGTCTTTTTTATTAGTTGAGCACGGTATAATCGGGCTTGATTATTCATAATAATGTCACTTTTTGCAAATAAGTTATTCACTCACTATAAACTACATCACCCATAATGCACAAGGACGTTGGTAACTACCAAACAGGAAATGAGGTAATGATTGTTTGAATATTTGTACTGGGCGGGGACAAGCGTTCAGATGATCGTGAACAAGGTTTTTGTAAAACCGAAACGCGTAGATCGTTCTTGCTATCCCGATAAATGAACAACTAAAGGAATAAAATTATCGTTGCACTGAACTACGGGAGTGCGTCCCCTTTTTCCTTCTGGCTGAAGGATTGTGTGGAAATATATATATATATATATATATATATATATATATATATATATATATATATACACACACACACACACCGGTCAGTGGTCGGGACTCATATACATTGATGGTATATATTTGCGTCTGCCTAATCAGGAGAGGTGCTGTTTGTTATGTTTTCACATCTGCAAAATGGCAATGGTGATAGCCATAATGGCAGAGAGCCCTTTTCGCCTTTGCCTATAGACAACTGATTCACAGTAGCCAATGGGTGAAAGTGGCTGTCCCAAAGAGCCTTTCTGTATATGTATTTATGTCTATGTGTATTTGATGTGTTTTAAATGATGTTAACAGGTCTCGCCAGACTAAATCTGTGTGCTGACGAGCCATAAATCATCCTGCTGAATTCGTTCTGCCAAACGTTTTAAAATTTGTGGTCAGTACTAAAAGGTTTTTTCACACCTAATTATAAGATAGAAGAGGTAGTGTCATATGAACTTGGGACAAAGGCATGTATTGCAAGGGGGTTGAAATGTATTGACATAAAAATGGCATGCTATTACAACAATATGTATTTTGCTGCTTGTGAGCTACTCTCGGGAGATTTGTGGTACTAGCAAACGACAATGAGTATCTAATAATAGCGAGAACAGAGGGCGGTGCTGGCGGGCCTGCAAAGAGCGAAGGAAGAGACAGTGAACAGAAAAGAGCTTTGGAGAGGAATGAGAGAGAAATGGGAAAACAGATATAGGGCCAGATGTATCAACATTGCATTTTGCGATTCTAAAATAGCGAATTTTAGCGATTCGCTATTTTAGAATTGCAATATGCAATGTATGTAGGTTTGGCAAAAAAATTGCGATTCCCACATATTCTTTAATAGCGACGAAAAAGGCAGTCTTTTATTACAGTAAGTGGGAGGAGATGCAGGAAATTATATCATTAAATGATCAGCAAAAATTCTGGACAAAGGTTAATGAGTTTAATGGTCAAAACAGGGGCACTCTGGCCTGTATGATTCCGGAAGCCCAGTGGGCTACTTATTTGACGGAGTTATATAGGGGACCTTCAGGCTCAGACGGCCCTCAGCATATTTGCAGGCAAACTCTCCCACTCATCTGGTTTTCAGTAAAGGAAGTTAAGGCCGTTATTGAGAGAATAAAACTCTCACGTGCTGCCGGCCCTGACAATGTCCCAGCAGGAATAATTAAAACAAATAGTGTCTGGTGGGCTACAATTTATTCTACTTTGTTTTGCTGGGTCACAGGGACTGGCCTTTATCCTTTTACCTGGAAGGGGCCCATAGTGAAACCGATTTTAAAAAAGGGGAGTGGTTCAGACCCGATGCACTATAGGCTTATAAGCCTCCTGGATATTTCATTAAAGATATTCTCCAAGATTATCCTAGCCAAAGTCGAAGATTGGGTCACTGAAACTAAGAGAATCCCACTAGAACAAGGGGGCTTTCGGGAGGGTCATTCCACCATAGACCTCTGTTTTGAACTGTGGGCTATTACTCGAAAGGCTCTGGAGGAAAATCAAAGACTGTGCAGTTGTTTTGTAGATTTCCGGACAGCCTTTAATTCTGTTGACAGGGATATTCTGTGGGGAAAACTTGCTGCTTGGAACCTACCACCAAACCTTCTGGGGGCTCTTCAATCCTTGCACTCCGGTAACTGGGCTCAGGTCGAGTTAGACAAGTCGGGTCGGTTGTCCCAAAGAATCCCTATCGACAACGGCCTGCGCCAGCGGTGCGTTTTAGCACCCTTACTTTTTAGTCTATTCTTGGCCGACCTCCCAACTGTTATTTCCCAATCAAAGTCTTTTTCGCCTAAAATTGGGGACCAGCTTATTGCTTGTCTGCTTTATGCAGACGATTTGGTATTATTGGATTATACCCCAATTGGTCTGCAGAGGAAACTCAATGCTTTGGCATCTTATAGTAAGCAGAATAAGCTCTGCATTAATCTGGAAAAGACCAAGATTATGATCTTCGGAAAAAAAGTGCAGAGTTTTTCCTGGTATTTAGGTTCACAGGTGGTGGAGCAAGTGGATCAATATAAATACCTGGGTTTAATTTTTAGGAGAAATTTGAATGGGAGTGTGCATTGGGATGTGATTAAGCAGAAAGCCCTATTGCAGCCAAGCTGTCTGTCCAGATTCAATGGTAGATTTGGTGGGCTATCCCATATGCCATTACTAAAGGCCTATGAAGGGAAGATACCACTGTTAGGCCTGTATGGGGGAGAGGTATTTTCTCTTGATCCAACCTATGAATGGGACAGACTGGAAGGGGTAGTGATAACGCCGATTCTTATCTAATTATCTATAAGAACCTTCTGGTCGCCAAGATCTTTTTACCTGTTGAATAGTGTAAAGGAGAGAATCTCATCTGGTTATATAACAGCATTCATTTTGTCTGAAAGGACCACTGACTCCGAATTCAAGTTTGAGAATTTATTATCGCCAAAAATAACTGAACGTGCAAGCACCTCAACACGAGGTTAAAGAAATAGATGGGCACTAATACAAATAATAATCTACGCAAGAATCTCATCCGACTCAGGATAAGAAGAATAGAAAGTTCTAGGGGGACCAACCAGACTATGATTGCTCCTATTTCTAAGTTGCTCTTCATTGGCCTAAACAAGCTTAAAATCAATTGCTGTCCCTACACTAACGCTAAGTGACATCCCTGCATAACGATTTCTCAGGCAAGAAAGAATAAAAGGTGTCAGCTGTGAAGACTTCCTAAGAAGTGCAATCACATAGTACCTAAGCTCAGCTCTGTCCTTCTCTCAGGTCTCCCCTACCTCTTCTCTGGCCTCCTCCCTCAGGGCACTATCCCTAATACAAAAACCCCAATACAATTGTACACGCCTTTGTCCCGCCTCCTTGGCCAGGTCTTCTTTCTTGTGCTTTTCCACTGAAACGGTGACTTCATCCTGGACGGTTGCGTTGACCTTGAGTCCCAGGCACCTTCTCCGCCGAAAGTATCATCCCTACATTCCTTTTCACTCCCCGTACCATGCCTCCCCTCTCTCTAGCTTTCGAAAACAAAGAGTTAGTCTTACTAACGAGACATGTGTCCTTGCACCTGCAACAAAAGATACTTTCAACAGAAACCTTCTACTGTGCAAATTAAATCTACCGTTTGTGCCCAGAGAGCCTTACCAAGAGAATCTTTTTACTGCCTACAAAAATAAGCTAACATAAGAATTAACCAGGCCTTCCCTAAGCATATATGTAGTCAGGCCTTTACATATAACTTTTAAACACACATCTTATGTTTCCCTATAAGCATTTTCATTACACTTCATATGCAAACAATGAATTACATGTGCAACTTTAATATGGTGCACGTTTAAACTACTGCAATTACATTGCATCCACGAACTAATTTCTCTATGCATTATGTTCACACAATTTAATAAGCATTACATTACATCAATATCCTAACACCATTATGCTACTGGGTTCACTTTGTCTCAGTGAACTATTCATTCTTTACTAAACATGCATGAGTATACAATGGGATATAAACGAATATATGTCTGAATACATATGGGTGCGGCCTATCAATGATTATGATGCACCCCTACAATTCACAAGAACATTTCGCTCTATCAGTTCCCCCCTTTGATGACTCCTGTCATCACATCTCATTCTACTCCCTCGGAGAAGGAACCGACCTAAACAGAACTTGTTCCCACCTTCCCTGATCTGAAGTTCTCCATGCTCTTGAGCCTTTGATACTGATTGTCCTGCAATCTTGCCAATCTCATGTCATTTTCCCTCAAAGCTCTCTTGACTCTGCCTGCTCGATACCACTTGTAGGCCTTGATCATAATCCACAAGCCAGCCACACAAACCACCAAAATAAGGAGTGGTCTCAGGAAGTACCCAAGGAATCCCTTTCCTAGGTTCGCAAACCAACCTCCCACTTGACCAAAACCCTTTCCGACCTTTTCCCAGGCCCCTTCTTCGGTCAAATCCGCTATCTTTGTGTGGATCATAGTGATGTTACTTATATATTTCTCCAGATCCTTGCTACGGTCTGGTATATAAGTGCAGCACTCTTGAACCTTCAGCATTTTACAGACTCCGCCCTCTTTTGCCAATAGGACATCCAAAGCAAGGCGATTCTGCAAAACCATACCCCTTATCGACAACATCTCTCCTTCCACCAACACCAACGACTTTGCTGTGTTCATCGAAAATTCATCCACCACAGTCGCTAACCTCCGGATCTTCACATCATTCAAGACTACTCCTAGACTAGGTATCATGGCTCCAAAGATATCCCCCACAACGATTCCTGCACTTGCAGCTCTTTTCGTTCTTGAATGCTCTCCACCCTCCAGAAGATTTAAGTCTTCTGTATGGTAAATCTTTGGAAATATTATTGACAAATAACAAGTTCCATACCAATTTGCAGGCAACCTCACATAAGCATTCTTCCCACATACGTAATACACCGTAGGTATCACTTGTACAGGACCTTGGAGAAAATCTTTTGCCACATCTGCCATGGTGAAAACGTGATCACAAGTACTCTGTCCCACTGGAACCTTTTCGTAGTAAGTCTGATAACGCCTTATACACAACTTACCCCTCTGCTCCTTATCTAACGCTATAGGACCATAGCTTCCCCTGGTCTTATGCAACCGTTCTTCCTCCGTCCAATCTGTCCTGTGATGCCCTAAATCTCGGGATTCAGTCAGCTTTCTATACCTATCTTCAACCTGATCTACAAACTTTCTCTCTACATCCGACATCAAGCATGTCAGATTGTGTCTGTGTGCGAATGCTGTATCCAATTCCAAACTCGGTATGAAGTACTTCCTCAGTCTGTCCTCGGTCTTATAATAATCATACTTATTCAAATGCTTGTAAGCTGGGACTTCAGGAAGCACTGCGTCGAAATTGGAAAAGAAATACTCGAACTGCTCTCTCTCATAAAACAAACTAAGCAAAAGACTACAAGAAATACCATAAGTCAGTGGAAGATGATGATACCTAATACCCTCATCCACCGAAGTAGGCAACTGCATACACACATAACAATCTTTCGCATCCATCACGTCAACATACTCATACAACAACTTAGCATACGCATTAAGCTTAAAATCACCCTTAGACAAATCTACATGTAATCTACGACTTTCTTCTAATATCATAGCTCTATCAGCTGCCCTGTCTACCCCCTCCTGACTAGGGGTGATAGGTGTCGGTGTCCCTGTCACTGCCTCTACTTCTGGCTCATGCGAACCAGTATATGAGACTATAACTACTATGATTATAGAAATTATTACACTACTTATAAGGATGCCTACAATCCACTTTGATCTACGATTGGGATCTCCCGGCTCCATGGTTTCGAAAGTTCTCAAAAAGTCTTGGTTATCGCAAAGAACTCAGAAAAGTCTCTGTCCTTTATTTATGACTTGCTTAACCAGCTCGAGCAACCATGAAATTTCCGGGCTTTCCCTTTCCGATCACAACTTATTTACACAGTCCAGAAAAAGACTTCCCTAGTTTTCGTTCCTCTTCTTGTGGAAAGTCCCTACGTTTATTCTTCTTCCACTCGGAGCTAGGTTATCTTCTTCTTTTAGACTTTTATTTACAGTTCATAACTGATCCACAATGAGATCCTCATTGAGCAAGACCAGAACGTGATACAAAAGTTCAAGACGCAAAATCAGCACTTCATGTGAAAACGGCTCAACTCCAAAAGGCGGGAATTCGAGTCGATGCAAAAGCAAGTTTCGGACTTCACTCAGAAGCGGGGGATTCGGAACCGTGAGTGTCAGTGTTCCTTCTATCTCGAGCCCTGGCATCCGCAGCACCACCTTCACCACCACATTCGGGCTCCGACAGACCACTTCCACTGACCTCAGTCTTCCCGTACTCACCACCCCCTGCATCAAACACAGTGTAAGTCCACTCAGGGGTAGAGTATCTGCGACAAGGCACTCTTGTTCTCTTTGACCTTCGCCGACTGTCTTGTGCTTGGTCTTCGTCACTTGCTTCCGTTTCAGATACTTCAGACACTGGAGCAAGGTCTCTTTCAGGTGCTAACCTCAAGTTCAGTCGCCTCTGTCTCTCAGGCCAACTTTCTGCACGTCTGTTCGTTTGTCTGCCTTCCCCTTCTATACCCAGTGCACTACTTCCTCTTTCTGCTGCATTCGACTCTTCTCCGCCCACTGCACCATCTCCTTCTTCGGTGTCTGAGTCAGGGTTCGAACTGTGGAAACCCCCTTCTGTTTGCTCTAGTGCACCACCAGCTGTGTCAGCGACCCTTACAGCTTGCCTTGTCCTCCCATGTGGCCTTGCCACATCAGCTGGGTTTTCATTGACGAGAGGAGCTGTTTCTTCCAAGGGTGCTGGAACTCTGCGGGTATGGGAAGCATGCACCCAGTTCGGCAATCCTCCACACTTTACTGCTGTGTTCGTGATCAGAATCACTTGATACGGACCACGCCAACGGGCATCCAAACAACTCTTCCTCACGTGCTTCCGGACGAGCACCCAGTCACCGGGACACAAGTCGTGACACAGATCACTCGAGGCTGGAACCACAGCTGCTTGCACCTGCTGGGATACAGAACGGACCACATCAGAGAGTCCTTTACAGTAATCGAGAATCAAATCATCAGTGATGCTTATCAAGGCTGTAGCTGGTACTGCTGGCAGTCTCATTGCCCTTCCCATTAGGATTTCGTGTGGGGACAACCCAGTCTTTCTGTCTGGGACACTTCGCATGCTCATCAGCACCAAAGGCAAGGCGTCGGGCCATTGCAGGAATGTCGAAGAACACATTTTTGCCATCCGGGCTTTCAAAGTTCCATTAACTTGTTCCACCATCCCAGAAGCCTCCGGTCTGTAACTACAATGGAGTCTCTGGTCAATGTTCAATGCTGCACAAAGTAACTTCATGATTTCGCTATGGAAGTGCCCTCCTCTATCTGATTCCAAAGAGGTCGGGATCCCGAATCTAGGGATAAGCTCCCTCAACAATAATTTAGCCACTGTCAGAGTGTCACACCTGCGTGTGGGGTAAGCCTCCACCCACCGTGAGAATACACATACTATCACTAGAATGTACCTCAAGCCATTGCACCTAGGCATCTCCACGAAATCCAACTGTAATCTATTGAAGGGCCCTCCTGACCTTCCAATATGACTCAATGTAACTACAGTTTTCTTTCCGGCATTCATCTGTTGACAAGTAACACACCTCTGACATACCGTCTCAGCCATTGCTCGGAACCGTGGGTTATACCACGTCTGTCTGAACACTCTCATCATTGCGTCTCTACCCAGGTGTGCCTGTCCATGTATCAGTCTTGCCATCGGACTCAGCAATTCCTCCGGCAACACAGCTCTCCCATCATTTGATACCCAAACATCCACGTCTCCTTTCTCACACCCAGCTTTGATCCATCCCTCTCTCTCCTGGTTAGAAACTTCATCCTGCAATCGCTTAAGCTCTTCCCAAGTGTCTGCCATGGTCAACATTATGCTGAGATCGGTTCCCTCTTGGCTCTCTTCTATCTCTCTTCCTGTGAATATGCATCCTTGTTCTGCGCAGAAGCGGGCTACCTCATCTGCGTAGTTATTACCCAAGGATACAAAGTCCTCCCCCTTCCCATGGGCTGAACACTTTACAACAGCAATTTCTTTCGGATGCTGTAATGCTTCTAACAATTGTCTTACATATTCTCCATTACGAATGGGTGAGCCAGATGATGTCAAAAATCCCCTCTGAGACCATAACTGCCCGAAGTCATGCACCACGCCAAAGCCGTATTGGCTGTCTGTGTAAATCGTGATTCGAATTCGATCAGCGGCCAAACAGGCACGGGTCAAGGCAATGATCTCAGCTACCTGCGTGGAGCGTACTCCTTCTAGGCAAGCAGCGTCGACCACTCCTGAAATGGTACATACAGCAAACGCTGCTCTTAATTGCCCCACACTGTCTCTTAAGCATGAACCATCGACAAAGAAAATTTCATCTGGGTCAGCCAATGGCTCATCGACAATGTCAGGTCTCGGTTTGGTGCAAAGTTCGGTCACATCGAGACAATCATGGTCCTCACAATCTTCATCATCTGTGTTCGGTATAGGCATCAATGTTGCAGGGTTCAAGACGGAGCACCTTTTCAGAGTCACATTCTCTGCGGCAAGTATGACTTGCTCGTACCTCGTTAACCTATTGTTCGTTAGATGCTGGGTCTTGGTCCTGGTCATTAATAACTCAACCGAATGTGGCACATGTACAGTCAATGGATGTCCCATTACAATGCTTTCACATCTTTCAATGCTGACACCTGTTGCAGCAACGGATCTTAGACATCCGGGCAACGCAGAAGCTACTGGATCTAAAGTAGCTGAAAAATATGCAACTGGTCTACGGACACCTCCATGGTTCTGAGCTAACACTGCTAATGCACATCCTCCTCTCTCGTAACAAAACAATGAAAAGGCCTTGTTGTAATCAGGCATTCCCAGTGCGGGAGCCCTGCACAAATCATCTCTCAGCTTCAGGAATGACACCAAGCACTCCTCGTCCCATGGTACCGGATCACTCACATCCTTGTGTGTAAGCCTCTGCAGAGGCTTTGCTCTCAAGGAGAAACTAGGAATCCACTGTCGACAATAGCCAACCATTCCCAGAAACATCCTAACTTCCCTCTGTGTAGTGGGTACTGCCATGCTCATTATTGCCTCAATTCGATCTGGTGACACCTTCCTCTTGCCTTTTTCCAACCTGTGTCCCAAGTACTGTACTTCTTTCAAACAGTACTGCAGCTTGTTCGGGGACACCTTATGTCCGTTCTCTGCTAAGTGGTTCAACAGTGCTACAGTGTCTATTCTGCAAGCATCTTCTGTTTCTGAGGCAATGAGCAAGTCATCTATGTACTGCACGAGAACGGAGTTCTGCGGCAACACAAGACTCTCAAGGTTCTTCTTCAGGATCTGGTTAAAGATCGATGGACTTTCCGTATACCCTTGAGGGATACGACACCATGTTAACACGCGATTTTCTAGCCTGAACGCAAAAAGAAATTGGCTTTCCTCGTGGAGCGGTATCGAAAAGAAAGCTTGACACAAATCGATAACCGTAAACCACTCGGCTTCACATGGGATCTGGAACAGTATTACTGAAGGATTCGGTACCACTGGACAACAAGGGACAACTATCATGTTGACCTTTCGCAGGTCTTGCACGATCCTGTATTTCCCGCTCGGTTTCTGTAGTCCCATTACGGGTGAATTACAGGGACTACCTCTGATCTCCTTCAAAATACCCTTCTCAATGAAAGTCTCGATCACAGGTTTTATTCCTGCAATCGTTTCTGTCGACAGGTTGTATTGAGGTGTTCTTGGGAAATCAACATTCTGTTTCACCTCAATCCGCACAGGTTCAACCCCTCTGATTAAACCTATTTCATCGCCTGCGAAATCCCACACCACTGCGTCTCTCAGATCATGTGGAAGTTCTTCCACCGTCACCATTGGGTACAGATCTATACACAGAAGCTGATTGGTAATTTTAAAGTCCGCATCGTCATCTATCGTCTGGACCTCCACTCCCCGTGGTGTACAATAAATCGTGCAGTTCAACTTGCACAACAGATCTCTTCCCAAAAGACAAACTGGACTCGTATCACACACTACAAACTGATGTCTAGTTTGGAAAGTACCTATCTTTACTAAGATCGGTTCTGTCAATGGGCTGCTTATTTTCTTGTTCGCCACTCCAACAACCTGGATTGATTGTCCCGAGAGGGGTAGGTTAGGGACTACTGCAGATCTTACAGTAGACCGGGTAGCTCCAGTATCAACCAAAAGTGTTGCAGGATTGCCCTCAATCTCTGCCTCTACAAAAGGTCCTCTCTGGTCTACCTCTAAGACCGCTCCAAGTGTGCAGTCTTCCTCCCCCTCAGGCACCGTCAGGATAAAGGGTCTAAGCTATCCTCATCATAGCGTTCGAACAGGGGCATCTGTTGGTACGTTCGTGTTCCTTGTGAAAACCTTGGAGCTTGGGGAATCTGAGCGTGAGAATTGTAAACCCCCCCTTTCATCGTCCTAGTTCTCGTTATTGTGTTAACTACCTCTTGCGCGGGTGCCTGAGCCCCCTCTTCCTCTTCCTGTACCTGATTAGCTGGGTTCAAAGGACACTCGCGTTTCCAATGTCCGACCTGGCGACAAAGATGACACGCAGTGGTCTTCTTTAGTGTGGCCACGTCCACTCCTGTCTTGGGGTCTACTGGTTTTCCCTTTCCCTGTACCTGCCCATTCTGGTTTCCCTGGAAATTTCCTTGCTTTCTCCCCAAGGTCCCTCCACTAGGCTGACTCTGTGCTGTCTGCATCTGGACAAGCATTAATTTGTCTTTTAGCTTTCGATGTTTTGATTCCACCTCATCACTACAGTATCGCGTATACCGCAAAATTTCATCTAGTGGCTTGTTCTGCCAGCAGATCAAATGGTGCTGTATCATGAGGCTGATTTCCCCTCTCAGACCCGTTACAAACTTTGAGACAAACTGTCCCATATCCTTAGGGTCCAAAACATCTAACCCACTATACTGTTTAAAAACTTGCAGAAGTCTTTCGTAATACTCATGCACCGTTTCCTTGGGTTCCTGTACAGTCCGATCTATCTTAACCCAATCTATATCCTGAGGTGAAATCTTCGACTTCAACCATGTAATCACCTGCTCATACTTTTTCATGACATCAGGTGATGGACCATTTGTAACCGCCTCTCTTTTCGGTTCTGAAGTCGGCCACTCAATAGCGACTTTACATGCTGTCCACAAATCTCCTGGTACCACTATGTCAAACAAGGTGTTCAAATCAATCCACAATACTTTTGAAATCTTCACAAACCGCTCAACCTGCTTGTACCACTCCACCGGTTTTTCCCTCAGCCGAGGAAAATCATTTGTAAATGCAGCCAAATCACCTCTATTCCACGGCACATGCACGTACCCTCCATTCTGTACTTCCCGTAAAGGAAAATTTCCAACACCCGTCGCCCCCCTCCTGGCGGCGGCGTTTCCCCTTCTGCTCTCTTTACTGGTTTCTTTTTGGACCACCTTTCTTCCCATTTGTCCAACAAAATCCATATTCTCATTCCTATAATCAGGTCTCTGGTGTGCGTCTTTAATCCTGTGATTCTTTTCTCCTCCAACTCCTGATCACTGTAATGCAATCTATGTGGTCCCTGCAACGCTTTAGTTTTGTTCAGGTCCACCTCATATCTTTTGGCCAATTCCTTCAATCTATCATGTGCCATTCTAGCTTTTCGAGTCACATCTTTTGCTACAAACAGCAGCTCATCTGATCCATAAATTTCTATCCTTTCCAAAGGCAGACCCCCACTGATCATTTCGTCTACCTCTGCTTTCAGCCTCACTACGTCTAGCAACCTTGCCTGTACTGCACTCCTCAGTACATCTCGACAACCCGAGCCATCTCGCTCATCACAGTCACTATTCTGTCCTTGTGACCTATTCCCTTCCATATCCTGGAACCTGTTCTGTCTTCCGAGACATTTTGTGCCCTATCTCTTTGCATCCTATCCTCTTGGTTCGTTACTGTTGGTGTCCACTCCCTCAAAGCTGACTTAGATTCCCGTAAAGACCTCGGTCTTTCCGGTCTCTCCTCTTCTCGCCCACATGAAGAGTCCGCAGTAGCCGGTAACGGCGTACTTGTGTCTATTGGTCTTGGGAAATGAACCACTCGTACTCCGAACCCATTCCCACTCTCGCTGTTTCCTTCTTCCCTTCTCATCGGCACGGAGCTCCCTTCTCTCACTCGGTCTGGGTCATATACCGGTACTATAGGGCCAATGGTAACCGGTACTGTCAAGGAGTCCGGTAATCTTGTGTTCCCCACAGGAGGCTGTGTTATCATAGACGCCGTTGCCCCCTCCGTTCCTGTGGAAATTCTTCCCACTACTCTCATGCTAGTCTGGTTCTGGCTCTCATCAACTATTGCCACTGCTGGGGTCGTCTTTCCCTCTTCTGAATCTGGGTTAAATGGTGGTGGCCTCTCTGCCAACATCCTATCCAACAAACTGTCATCTAGATCACTGTCGTCCTCATCGATTCTTGTAATCTTTCCATTTTGTATCAGCAGTGGGTATAACTTATCTCCTTCGATCGTGTCTGCTCTCCACCTTTTCTCCAAGGCATCCCACCTTGCATCTTGAAATGCCCTGACCGATTTCTTCACCCTTTCTTGACATCTGTCCTTCTTTCTATCATACGCTGCCCTTATCCACGCATGTAGTGCCTCAAACTGTGTTGGTCTGGGTAGTGGTCGTAATGAAGCCATTACACTCTTGAGCTGGTACAGCACCTTTAACCTGAAAGTACCATATCGAGGGAACGACAATTCTCCTTCTGCTTCTGTCATTTTATGCCAATTCTCAAGCCAAATTATGGTATGCAATCCTACATTCTTTGCCATATAATGTGCTGGTGTATCCTCGGGAGGAGCTTCCTCTCCCTCCCGAACAACCACATGTCTATCACCTCTACAAAGTTCCCGTAAAGCTTTAAAACATTTCATGATGAATCAACTTTGTATTTGCACTCAAAATGTCCGCTTTTACTTCCTGATTTCAATCCACCAATCCCAGCGCGGTTCACATCAACCGGCCTATCGCAGCGCGGCACTGTTCTGACGTCACTTTTCCTCCGCTCGCAGCAGTTCCCCTCCTTTCTAATTCACTTGTTCTCGCTCGCATCTGTCCCAGTCATACTCTGAAATAATGTCCGTCCTACCGAACAATTACCTCTCTGACCGTCAGTCTTACCAATGACCGATCAGTCTCTTGAGCTTGTTGACCTCAATCTGGCAATCGTCTGTCCGCGAAACGACCGGACAATCGCCTTTAGCACACTCGATAGGATTCAATCATTCGATGTTCTGCACACAATAACCTACGACCTGCGTTGGTTATTCACACACTCACTCATGTGTTCCCTATCTTCAGTGGGTCTGTCAATGACGTCTCGTGACCCCCACAACTCTGGTCAACGTTCTCAACTCTGGGTGTATTCTACACCACAATAAATCTCCCGGTCCCGCGCGCGCTCACGGTCCGTTTCTCAATCACACAACTTTCGTTCCAACTCCGCAAGACATCACACAACAATAAAACACCGCAATCTACCAAACATCACTCTTTTCATACTCACTCTACTACGAACTGCTACTTCCGCCGCACCGTCACTCTCCGTCAGTTTTCCACGACCTCCGACATCCTTCTCCCGCGGTCCTCTGGATCAGCTTCACTCGGGCTCTATGGGGCAACTTAGTCTCCTATCTTGCTCTAGATCTCCCCTTACCATCAAAGGTAACCATCCTACTCTGCTACCAACTGATAACGCCGATTCTTATCTAATTATCTATAAGAACCTTCTGGTCGCCAAGATCTTTTTACCTGTTGAATAGTGTAAAGGAGAGAATCTCATCTGGTTATATAACAGCATTCATTTTGTCTGAAAGGACCACTGACTCCGAATTCAAGTTTGAGAATTTATTATCGCCAAAAATAACTGAACGTGCAAGCACCTCAACACGAGGTTAAAGAAATAGATGGGCACTAATACAAATAATAATCTACGCAAGAATCTCATCCGACTCAGGATAAGAAGAATAGAAAGTTCTAGGAGGACCAACCAGACTATGATTGCTCCTATTTCTAAGTTGCTCTTCATTGGCCTAAACAAGCTTAAAATCAATTGCTGTCCCTACACTAACGCTAAGTGACATCCCTGCATAACGATTTCTCAGGCAAGAAAGAATAAAAGGTGTCAGCTGTGAAGACTTCCTAAGAAGTGCAATCACATAGTACCTAAGCTCAGCTCTGTCCTTCTCTCAGGTCTCCCCTACCTCTTCTCTGGCCTCCTCCCTCAGGGCACTATCCCTAATACAAAAACCCCAATACAATTGTACACGCCTTTGTCCCGCCTCCTTGGCCAGGTCTTCTTTCTTGTGCTTTTCCACTGAAACGGTGACTTCATCCTGGACGGTTGCGTTGACCTTGAGTCCCAGGCACCTTCTCCGCCGAAAGTATCATCCCTACATTCCTTTTCACTCCCCGTACCATGCCTCCCCTCTCTCTAGCTTTCGAAAACAAAGAGTTAGTCTTACTAACGAGACATGTGTCCTTGCACCTGCAACAAAAGATACTTTCAACAGAAACCTTCTACTGTGCAAATTAAATCTACCGTTTGTGCCCAGAGAGCCTTACCAAGAGAATCTTTTTACTGCCTACAAAAATAAGCTAACATAAGAATTAACCAGGCCTTCCCTAAGCATATATGTAGTCAGGCCTTTACATATAACTTTTAAACACACATCTTATGTTTCCCTATAAGCATTTTCATTACACTTCATATGCAAACAATGAATTACATGTGCAACTTTAATATGGTGCACGTTTAAACTACTGCAATTACATTGCATCCACGAACTAATTTCTCTATGCATTATGTTCACACAATTTAATAAGCATTACATTACATCAATATCCTAACACCATTATGCTACTGGGTTCACTTTGTCTCAGTGAACTATTCATTCTTTACTAAACATGCATGAGTATACAATGGGATATAAACGAATATATGTCTGAATACATATGGGTGCGGCCTATCAATGATTATGATGCACCCCTACAATTCACAAGAACATTTCGCTCTATCAGTTGTGCTTAAAAGACTTCTATCACTCCCCCAAGGTACCATGGTTCAGGCTATAAGGAGAGAGTGCAGTCTGGTCTCTTGGAATATGGCGGCCTCTACTCGGGCCCTAAAATACTTTAACACACTGTTGGAGGATGATGAGGTGGTTACAGTCTCCAAATTGTGTTGGGAAGAGATCCAAAGTAGTGAAAGGATGTGGGCAAAGGCCGTCAGAACCAGAATAACTGCAATTAAGAACCTCCATTTAAAAAGGGGCACAGTTACATCTTGGCTTCCTTTTCCAGGCAAACGAGCACTGAGAGAGTCTGCTGCTATGGCGTCAGGATCAATCGATCTATTGTATTTAAAGAATAAATCATCCATCAGTTTCTCGTTTGCCACATTCGGCCAGGATGGTATTTTCCCTTATTTATCACAGTTACCAGACCCAGGCTTAAGAAACGAAATCTTAAGGGTTAGGATGGGATGTAATCCGATTTACTCATCCCACCCACATAGGACTAGGGTGCAGAATAATAGTGGCCTCTGTCCCTGCCCTTTGAAAGTTAAATGTACCCTTATGCATATCCTTATGGGCTGCGTCTTTTATCTCGCAAATCGGATCAAGTTTTTAAGACCTCTGTTCTTTAAATATGATGTTCTTCATAGGAACAAAGCGGTGGTGTTATTGTTGTTGTCTGAGATGCGACATTTAGATGTGGCAGTTGGGATTGCTCGGTTTTTGGGATCTGTCAAACAGAACTTTAAAGATGAAATGTAATGGATTGGGGGGGCGGGGTAGATAGGAGGGGGGCTCTTTTAAAGGTTTTAATTGTTAAGTTTGTTTTTAAGAATGTTTTAAGGACAAATGTCTAAATAAACTTGTTTCTGAACCTGAACCTTAATAGCGAATCGCAATTATTAAGGAATGCATTCCCATTCATTTGTATGGGCCTAGAGGCATCCGCAATTTGCAATTACCAAATAGGTAATCGCAAATTGCGAATGCAATTGCAAGGGTGCCAGGGGGCCACAAGGCCCCCCCTGATGCACCCCCAAAAAATGTGTATGCGCCACATGGCACTTAAAAAAATGCAATTTTGTGCATTTTTCTAAGGATTTGCAAATTACCACCAACTTGAAGTTGGTGGTAATTTGCGATTCCTTAAAGCAAAGTTGCATTCTGAGAATGCTTCTTGCATTGCATTTAGGGAATCGCAAATTGCGATTCCCTAACTGCATTCGCAAAATAGGTAATCGCAAAAATTGCGATTACCTATTTTGTGAATGCCTTTTGGGTTGATACATCCCAAAAGGCTTTTTACCGTTTGCTAACGGTAAAACCCTTGATACATCTGGCCCATAATGACCATGATAGGGAGCGAAAGAATATAAGAAAGAGGGTGAGAAAGCGAGGTAGGCCTAAAAAAAGAACTGAAGGATGTGAAGGACCCACTGTTAGCAGAAGCAGGGCTTCCAGATGTCTGAAGAATGCAGAAAGAGGGCGAAAAATAGATGAGACTGTTCGTGATGCCATCCTCGACTCATCTGCACTAGCTCATTGATGGAGGACGTCAGGTTTTAACAGCTGTAAATTATTAAAAGGTTCATAAGACATGACCATTAGGTCTGAGAAGCCTGGCTTTTCTGCTAATATGATTTGTGAGTTGCATCTTGAACCATCTTCTCACACACAGAAATTCATCTCTAAACAAGCAAATGTTTCATGTCTGAAATGGCCCCAATTCAAATTTTTGTTCGGGGAAAGAAAGGTATTTCAGAGCGTGCTGCTTGCAAACCCAGTAGACCAGCATTCATCATCTGTGGTCCGGGCTTGCATTTTTAATTTAGTCGTGTGTTTTCTGGTGTATTTTAGAGCTAAATTACTCAGAAGTTAGAGCTTACAAAATGAACATTAAAGGGCGAACAGGTGGAGAAACATTCCTAGAACACTTCCAGCTGAACAGCACGCAATTATAACCACACAATGAATATTCACAGGTGGCCCTCTGTGAGGGTGGCATATTTCAAAGACCCGACAGTCATTGCCATTTTCTTACGGTCTGTCCTCTCGATTCTGGCTGGAGCAGCAGCTAATGTTCTCATCCTCGCCCCCCGCTCCCTCTCCCCCCCCCAGCTGCCCTCCACCTCTTCTTCCCGGAACCAAGAGGAGAGGCGATGTTGGCTGTATCGAGAGCAGCCTACATAGCAGCAGGTAAATAACGGCAGACACGGTACAGAAGCTGAGCAGCGACCTGTGTTTGACGTCAAGTCTCGTGCACGTAGCCTTCAATTAGCCAACTGTGGAAGTTGTCAGAATGTCAGGCCCGCCTCTCTGGCGTGGTGGAAACTAGGGCCGGCTTTAGGGCAGTGCGACTGGTGCAGCCGCACTGGGCGCTGACCTGTGGAGGGGGGGCACTGTGACCTCAGGGGGGCACTGTGCTTAGCAATAACTTATGGTAGGAGAGATGAGGGGGGGGGGTTTGCAGGTAGTAGTGAGAGTATCTGAAGAGGCGGTCATGGGATGTGGGGGGGTGCCAAAAGTGAATGTCGCACTGGGCGCCATCAGCACTAAAGCCGGCCCTGCAAGAGTAGTGGCAGACTCATAACCCCTCCTAGACGGGCCAGTGCCCCCAGCAACTAGGCCGATGCCAGATGCACCCTTTTTACCTTATTGCACAAAAAAGCCACTTGTTGGTGCACAACGGCCGCAGTTTATTCACATACAACAAGGATCATAAACAACACATGTAATGATCCACTCAATCTCCATGCATAGTTCACATTTTTCTGTTATTGATGAGACTAGGTTCTGGATTAGTCCATCAGTTTTTTGTTGTTGTTGCAGTTTTAGACCCAAAGGTATTGGAGCGCTTTACATGAGCACCAGTTATGCTACACAAGGATACCTTCATTTTTTGGTAGGCACGGGGAGATTAAGTGATTTTCCCAGAATCACAGGATGTTGAGCCGATGCCAAGACTCTTGGTTCTCCAGTCCCAAAGTCGGCAGCTCTGACCGTTACGGCCCTCCATGACAGCTCCTTGAGCGAAAGCCCTCCTCTTTCAGGCATCTATCACTTAGGCGGCTTCTAGGCTTCCACTTGCTGCTCAAATTTGTGTGGGCAGCCCTTGTGCCTAGCTCGGGCTGCAAGTGCTGTGTCCGCCCAGTGCTGACCCCTTACTGACCATTTAACTGCTCCCAGTGCCCCGGCCGTGAGGCATCCCAAGGACAC
Source organism: Calotriton arnoldi (assembly GCA_963921515.1). NCBI lineage: Eukaryota > Metazoa > Chordata > Amphibia > Caudata > Salamandridae > Calotriton > Calotriton arnoldi. Next base: position 1,973,622 of record CAWUFW010002180.1, read on the forward strand.
GTACTTGAGTGGCTTTTCTTTTCAAACTATTACGCTCATCCTAGTTGTACTTCTGTGCTGGGTAATGTTACTGTTTAATTAAGTCAATTAAAATTAAAATAAAGTGGGAAAGACATAAGATAGTGTTAAAGGTGAGTTAAGGATACATTTTTATTTTAATATAAAATAATAAAGGCATAGGTTTGGTATAAGTGTTGTGTTACGACAAATAATGTAATTAAATTCTATTTTATTTAAGGCTAGGTTACTAGTTAGGGTTAGGATTAGGTAATGCAATTATATAATGAAATGTAAATGAATTGCTTCAATTTTTACTCAATTTAAACATTTTGGTGTTGATGTTGGGTGAGGTAGAGGGGACGGAAGGTACATGACATTTATAACTTACCTTAGCGATGTAGTAACCGGTGACGCAGTGTCACAATTTTCCATTCTTTTGTTTAATAACATGCTAATGCATAACAGGTGTAATCATTGCTTACATATATGCAAATGAAAATTTATATTTAGGCTGATTATAGTGAGTGATTTTTCATAAACAGTTAACCATAGCTAAAGTGTATTGACATTAAGTTAGCATCCAGACACCAAGAGTTGCTGTGATCTTGGTAACTGCATTCTTATTGTTAGAACTCTATGTGAAGGTCATTACTGTTGCATTTCAATGAGCTGGTCAGGGATTTTCGGCGCCTGCATGAGAAGGGAGACAGAGAAGAAGAAGAATGCTTTATATAAAGCCAGCAGTTCTTTCAATACTGGTGGCATTCAATTTTATTTATTTGAATTCTCTGACAGTCACACAATTTCCTTTATTATATGGCTCCTGCCCTGCCTGTGAGTCAAGCGAGATCTAATGTATTTTCTTGGTACTGCCTCTTATTTACTGCACAGCTTCTTTGATGTATTTGCCCTCTGGTTCGATATTATAGCACCAGCTGTGTGAGATCAGAGTAAGCACCAAAGATGTGGATTTTTTTTGTGTTTAAAATTCTAAAGGTAATGTTTATGTTTCGTGACACATTTTATGAACTGCTTGATGTCATAGAAGCAGAAATGTGTTTATTCTCATCATATCTATTTACACTGTAGTATTCTTGGTAACACAATAATAATAATTAGAGTAGTTTATCTTTTGGTGTGTTGTCTAGAATCACACCCATTTCCTGGCATGGGGCGGAGCAAGATTTTATTAAGCAGGCATAATGATTTTAGTTTAAGGTTGTGGTTGCAATAGAAAACAGACTACTTCTTTTCCCAATTACTGATTTTTGACCAAATCTTTTCCCTCAATCTTACAATTTCTTCTTTTTTGGGAACTGCAGGAAATGTTGGTGCTGTTTGTTTAACATTTAGAAAGTATTTATTTGTTTCAGACTATAATGTGAACAATTGTGAATCTGGATGTAGAACTGTACTGTCTTTTGAGATTAATAAAATTAGACATCACTGTGTAAATGAAATAATCTCACATTTAAGTCTCTGGCCTATTTCATTGCTCTATTTACAATAAATGCTTATTCAAGTAAAAGAACAACAGGGATTTTTCATTGAGACATTCAATTTATAACAATATGCTATATAATTGCTTTCATCCACATAGAAAAGCAATGTATTTGTCAAATGTTCATTATGAATGATTTTGTAATTTCTTTCTTCAATTATATTACTGTTGTGTTTATTTTATTCTATTCACAATGAAATGTAAAAGGTAACCTATCCTGCAGGTTTAGGTTAAGCAATACTTATCACCACATTCCAAATATTTTGGAAATCAAGTCTAACGAGCGACCAAGGCTTGCTATAAATGTTTTATATTGTAGGCTGGCACATTCTTTTTTTTAAATTTTTCTTCTAAATTTATTATTGAAAGATACCATACAGATAAACTGTATGCAGAAGCATAAAATAGAGAAACCTCAGATGTTAATTTGAATAGACAGTCATGATCTAGATGTATGATTCATATGCCTATCATTGCAAATGGAAACCGGCATTCCCTGGACACAAGTCGGGGAACACACGAGTAGATGGTGTCCAACAGATATTTTCACAGGGTGGAAGCCTTCCACCCTTCCAAGAAGTTGGCCCCCACTGAAATATAATGAGCTCGTCCCAGTGTAATTTTCAGACACTGGGACACAGTCAGTTGGCTGCTTTTATTCCAAGCAGCAACGTGTAGGTGGCGAGTGGCTTTTCTATTTCAGATTCCAGCTGGGCCCAAAACAAAGGCCACATTAAAGGGGACATCAGGCCTCCTTTTGTTCAAGTATAATAGCTGTGAGCTATCTGGAGCCTCACACCTAGATGCAAATGTAATGGAGGGAAACAAAGGCGCACAGCTTTTTATCACTTCACAAGTACTTAAGAGAGGCATGGTTTTGACTTTTTTCAGTCCTTGTATATAAGAGATATGTATGCACCTTAAGAATGCCAGATGGGGAAACATCCTTTGCCCCGCAGTCTTTAGAACAAACAGCCTTTACAACGAAGTGAGTACCCTGCATGTGAAGTTATAACGCAAGTCGTTACAACGACTTGCTGTAGGGCGCGCATTGTTTGGACTGGTGTTGGATTATTAAGTCCATCATCTTCTCTACTGTTGCGTAGACTGGAGTTGGAATAGCAATTTATACCATTCCGAAGTCCAGAGACCCCTAAAGTAAGTTATTGTAATGACTTGCATGCTAAATTAAAGCGTGATAAAATCACACGCAGGGTACTGACTGCACTGTAAAGGTGTGTGGGATAAATGCCTGCGGGGTTCCATCATACAACTTGTCATATGTGTTGGTTGTCCCAGTATTTACACAAATAAAAATTTAAATACCACCATTTTGTTTTATTTCTTTTATATAGCTTCTCGTCCCAATGCATGGTGTCAGTGCACTTTAAATCACACGTACACATTATACATTGACAATAAATTATACAAATGTGCTGCTTAGTTTATAGGATGTGTTCCATAAAACAGTCAGGGTTACAAGGTCTAGGAGTTACATATCCTTCATAGCTCTCTGTGCTATATTAGAAGGATTACAATTTATGAACTGCAAGTAACAAAGGGATTTGTCTGTTAAAAGCAGTAAGCCACTTACCTATCTACATAAAATAAAAATGTGCCATCTGCATGTTACTTGTAGTGCTTTGCAGGAGACACATTAACCCTCTACACTACTTTGATTCAAAACTGTGACTAAACAAACCACATATCTTTCCAGCAAATGCGTTAATCTCCAGATTAATTTTACCATTATAATATTCCCTGAGATTTACTTGGCACACAAAGACCTTGCAGCAGGTGCCTTAATCCCATAACATATTTTAAAATGCAGACTCTGCAACCAATTAAATAGAACAGATTTACTGCTTCATTTCTCCTTGCTGCCATATCTTTGTGGCGGAGTTTAAAAAAAAAAAGCATAACTTGAGGCCCAAGTTTTGCGTCACGTTTGTCACTTCTTTGGCACAACTTCAGCCTGAAATCTGATGTCACTTCTTGTGATGTCACTTCCTGTGAGATTATGGGTTGTGATGCTACTTCCTGTGATAACACTTCTTGTGATGCCATATGCAGTGTCTTGCACCGTGATGTCACGTGCTGTGATGTCACACGCCATGATGTCACTTTCATAATGCCTAACTTGGTTAGTCCCCCCACTTCATTTTTAGGACTTGTGCCCTGGGCATTCATACGTTGTGATGAGAACATTGTTGTCTGAGAGCACAGTGCTTGTGTATGCCCTTCTCCTCATGATACAGTACCTTTAACAAACGCAAAGAGAGGAAAGCCACCAACTCATTCCTCCCACCCTAACCCTCACCAAAATAATGCATTGCATACTGTAACTGCCTCCACACCATCTTCTGGATGACCTGCTCTGTGGCGTTATTTAAGTGTTAGCACAAAATTTAAAGGTGAAAAAGCATTCTATTATTTGTTTCTGGCAAATAATCTGCCAATCATTCGAAATTGTTGTAGGTAGCACACAACTGCTAAGGCATTTGTGGTTGGCAGTATTTTCTGAAGCTGATCCAGTCTTTGGAACATAATTGTGAGGTCCTATAGTGCATTTCTGTATTATCCCATCTGGAGGCCTCCAGCTCACAGTGGTAGTTTTATGAACTGAGTACAGTACAGTGTGAGTCAATCTCTTTCTCCCTGCCCCATGGCCAACAGTTGGAAATCATCTCCAAACTGCATTTTTTGTCCTAGTCTCATTACCAGGAAGATTCTTTAAATACTTGTTCTCAAGAAGCTCTCGTCAACATGTCATAACCATGATGTATGTACACGATTTCCCCAACACTTAGGAGTGACGAGTAATCTCATTCTGTGAGATATGCTGATTTGCGTATATTGATTATTATTGTCTAACCCTTGCCAACCACTGTTCCATTAGAAATGCTTACAAGTAATGTATTGGGCATCAATTTAACAGCCTTCTCTTTTAGTCAATGCATCTTTCGTGAATTGATTAACTGGTCCCGGCGAGATGTGGCATAGTGGTTGGAGTTGCTGGCTTTGAAACATGGAGAACTATGTTCAAGACTTGCTTCAACAGCCTGTGAATCTGGGCATATCACTTAATCTCTCTGGGTGTTTGGAAAGGAATGTGGAGTGTGGTCTGAATTTTTGTAAAGTGCTCTTTTGCCCGGGGGTGAGTTAAAAAAGGTAGGTGCAGACCATAAAATACACTGCTCTTCTAGACTTAATTTCATTTAATTGTGTTCACCAAAATTCTGACTCTGTTCATTCCTGAAAATTTTTAGAAATTGTTACAATTCAACATTTTCCGTAGTTCATAGCTAGTATGCAATAAAGGCCAATATTTTCAGAAGCCCATTGCATGACTGCATTACGTCACTACTGTTTAGTGGATAGATATTGCTTTGACATGCACATGTGTGCTGACCATAACCAGCTAGATGATGAAAGCTTCTGCATTTTAAGATGGCTCTCAGAAAAAAAAACTTGTGGATATCAAGGTGAAACGTGTTGGCTGAAAGTGAAGGCATTTAAATTCCTGTTGTGAACCTTTATTACTTATGAAATATGTAGATAATGGGTACGTGTAATTTTAAAATGTATGGGGATTGAATGGATTTTAATATTTCTGTGTCAGTAGAAAACGGAAGATGTGTTGGACGGTCAGCCTTTAAAGCGCATCACAATAATATAGAATGTGTTTTGACAATGTGATGATGGTTACTTGGTTCTCCGCCAGCTTTTTCTATTTTGAGCAACCATCTTCAAACCTCTGCTGCTGTCAAATCCTTTCACTATTCCTCACGTACCCCAGTTTCATTGCTATAGAAAAGGTAGAAGGTTCTCGCTTTTGGGTCTCACTGTCTGGAATTTGTTGCCTCATCATTTCATGCTCCTCCCTGATCACAGTCATTTTTTAAAGTTGCTCAAAAACGTTATGTTTTTAACACTAGAGTTCCCACTGCCCTATCAATACTTGGGAGTAAGTTGTATTGGTCCTCCGGCACCATGGAAACACTGTGTGGATTTACAATTCTCTACAAATATCTTATAACTGAATATAACATTTTCATTTTTCCAAGAATAAAAGAAAGGTAATAAATAGGGTTGTATGTTAATTCTATGAAGGTCACCTCCTCAAGATACCACTACAGCAATAACCACTACCTACACAGTTGATAGCAGAATGAAAGGATGGCGTTTGAACCATGCAACTTTGATGCAAATACGAGACTCTGCGGGATCTACTTGGATGTACCGTGATCTGGAACTGAGGCTTGAAATCTTCGATTCAATAAAGTATCAATGACAGTGATGCATATTCTTCCTACAGTAACGACAGAGAGGAGTAAATTTGCAAACCATGAAGGTTTATTATCCCATTAGTAAAGTTACAGTTTTGAATTAACTCATTTTACTCATAAATTAATAATCACCTGAATTCAGCGTATGTGAATATCATTCAGGCAGGCCAAATAGCAAATGCGAAGTCAAGTTATAAAAGATAAAGTATGCAAATTAGAACAGATTCCCTTGAAGAAAAACTCCCTAATACTAAAATAAAGCTGCGGGCAAAGTCGAAGATTTCATATGCTGCAAATGACAGCAAATAAAAAATCTCAAATTGAACCAAATAAAGGTTCTGATCAAGAAAAGGAGAAATGTGCTGGCCCTAGAAATGAACTCTATGGGCATGAAAAAAGGAGCATTGGGTCTCAAGAAGGGAAACGGGAGGTCTGCCTTCAACGGTGAACAAAAGCAAGTCTAACTATCTAATACCAGAACACACACTTAAATCATGACTTTCATAAGAAAGGTACAACTCACACGGTTTCCACAAAAGAAAGAACCAATCAAAATCAATCTTCACGATGTGCCTGGTGTCGGCCCACTTCTCATCGTTAATACAATGCAATTTCTATCACTTTGGCCTTCCAAGATATCACACAATGGTGTATTATTTACTATCAGAGATTAATAATTGACTAAGTTGAGACTTTCTCGATGGGTCCTGAAGCAGTCAGTGGTAAAATGGCCAGAATATGTGGTTGGTGCTGTTGTTCACCATCAGAGTCTTAGAACATAAGGTAGTTTTACACTCCGGTCAGTCAACTATGTTTTACCCATTGTACACTTGACTCTCCAATGGAAGCAAGTGGAGCAATTAGGGCTTCCCCCGTGATGTGGTATCTGATAAATATCCTTTGACACTCAATATTCGAAATACTTGCATTTAATTCAATTTCCAATCAAATCTATGTTTTTGAAAAAGAATACGTATTTATTCAAGGGAAATTGCATGCAAAAGAACACAAAGGATCTAGATCCTTCTGAGGTTGCGACTCTGTCCATACACCATTACAATTCTTTTGCGGTAGGGTGCTACAATAACATAAAATTGCGTTCTATGGCAAAAATGAGTAAAGGAAAACGGTTTTGTGTTCTCAATAATTTTTGTGAGTTTGTAGACTGCTTCAGTTGTTCTTTAAGCTAGTCAGTAAGTCAGAAAAAGGGGCAAAGAAATCCAGTAGAAAACAACAAAATCTCCATTGGGGTGTGCTACACTTGCTCTATTTCCTAGTTTCTCAATGGCTTTTGATGCAAAACAGGGCAGTGGAATGGGTCTGAGACCAAGTGGCTCAGTTTCCAGCACAATGCCAGGAACTTCAAATCACACCAAACAAGACTTAGGGGCCGATTCCGATCTGGGCCGGAAAACTCTCCGACCGAGCCGGATCCGGAGAGTTTTCCGACCGAGCCGGACTCCAGCAGTCCGACCGAGCGAGTACGATGTGGCCGTATGCTGCCGGACTCGACTCGGTCGGACTCCCATTGAAGGCAATGGGAGCCGGTCGTACAACGCGTACACGGGCTCCCATTGACTGAATGGGCACGTCGCGAACAGGGGGGCCCCCTACAGTGGGTACGCGTCGGTGCGACTCGCACCGTACATGCATGTTTAGGGGGGACCCTTGGGTCCCCCCTGTGTGCGACTCACGTGGCTACGCATGCAGGGGGGTCCGACACGGACCCCCGAAGTCCGGCTCCGACAGCTCTTCTGAGCCGAACGCTATGAGTCGGTCGGGCTGTTCGAAGCGCGCATCGTACTGGCTCGGTCGGGTAACGTCTCCATTGCGTGGTGCGAGCCGTGTCCCTACGAGTCGGTCGGAGCGGTTCGGACCCGGGAACGAGTCTGTCGGCGATTTCGCGTGCGCTCGCATCGTACTTGCTCGTGCGGACGCCCGTACGAATCGGTCGGGAACTAGGCCTCCGAATCGGATCCGGTAAAGCCGAATCCGATTCGGTGCCCTACCGGCCGAGATCGGAATCGGCCCCTTAGTCTCCCACCAAAATCTAAGGTCATATTTCATGGTCCCATTGAGTGAGTTCACAAGTCTTGTTATCTATCTAATCTGGCAGTCTGAAATGGAAACATGTTGCTGTACCGTTAAAAGGGAGATTAGTTAGAGGGGTCAATAGCTCTCAATGTAGGGAAACTGGTCTTGGAATGGGATTAGCAAGTGCATTCCTCAGGGATCACAAACGCCAGGGACCTGCACCTTGAAACTGGCAGTTGTGGTCAAGACGTCTGGTTGTAGTGGATACCCACGGAACCAGGGACACGCTGTGGACCTGTTAACTCCCCTGCTGATACTGGGGAGTAGGTCTCTAGCCTGATCAGATACTGGGTCAGGCTTTTCTGTGGACTAATGCCTCCACTGCAGGGATATGTGATTCATCCATGATCACAGGTTCAAATCCCAATGGATCCCTTCAGCCTTGTATACCTTGGGGGAGAGGAGTTGGCCTAACGGCTAGGGCTGTCGACCTTAAATCTGGGGAACCGGGTTCGAGTCTCGGCAAGGACGCACAACATCCTGTGATTCTGGGCAAATCACTCAATCTCCTCGTGCCTAACAAAAATGAATGTGTCCTCATGTAACGCAACTGGTGCTCATGTAAAGCGCACTGATACCCGATACCTTCGGGTCAAGTTTGCACTATATAAAACTCTGTAAATAAAATAAATACTCCTCAGATCAAAAAAATGAGTACCATTGAATTGGCTGATAACAAACATCTGTTATTTAGCAGGAAGAAGCCCACACAAGAACGTGTGCTTTACAAATAGACATTGGCCCTGATTCACAAATGTAAATGTACACTTTTGTGTAAGTTTACTCTTTCTCAGTATTCCCAAACCAAGATGTACATCAATAGCTTGGGAAGTTTTTTGGTAGACCAATGGCGAGATCTCCCGTAAATTGGCCATCGCCCGATCCCTGCCCTCTTCTATCACTGATGACGATCAGCCTGTAGGGCTTCAACAATTATTAAAGCGCTTCACTAAATATATGCAGAATTCAGACATGTTATTTAACAAAGATAAGACTTTTATTATGAAGTGTGGGAAAAGGTCCTTGAAATGCTGGGATATAACCATCGAAAAAGTGAAGATTAGTTTTGCCAAGATCTTTTCCTATTTGGGTATTTTATTTGACCAGGAGGGCTCGGGGAGACAGGCTATTAGTGTTAGAAAGCTCCAATTTATTAAAACTACCACAGCTTTGTACAATTTTTCAAGGAAACTTGGAAGAAAACCACCCAAAGAATTATCAAAGATCTATAAATCAAAATTGTTGCCAACAATTCTGACAACCAAGCTTTGCAACTGGTGGAGAACGCCTTTTTAAGGTATCTTCTGGTGGTACCTAGCAGTTGCTCCTCTTATGTATGCCATGCAGAGTTGGGGCTATCTTTGTAAACTACCCTTGATCGTGCGTCCATTAGGGATTGCCTAAAATCTCACTTTGTCTTTCAAATACCGTGACTGAAATTGATAGAATGTTTTTTAAAACTTATTATCATTAATGGAGGAATCAAGACTGTCTGCTGAACTTTTGAAGTCCACCGTTTGTAATAACCAATTGACGTACGACATGCAACCGTATTAAAAAAATGTTTATAACACACAAAATAGGTTTGTTTTAACTTGTTTCAGGCTAGATATCGTCCAAAACTTGTCTAGTTTTCTAATGACTGTTGTGAAAGTTACGGAAAATTCCCTGTGATGATGTGTCTCCACAGACAACAATGCACACTATTTTGTTCTGTAAATTTTACAGAGAACAGCGAAAGCATTGGATTGTATCAATATTGAGGTCACATGGTTTCACACAAGGTCGACCTCCATTCCTATTCTTACAGACCTTACCCACTCTTCAAATAGGTTATGTTATGTTGAGGTTTTTAAAAGCTGTGATTAGATGCAGAAAGGCCCTAATAACATGAATAAATCTTTTGAGGTGTTATAAAAGTGCATGCTTGTCTTTGATATCTGTAAATTTGTTATCCTTTTTACTTTTAACCTGGTGTATGCTTTTATGGTTTTCTATAATTAAATTGAATAAAGCTTATTTGATTTGATTTAATAGTAACTTCACGAGTGAGAGATTCCACAGTCTGGCCGGAGAGCTCCTCACATAAAAAGTTAGGCCTGTCCTATCTTTTTGTGTGTGGAGTTCTCCACCCCGACTCCAGAGTCTCCACTGCCGTAAACTTACTATCAAGTCATAGCTTGTGAATCCCGAAAAAGAGTAAAGGTACACAAAAGTGTAAGTTTACATTTATGAATCAAGCCCATTATGCTATGTTTTATAGGCTTAGGGGCCAACTTCAAATAACTGTAAGTCAGGAACCATGAAGGCAAGACACCATATTCCAAATGTTTCTGGAATTAGGGTAACAAACAGGACACCATCCCAATGCTTGGGGTGAAGAGAAGCATCTTCTGTACAGCTCAGGGGCTGGGAAATGGCAGATTCAGACTCCCTCCCCTGGGGTTAAGAGTAGAGCTGGATGAATAGAGAATGGGGATTCTGGCTCACCACATTCGGGGTCCTGGAATATTTCCGGAATAGTCCTGAGCTTTTTGTAACACAAATTTTTCTTTGGTTGGTCCTGGCCAGCCAGGCTACAAGGTGTTTATGTGGAAGCAAAGTCTTTCACCAGAAAGTTAAATGAGTGGCCAAAATCATTACGAACATCAAAATAATAATTGCAAATAGTGCCACTGAACGTTCTCATAAATCTCCTATTTTCTCAAAAAAGTACTACTATTTTGATGGTGAAATATTTGTTTTTAAAAATGGATCATAAGCTCGATTCCATGGCAGTTTACCCATTTTGGCCAGCATAAGATTAGCATTCATGATATCATCATATGATTTGCTAGTGAAGCCATTAACCAGGCAAAAAAAACAAAAAATGTGGCAACTTTCACTGGTCCATGTGGAAGAATTTTTTTTGCAATCTACATTAGCCTATCAAAGATACCAATGTGGAGAAAATGTGTGACAACACAAAAAAAATGGATGTGACTACTTTTCATGTTGAATTAAAGCCTTGGTTATTGCACAGTCATGACCATGAAACTATGGGCCTGATTACGAGTCTGGTGGTCTTGCAACCACCAGACTCTCGGTGGCGCAGGAGTGGCGGCCCACCGGTTTACCGATTATGACTTACAAAGTCATATCGGCAGTGGACCGACTGCTGCGCCAGGGAACAGTTGTTCCCTGGCAGTGGCCCAGGAGCACCACAATGCATTATGCTGAGCTGGGACTGGCGTAGTCCCGCTCAGCATATTTTGAGTTCTGGCGCTGTCAGCCTTTTCATGTCTGAGCCCCGCAATGAAAAAAATGGCGGTGCAAGAGCACAGAGGGCCCTGCAGGGCCCCGTGTCCCTCCACCATGGGGATACAATAAGGGGGGCACAGCATGTGCCCCCCCTGTCTGTATTCCCCCCAGTTCCAGCATGGCATGGATCTCACCGTCCATCATTGCTTGAACTTTTTGGCCGTTCCCATTGTAGTGCCTGTTTTCAAGGCACCGCCCTGGGAACGGCCAAAGGACCGCCAACCGTATTCCGAGTTGCACAGTTTCAACTCGTAATACGGTCGGCGGTCCTTGTGCGGCTTTGGCGCAGCGGATCCGGCGTTGAGCCAGCGCCGCTGCGCCAAAGTCGTAAACAGGCCTCATGTAATCCATAGGTATGAGACTAGAATTTTCCACTTTGCTTATTTCCTTATTGAAAGTTTCTATAGCAGGAAACAGTTTTATGATCCCAATGTGATGATAAGAAATAGATGGTTCTCCAAAAGTTGAGGTCCAGGATATTTCCGATTCACCAGTGGGTAGCTATAATAGGTAATTGAATTAAAGCAATTTTCGATCTCAGGACTTGGCCCAGGAATTGACAGGTGCCCAAGCCGAAAGATTATACAATACATACATTTCCAGTACACTGATCAACCAAAAATTTCTGTAACCCTGAGGATACAGAGAGTGTTGAGGGATTTTGCTATCAGAAAGAAAGCAAGGTACCCCCGACCAACCTTTGTGATGCTCATGTAGGTGGGGAAAAAATACAAATAGTGGGTGAAACATACAGCTAAAAGTGGTATTTGGACAAAATATCTCGTTGTAAATATTGGGATAAAGAAATATCACAAAAAAATATTGTGATACAAAAATATCGTGATGCAGAAATATCATTGTCAAGAATATTGATTTTTTTCAGGTAAGTAATATTGTTGTTATTATTCTCTTCAATAATATAGTTGTAAAACACATCGTTATTTTATCTTAATGTGTTTAAGTTCATATATTAATTTTTATGAAGTTATTGTTTGTATAATTGTTAATAATATTTTTAAATATAGTTTGTAATTTTAAGAGATTTATAATTTAATTGCTAATAGCAATTTATAGTGTTGTAGCGGGTTGCTAGGTTTGTAGTGGTATAAGGTGGGTGGTTAATTAAGTAATAATTATTTAGCAATCAATTATTATTTTAATTGTTAATTATTTCATTGATTATTAATTATGTAAATGGTGTAATGATTATATTTTTTTAGTTATATATTAGGTGCGGGCTGCTATGTTTTAGGGGTATAGGGTGGGAAGTTAATTAAGTAATAATTATTAACAATTATTTAATTATTAATTCATCATTAATTATTTAAGTGATTAATAACTATGTAAATTGTGTAATAATTATATTTTTTAGTTATATATTAGGTGCGGGCTGCTGGGTTTGTAGGGGTAGAGGGTGGGAAGGTATTTAAGTTCTAATTAATTAATAGTTAATTATTATTTTATTATTAATTATTTAATCAATTATTAATTTTGTAAATTGTGAAATAACTTTATATATTAGTTATATTTTAGGTGTGGGCTGTTGGGTATCTAGGAATATAGGATGGGGAGCTAATTAAGTAATAATTCATTATCAATTATTTATTTATTAATAATTCTTTAATCGATAATTAATTATGTACATTATATAATATTGATTTATTTGAGTTATATTTTAGTTGTGGGTTGCTACGTTTGTAGGGGTATAGGGTAGGATGTTAATTAAGTTATAATTAATTAACACATAATTATTAGTTGTTAATTAGTTCATTGATTTTCAGTTATGTAAATTGTGTTATACTTATTTATTTTAGTTTTATTTTAAGTGTGGGCTGCTAGGTATGTGGAAGTATAGTGTGGGAATTTAATTAAGTAGTAAATGAATTAAAAGAAAATTAATTCTGAAATTATTTAATAATCAAATAAATTGGTTATTCGTTTTTTATTTTTTATATACATAGCTTTTTTTGGGTTAATGAATTACGTTCATATTAGTTAGGTTGGGCCGGGAAGTTGACCAGCCGGACCCCACTGTGGGAGGGGGATCTCCTGAGAGACGTAGCAATCTTAGAGGGCTTCGGAAACTGGAAATTGAACATCTGGGCGATGTCTGGAGAGGGGAGGCTCCACTAGCATTTGAAGACGTGCAGCAAGAATACGCTTTGCACCACACGCAACGATATCACTACCTCAGACTGACGCATGCCCTACGAGGTTGCATCCAACATGGCACCCGCTTGCCGGACTACTCAACTCTTGACGACAGACTGCTCCTAGACCCTATTCCGGAAAAACCAACCTCCACAATATACCGTAAGTTAATGAATAACATTTTGAGATCAACATGGACAGACGACCTAGGAAACATGGATGACACAGACTGGCAGGAGGCAATACAGAGCCCTAGAGAGATCGCAGTTCGGACAAGGTTCAGATTGGTGCAACTTAAGATACTGCACCGTACCTGCTACCCGTGCACGCTTTTACATACCTGGGGCAAAGTACATGCAGCGCTTTGTGTTAGGGGGTGCCGGCAGGAGGGTACCTTTTTCACATTCTATGGGAATGTCAGGTGATAGCAAGATATTGGCAAGGCGTCACGTAAGTAATGTCAAGGGTCTCTGGAGTGACGGTCCCTATGAATGCCAAATGGTTTCTCCTGATGGTCAAGGGCGATTTGGACTGGCCCAGGTATAAGGGAATATGGCTTGCTCTTGCAGCGGTGATTGCCAAAAGGAACATTGCAAGGAGGTGGGGAGTTGCTTCGCCTCCATCCTTGAGAGAGTGGGAACGCGACCTTTATTGGTGTCAACAAGCCAAAGAAACGGTATATAAAAGCAGGGGGTGTGTTAAAAAGTGGGAGAAAATATGGTCGCCATGACGTAAGTATAGAGCTGGGCTGAAGATCGAGGAATTAACACAGAATGGATGTGATCAAGATGGAGCAGAGACCTGACTTATTACAATGTCTGATATATCAACTGTATGTATGGTCTGCCACATGTTGGGGGTTATTTGAACTGGGTAGGACCCAAGTCCTCACACCTCTCTGGGTCAAAAATGGTTGAGATATTAAGGTGTCAACCATGTACAGATTGCAATAACTGTTGGTTTGTATGGTCAGATGAGCAAAAGTTAATAAAAAGAATTAAAAAAAAAAAATTATGTTCATATTAGGAGTTTTGCATTTGTTCTAAATTAATAGGGTTATTTAAATATGTAATGTTTGAAGTGAAGACCTTTCCATACTGTTGCACAGACTGGAGTGGGAATCGTGCATATTACCCCCTCCAAAGTCCAAAGCCTACCCTACTGTTGCACAGACTGGAGTGGGAATAGTATATTTAACACCTCCAAAGTCCAACACTTTCTCTACTGCTGCACAGACTGGAGTGGGAATAGTAAATCGTACCCCTCCAAAGTCCAACGCTTTCCCTACAGTTGCACAGACTGGAGTGGGAATAGTAAATGTAACCACTCCAAAGTCCAACACTTTCTCTACTGTTGCACAGACTGGAGTGAGAATAGTAAATTTCATCCCTCCAAAGGCCAGTGCTTTCCCTACTGTTGCACAGACTAGAGTGGGAATAGTAAGTCTTACCGTGCGAAGTCCAATCCTCTCCCTACTGTTGCATAAACTGAAGTGGGAATAATATATCTATTATTCCCAGACTTTAATACTTTTCTTAACATTGTTTAAATATATCTATTATTGTGTGTTTATTTTTTATTTTATAATAATTGTATATATATATATATATATATATATATATATATATATATATATATATATATATATATATTTTTTTTTTGAAGAAAGAGTTGCTCCTCCTGGGAACTCCGCCCGTAGTACGGTGGCGCGATGAAGCCGGTAGAGCAATGCCGGCATAAATATGAGTCCACAATTGCAAATAAGCACGCGCTCTCAGATTCCTATTAAGGGTTTTTTAATGTTCAAGGTTACGCGTTTCGGGAGCAAGCTCCCTTGATCACACACTGAACCAAGTGTACACCAAGTGAATACATAGACTCAGTACAGGGGAAATGAAATCGACATAGGACTGCACGATACCCAGCTACCTACGTAAAAAGTGGCGGCCATATTGGAGTGACTAAATTCAGATTAAAAAGGCAATAATTCCTTAAAGAATAACAGCAGATATGTTATACCAAAAACGAAAATCCATTTCAATACATGAATATCAATTTAAGATGAATAAACATAAATCCACATCATGCTGAAATACAGCTAGCTCAAGACCGGAAGGCATACCGACAGAGCGTGTGAATTGCATTGTTTCTGGTCGCCAAGTGGCAAGAGAATTTCAAGTACCATGCAGTTACAGTAGACCAATACTAACGTCAAGTGACATAGTCATACAAATCCATATACTGTACAATAGTCAAATAGCAAGCGTGACTATAAGTGAAAAAGTAAGAAATTCCCAAGCAGGAAATAGAAAGGCAAAGAGAAAGAGAAAGGATAAATGTTATAAATCATCTTATCTTTAAAACATTAGTGCTCTAGTCGTGGAGACGAAGAAAAGGTTAGGAGGCCCGTGAAGTGTCCGCAGAATATCGGTGGGCCCCTTCCTTTCCTCCTGTGTAGAAAAATAGAAAACACAAGAATATAAAAAACAAGATTAAAAATGTGCAAACATTTTAAACAAATTGCTAGACTGTTCATTAGTTGCTTATATTAACCAAATTACTTTAAATCGAATGCAAAAATTGCTTGTACAGTCTAACTCATGCAGCTTGCTGATCCGGGAAAACAATATCATAAAAACCTATGTTGGTGTAAGCCAGTTATTCTTCCATAAGGTGCGTTGCTAATTCCTCGTCCAAATTGTGCCCATTCGGGTACCTCGTCTCGAGCTCAAGTATCCATTTAGATTCTTTTTTCCTCAATCTGAGCTCCCTGTTCCCCCTCTAAAGCTAGTTGTCACTTGTTCAATAACAAAATAGCTGAGAAGTGAGCTGTTAGCGAGGTGAAAATCGGCAAAGTGTCTTGCGATAGGATAATGCGGATCCCTATTGTTTATGGCCCTGAGATGTTCTAGGACCCTTTTCTTAGCCATATGTGTCGTGCTGCCAATATACCTTTTGTTACATGGACACACTAAAATATAAATGACATGTGTGGTACTGCATGTCAAAAATTGTGAAATGGTATTTTTCTTCATAGAGTGTGGCACACTGTATTCTTTCACCATATGGCTATTTTTACAAGCTTTACAGTGTCCACAAGGGTAAAACCCTTTGAGATTGTGTGTGGAAGTCTTAGGAGGTATGGTGATATCCCCATGCATAAGCAAGTCCTTCAGGCTACGACCTTTGCGATAACTAATACTCGGTCTCTCGCTAAGGGTGGGGCCCACAATGCTATCACTTTTGAGGATATTCCAATTGTCTTGGAGAATTTTTGGTATTTTCCTTGACTTGTTGTTATAAGTAAGGATAACACGTGTTACTTGGGGCTCAGTTTCCTTGTTTTTCTCCTCTAGTGTACTGGGTCTGTCGATGTCTTTAAGTTTGGAAACTGCTCTCTGGAGTACCCACTCGGGGTAACCACGTTCCCTGAAGCGTTCTAACATAATTACCTGTTCTGCCAGATAGTTCTCATCCGTATTGCAATTCCTTCTTGCTCTCAGCATCTCTCCATAAGGGATACTCCATTTCAGAGCATCCGGGTGATGACTGAGAGCATGAAGAACGCTATTGCCAGCTGTGTCTTTACGGAACAGTTTAGTTTCAAGGGTGCCATTGACCACCTTAATTTTGACATCCAAAAATTCTATCTCTTCTCTGTTTATATTCTGAGTGAGAGTTATGTTGTACCTATTGTCATTTAGTTTGTCAATGAATTCAAGAGCTTCTTCCTCACTGCCTTCCCATATGAGAAAAAGGTCATCAATGTACCTCAACCAAGCCTTAACTTTATCAAGATACATAGAGAGACTAGTATCCCTCATAATTTCTTCCTCCCACTGTCCCAAGAACAGGCATGCAAAACTTGGGGCAAAGCAAGTACCCATAGAAGTTCCGAGTATCTGTTTAAAAAGTTCCCCATTAAACAAAAAGATGTTATTACGTAAACAGAGACCCATCATTTCAATCAACATATTAGTATGATCAAAGTACATGATATTTCTGTCATTAAGGTAATTCATGCAAGCTCGAATGCCTTGGTCATGGTCTATGATAGTATAAAGACTGGAAACATCCATAGTGATAAACATAAAGTTAGTCTGCCATTCTATTTCATCTATTTTTTTCAAAAAATCTTTCGTATCCCTCACATACGATGGAAGGGAAATGACATACCCCTGCAAGAAAAAATCCACATACTTTGACACATTTTCAAAGACACTCCCCATAGAAGAAACAATTGGTCTCCCTGGTGGATTCGTGGGGTCCTTGTGCACTTTGGGTAAGAAGTAAATAATAGGTAATTTGGGATAGTCCCTTTTCAAAAATAGGTACTCCTCCCATGTTATAATACCATCCTCCTGCCATTTGTGCAGTTTATCCCAAGTCATCAGGATACTGTCATTGTATGTTTTGGTGTCGGTTTTCATATAGAACATGTTGTTCTCAAGTTGTCTGTACGCTTCAGTCATATACATGTTTCTGCTAAGTAACACAACGTTCCCTCCTTTATCTGCGGGACGGATTACAATCTCGCTATCAGTAGCCAAAGATGTAATGATAGATCTTTGTGCCCTGGTCAGGTTACTACCTTCAAAATTTGATCTAGTCTTCTGATGTTTGCAGTCCATGAGGGCTTTCGTAACTACTTCATGAAAAGTATCAACATTGTCATGCGAGAGGTTAGGGTAGAAAACAGATCTAGGTTTGAAGGGGTTTTGGCAGCCCTATCAGTAGTTATATCAAAGTTTTCAATTGTCGCAAGAGAATTTTCTACATTGCTGATGTTATCTAGATCCTGTAATATACGAAACATAGTCATATCACCTACTGTGAGACTGGTAGGATCGACATCTACCCCTACATGATGTCCTCGTGTGATGTCACCCTTTAGAGTATGCCATTTGGTCAGTTTAAGTTTTCTTATGAATTTAAAAATATCTATTCTGGTATTAGGGTAGTCAAAGGTTTCGGTGGGGCAAAAGATAAGCCTAGGCATAGTGTTTTCTTTTCCAGTGCAGAAAGAGTTCGGCTTGTAAGATTAATAACAGTTTTATTTACCATATTGTCGTCCATCATGTTTATTTCCTGTTCCTTAAGCCACCACGTCTGGTTCCCATTGGCTTTGTTGCATTTTCTTTTTTGTGCCCTGTGTTTCCGTTCCAGATAAAGGAGGGAACGTTGTGTTACTTAGCAGAAACATGTATATGACTGAAGCGTACAGACAACTTGAGAACAACATGTTCTATATGAAAACCGACACCAAAACATACAATGACAGTATCCTGATGACTTGGGATAAACTGCACAAATGGCAGGAGGATGGTATTATAACATGGGAGGAGTACCTATTTTTGAAAAGGGACTATCCCAAATTACCTATTATTTACTTCTTACCCAAAGTGCACAAGGACCCCACGAATCCACCAGGGAGACCAATTGTTTCTTCTATGGGGAGTGTCTTTGAAAATGTGTCAAAGTATGTGGATTTTTTCTTGCAGGGGTATGTCATTTCCCTTCCATCGTATGTGAGGGATACGAAAGATTTTTGGAAAAAAATAGATGAAATAGAATGGCAGACTAACTTTATGTTTATCACTATGGATGTTTCCAGTCTTTATACTATCATAGACCATGACCAAGGCATTCGAGCTTGCATGAATTACCTTAATGACAGAAATATCATGTACTTTGATCATACTAATATGTTGATTGAAATGATGGGTCTCTGTTTACGTAATAACATCTTTTTGTTTAATGGGGAACTTTTTAAACAGATACTCGGAACTTCTATGGGTACTTGCTTTGCCCCAAGTTTTGCATGCCTGTTCTTGGGACAGTGGGAGGAAGAAATTATGAGGGATACTAGTCTCTCTATGTATCTTGATAAAGTTAAGGCTTGGTTGAGGTACATTGATGACCTTTTTCTCATATGGGAAGGCAGTGAGGAAGAAGCTCTTGAATTCATTGACAAACTAAATGACAATAGGTACAACATAACTCTCACTCAGAATATAAACAGAGAAGAGATAGAATTTTTGGATGTCAAAATTAAGGTGGTCAATGGCACCCTTGAAACTAAACTGTTCCGTAAAGACACAGCTGGCAATAGCGTTCTTCATGCTCTCAGTCATCACCCGGATGCTCTGAAATGGAGTATCCCTTATGGAGAGATGCTGAGAGCAAGAAGGAATTGCAATACGGATGAGAACTATCTGGCAGAACAGGTAATTATGTTAGAACGCTTCAGGGAACGTGGTTACCCCGAGTGGGTACTCCAGAGAGCAGTTTCCAAACTTAAAGACATCGACAGACCCAGTACACTAGAGGAGAAAAACAAGGAAACTGAGCCCCAAGTAACACGTGTTATCCTTACTTATAACAACAAGTCAAGGAAAATACAAAAAATTCTCCAAGACAATTGGAATATCCTCAAAAGTGATAGCATTGTGGGCCCCACCCTTAGCGAGAGACCGAGTATTAGTTATCGCAAAGGTCGTAGCCTGAAGGACTTGCTTATGCATGGGGATATCACCATACCTCCTAAGACTTCCACACACAATCTCAAAGGGTTTTACCCTTGTGGACACTGTAAAGCTTGTAAAAATAGCCATATGGTGAAAGAATACAGTGTGCCACACTCTATGAAGAAAAATACCATTTCACAATTTTTGACATGCAGTACCACACATGTCATTTATATTTTAGTGTGTCCATGTAACAAAAGGTATATTGGCAGCACGACACATATGGCTAAGAAAAGGGTCCTAGAACATCTCAGGGCCATAAACAATAGGGATCCGCATTATCCTATCGCAAGACACTTTGCCGATTTTCACCTCGCTAACAGCTCACTTCTCAGCTATTTTGTTATTGAACAAGTGACAACTAGCTTTAGAGGGGGAACAGGGAGCTCAGATTGAGGAAAAAAGAATCTAAATGGATACTTGAGCTCGAGACGAGGTACCCGAATGGGCACAATTTGGACGAGGAATTAGCAACGCACCTTATGGAAGAATAACTGGCTTACACCAACATAGGTTTTTATGATATTGTTTTCCCGGATCAGCAAGCTGCATGAGTTAGACTGTACAAGCAATTTTTGCATTCGATTTAAAGTAATTTGGTTAATATAAGCAACTAATGAACAGTCTAGCAATTTGTTTAAAATGTTTGCACATTTTTAATCTTGTTTTTTATATTCTTGTGTTTTCTATTTTTCTACACAGGAGGAAAGGAAGGGGCCCACCGATATTCTGCGGACACTTCACGGGCCTCCTAACCTTTTCTTCGTCTCCACGACTAGAGCACTAATGTTTTAAAGATAAGATGATTTATAACATTTATCCTTTCTCTTTCTCTTTGCCTTTCTATTTCCTGCTTGGGAATTTCTTACTTTTTCACTTATAGTCACGCTTGCTATTTGACTATTGTACAGTATATGGATTTGTATGACTATGTCACTTGACGTTAGTATTGGTCTACTGTAACTGCATGGTACTTGAAATTCTCTTGCCACTTGGCGACCAG
The DNA here is from genome assembly GCA_963921515.1 of Calotriton arnoldi. Lineage (NCBI taxonomy): Eukaryota > Metazoa > Chordata > Amphibia > Caudata > Salamandridae > Calotriton > Calotriton arnoldi. The sequence goes on from CAWUFW010002180.1 coordinate 1,994,487, forward strand.
AAACAATGCAATTCACACGCTCTGTCGGTATGCCTTCCGGTCTTGAGCTAGCTGTATTTCAGCATGATGTGGATTTATGTTTATTCATCTTAAATTGATATTCATGTATTGAAATGGATTTTCGTTTTTGGTATAACATATCTGCTGTTATTCTTTAAGGAATTATTGCCTTTTTAATCTGAATTTAGTCACTCCAATATGGCCGCCACTTTTTACGTAGGTAGCTGGGTATCGTGCAGTCCTATGTCGATTTCATTTCCCCTGTACTGAGTCTATGTATTCACTTGGTGTACACTTGGTTCAGTGTGTGATCAAGGGAGCTTGCTCCCGAAACGCGTAACCTTGAACATTAAAAAACCCTTAATAGGAATCTGAGAGCGCGTGCTTATTTGCAATTGTGGACTCATATATATATATATATATATATATTTTAAAAATGCCATATTTTTTGTAACTGTCATTTTTCAAAATGTTATAGTTTTTTATATTTAATTAATGTGGTAATTTATTTAATGTTTTGCAGGTTGATTTGTTAATATATTTTATGTTTCATATATTATCTACTGGCGGTCGCCAGTAGATAGTTATAGTTACAACCTATTATCCATAGGAAATCCGCGACATTCTATTTACAATAACGTTGGCGCCGGTTGACGAATCTTCGCGAAAGCTTCCAACTTGTTGGGGCGCTCTGGTCCGCTCCTACCCTGAAAGTCTCGGGGTGATACGTCAAGCGGGGGCCGAGAAAAAGGGGGTCCCAAAACGCGTTTTCCCCATTCATTTTTCCATAGGAACCTTTAGTCGCAGCTACAGCCCGAACTGCTGAACGGAATTACCCCAAATTTGGCAAAGAGGTAGCCTTTGGTTCAGACTGGTGCCTTTTGCTAAAATGGTGTAAATCCGTTCAGTAGTTCCTGAGAAATTCACAATTAAAATCACATATATATCTATGGGCGCGTCGGATCCGCGTACCCTCCCGATCACGAGCTGCATGCTAATTGGCTGTCAACACTCCAAATCAAGAAGTGTTGGCAGCCATTTTATCCTCGGTAGAACCGAGGGACAGAAACAAGTGCGCAAAGCGCAAAAAGGGGCAGGGTAGAAACACCCTGACCCCCTAGGTCTGCTCAGGACCCCCTGGGCAAAAAAAGCATTTTTTTTTTTTTAAATCGGCAGGATGCGCTCAGGGTGCGCGAATCCTGCCGAAAAAAATCGAAGCGCGGTCTCCCGCGCTTCGATGTTGATTGGCCCCCGGGTGGCCCAAGTCCCGGGGGCATGGTGGGGGGATAATTTAATGTGTGGGGGGCCTCAAGGGCCCCCAAGCCCCGGGGACCGCCACCCCCCGGGGCTTTTTTTTAAAAATGGTGCTTTTTTTATTAAAAATAAAACCAGTGTTGGGGGGGCTCCAGCCCCCACACGCCCGGGGACCGCCACCTCCCCGGGGCACTAAACATTTTAATATGGGGGTCCGTTACGGACCCCAGAGCCCCGGGGACCACCACCTCCCCGGGGCTGTGTACTGAATGGGAGGGGGCCGCGCGGCCCCCTCCTGGAGCCCTTGATGGCCCTGGGGACCACCACCCCCAGGGCCGGCTCCTGCAAGTGTCCCGGGGTGCCTACCCCGGGACACTGTAGTTTGCTATGGCAGGACGGGAGCCTCGCGGCTCCCGTCCTGCCATAGCAAACTGCTTTGGATATTGGAAGAGAGAGCAGGAAACCTGCTCTCTCTTCCAATATCCAAAGCCGATTGCTTTCCACATGGGGAGCAGCATGTTAGCTGCTCCCCATGTGTAAAGCAATGCCGGCTCCCGTAGGACACGGGGAGCCGGCGGGACTGTGGGGGATTGGGGACCCCCACAGTCCCCAACGAGAGGCCAGGCCCCGGGGGATGGGGTCCCCGGGGCCTTAAAATGGCCAGAGGAGGGGGCCACGCTGCCCCCCTCAAAATAATAAATATAGAGGCCATGCCCCGGGGGATGGGGTCCCCGGGGCCAATACAGGCCCAGGGAAGGGGGGCCACGCGGCCCCCTTCCCGTTTTTATTTTTTTTGTAATTTAAAAAAGGGGTAAGGCCCTGGGGGATGGGGTCCCCAGGGCCCAAAAAGAGAAAAAAGGAAGGGGGCCACACAGCCCCCTTCAGGAGACAAAAAAAAAAAAAAACGATCGGGCCCGCAGGCCCCGCCCCTTCCTTCACCACTCTGCAAACGCGCCCCCTGGCGCTTTTGCAGAGGGGAACGAATTCCCCTTGAATACTGGGGGTCCCTGGGGGCCAACTAGCCCACCAGGAACCTCCAATATGCGCCAGGGGGCTGCGTTGCAGAGACGTGTAGAGAGGCCACACCCCTTTTACACCTCTCTGCAACGCAGCTCTGTGGCGCTTTTGGAGGTATATGGTGGGCTAGTTGGACTCCAGGGACCCTCAGGATTCAAGGGGACTTAATCCCCAACTTAAAACGCGCCACGGGGCGCGTTTGCACAGTGGTGAAGGGAGGGCGGGGCTTCAGGTGACATGTGTGCAAACAGGCCCCGTGGCGCGTTTTAAGATGGGGAATTAAATCCCCTTCAATCCTGAGGGTCCCTGGGGGCCAACTAGCCCAACAGGTACATCCAGAAAGCGCCACAGAGCTGCGTTGCAGAGAGGTGTAAAAGGGGTGTGGCCTCTCTACACGTCTCTGCAACGCAGCCCCTGGCGCATATTGGAGGTTCCTGGTGGGCTAGTTGGCCCCTAGGGACCCTCAGGATTCAAGGGGACTTAATCCCCCAACTTAAAACGCGCCACGGGGCGCGTTTGCACAGATGTAACCTCAGGCCCCGCCCCCTCCCATCACCATTGTGCAAAAATTCCTCTAAAATCAGCCGAAATACGAATTCCGATTTACTCACCTGTTATCAGGAGAAACCTCAGTGCTGTATCTTTCAGCCCAGTACTGGTCCTGAAAAGTAATTCTAACCATACTTACCAGTAACTTGAATTTCCTTCCATAGGCTAACATTGACTGGTTTCACTTGGAAATTCTTCTAAGTGTGGAGTTTTGGAACTTTAAAATATTCCTCTAAAATCAGCCGAAATACGAATTCCGATTTACTCACCTGTTATCAGGAGAGACCTCAGTGCTGCATCTTTCAGCCCAGTACTGGTCCTGAAAAGTAATTTTAGCCGTACTTACCGGTAACTTGAATTTCCTTCATAGGCTAACATTGACTGGTTTCACTTGGAAATTCTTCTAAGTGTGGAGTTTTGGAACTTTAAAATATTCCTCTAAAATCAGCCGAAATACGAATTCCGATTTACTCACCTGTTATCAGGAGAGACCTCAGTGCTGCATCTTTCAGCCCAGTACTGATCCTCAAAAGTAATTTTAACCGTACTTACCAGTAACTTGAATTTCCTTCCATAGGATATCATTGCCTGCTTTTTGCTGAAAAAGTTTCTAAGTGTTGATTTTTGAAACATACAAATATTCCTGTAAAATCAGCCGAAATACGAATTCCGATTTACTCACCTGTTATAAGGAGAGACCTCAGTGCTGTATCTTTCAGCCCAGTACTGGTCCTGAAAAGTAATTTTAACCGTACTTACCAGTAACTTGAATTTCCTTCCATAGGCTAACATTGACTGGTTTCACTTGGAAATTCTTCTAAGTGTGGAGTTTTGGAACTTTAAAATATTCCTCTAAAATCAGCCGAAATACGAATTCCGATTTACTCACCTGTTATCAGGAGAGACCTCAGTGCTGCATCTTTCAGCCCAGTACTGGTCCTGAAAAGTAATTTTAACCGTACTTACCGATAACTTGAATTTCCTTCATAGGCTAACATTGACTGGTTTCACTTGGAAATTCTTCTAAGTGTGGAGTTTTGGAACTTTAAAATATTCCTCTAAAATCAGCCGAAATACGAATTCCGATTTACTCACCTGTTATCAGGAGAGACCTCAGTGCTGCATCTTTCAGCCCAGTACTGATCCTGAAAAGTAATTTTAACCGTACATACCGGTAACTTGAATTTCCTTCATAGGCTAACATTGACTGGTTTCACTTGGAAATTCTTCTAAGTGTGGAGTTTTGGAACTTTAAAATATTCCTCTAAAATCAGCCGAAATACGAATTCCGATTTACTCACCTGTTATCAGGAGAGACCTCAGTGCTGCATCTTTCAGCCCAGTACTGATCCTCAAAAGTAATTTTAACCGTACTTACCAGTAACTTGAATTTCCTTCCATAGGATATCATTGCCTGCTTTTTGCTGAAAAAGTTTCTAAGTGTTGATTTTTGAAACATACAAATATTCCTCTAAAATCAGCCGAAATCCGAATTCTGATTTACTCACCTGTTATCAGGAGAGACCTCAGTGCTGCATCTTTCAGCCCAGTACTGGTCCTGAAAAGTAATTTTAACCGTACTTACCAGTAACTTGAATTTCCTTCCATAGGCTAACATTGACTGGTTTCACTTGGAAATTCTTCTAAGTGTGGAGTTTTGGAACTTTAAAATATTCCTCTAAAATCAGTCGAAATACGAATTCCGATTTACTCACCTGTTATCAGGAAAGACCTCAGTGCTGCATCTTTCAGCCCAGTACTGATCCTCAAAAGTAATTTTAACCGTACTTACCGGTAACTTGAATTTCCTTCATAGGCTAAGATTGACTGGTTTTCAGCAAAAAAGTTTCAAAGTGTTGATTTTCACAAACTACAAATATTCCTTAAAAATCGCCTGTATGACTTAAACGCATTTTTTCAACTGTTTACAGGAGATGCACCAGTGCTGGATCCAGGATCCAACACTGAGTAAGAAAAAGTAACGATAACAGTTTTTACCTGCTAAGTGAATTTCCTTCCATAGGATAACATTGGTGATTCTATGAGAAAAAGTTTCTAAGTGTCAACTTTTAAAATACAATAATATTCCTTAAAAATCACGACTGTAACCAAAACGCTTTTACTCAACTGTTTACAGGAGATGTACCAGGACTGAATCTAGGATCCAGTCCTGTGGTTACAAAAGTAATCCATAAAGTAACTAATTGCATTTAACTAGAAATTCACATTGAGCTGAATGTTGCATTGTGTTTGAAAATGTGTTGCCCATTGCAACAACTGTAACTACTGTACTTAAAAGTCTATTGCCTATCTGCAAAGTATTTAAACTAAAGTAATTCATTCTGAGAAAGTATTTTTTGTAATGTAATGTATAATGTAATTACAATGTAATTTAAAAAATAAAATATGTAAAAAAAATTGTTTCTAAAAATGTAGTAAATCAGTATGAAAAAAATTAATATAACAATTAATACATTTAAAAATTGTCATTTACAAAACCTTTGAAATTCACTGAAAAAACGGTAGGTTTCAGGCACGTTATAGTTAGAAATTAGCATTTAAAAAACCTTTGAAATTCACTGAAAAAACCATAGGTTTCAGACACGTTATAGTTACAAATTAGCATTTAAAAAACCTTTGAAATTCACTGAAAAAACCATAGGTTTCAGACACGTTATAGTTACAAATTAGCATTTAAAAAACCTTTGAAATTCACTGAAAAAACCATAGGTTTTAGGGACAGTTTTAGTTACTTGGACATTACACTCGTACAAAACCCGTGAAATTCCCCCGTTATAGTTAGTTCAGCTAACTATAACTCGCGCCCCCATAATGCACTGCTGATGACGTCACATATTACATCACTCATGACATGGTCAGTGACATCACTGATGACATCACTGATGACATCTCAAATGACATCACTGATGACATCATCCACGTGATAATCTGATGCACCTCCTCACACCCTAATATAACCTTTGATACACCCACTATAAATTACAGACTGCCATTCGCAAAACCATAGACACTCCAACACCAATAACTACATACCCACTCACTGATTCTTAGGTCTACACACACACATCCACTCACTCACCCGTACAGTCACTCATACTTACGGTCACTCAGTACAGGACTATCATATGCACTCTTACTCCTATATAGACACTCAAACAACGCCACTCATCCATAGAGATACTCACACACCTAGTCAGTCATGCAAATAATTAAACACACTGCCATTTACTCACCTATACAGTTATACACACACCAGCTCACTTACTCATACAAATAGTAGCACATTGTTACGCTCTTATACAATCACAGATACAAGCACACACTCATCCATACAGCCACTATCACAATCACTCACTCTTGCTTATAGCTATTTATATACTCCAACACACATATATACTGCCTTTCACATATGTAGTTACTCACACATGTACCACTGGGACATACATTCACTCACTAACACACTCTTACACACACTTACCCACCCATACAGTCTATCACAGATGCACTCTTGAAACCATCCACCCAGTGAATCACCCACTCACACATCTATGCACAGAGTTGCACACACCCCTCCCACACAAACACTCAGGCACCCATACAGATACTCAGACAAGCATTCAATAACTCATATAGACACTCATTTAGCTATTCACAAACACATGCAGCCACTTACACAGCAACAGACAGACGGATACAGACATTCACCCAGTTTAGTCACTAACCCATGCATTCAGTAAGATACGTTAAATCACTCACTTATAGAGTCAGTCACGCACCTACTAAATCATCCATACAGACACTTACACACCCACTCATTCTTCAATACGTCTTTTCCTATATATATTAAAAATATTTAAACTTTACAGAAACACACAGTCACTGGATGATGTCATCAGTGATGTCATTTGAGATGTCATCAGTGATGTCATCAGTGATGTCACTGACCATGTCATGAGTGATGTAATATGTGACGTCATCAGCAGTGCATTGCGGGGGCGCGAGTTATAGTTAGCTGAACTAACTATAACGGGGGAATTTCACGGGTTTTGTACGAGTGTAATGTCCAAGTAACTAAAACTGTCCCTAAAACCTATGGTTTTTTCAGTGAATTTCAAAGGTTTTTTAAATGCTAATTTGTAACTATAACGTGTCTGAAACCTATGGTTTTTTCAGTGAATATATATATATTCACTGAAAAAAACAGAGGTTACAGGGACGTTATATTTATGCTCAGATTTCACTTGTACAAAACTAATGAAATTCAGCAGTTATAGTTACCTGAGGAAACTATAACTTAAGCCCCAGCAATGCACTGCTTATGACCTCACATATTAGATCACTCATGACATGGTCAGTAACATCACTGATGATATCATTGAAGATATCTCAAATAACATCCACCCGTAATATCCGCTGAAATTTATTTTTAAAAAAATGCTTTTTTAAAAGGGCTAGAGGACCAGGGTATTCCTACCCTGCCCCTTTTCTTTTTTTAACGTTGATATCTGAGACTCGGCTGAGTCCAAATCCCAAAATGGCTGCCAACACTTCCTGGTTGAAGTTTTGGCAGCTAATCTGATTTCAGCTCGGGACTGTCGGATCCGCGGAGGATCCGCGTCCCTAGGCATACAAGTTTGGTTTCCCGTCAATATCTCTAAAAATACTTAACAAATTTACATAAAAAGCATGCTTTCTTGACCAAGATGTAGCTTTCTGCTAAATTTGATGTCATTCCATCCAACGGTTCGGGCTATAGTCGTGTTCAAAATCCCTAAGGGAAATTGTATGCGGAAAATGCGTTTTAGGACCCCCACTTGAGAAATCACCTTGAAACTTTCAAGCCAGCAGCTGAAGTGAGTGGCGTACTAGTTTTCAAAATCTCGTGAAGATTCGTCAAACTGCGCCAAACCTATTGGCAAAAAAAACCTGTTTTGCCTTTGGAAACTAGGTCCTAACTACCGCACATAGGAGATATATATATATATATATATATATATATATATATATATATATATATATTCCAAAAACAAGGTTACCCCTGGGGTGGAGGCACACTCAGGATCGCACAGGTCCAGCAAACATAACCCCTCAAATCTGCTGCCGACGCGTTTCGGGCAAACCGCCCTTCTTCATGGGCAGCCTCCGATTCAAAATTTATGACGTGCAGACGACCAGCATTTTCCCTCTTTTATTGCCATGACTCTAAAATTCTACGAATGGTGATTGATGACGGCACCCCATTTGGGGTTGATTTAATATAGAACTACGAGCCCCATAATGCTTTGTAATTATCTATTTTCGAGTCATGGCAATAAAAGAGGGAAAATGCTGGTTGTCTGCACGTCATAAATTTTGAATCGGAGGCTGCCCATGAAGAAGGGTGGTTTGTCCGAAACGCGTCGGCAGCAGATTTGAGGGGTTATGTTTGCTGGACCTGTGCGATCCTGAGTGTGCCTCCACCCCAGGGGTAACCTTGTTTTTGGATTCTAAGTGACCTGCCCCGGTCACGGATGGCACCACTGCAATAACATTGCAGGTCCGCTGCCGCCAGGAATTCAAGCGGCGGCGTTGAGCAGGAGATGCCTTGAACTGCATTTGCATTCCCGCATGACATTTTTTCCCCATTAAATTGTTTTTAAATTCTACGAATGGTGATTGATGACGGCACCCCATTTGGGGTTGATTTAATATAGAACTACCAGCCCCATAATGCTTTGTAATTATCTATTTTCGAGTCATGGCAATAAAAGAGGGAAAATGCTGGTCGGCTGCACGTCATAAATTTTGAATCGGAGGATGCCCATGAAGAAGGGCGGTTTGCCCGAAACGCGTCGGCAGCAGATTTGAGGGGTTATGTTTGCTGGACCTGTGCGATCCTGAGTGTGCCTCCACCCCAGGGGTAACCTTGTTTTTGGAATCTAAGTGACCTGCCCCGGTCACGGATGGCACCACTGCAATAACATTGCGGGTCTGCTGCCGCCAGGAATTCAAGCGGCGGCGTTGAGCAGGAGATGCCTTGAACTGCATTTGCATTCCTGCATGACATTTTTTCCCCATTAAATTGTTTTTACATTCTACGATTCTAATGGTGATTGATGATGGCACCCCATTTGGGGTTGATTTAATATAGAACTACCAGCCCCATAATGCTTTGTAATTATCTATTTTCGAGTCATGGCAATAAAAGAAGGAAAATGCTGGTCGTCTGCACGTCATAAATTTTGAATCGGAGGCTGCCCATGAAGAAGGGCGGTTTGCCCGAAACGCGTCGGCAGCAGATTTGAGGGGTTATGTTTGCTGGACCTGTGCGATCCTGAGTGTGCCTCCACCCCAGGGGTAACCTTGTTTTTGGAATATATATATATATATATATATATATATATATATATATATATATATATATGCTTCTTATAGTAGTACATTTAAAACAATAACCCAATTTTTTTATATAAAGTAAAATATACATTTTATTATTAGTGTTACATTATGTATATGTATATATAAACATGCACGCACATATATACGTTTGTGCGTGTGTGTTTATATAAATGTATATTTATATATAGCATTAAATATTATTTCCATTTATTTAAATTACATTCTATTCATGTTATATATTTAAATATCCTCATTTTAATTCTTTAATTGTTGTTACTCTTCGTTGAATTCTGTGCAAATAGCGCTGCTGCTCCTTTTTAAAAACTGTTGCTGCTACGCTTAGGTGCTTTTTAACCTAGACAGCTTGTTGCTAAAATTTTAAATACCTCACCGCTTGTGTTGAAGTCAGGCACCTTTCCTGCACGATCCCCGGTCTGCCACGGTAATCACCGATTGCGCGGAGGGACGTGACTCCGCCCCCGACCCTCCCACTCCCGGCTTGCGTGACCAGCTGACACAGCCACATTACTTAAGTGGCATGTGTGAGCGGACGCGAAGTGGACGCGCGCAGCGGGCGCACTGCCGGGGCGCCAAAGGCAAGCCCGTCTGCGCCCGTCTGCGCCTGTCTGTGCCCGTCTGCGCCCGTCCGCGGCCGTCTGGGGCCAGGGGCCACCCACTTTGCCCGTTTGGAGCCTGCCCAGCCCTTGCGATACTCTGGCAGTGTCCTGCGGGCACTGGAGAGGCCTCCGGCTGGAGCCTGCTATCACTCATTACAGGCAGGAGAAGGGGTTACACGCTGCACCAACTGCCCTTTCAGTCTCAAACCCTGCAATACTATACCCCAGCAAGACCACATAAAACTCACCCTCATTAATTGCAGATCCCTCGTCAAACATAAAACAGAAATTCATGATTACCTCATTGACCACCAGCCTGATGTTATGTTCCTCACCGAAACCTGGCTCAGTGAGGACTCCGCCCCCGACATACTAGAGGCACTCCCTAATAACTATGGTATGCTCAGACAAGACCGCATTTTAAAGCGCGGAGGTGGAATAGCTATAATTTTCCACTTATCCCTCAACTGCACGCTTGAAAAAGCTCAAGTAGGTAGCTCAGAGGCAGCTTTTTTTAGCTTAAGGAGAGCAAACGAGACTGCAATGAGTGGTCTCCTAATCTATTGCCCACCTGAGCCACTTAATGATTTCACAACAAATCTTACGGATTTAGCCACCCAATTAGCCCTTAAATACACCAATATTATGGTCTTGGGTGATCTTAATCTCCACATAGAGGATCACCTCAAAACCGAGGCACAAACCTTACGTAAAGAACTTGCCAGCATACAATTAGAACTTAAATCCGTGGCACCAACACACCGCGCAGGACATCTGTTAGATCCCATCTTCTCAAACCACTTGGGCCTGGTGGTGGAACAACCGAGCCCTGTCCCATGGTCCGATCACCACCTCATAGAATTCCGTATACCCCTACCTAAACAATGCCCTATAAAAAACACTGATCCTACCCTCCCACGTCGGAACTGGTCCAAATTTAACTGCGAGAGTTTTTTCATTGCGCTTCAGAAAACTCCTCCTCTAATAAATAACGACGTTAATCTGGCTAATGCCTCAATAGATAAGTGGATAACAGAAGCACTTGATGAAACAGCCCCCTGGACCACAAAGACCCCTAAGAGAGGGTCTAAATCTGCGCCCTGGTTCAATGAAGAGCTCAGAAGTGCTAAACAGGGATGTAAGCGCCTAGAACAGAAATGGAGAATAGCTTTCTCTAAAGAATCGAAAGTAGCTTATAAAACAGCACAGAATAAATACCACTCTCTTCTCAAAAAGAGGCGATCTATGCATTAAAAGAGAAAATTGACATGGCAGAAAATTCCTCTAAAGAACTCTATGCTATGCTGAAAGAGATCTCGTCTCTAGAGAGAACTCTCACGACACCTATCAGCTCTGAAGAGCGATGCAATGTAATTGCAGATTTCTTCCTTCAAAAAGTATCCACTATATACAACTCCTTCCCTGAGGAAGCCCGAAACTGCCTTAATGAACCTAAAGAGGAATCTACTGAGTGGAGTCTGCCATCCTTAAGTGAGTTTTTCGCCCCCCTGTACTGGTGCTCAAGGAAATGGCTTTACAAATCAAATCTGGTTCCCCCGCGGATCCAGCGGCACCAAACAGAATAAAGGAGGGCATTGAATTGATAATACCTAAAATACAGCAGCTAATAGACGCATCCCTCCAGTGCGGGGAAGTTCCTAGGGCATGGAAAGTTTGGAAACATGCGACTGTCATACCTCTAAAGAAAAAGCCCTCAGCCAACCCCGAGCTACTGGATAATCTGCGTCCCATCTCCTTGCTCCCCTACATATCTAAACTCGCTGAAAAGGTTGGGAATAAGCAATTAGTGGAACATATCAACTTACACAACCTTCTACATCCGACTCAGTCAGGTTTCAGAGCATCCTTCTCTACCGAATCCGCTCTCCTCTTTGCAACAGAGACCATACGGAGACGGGCGGACGCCGGTCGGACGGTGGCTTTGGTCCTGTTGGACCTAAGTGCCACCTTTGACACGGTATCCCATAAGCTACTCATTCAGCGTCTACGGGTGTGCGGACTGGATGGGGTAGCACTACAGTGGATGCGGTCTTTTCTGGAAGATCGTAGTTTCCAAATTGTACAACACCCCCATCGATCAAAAATCCTGCCACTCCATCAAGGGGTGCCACAGGGATCTATTCTGAGTCCCACCCTTTTTAATTTATGTATTGGACCATTGGCTAAGATTATGGACAATTACAAAATCTCTATGGTGTCGTATGCTGACGACACACAGCTTGTGGTGACCCTGGCACAAGACTCCGGTGAATCAGCTCTACAGTTTTCTTCCTGTCTCAACGATCTGGCCTCATGGATGTCAAACAACTGCCTTAAACTGAATGGTGGCAAGACAGAGGTCATGATTGTCGGGAAATCTCCCTCCATCTGGGGTACAGCCTGGTGGCCCCAGACACTGGGGCCTATCCCCGAGCCCAAAACCGAGGTAAAAAACCTGGGAGTGTGGCTCGATCCTAAACTCTCGTTTGAGTCCCAAACCAGAAAGGTGGCAGGGAGATGCTTTAGCACTCTTAAGATGCTAAAAAAAAACCTAGACATTCTCCCTGTATCAGCAAGGAAAACTATAGTCCACACTCTGGTGACCTCGCAACTTGATTACGGGAATGTCCTATATCTGGGTGCGCCAAAGGACTGCGTGAAACGCCTCCAGCGCATTCAAAATGCAGCGGCACGCCTTGTTCTTAATCTACCGAGGCGTGCTTCAATGACAAAAGCTCTCGACTCCCTCCACTGGCTGCCAATCGAGAAAAGAATTCTCTTCAAAGCCATGTGTTTCTGTCATAAGAGCCTACACGGGAAAGGCCCTAGCTATCTGCACGACTTTCTCACCCCGTACAATCCTAGCCGCCAGCTAAGATCGACAGGGGCGCAGTTACTCAAGATACCCAGGATAAGGAAAGCTAGGACGGGCGCCCGATCTTTTGGCTACCTAGCGGCCAAGAACTGGAACACACTTCCTTTCTGGTTACGCGCTGAGAAATCTGAACCAGTCTTTCGCAGAGGACTGAAAACCTGGCTTTACAAACTTTAGTCTAGTTTCTCTCCCACTCTTGCTGATGTGTTTCTAGCGCGGGGACACACCTTTGGGGTAGCCAGGCGCTCTACAAATGAACTATTATTATTATTATTATTATTATTATTAAATGTTTAAAATTAACTATTTTAATATATATATATATATATATATATGTCATCCAATTGCCCCTAAGCAACGGGAGGGCACTCGACGGCACTCTCCTTAGTGATACGCCTCGTTGCAGCTCGCCTGTCTGCTCCCAACATTTATTCCACAAAGCCGACGCGTTTCGAGGCCTTACGCCTCTTCTTCTTGGGCTGACAAAAACACACTGAGCGTTCACCATTGTATTCTTTTTATTAGTATTATCGCACTTTGTAGGCGTGGCCTCATTAGCCTGATAGTATCCTGGGACTTGTAGTCCTCAATGGTGAGTATTGATTGTTTTCCTTAGTAGGTACAGTGCATTATTGGTCTCTTTTAACACCATATTGCTTCCTTAGTAGGATGGGATTCAGGAAAACGAGCTTCTTTTCTGCATGAGAGCGCCGTGCTTCTGGGCAGTTACGCATAGAAATAAAGCCAGATTTTATGCAAGCCTCAGATGTCGTTTGTTTGCAGCCCCGAGGAAGAGGTGGTGATACCTTGAAACGCGTTGGCACATCAGAGAAAGGTGAAGCAGAAAGGCAGGCAGCCAGAGAAAGCCGGATGGTTAGAGCGCTGTCGTGTGCGCTCTCAATGCTTCAGGGCAATTTGTTTATTAATGTTTGCACATGGCAGCCTGGCCGTGGGGAGCTGCACCATCACCAGCTGGATGAGAAGTGCAATCTCCAGCGAGTTGAGGCTGTAATCCTGAACCTTCAGAATTACCGGCACAGCGCTCTACATGCAAATCAGCCTGCCCGAACACTTCACAACCTACTATAGGTAATAATAATTTGCTCAAATTACAAATGAACATTTGAACTGACTAACAGTGAATAATTACGCTTGCATTTGGGACTTCACATCCCAGGAGGCATCAAGAGAACCTGCGCTAAAGACACGCCCAATGGGGGCAGTTACGCATAGAAATAAAGCCAGATTTTATGCAAGCCTCAGATGTCGTTTGTTTGCAGCCCCGAGGAAGAGATGGTGATACCTTGAAACGCGTTGGCACATCAGAGAAAGGTGAAGCAGAAAGGCAGGCAGCCAGAGAAAGCCGGATGGTTAGAGCGCTGTCGTGTGCGCTCTCAATGCTTCAGGGCAATTTGTTTATTAATATATATATATATATATATATATATATATATAATTATTTTTTTGGTATGTTTTTTACCAATATAATTGTGATACAATATATATTTTCAATATTTTTGTACTTACTATCATAAGTATAGGGAAACTATACTTTTGAAATCGAAATTTTTGACACAATATTTTTGTATCGCCATACTGTTGTTCGCGATTTTGTGTCAGTGATCTGCTAAAAGTATGGCTGCAAGAGATAAACTCTGCAAAGTGAGAGAACCTTAATGAAGTTGGGCGAAGTTGAAAAACTGCAAACTTAGCATACTGTGCAAAGTGTACAATTTGACAACTTTTTCCACCTTCGAGCCTCTAAGTGAGTATTACTTTCGCATGACAGGTTCTGCTGACTTAGCCACAGTGCTTTAATTTCTATGGGTGGGCACCATCATTGATGTTTTGGAACCTCAACTTGGTTTTCATCATTAGACTTTGACCCAGAGTGGGAGGGGAAAGGATGGAAAAAAGAGAAAGAAAAGGGACGGGGGATACAAGAAAACAGTGAGCAAGAGAGAAAACAAGGGGCAAAAGAAGCTGCATGAGTGACATAAAGAGAAAGGAATTGCGGGGTGGTAAAAGAAAGAGGCATGAGAAAAACAGTGAGCCATTGTAGTTATGTATTTATGTTACAAATTAAGCACTGCTTTTGCACTGTACCATCAGCAGCTATGACACCAAGTCGCCATGTTCCTACCTTGTCCTAAGAGACATCAGTTCAGGACTTGGACAGTGGGTTTAGTTGCACCTTTGTTAGCCCCATACTGACTAGAAGAGAGTCCCAACCACGATTTGCCCATATGCCAGCAAAGCACTATCCCCAGTGGAACAGAGGATTAATGGATGTGAAAAAGCTCTGGGCTGTGAAGCATTTTCACATTTACATGCGAGGAAAAATAAATTGTGGAGATATCTAAGGGTGGGCATAAGTCATGAAATTCCGTATAGCGTAATCATGTAGAATTAACTCAGAATTCCGCAAGATTATGTTGAACGACTCAAGAAGAGTAATTCTGTGTTTAGCACTATTTCTTAGTGCAAAAATGTGACGCAAGGATGAATTTTGCACTACGAAATAGTGCTAAATGCAACAAAACATGAAGAGCGATCATGATCTGCCACTCGTTACATGTGCTCTTGGGGTTGGATTTCCCCCCAAGCTACTACTGGCAATTAGTGCTATTTTCTTACCGCAAAATGCACCCTTGCATCCAAAATGGACACGAGGATGCATTTTGCACGAAGAAACAGTGTTAAATCATGCAGGACATGACTGGGGAGAGCGAGCAGCCACTCACGCTTGCTAAGTAAGCTCTCATGGTAGGATTTTTCCCTAAAATTACTTTTAATTATGCGAGCAGTAGTAATCACTTAATTATCAGTAATTCCACATCAAAAAACAATGCAGAAATACCAAAATTGCCATGATTGCTCCAGCGTAATCGGAATTCTGCCCAGGCCTAGAGATATCTCACACACCGGTACAGTTTTAAAAAAATGACTGCATTGATTCCATGGAAGAGTGTGCTCCTGGGACTAACAACAGGTGGCACGATAAGAAAAATACTGTCGCCCTAGGCACTCTCGAATTGACCAGTGCAAAATGAGACAGGCAAGGCAAATCATACCTCAGAGGAAGGTGGCTCCTTCCTGGTATTAATGCACAGAGTGTGTGATGAGAATGTCAGTAAAAAAAACAAGATGCCCCTTGAAGAGGGGGGATCATGCTCCTTCTATGTGAAGGAAGAGCAGTGAAATAGGATGTGTGCAGGTGCAGACTGTTGAATTCAACACTACTCTGTGCGCCCCAGGGGATTTAAACAGGTGCAGAAAGACGCCAAGTCACAGAGCTAATGCCAGCTTCTCAGCTCTCTAAACTGCACAGGCACCTGGCATCAAAGACAGGCTCCTGCCAATGAGATGCCAATCCTCTGAATAAGAATGGAGGAAATGCACATCCACACACGATGGACAACAGAAATCTAGCCCACTGCTCCTCAGTAAAGCAGCATGAAAGGAATCCCAAGGAAAGGGCGCTAAGAAAGAGCAGCACCCAGCCTCTCGATGAGCCAGTATTTCTCCCGCCTGTGCTCATGATGTTTTTTTGTTTTTTTTAATGTAGTTTTCTTCCATGGCGTGGTCATTATGCCAGTGAATGTTAGAGACCTTTTACAGTAAAATGTAGTGTTCGATTCACAAAGCCATGTACAGCCTTAAATCTAAGTGTACAGGTGAAAATGAGTTACAGGTGACTACGTGTGCCATAGAACTACTACAGTGTAATTGTGTGGGACTATGCCACTTAAACCTACATTTACAGGTAACAATGAGTGACAGGAATGCATGAGCCATAGAATTAGTACTGCGTAATTGTGTGACAAGGCTGCGTTCAGAAAGGCAAAATAAACCGTTTGCAAGGGTTGGAGAGCAGAAAGTTCAAACCATGGATCTCCTTGAGAGTTTAACTCCCACAAACCCAGCAGTGGCTCCTCTGCGAGGGCGGAGGAGTGTCGCCCCACTGGCTCAGAGCCAGCTGCTCAAAAACGAAACAATATTTTATTATCGTTTTATTTTTCAGCTGCTGGCTGAGCCAGCATGTGTAGGGAGGGGCGGGGCCTTGGGGGGAGGAGGAATGAAGTAGATGTACACTTCTAAGTGAGCATGTCTGTTTGGCTGGCTGTCTTAGGCCGGCCAAACAGACATATGCAGTTAGGTTTCTCCAACCCAGCTGTATTGTTGGAGAAAAAGCACAGACTCCCTGTGCCTGAACAAGCGTTAAAATAGCCCACTCACGCCAATCCCCAGGCTGCTCTCATAACATGAGAGCAGCTCGGGGATTGCAGAGGGAGTTTCTGATGCTGCCCAGTGACTGCTGGGACCAGAAAGCAGAGGAACATCGAGGCACGCGGCAGCCAGCAGCTTAAGTTAAGTCTTCTTTTTTTTAATTAGCCCCGCGCTCCTCCTCCTGTGCTCCTCCACGTGCCCCCTCGACCCACCCCACCACTTTTTATTTGTGTTGGCCACCACTGCACACACCTGTGAGTTTGGTGACATTGACAAACTCTTCTGCACACACCTGTGAGTTTGGTTGCATTGACAAACTCTTTTTGGACCTCGTCAAGCTCTGGAAACGGTCGGAGATTTACTGTGCAAATGACTGGAGTAACTCTGCATCCAGGGTGGGAGGGGAACTAAATACCCTCAAACTTCCTGTGCAGTTGACCATGGGCATTTGTTCCAGGTGTGAAGATGTCCATTCAGAAAAAGGTAAAAAAATGTGCTTTTGCACAGCGTGCTGCGTTTCCTCGATACAGGCAGTGTTACACCCTGCTTATAAGTCTGCATTTATAAAATAGATGTTACATGACACACCCTGTAGTGCTCATGGAAAGCTGAGACTTCCGCAGTGGCGGCTGGTGAACTCTGAAAGTGGTGAGTACTTAAGTCATTTCATTTTGTCAGCGACCCAATCAAACAAGCCCAAATTTGATAAGAGGGATGGGAGAAATTCTTCCCTTGAGAATATTTGTAAAAATACGGCACTTAAGTGGCATGTGTGAGCGGACGCGCGCAGCGGGCGCGCCGCCGGGGCGCCAAAGGCAAGCCCGTCTGCGCCCGTCTGCGCAGGTCTGAGCCCGTCTGCGCCCGTCCGTCTGGGGCCAGGGGCCACCCACTTTGCCCGTTTGGAGCCTGCCCAGCCCTTGCGATACTCTGGCAGTGTCCTGCGGGCACTGGAGAGGCCTCCGGCTGGAGCCTGCTATCAAAAGAAAAGGCACAATTGGTGCATTTTCAGTTTTCAAGCTAGCTAAAACACTATAGCTTTTGCACGCAATTCTGGGAATTCATGCATTTTGACTTGGCCTCATCAATTTTCCAAAATGTGTAAAGTGTCTCCTTTATCACCCTTTCCCTTTGCGCTCCTTTATCAATCACATATGACTGAGAATTTCATTGGAAGGCATAAGATTGAACAATAAAAAGTAACACAGATCGTAAATCTCAGCCCTTAGCAGAGCTTTCTCTAGGTTGGAAATATTTTACAAGTTCTGACAGAAGAGCAAATATTCCAGTGCATAATGAGTCCTTAACTGACAATTAAAAATAATGACACCAAGGTGATATACATCTTCACTGTAGATTTGGAGGCTGTAATCATGAAAGATCAGACATAGCAGAAATTTGAATTATTTTAGAATTCCTCTAATTATCATTCATTATCTGCTTTTCAGTGAAAAAAATATATATTTTATTTTATTTGTTGAGTTTTATATAGCGTGAACTTGACCCGAAGGCATTAGATGGTTCACAAGGTTTACATGGTAATAAATGTGAGGTTTACATAGTAGATATTGGGGTAGACATAGCAGGCAGAAAGGCAGTAAATAGGCAAACCAAATTATGGTCTTGAGACCAGTAGCTGATACATTTTTGAGGTAGACACACTTTATAACTATATAAATTGTTTTAGAAGCACATAGTAGTAGTACAATTTGTTTAGGCATAAAGGCATAATGACATAAAGGCAATATGTACGTTAACTATCTAAGGCATTTTTGAGGTAGAGACAGCTATAAAATGTATTCTTTTAGCAGCGTATAGTATTGCACTTACTTGGGTAGGCATAAAGACATGGAGGCACGACATCAACGAACTACCAGAGGCATTGGGATCAATAGCAGCTAGATTATTGAGGGAGAAACAGCATAAATATATATATAATGTTTTAACAGTGCAGGTCGGAGGCTTTCTGAGCCTCATCGCGGTTTCATTTCTGGCCGATGCATTACAATGCAGGTGGTCGAACCTGAAACCGGCCAGTCATTCCGGCTGGATTCGGACGGGCTCAAGGAGCCCGTTGACCAGTCAGAGACCGTCACCCCATTCCTCCACGGCCTCTGGTTGGGGGCCGAGGGGGCACCTATGGTCGGAGACCGGCACGTAATCCCAATGGACAGCGTTTCCGCCGTTGGGATTAAGATGCACGGTTTCCGACATGCTTTCCAAGCAGGGCTTTCTGACATGGGAAGCCTGTCGGAAAGCGAGTTTGGGGGCCCCTAGCAGGGCCCCCATTCCTCCACGGCCTCCAGTTGGGGGCCTTGGTGCCCCCTGTTAATCCCTGTACCGTCTGGCAGGCACCTTGAGGTGCCTGCCACACAGTGCAGGGATTAACAGAATCTCCCATTTCTCTATGGGAGCTTGTGCTACGGCCAGTTTACGGCCGCAGCACAACCACTCATAGAGAAATGGGAGTATGAGACCACAACATGTGTGATTGCATTGTAATTGTGGTGTCGGGACAGCCGACCAGAGGTCGGTCGGTCCTGAGACCGCGACGGTGCTGGCCGGAGGCAACTCCGACCGACATCGTAATCGGGCCCTTTATGTCATTATCCCAAAATTAGCAAGAGTGGTCATTCAAATAGCAGTATGAAATATTCTGTGAATTCATTAATTTTGCCCCTAAGTTCCGAAACAAGCAGTGTAAGCTTTCTGAAAAACAAACAGGATTTGCATAAGCAGCAGCAAAGCAAGCTTTCCTCACTTATGTATAGATGTTCAGCACATACAGTGGGTGGAAAGCTTACTTGTGCAAAAAACACCCAAGGTTCAACAGAACGATGCCCTTGCCAGCACTGCCAAGTTTCCCCGATCTATGTGTGACTAGCGTTGCCAGTACAGTTTTTTTCTTTGAAATCTGGGACTTGTAGTATTGTTTATTCCATTACAAAAAAGACTGCAATTCCCAGAATTCAAAGGAAAAAAACATGGACTGGAGCAGCACATAACATGTGGTGATGTATGTGAATTAATGGAAAAATGAAAACTGAGAAACCAAATTGGAGGAAACCAAATCATGAAAAAACAATTTTAAGAAAAGTTATTTTTAAGAAAATACAAATAAATCGAACAATAAAGGAAACCTTTTAAAGGCAATTTTGATGTTGCCTCAATACGTTTTGGGCCCTTGCCTGTCGCGGGTACTTGGGCCTCCCACACGAGTGAGGCACCATTTTTATCGAGAGACCCGGGAACGCTGGGTGGTAGGAAATTTGTGTCAGCCCGGTGATGCCACACCTTTCCCACACAAAAATGTGCGAAAAAAGTGATTTTTCAGCTAAATTTGAGGTTTGCAGGGGATTCTGGGTAAGGAAACGTTGGCGGATCCACGCAAGCCATACCTCCCTGGAATCCCCGGGTGTCTAGTTTTCAGAAATGTGTGGGTTTGGTAGGTTTCCCTAGATGGCCGCCGAGCACGGGGCCAAAAACCCAGGTGACCCCCTTGCAAAACCAGGTCCTTTTGAGAGGCAATTTTGATGTTGCCTCAATACGTTTTGGGCCCTTGCCTGTCACGGGTACTTGGGCCTCCCACACGAGTGAGGCACCATTTTTATCGGGAGACCCGGGGGAATGCTGGGTGGTAGGAAATTTGTGTCAGCCCAGTGATGCCACAACATTCCCACACAAAAATGTGCGAAAAAAGTGATTTGTTCCAGCTAAATTTGAGGTTTGCAGGGGATTCTGGGTAAGGAAACGTTGGGGGATCCACGCAAGCCATACCTCCCTGGAATCCCCTGGGTATCTAGTTTTCAGAAATGTGTGGGTTTGGTAGGTTTCCCTAGATGGCCGCCGAGCACGGGGCCAAAAACCCAGGTGACCCCCCCTTGCAAAACCAGGTCGTTTTGAGATAGGCAATTTTGATGTTGCCTCAATACGTTTTGGGCCCTTGCCTGTCACCGGTACTTGGGCCTCCCACACGAGTGAGGCACCATTTTTATCGAGAGACCCGGGAACGCTGGATGGTAGGAAATTTGTGTCAGCTCGGTGATGCCACACCTTTCCCACACAAAAATGTGCGAAAAAAGTGATTTTTTTCAGCTAAATTTGAGGTTTGCAGGGGATTCTGGGTAAGGAAACGTTGGGGGATCCACGCAAGCCATACCCCCCTGGAATCCCCCGGGTGTCTAGTTTTCAGAAATGTGTGGGTTTGGTAGGTTTCCCTAGATGGCCGCCGAGCACGGGGCCAAAAACCCAGGTGACCCCCTTGTAAAACCAGTTCCTTTTGAGAGGCAATTTTGATGTTGCCTCAATACGTTTTGGGCCCTTGCCTGTCACGGGTACTTGGGCCTCCCACACGAGTGAGGCACCATTTTTATCGGGAGACCCAGGGGAATGCTGGGTGGTAGGAAATTTGTGTCAGCCCGGTGATGCCACAACTTTCCCACACAAAAATGTGCGAAAAAAGTGATTTTTTTCAGCTAAATTTGAGGTTTGCAGGGGATTCTGGGTAAGGAAACGTTGGGGGATCCACGCAAGCCATACCTCCCTGGAATCCCCCGGGTGTCTAGTTTTCAGAAATGTGTGGGTTTGGTAGGTTTCCCTAGATGGCCGCCGAGCACGGGGCTAAAAACCCAGGTGACCCCCCTTGCAAAACCAGGTCGTTTTGAGATAGGCAATTTTGATGTTGCCTCAATACGTTTTGGGCCCTTGCCTGTCGCGGGTACTTGGGCCTCCCACACGAGTGAGGCACCATTTTTATCGGGAGACCCGGGGGAACGCTGGGTGGTAGGAAATTTGTGTCAGCCCGGTGATGCCACAACTTTCCCACACAAAAATGTGCGAAAAAAGTGATTTTTTCAGCTAAATGTGAGGTTTGCAGGGGATTCTGGGTAAGGAAACGTTTGGGGATCCACACAAGCTATACCTCCCTAGAATCCCCCGGGTGTCTAGTTTTCAAAAATGTATAGGTTTGCTAGGTTTCCCTAAGTGCCGGCAGAACTAGGGTTCAAAAACTACAGCTAGGCACTTTGCCAAAAAAGGGTCATTTTTCACTGTGAAATTGTGGTGTGTCCACGTTGCGTTTTGCGCCGTTTCCTGTCGCGGGCACTAGGCCTACCCACACAAGTGAGGTACCATTTTTCTCGGAAGACTTTGGGGAACGCGGGGTGGGTGGAAATTTGTGGATCCACACAGATTCCAGAACTTTCCACTACAGAAATGTGAGAAAAATGTATTTTTTTTTACAATTTGTTAGGTTTGCAAGGGATTCTGGGTAACAGAACCTGGTGAGAGCCAGACAAGTCACCCCATCCTGGATTCCCCTGGGTGTCTAGTTTTCAAAAATGTATAGGTTTGCTAGGTTTCCCTAGGTGCCGACAGAGCTAGGGTTCAAAAGCTACTGCTAGGCACTTTGCAAAAAAAGGATCATTTTTCACTGTGAAATTGTGGTGTGTCCACGTTGCGTTTTGCACCGTTTCCTGTCGCGGGCACTAGGCCTACCCACACAAGTGAGGTACCATTTTTCTCGGAAGACTTTGGGGAACGCGGGGTGGGTGGAAATTTGTGGATCCTCGCAGATTCCAGAACTTTCCACCACAAAAATATGAGGAAAATGTGTTTTTTTGGACAATTTGTTAGGTTTGCAAGGGATTCTGGGTAACAGAACCTGGTGAGAGCCAGTCAAGTCACCCCATCCTGGATTCCCTTGGGTGTCTAGTTTTCAAAAATGTATAGGTTTGCTAGGTTTCCCTAGGTGCCGGCAGAGCTAGGGTTCAAAAACTACAGCTAGGCAGTTTGCCAAAAAAGGGTCATTTTTCACTGTGAAATTGTGGTGTGTCCACGTTGCGTTTTGCATCGTTTCCTGTCGCGGGCACTAGGCCTACCCACACAAGTGAGGTACCATTTTTCTTGAAAGACTTTGGGGAACGTGGGGTGGGTAGAAATTTGTGGATCCACGCAGATTCCAGAACTTTCCACCACAGAAATGTGAGGAAAATTTGTTTTTTTTGACAATTTTTTGGTTTGCAAGGGATTCTGAGTAACAGAACCTGATGGGAGCCAGTCAAGTCACCCCATCCTGGATTTCCCTGGGTGTCTAGTTTTCAAAAATGTATATGTTTGTTAGGTTTCCCTAGGTGCCGGCAGAGCTAGGGTTCAAAAACTACAGCTAGGCACTTTGTCAAAAAAGGGTCATTTTTCAATGTGAAATTGTGGTGTGTCCACGTTGCGTTTTGCGCCGTTTCATGTCGCGGGCACTAGGCCTACCCACGCAAGTGAGGTACCATTGTTCTCGGAAGACTTTGGGGAATGCGGGGTGGGTGGAAATTTGTGGATCCACGCAGATTCCAGAACATTCCACCACAGAAATGTGAGGAAAATGTGGTTTTTTTTGGACAATTTTTTAGGTTTGCAAGGGATTCTGGGTAACAGAACCTGGTGGGAGCCAGTCAAGTCACCCCATCCTGGATTCCCCTGGGTGTCTAGTTTTCAAAAATGTATAGGTTTTCTAGGTTTCCCTAGGTGCCGGCAGAGCTAGGGTTCAAAAACTACAGCTAGGCACTTTGCCAAAAAAGTGTCATTTTTCAATGTGAAATTGTGGTGTGTCCACGTTGCGAGTTCCATCAGAAAGCTTAGGAACGATTCATCAGATGCAAGGGAATGGATTCCCTAATAATAGGGGCGCAAATATCCCCATAAACCTTAAAGATAAAGAAATAACAGTAGGAAGAAACCTAGGAGATAGAGAATTTAACATTTTAGCTCCTGAAGTCCGATGGCCCCCTAGTGCTAATGGGGAGGATGAGGTAGCAAAGTGGAGTTGGGTTGCAGGTACATTGAATGGGTCAAAAACAACTACCACAAAGCCCATAGTGCGGGGGTAGCCAATTGGGAAACATCATATCCTGGAATGTGGCGGGGGTTTTAAAATCGAGTTATAAGCTTAAATCATTATTAGAATTAGACCCCAAAATAATTTGCCTCCAGGAAACGTGGATGGGGGAAGAGTTTCAGTTTGAGAATTTTTATGTGTACTGTAGTACAGCAAAAAAATCCGTAAAAGGGCATGCAAGTGGAGGTTTGGCTATTTTACTTAGCTGTGACATAGTATGGGATCCTGTGATCTATATGCATCCATCAAAATGCTGTATTGGAGTAAAGTTGAGGATAGGTGAAGATAACTTGGGGCAAGCGATTTTTCTTTTACTGGTAAATGTGTATATTCCCCCTGGGAGAGCGTCAAACGTACTGGTCGACTCTATCTGTACTTTTGTGCAAAGGTTAAGTAAGAACGAAGAATGCTCACATATAATGATGGTAGGTGATTTCAACGCCAAATTATCCAATAGTGCGGTCATGTCTTTTTCTAATCCGGAACTGGAGGAAGTATGGGCTATCCCAGATTCTGTACTGCCGGTCCATTTAAAGTCGGATAAACGTGGCCTGTTACTTTTGCAAAATTTTAGAAGCTTAGACCATGTAACGTTAAACGGTAGATTCCCGGAGGACTCCCCGCAGCTTACACCTTTTGTGGGGCACAGGGTCACTCTTTAATTGATTATATGGCAGTTTCTTTTCAATTATTTAATGCATGTACACAATTCAAGGTATCTACCACAAATATGAGTGACCATTATATTTTAGTTGTAAAAATGGACATAGAAATCGAGAAACCTTAACTTTGGAATCAGAGGGATGAAAATGTCTCTTATAATCGTAATAATGGGCGTACTTGCTGGTCAAATAATTTGCTGCCAAATTTTAAGAGGGTTCTTGAGAATACCGCCTTTATTCCCAAGCAAGAAACACCAGTTCAGAGGTTCGAGAGAGTCTTGGCTGCAATTAGAACTTTCGGAAGAAAGAAGCAAGTTTTTAGTTCTAATCCATTAGTAATAATGCCATGGGAAATTAAAAACCTGAATCGGGAAATTAATGGTTTAATTAGAGACCAATTTAGGGTGCCCACGACACAAAGGCAGAGAGAAATAAGTAGGCTAAAACAGGTACGGAAAAGGAAAATATCATCGGATCGAAAGAGAGCTGAAGACAAAAAATGGGTTAGACTTCGAGAGGTGGCTCTTTCCGGGGATACTAGGAAATATTGGGCACTGATTGCGAAATTCTGTGATGGGAGAGAGAAGTCAAAACCCATTTTAATCCCAGAAGCAGAATGGTCCACATATATTT
Source organism: Calotriton arnoldi (assembly GCA_963921515.1). Taxonomy (NCBI): domain Eukaryota; kingdom Metazoa; phylum Chordata; class Amphibia; order Caudata; family Salamandridae; genus Calotriton; species Calotriton arnoldi. Next base: position 2,019,606 of record CAWUFW010002180.1, read on the forward strand.
CCCAGCTTTATGCTTTAAATCTCATAGTTGGACAGATCCAAGAGGTTAGCACCACTCCAATTATGGGGGGCGATTATGGTGCACCATCATGTATGGAGATTGAGGGTTACATTAAAGGGGCAAGACATTCTAGCGCAATGGGCCCAGATGATGTACCAGTAGCCATAATAAAACAGGATTGTGAAGAATGGGCAACATTTTTGCATCCGTTTTTGTCCATTGTTATACCTATGGGGATATTCCACAATCCTGGAAGGGAAGTATACTTGTTCCGTTATATAAAAAGGGTCCAAAAAATTCCCCGGCCAGTTTTAGACAGATTTCGCTCCTGGATGCAACCGGGAAACTGTTTGCAAAGAGTATTCTCACTCATCTTCAAGAGTGGGCATTTGGAAATAATTATATTCCTTTGGAACAAACAGGATTTTGTAAGAATAGTGGCACACTGGATAATATCTCTATTTTGCAAACTTTAACTGAAAAATATCCAGTATGTCGGGGTGCGCCGTTATACTCGGCTTTTATAGATTTCTCCACAGCATTCAATAGGGTAGATCGGGGGAAGCTGTGGAGAAAATTGGTTACTATGGGGATACCAGGGAATCTTTTAAGAATAATAATTGCTCTCCACTCCTCTACCTGGACTAAGGTATTATTGGGGGGAACTATAAGTCAGAAAAAATCTTCCAATGGAACACACAAACCTAAATACTGATGTACCCCAACATATAATAACACTCATACGCCAGTGTGTTAATAGTCTCAGATATGACCCAACTCACAAAAATTAAAATGTACAAAAATCTTTATTTATTAAGTTCACAGATGCCTCTTTTTGGATAAAATCAGTTAAAACACACAATGATTCAAAGAACACTATAAAAAACACATTACTGTACATAAATTTCATCAGAAGCACAATATCATAAGAGTTTCATACACTTCAATACACAGTAAAAACTATAAAAACAAAAATCTCAAAGGACAGATAAAAAGGAAGAACGGGAGATAAAGAAATGGAGTACGATTATTGGGGGGAACACAAGGTCTCTCGAAGAAAATAGTAACCAACAATGGGTTGAAGCAGGGGTGCCTTTTGGCCCCTTGACTCTTCTCTATCTACATTAATGATCTGCCAAGAAGAGTGGGCCTTAGTAAAGGGGATCCCCCTAAATTAGGAAACTTAGAGTTGAGCTGTCTGCTATATGCAGACGATGCAATAATAATGGATTTAACTCCAATTGGACTGCAAAGACGACTTGCTGAGTTAATTAGGTATACAGAAGAGTATTATCTAAAAATAAATATTTTAAAAAGCAAAGTTATGATTTTTAGTTATCAAGGTTGTAAGGTCAGACAAATTTTTAATTGGTTCCTGGGAAAAGAAAAATTGGAAGTAGTAAAATTTTATCCATATTTAGGAAAAATATTTACAAATAGGTGCTCAGCTACTAGACATATGGACCATTGCAGAGGTAAAGCGATTTCACAAGCCTTTGCAATTAATCGTCTGTATACACATTGTGGGAAAAGACAATTTTCACACATTATTTCGGTCTATAAAATAAAGATTCCACCAACCCTGAGCTACGCTAGTGAAACAATTGATGCACAAAAGTGGGCCAGTTTCGAGACAGTGGAAGGTAAAATCTGGCACCAAATATGTAATTTGAATTGCGCAGCACCGATTGCAGCGCTTAGGCTCGAATTTGGACTTCTTTCTACATATGTGCTATCAATGGCTGCGTGCTTAAGATGGTGTAATGCACTGACAAATAGCTCTGAGAATTTACTAAGGGTGGCGTTGTACAGAGAAATATTTGTAAATATGAAGGAAAAAAGTGCTATTTTTAGGAATAATTTAAAAGCATTATCAATGTTTGGTTTAGATATGGATGGGGTGGAGGTTCTTTGTAAAAGGGTCTTGAAAAGTATAATTAAGAGAACAATCTACGGGGTTTCTCGTGAAAGAGATATTAAAATGTGTTCAGAGAACAGAAACATGGATTGTATTGCGGGGAGTAGTATTGTCAAAAATCCCCAACCTTATGTCTTATGGAATCTTAAACACGGAGTTCGCAGGGTGATTTTGCTACTGAGATTGAATTTACTCCCCCTAAGAATTGTAACAAGATCTTGGGAGGGTATTCCTAGACATGAGAGGTATTGTCATTTATGTAATTCCTGTATACAAGATTTGAAACATGTTTTATTTGTTTGTCCCGCATTACATTCAATACATCGTAGATATTTAAGGAATTGTTTTTTAAAGTATAATATCACTACAGCAGAACAGGCCCGAAATTGTCTGCTGTCCCCCCATCCGAACTGATGTGTTTTAAAATTTTTAGCTTTTTTAAACAATTTTTAAACGTATATTAAGGTCGGAAAGATCTTTTTAATATATATGTTTAGAGCACTTGCACTTTATCACGATCTCTCGGTCTTCATGACCGATTAGTTATGTTTACAACTGAGTATGTGCACTTTTACAAACTTTTTCTGCTGCTAGTTACTCGTTAGTAAAGATCTTCTTAATACGTATGTACAGAGCACTTGCACTTTTTCTCGACCTTCCGGTCTTTATGACTGATTTATTATGTTTGCAATTAAGAATGCACACGTTTTCTAACGTTCTCCGCTGCTAGTTTCTCATTTTTAGGATTTCAAGCATTTTACTAAATTTGCTCTGCCGCAAAATTATCATGTATTAGATGATTTTTGGCCAGTATTGTATAGTGAATTTTAAATTTTTGAATTTTATAATAAGTTTTATCACTGAATGTTTTATGATAGTATTAGATTAGAAATGTGTATAAATTTGTAAGAATATATGTATGACAATTCGATTATTTAAGGTTCACCCCTTCTTGCATTGAAAACTCCAAGACCGACTCCTTCTGCTATGTTAATTCGCGCTTTTAGATGAAAATGACAACTTGAATTTACATTGGAAATTTTTGTGGAATGAAATATGTTTTTAAGATGTACCTTTATGTGGAATTCTGCAGAATTCTAAATCATAATAAATAAAATTGTGAATTGTAAATTGTGAATTGCCTAAAAAGTGTCATTTTTCAATGTGAAATTGTGGTGTGTCCACGTTGCGTTTTGCGCCGTTTCATGTCGCGGGCACTAGGCCTACCCACGCAAGTGAGGTATCATTTTTCTCTGAAGACTTTGGGGAACGCGGGGTGGGTGGAAATTTGTGGATCCACGCAGATTACAGAACTTTCCACCACAGAAATGTGAGGAAAATGTGTTTTTTAAAAAAATTATTTAGGTTTGCAAGGGATTCTGGGTAACAGAACCTGGTGGGAGCCAGTCAAGTCACTCCATCCTGGATTCCCCTGCGTGTTTAATTTTCAAAAATGTATAGGTTTTCTAGGTTTCCCTAGGTGCCGGCAGAGCTAGGGTTCAAAAACTACACCTAGGCACTTTGCCAAAAAAGGGTCATTTTTCAATGGGAAATTGTGGTGTGTCCACGTTGCGTTTTGCGCCGTTTCATGTCGCGGGCACTAGGCCTACCCACACAAGTGAGGTACCATTTTTCTCGGAAGACTTTGGGGAATGCGGGGTGGGTAGAAATTTGTGGATCCACGCAGATTCCAGAACTTTCCACTACAGAAATGTGAGGAAAATGTTTTTTTTTGACAATTTTTAGGTTTGCAAGGGATTCTGGGTAACAGAACCTGGTGAGAGCCAGACAAGTCACCCCATCCTGGATTCCCCTGGGTGTCTAGTTTTAAAAAATGTATAGGTTTGCTAGGTTTCCCTAGGTGCCGGCAGAGCTAGGGTTAAAAAACTACAGCTAGGCACTTTGCCAAAAAAGGGTCATTTTTCACTGTGAAATTGTGGTGTGTCCACGTTGAATTTTACGCCGTTTCCTGTCGCGGGCACTAGGCCTACCTACACAAGTGAGGTACCATTTTTCTCGGAAGACTTTGGGGAACGCGGGGTGGGTGGAAATTTGTGGATCCACGCAGATTCCAGAACTTTCCACCACAGAAATGTGAGGAAAATGTGGGTTTTTTGACAATTTTTTAGGTTTGCAAGGGATTCTGGGTAACAGAACCTGGTGAGAGCCAGTCAAGTCACCCCATCCTAGATTCCCCTGGGTGTCTAGTTTTCAAAAATGTATAGGTTTGCTAGGTTTCCCTAGGTGCCGAGAGAGCTAGGGTTCAAAAACTACCGCTAGGCACTTTGCAAAAAAAGGGTAATTTTTCATTGTGAAAATGTGGTGTGTTCACGTTGCGTTTTGAGCCGTTTCCTGTCGTGGGCACTATGCCTACCCACACAAGTGAGGTACCATTTTTATCAGGAGACTTAGGGTATTTCAGATTTGTAAAGCAACTGTTATTACCTATTGACTTTCAATGCATTTCTGCCTTCCAAATGAAAGACAATATGTAAAAAAGAAGTCATTTTGAGAAATGACCAATAATTCTCATGCTAGTATGAGTATTCCCAATTTCGGAAATGTGCAAATATCTACTGTTTCTAAACTCTATATTTTGTTCCCATTTCAGAAATACATAGGTGTCTTTCATACCAATTTTTCCATGTATACATTTTTCCAGAATAATTGCTATATACCCGGTACATAATAAAAAACCATTGCAAATCGCTGCTCAGTTTTTGGCTCTGGGTTCGTCGGGTTCTTGGTGAACCTACAAGTCCTATATATCCCCACAACCAGTAAGGTCCCGCGGATGTAACAGTATATTGCTTTCAAAGAGCTGTCATAATTAGAAGAAGTTACAGGTGAAAACGTTAACACAAAAGGCTGTCTTTTTCAACTAATTTTCAATTTTTCCTATATTTAACTGTTAGTTTCTATAAAGAAACCTTAAAAGATCTACAATGACCCCTTGCTGAATTTAGACTTTCGTCTACTTTACTAAAATGTATAGCTTTCCAGGATCCATTATTGCTTTCATACCCATTTCTACCATTAACTGGAAGGAGGTTGAAATCACAAAAAATAGCAAAAATAGGCTATGTCCCAGAAAAATGCCAAAACTGTGTAAAAAATTTTGGTTTTCTGACAAAAGTTGGCTTGTCCCTAAAATCTGGGAAAATGGTGATTTCAGCCCCACAAACCTTTTTTGATACCATTTGCAGGGAAAAACTCAGATGCTTTCATTTGCAGCACTTTATTCCCATTTTTCCCAAAAAAAACAAAATTTAGCTGTATTTTGGCTAATTTCTGGGTCCCCTCCAAGGGAATCCACAAACCCTGGGTACCTTTAGAATCCCCATGATGTTGGAAGAAAAGGACGCACATTTGGCGTGGATACCTCTTGTGGTCAAAAAGTTACAAGGGCCTAAGCACGAACTACCCCAAATAGCCCAAAAAAGGCTTAGCACAGGGGGGGAAAAGGCCTAGCAGCGAAGGGGTTAAGAGTTAAAATAAGTTCATTATCAACATGCAAGCGCATGCTTTCTAATTGTATGTTTTGAAAGTTAGAACGAAAAAATCTTTCTTAATTGACGTATGGACAACATCTAAGGGTGGGCGGGGTATTCAAGAGTGTGGCCTGGGGAGGTTCCGATAACAGGGAGTGTTGGCAACGAGGTGTTTGTAGCAGTGCCTTATGGGATTTAGAGTCATAAAGTGAGCGAAAGTGAATGGTCTGTTTCACGGGATTGGTTGACGTGGAGGGGTGGAGTCATCTGCTCGTACTTGAACAGGGAAACAGCAGCACTGAGTAATACACTGGTTGATGCAAAGAGGAAATATGCCGGGAAGGTGATTACGCTGTTATTTGATGAAGGTACGGGCGAATGTTTACAGAGTTTGGTTCACGGTTACAGGTCAATTCAAAAGTAAGGTGTAACATTAGGCGCTGGGGAACACTTAGTGGAGGTTTCACAAGTTAAGGGAGGTTCAATCCGGGCGGGTAATGTAGGGTGGGAGAGGCTTCCTTGGGTACATTTTGGTCGTGTATAGTGGCACGTTTAGAGGGAAAACGTCAGTTAATAGCAAAACATGGTTTGTTTATTGTAATTTTTAATTGGTGTACATAGATCTAAAAACGCAAACTAATGTCATTGTTTTAATACTTGCAGTGAACCCCTGAAGAAGGGCTATTGAAAGCCCGCAATGCATTGGGTAAAAGAGATCCACTACCGAGGATGTTTTATGTATGTGTCATGCTCCAGAGAAAGGCCTGGATTGGCACATCTGTTGCAGTAGAAACGTTTGAATACATAAAGTGCCTCACATGTGACAGGATAACATTTTTGGAAGAAGATGATATGTTGGAGGATATGGAATAAAACAATTGGATTAAATGTGGATAAATTGTAGAGTAATTTTGGTACTAAAAACAGAGTGCTGTGCGTTCAGTTGGAGTGCTACCTCGCTCAAGTCTCTGAAGTGTTTTCATGCACGCGGTATCTGGGCAGACCACGTTACCGAGCTGCACGCTAAAGGATTAAAAAGGAACAAACTTTGCAGAACGAAATAAGTGGAAGAAATAGGTGTGCACCCGGCCCCCCCTTTTTTGAACCTCTAATTGACATCCATGGGTCAAACACAGATCTCTCAATTTGAATAAATGGTTGTATGTCAGAACAACGAGTTCCTATACAACACCTACCTTAACAACGCGGTCTCTACCACGACCGCGTCTTAACCACGAATTGCTTCACCACACATTCCTTTACCACGACTTTTTGTGGGAAAGGCATGCATGGTAAACAGTTATCCGTGGCTAAGTTTACCACCCCCCTCCCTCTCCCCCTGAGCCCTAAATACATCCCCAACCTCCTTAAAACTACCCCGAACCCCCACCCCCTAAATACTACCCCAAACTCCCCTACCCCCTAAAAACTACCCCAAACCCCCACCCCCTAAAAACTAATGTGAACCCCGCCCACCCCTTAAAAACTACCCTGAACCCCCTCCCACCCCTAAAAACTACCTCGAATCGCTCCACCCCTAAAACTACCCCGAACCCCCCCACCCCCTAAAAACTACCCCGATCCTCCACCCCCGAAAAACTACCCCAAATCCCCACCCCCTAAAGACTACCCTGAACCCCCTAAAAACTAGCCTCAATCCCCCCACCCCCTAAAAACTACCCCAAACCCTCCCCACCCCCTAAAAACTACCTGAGCCCCCCACCCCCTAAAATCTACCCCAAATCCCCCCGCCCCATTAAAAACTACCCTGATCCCCCCACCCCCTAAAAACTACCCGAACCCCTCTTACCTGTCCTTTTCTCTTTCTTTCTTTTCTGCTTCACGCCCATCCTGAACACTAGACCAACTTTGCCTTAACCACACACATGACACCGGGCCCTACCGCTCTTACCTGCACGGGCCGCGGCTGTGAATCAGGCAAAGAGTAGCCACACAGAGAAGATGGACAATAAATAGCGTGGTTAGGCTGAGTGTAATTTCTTAAATTAGAAGAGTAGGATTATTGAAAAGGAATTGTGTACGATGAGTTTGTGCCCTGTAAAGTGTTCCAGTACTTAACTTGCTTGTGTCTTGAGGATTCATCTCTGTGCAGGCAAAGTTGCCTTATTGAAACAGCAGGTGATACCAGTCATCAGTCCTCTGCACTGAAGGTGTAATACAGGGTTGGCTTTAACACTGGTGGCACCCAGTGCGACAATTTTTCTTGACACCACCCCAATGCCCTTCTGCACAGATTCCCTCACTTCCATCCTCCACCAGCGCCACTCAACTCTCCATTCCCCCTCTCTCACATGTATTTCAATTGTTTTAAAGCGCTGGTTGTGGTTGGCCTTACTAATAAGAATGTGTTTCTACCCAAATAAACCCTTTCCAGCAACATTAGGAACCAGGCGCGGCCCATGGTAGGAGTGCCGGTCGGGCGGTGACGTGGGGCGGGGGAGGGGCAGGGTGGGGGGTAGTAAACTACGGATTAAGGCCGAATACAGGTACGTGAACATTTAAATAAATAAAACGAATTTCGTTGCGCGCACTGCATCGCATTTGGCGATAATAAAAGGGTATCTGATGAACTGCAAGTAACAAAGAGATCTCTGTGATATAAGCAGTAACCCACTGAGCTATCCACTTAAAATAAAGTTCTGGGATTCGCACAGTACAGGTTCTTTCTCCACTACTTGACATGATGAGTCAAAACTGACACTAGACACAACTGCATCTCTTTCCACCAGGAAAATTCATCACCAGAGTTATCTTGACATTTTTATTGTTGCCTGAAATCTGCTGGCCACCCAAGGAACTCCGCAGCAAGTGCTTGTGAACCCTTAAGTTATTTCTCAACACAGCCCTCCAAGGCCAGCGCCAGGTGCTGCTGCACCGGTTGCACCACCCTAAGGATGACTCTGGTGTAACATGTCTGGGTTCCATAGAAAGAACAAACCACTCCGGGCTGATTTTATTGGAATAAGCACTCCCTTGATAAACTCTCTTCATAACAGAAAAATAATCACCATCTCTGTTCAGAAATCAGAATATTTACCAGTTTGTATGTAAAACACTTTCACTTGTTTGTCCTTTGAAGGTTTCCTAAAAGTTGCTCCTTTGTTTGCCAGTCAATAACATCCTAACGACCGAAATCATAAAAATGGAAACTAATAAAAAGGGGAAAATCAACTGTTGAACCCCAGGTTATTGAAATTTGCACAGGGCTAAATATGGTGAAAAAAACGGTCAGAGGAACAACTGCAGCCAGTGAGTCCCCGGCCTCCCTTGCGGCAGTCCCAGGCTACCAATATTTTATCACGAGAAGATGGGAAGGAAGTGGGAAGGAATGAAGGCAGGGCCTGGAGTCAGAGGGAGGAGGTCAATCATCCTATGGCTCAAGATTAGCTGCTGGAATTTTTGCTGCCATATTCAATGCCTGCCAATTAAAATGTTTTCTGGGCGAACTTATTCTGGCTAAAAGTATAAACGACTGGAATATATTCACAAAACAAAAATATTTGAATGTATAGTAAGTATAAAAGTGTAGGTATCAGTAAATAACACAGTTCGTGTTAATCTGAGCATGAACCTCTGAATGCTTTATAGACGAAATCAAGCACAGTTTTTACAGGACTTTTGCCCAGCCGCTCTGTTTCTTTTGGACTTTTTAAAGAACAGCTGTACTCGCTGGTCTTCAGCCTTTCCCGGTGGCACGCAGGGGCAGTCTGCCACTTTCGTCTGTCGAACACGACAGCAAGTGCTGCTCCGATCACTCACCTACATCGCTTCCGCTAACTCACTTATTTTAATTTAAAAATATTGCTTGAGGCCAGTTCTTAATTTGAACCGGTGGTTTACGATGCTCTGCACTTAATTGTCAGCACTAGTACCTATGACAGTATGCCACATGGTGGCGCTGTTTTTTAAATTCAGAGATAAGAACAACAACTGTTGTTTATTAATTCAATATATATTAAAAATTACTAATACCTGCTGCCAAAGCCATTCTTTTAACTTTGTGGTCCTGAAATTGTCAGAATGGTCACACTTGTAGGAGTGTGACTTATTAGCTATGCTGTTACTGTAATTGACCGTGGCAATGGGCAGTGCAAGCAGAAGAGGCCTGCTGACTAGAGCCCTGGCACTTATTTTTTTTTTACAAATTAAGCACTGCATGAGGCTCAATCTCTCCTGACCAAAGCAGCTGCAGGAGCTGCTTGGTCTTGACACACCTTGAAGCAGCAGAGCCCGAGAGCTGAAGCTGCTGGCACAGTGATTGTTTTACATCAGCAGGGCCATCTCCCAGCTCCCTCTACATGGCCTCAGGGGCGTATCTTGGTCACAAGCATTGGGCTGGTGTAACCTTCAAGTTATCCAACAATGATGTAGACATATCCAGTTAAAATATTAAAAGCATGGCATGAGGGGTGCTTAAGGGGCGGTTGCGAGGGTGCGGAATGTGCATTGTAGGGGTACTAAGTGGCAGGAAACAAAATACTTTGCAAAACAACCAACATTCTCAAATACCTTAAAAACAGAGGGGAGGGAGGGAGAGAGAGACAGAGAGAGGAGAGAGAGAAACAGACTGTGTGTGTTGTCATCTGAGTCTATATTTGAAAATCCAGATGGAATCACACAGTGACCTTACCATATCCGACTGTGAGCCCCTGTACCTAACTGCTTTGTACAGAATACATTCATTCGAGGGATGTAACCCCCATACACCCCCTTGAAGTCAGCCCCTGCATGGCCTCGTCACTATTATATCCAATCACACTCTTCACCCTCACTTTGCCGAACCAGTGAAATGGCACTATTGAGGGCTGGATACTCTGCTATAATAGGAATGCTTACCTTGCTGAAATGCCCTGCTTCCATACCTTTCTGAAAGCGGTGGATCCTTGTCTTTGAATCCATCACTCAGCTCAAGCCTACCAAGACACATGCCACCTCATGGTAGTACAGGCAACAACAGTTGTCTTTGGAGGTATCCCTCTGCCACACACTGGGGATGTAGCAGAGGGACATGGGTGTCACTTAGGGGTTGCCAGAGATCACAGCAGTGACCTCCTGCCTCTCCATTGCGACCCGTTGAGCTACCCTTGCAAACCCTGTCCTGGAGGCCATTCAGGGAACTGAGATTAAACAGCTATGTGCCATAAGTGCAACCCTTGTACCTCATCATCACACAGGAGGCACCTAAAATAGTAAGAGAGGTTCAGGTGTTTGGAGCTTCTGCCCCTGGTCCATCTCCTAACTCCCCAGCAGCTTCTGATTTGCTACTCATACATTGGGGAGGTTCAGAGGTGGTAACATTTGCTTCATAGGAGTGTGACAAAGGGAGAAAAAGTCCAAAAAAGAACCGCCTTAGCCCTATTAGCACTGTTTGTTATCACTGGGTCTTCGGGAAACCAGATGGGGGCCGTGCCCCAACTTTATTTGTCCAAGCCCATTGCTTGAGCCCCACCACTACAGCTGTTGAATGTGCCAAAAGGCGACACAGAAAAATACTCAGACACTTCACCTTGTCATACACATTAATTTGTCCAACTACCTTTAACTGCAAAGCAGCAATTGTTGCTAAAAAATGTTGCCATCTGATTTTGTATGTATGTGTGTATTTATATATCTGTGTACATGTACCTAGAGATGGATTTGTAAAGACATATATAATCAAATGCAAGCATGCACGTATATATATATATATATATATATATATATTATCTACTGGCGGTCGCCAGTAGATAGTTATAGTTAGGACCTATTATCCATAGGAAATCCGTAACATTCTATTCCCAATAACTTTGGCGCCGTTTGACGAATCATCGCGAAATTTTCAAAATTAGTGGGGCGCTCCGGTCCGCTCCTGTCTTGAAAGTTTCGGGGTGATTCATCAAGCGGGGGCCGAGAAAATAGGGGGGTCCCAAAACGTGTTTTCTCCATGTTAATTCCCATAGGAAATTTTAGCCACGGCTACAGCCCGAACTGCTGAACGGAATTACACCAAATTTGGCAAAAAGGTAGCGCTTGGTTCAGAAAGCGACCTTTTTTTTAAATGGTGTAAATCCGTTTAGTAGTTGCGGAGAAATTCAAAAAATAAGAGTGAAAAAATCAATTTCCCATAGGAAACTTTATGCAAGGCTACAGCAAAAACTGCTGAACGGAATTACACCAAATTTGGCAAAAGGGTAGTGCTTGGTTCAGAAAGCACCCTTTTTAAAAATGGTGTAAATCCGTTCAGTAGTTGCTGAGAAAATCCAAAATAAAAGTTTTGATATCTATGGCTGCGGTGGATCCGCGCACCCTCCCGACCACGAGCTGCATGCTAATTGGCTGTCAACACTCCAAACCAGGAAGTGTTGGCAGCCATCTTGTTCCTCAGTAGAACTGAGGAACAAGAAAGCAGTAAAACAAGTGCGCAAAACGCAAAAAGGGGCAGGGTAGAAACATCCTGACCCCTAGGTCTGCTCAGGGGTCCCACAAGGACCCCCTGGGCAGAAAAAGCATTTTTTTTTTTTAAATCGGCGGGATGCGCTTAGGGTGCGCGGATCCCGCCGATTAAAAATAAAAACACAAGAAACAAGTGCGCAAAACGCACAAAGGGGCAGGGTAGAAACACCCTGACCCCCTAGGTCTGCTCAGGGGTCCCACAAGGACCCCCTGGGCAGAAAAAAGCACAAAAAAAAAAAAAAAGACCGGCATCGTGCCGGAGGCCCCGCCCCCTCCCTGCAGCAGTCTGCAAACGCGCCCCCTGGCGCGTTTCCCCTTGAATACTGGGGGTCCCTGGGGGCCAACTAGCCCACCAGGAACCTCCGGTATGCGCCAGGGGGCTGCGTTGTAGAGAGGTGTACAGAGGCCATGCCCCTTTTTACACCTCTCTGCAACGCAGCTCTGTGGCGCTTTTTGGAGGTATATGGTGGGCTAGTTGGACTCCAGGGACCCTCAGTATTCAAGGGGACTTAATCCCCCAACTTAAAACGCGCCACGGGGCGCGTTTGCACAGTGGTGAAGGTAGGGGGCGTGGCTTCAGGTGACATGTGTGCAAACAGGCCCCGTGGCGCGTTTTAAGATGGGGAATTAAATCCTCTTTAATCCTGAGGGTCCCTGGGGGCCAACTATCCCACCAGGTACCTCCAGTAAACGCCACGGAGCTGTGTTGCAGAGTGTTGTAAAAAGGGGCGTGGCCTCTGAACACCTCTCTGCAACGCAGCTCTCTGGCGCATACTGGAGGTATCTGGTGGGCCAGTTGGCCCCTAGGGACCCTCGGGATTGAGCAGGAATTAATTCTCCAACTTAAAACGCGCCACAGGGCGTGTTTGCAGACATGTCACTTCAGGCCCCACCCCCTTCCTTCACCATTGTGCAAATATTCCTCTAAAATCAGCCGAACTACGAATTCCGATTTACTCACCTGTTATCAGGAGAGACCTCAGTGCTGCATCTTTGAGCCCAGTACTGATCCTGAAAAGTAATTTTAACCGTACTTACCAGTAACTTGAATTTCCTTCCATAGGCTAACATTGACTGGTTTCACTTGGAAATTCTTCTAAGTGTGGAGTTTTGGAACTTTATAATATTCCTCTAAAATCAGCCGAACTACGAATTCCGATTTACTCACCTGTTATCAGGAGAGACCTCAGTGCTGCAACTTTGAGCCCAGTACTGATCCTGAAAAGTAATTTTAACCGTACTTACCAGTAACTTGAATTTCCTTCCATAGGCTAACATTGACTGGTTTCACTTGGAAATTCTTCTGTGTGGAGTTTTGGAACTTTATAATATTCCTCTAAAATCAGCCGAACTACGAATTCCGATTTACTCACCTGTTATCAGGAGAGAACCCAGTGCTGCATCTTTTAGCCCAGCACTGACCCTGAAAAGTAATTCTAACCGTACTTACCAGTAACTTGTATTTCCTTCCATTGGAATCCATTGTCTGGTTTTCAGCAGAAAAGTTTCAAAGTGTCGATTTTCACAAACTACAAATATTCCTTAAAAATCGCCTGTATGACTTAAACGCATTCTTTCAACTGTTTACAGGAGATGCACCAGTGCTGGATCCAGGATCCACCACTGAGTAAGAAAAAGTAACGATAACACTACTTACCTGCTAAGTGAATTTCCTCCCATAGGATAACATTGGTGATTCTAAGTGAAAAAGTTTGTGTCAACTTTTAAAATACAATAATATTCCTTAAAAATCACTACTGTAACCAAAACGCTTTTACTCAACTGTTTACAGGAGATGTCCCAGGACTGAATCTAGGATCCAGTCCTGTGGTTAGAAAAAGTAATCCATAAAGTAACTAATTGCATTTAACTAGAAATTCACATTGAGCTCAATGTTGCATTGTGTTTGAAATTGTGTTGCCCATTGCAACAACTGTAACTACTGTACTTAAAAGTCTATTGCCTATTTGCAAAGTATTTAAACTAAAGTAATTCATTCTGAGAAAGTATATTTTGTAATGTAATGTATAATGTAATTACAATGTAATTTAAAAAATAAAATATGTAAAAATAAATAGTTTAAAAAAATGTAGTAAATCAGTATCAAAAAAATAAATATAACAATTAATACATTTAAAAATTGTCATTTACAAAACCTTTGAAATTCACTGAAAAAAAACATAGGTTTCAGACATGTTATAGTTAGGAATTAGCATTTAAAAAACCTTTGAAATTCACTGAAAAAACCATAGGTTTCAGGCACGTTATAGTTAGAAATTAGCATTTAAAAAACCTTACAAATTCACTGAAAAAACCATAGGTTTTAGGGACAGTTATAGTTAGTTGGACATTGCACTCGTACAAAACCCGTGAAATTCCCCGTTATAGTTAGTTCAGCTAACTATAACTCGCGCCCCGCAATGCACTGCTGATGACGTCACATATTACATCACTCATGACATGGTCAGTGACATCACTGATGACATCACTGATGACATCTCAAATGACATCACTGATGACATCACTGATGACATCATCCACGTGATAATCTGATGCACCTCCTCACACCCTAATATAACCTTTGATACACTCACTCTAAATTACAGACTGCCATTCGCAAAACCATAGACACTCCAACACCAATAACTACATACCCACTCACTGATTCTTAGGTCTGCACACACATCCACTCACTCACCCGTACAGTCACTCATACTTACGGTCACTCAGTACAGGACTATCATATGCACTCATACTCCTATATAGACACTCAAACACCGCCACTCATCCATAGAGGTACTCACACACCTAGTCAGTCATGCAAATAATTAAACACACTGCCATTTACTCACCTATACAGTTATACACACACCAGCTCACTTACTCATTCAAATACTAGCACATTCTTACGCTCTTATACAATCACTGATACAAGCACACACTCATCCATACAGTCACTCTCACAATCACACACTCTCACTTATAGCTATTTATATACTCCAACACACATATATACTGCCTTTCACATATGTAGTTACTCACACATGTACCACTGGGACATACATTCACTCACTAATACACTCTTACACACACTTACCCACCCATACAGTCTATCACAGATGCACTCTTGAAACCATCCACCCAGTGAATCACCCACTCACACATCTATGCACAGAGTCGCACACACCCCACCCACACAAACACTCAGGCACCCATACAGATACTCAGACATTCAATCAATAACTCATATAGACACTCATGTAGCTATTCACAAACCCATGCAGCGACTTACACAGCAATAGACAGACGGATACAGACATTCACACAGTTTAGTCACTAACCCATGCATTCAGTAAGATACGTTTAATCACTCACTTATAGAGTTAGTCACGCACCTACTAAATCATCCATACAGACACTTATACACCCACTCATTCTTCAATACGCCTTTCCCTATATATATTAAAAATATTTAAACTTTACAGAAACACACAGTCACTGGATGATGTCATCAGTGATGTCATTTGAGATGTCATCAGTGATGTCACTGACCATGTCATGAGTGATGTAATATGTGACGTCATCAGCAGTGCATTGCGGGCGCGAGTTATAGTTAGCTAAACTAACTATAATGGGGGAATTTCACGGGTTTTGTACGAGTGCAATGTCCAACTAACTATAACTGTCCCTAAAACCTATGGTTTTTTCAGTGAATATATATATGGGTGGCCCCACAAGTTTTATCTGTGGCCAAATTTGTGCCCCACTTAAAATTCACTTCCAAAGAGGCCATTGCTTGTGATAGGCTAGTGTCAACTTGAAGATAGACTTAGCGGTGGGTAAGGGAATTGCTCCATCATGTGCAAGCAGGCCGTGCTGCCTGAGACTCATAGAACACATGCTCTCTCTCCTGAAGGTGTAAGAAAGTGGTAAAAAAAGAGCTCTCTTACCATCATCCCTCTTATATTCAGGCAGATTTACAGACTTTGCATCGGATTTGCATTACTTTTTTGATTCAGACACAACTCAAAATCTTCTGATGGGATTTACCATCAATGCAAATCGTGATTTATGTTGGAATGTAACCCAAAGTACGACAAGGCAACGCAATGGTCTGTGTTGCCTTACTTTGCATTGAGGGTGGAGCGCCATGGGTTTGGCCATGGGCATTCCCATGCAACCACTCATGAGTTTTGACTTCTTAGGAGATATGATGCAATTCTGCTTCCTCCCATTGACGCAACGCACGGCAGCACAGCAAGTTTACTGGCTACACTGCGTTGCATGAACTCTTTGTAAATATGGCCCTCAGCCTCCCCATAGGCTGTGGTCCTTCACAGCGCCCCAACAAGGGGAACAAAGAAATAGCATTCACTCTAAACACTAATGCAAACAGGGCTGCAAAATGGTAGCATGATTTACTTGTCTGTGTCAGTTATTCATTTAGCAGATGGTTTTCTTTAAATTAAGTTTGCCTCTGTGAGATAGTTTAAAAATGAAGAAAGAAAACCATCTGGAGAATAAACATAAAAAACTCTCAGAGGCAGTTTTATTTTTAGTTCAGCAGAAGGTGTAAGCCACACCCGTGTAACCGGGGAGGATTATGCTTCTTTGCCTGCCAGTCTCTCACACTTCAACTGGGGCCTGGTGAGAATTAAATTACGCCAGAGTATTTTGCATAATTTGTGAATTTTGCTTTATGCTTGTTATGCAAATTTTCTGAAATTACACCATTTCGCCACATTGTGTAATTATGCCACCATTCGTGAATTTTTTTTTGCGGGGAAGCAAAACAAGAACGCAACACAATGAGAATGTGACTGGCTGTTGTTTGCGGCAATTGTGTTTTTGGTACTTTATTTAGCGCAAAATACATCCTCACTTCAAAATTTGACACAAGGACGCATTTCCGTGTTAAAATATAGTACTAAATGCCAAATTTAAATTTCACGTTGTTATGCATAATTTCACACAATTTACACATAAGCAAATAATGCGTATTTCGCACACCCTTAATTCAACGCATATGCGAAGATTTTCTAGAAAATTATACGCCTTGAATTAGGAATATGTAAAGTGCTGTTCTTCACATCAAGTTCTCTTAGAATACAGGTACTTGTTTTATAAAGTCATTTAGATGCTCAGTAATATGCTGTCGTTGTAAGTGGCGATTTTAGCATTTCACTGCTCATTATATGCATCAAATTCATCTTTTAAAATGCTGCGTTATTTTAGGGCAGCTACTATCCTATTGTGTTAGGAGTTTTTTGGTATCTCTTTACATTTCTGTGAAACAAAGTATTGTGACATCAATGCAATAAATTTGATCTATTTTGAAGCAAAGCAGTGTTAATATTTTTACAGCATGGTACAGAGACAGGGGACTCGCAGCCCGCTAGTTTTCTCAGAATTGTACGAGGCATTCTGCAGGCAGGAGTATTAACAGTCTAGCTCATAAAATACTTCAGCGTGAGGTTATTCTGCAATATTAATCTCAGCAAGTTACTTTGACCTCACCCCGTCTGAGATACATTGTTCTGCGACAGATGCCCCCGTGCGCGCGGAGAGGCCATTCAACGCAGCCTGGTTCTGTTCCCTGTTATATCTTCAGCTGGTGTAACTAATCCTGCTTAATGCCTCCTGGATCTTCACATCTCAAGAAGTCAATCACTACTGGGGACACTGACAGGAAAAGTCCTTCTTCATTTCCATGTCTTTAGCTTGGACATGTGTACAACAGTGGGAGGAGGCCATACTCTACTGAAGGTGCGCTTCACCCCCCCATAGATGACCAGCAGGGCAAGCTGTGCAGTGATGCCTACTCACAGCGGCACTGAGGCTGTACCAGATGAGAACAAAGCACTTTCGCATCACAAATGTAATCTGTAGTTTTTAGTAGTAATAAACAAGTTTATTGGGACGATTGTCTATAAAACACTCTAAAACAGTAAAATATTTGTACAATAAGAATGACTTAAAACCCTCCTAACCCAGCCATGAACAGCCCATCCAACTGTCACCCATCCTACGCGTCTAAAACAAGCAATTCCTACTACCACATCTAAATAACGCATTTGGGCCAACAGATCTATTGCATCCACCTTTTGCACTGTTCTATATTTTGAAAACAAAGGTCTTAAAAACGTAATCCTACCAGGAATAAAAATGCACAATCCACAAGTAAATGTAACAAAGTACATTTTACATTCAAAGGACAAAGGCAAAAACCATTACTATCCTGAATTGTAGCGCGTTAGGCTGGTGGATGAATAAATAGGGTTGCAACCCACTCTCACTCTTAAAATCTCAAACCGCGGTGCGGGATCGGGTAGCTGCGTCAGGTAGGGGAAGACTGTATCAAGGCCAAGAGTATTTAATGAGAAGCTCAGAGACGGTTTCTTTCTCAGGTATGCCCAATCAAAAAACTCGGCCTTTGCCGCAGACTCTTTCAGAACTTGTTTACTAGGAAAGGGCAACAAGGTTACAATTGTGCTGTGCTCTAGATGTAAATCCTCTCGGACCCTTAATCTTTTTCTGTCTTATTTGTAGTTGTCTACTGCCCCCTTGGAGCCCCCTTGGTACAGAGTGACGTGAACTCCCTTCCATCTAAACCCTTCCCCTGTTAGTGCAGTCGTTGGGGAGCAGTTCTTGTCACTTCAGTCCTTGGACAGCGCATGAGCATGTATAGAGCTCTCCTACCTATTGGCTAGGTTCGCACTATAGAAATAATACATACATATGTGCTTTCCAAAAATATACCACCTTAGGTGGCGCTTCGCCTGCCTGGTAACATCACTATGCTTAAAACAAGCTTGGGATAGAAACAACGGAACAACAACACTGAAAAGGGAAGGGTAAAAGGCAAGGCTATGTAAAGGATATATGTCAAGATCAGGCAACATAAGGGGAGGTAATGGCCATGCCATTCCTTATCTATTAAATATTACAGTGCGACCTCTAGTGAACTTTGTTTGTACCTATTTGCACACATCTGCATTGCTACACTAAATCACAAAGCATATTAGTGACGCTATATCAGCAGATTGTCAGCTATCTCAAACTCTTTCGGGTCAATTTCTTAGGCTTTGCCTCATTGTGGTTGCGAAGTTAAGAAACAAACATGCCAGCAGCTACTGCAGTAAAAAAGAGATCTGCAACTGGAAATATCAGACACCATGTTCTATTGTAGACGCCCTGGCTAAGATGGTGGAGAGAGGAAGAAATATGTGAATAAGAGGGGGATCTGGGCTGTGGGTGGAGGAAGAAGCAAAAAGGATCATCGCTTCAGAAAGAGACTAGCGAGAAAGACTGTCTGCAAAACTATGTATATTTCATTTATTTGAGTCAATAGGTGGTTGTTGTGGAAGAAGCTGTCAAATTGGGGCATCCCAAAACACCTGCTAAAGCCCAGAATCAGATTGGTTAGGAGAATAAAAATAAATCACGGTTGAAGCAAGGAAAGGATGTGTGTTATCAACAGTCTTGTTTAATTTTTACATGACAGACATGACAGATTCCCTCAGCGAAGTTAGAAAATTTCCACCACGTTTGGTAACACTCATGTATCTCTTCTTCATTGAGGGGATGTCACAATCATTCTTCATGTCACCCCAATTGGGCTGCAGCAGTCTCTGATGCCATTGACATGCACAACAATCTAATGATCTGATTGTCAACACTAGTAAAGCAACAATAATTACCATCGGGAAACTTCCTTATAAACAACGCTTACATATGGACAGAGCAAACACTGAGCAGACCAATATATTTATCAAAATTTGAGTGTATGGCAAAACCGGAGAGGCAATTGTTAGTCCCACCGTAAAGCAACAAAAAAAAAACCCTTCATCTGAATTTCGAATTTAAGACACTATCATGATTTTTTATAGCCTAAAGGGGACTTCAGTACTAACGGTCTTTGTGAGCAAATTAATTCCAGCAGTAACCTATGGTTCTTTTACATTTGCCAATATAGTTCTATCAGCTCTACCTGCCATTAAAGACCCGCTCCAGCGTCAGCGAGGGCCTTTAACAAGGAAGCAGGCCTTTAATGGCCGGTAGAGCCCGCTATGGAGGGCTCTAAGGCTATTAGAACATTCCTCCCCTTGAGGGCAGAATGTTCTAAATTGTAAAACAAAGGCCTCACGGAGCCCGAGGGGGTTGGAATCCCCCTTGGGCTCCGTGAGGCCCTAGTTCACAGCTGTTGCTGTGAACAAACATTGAAATGTTGATGCTACGGGCTTCTAACAGATATTAGAAGCCTACAGCTCTCCATTGTCTTCAATGAAGCTCCCGCCATTCCAATGTTCTAATTAAAGGAATACAGGCTTATTTTTCATACTGTCTAGCCCTGTTCGCAGAGTTTTCCACACTCTGCGCTCCGAGGAGCATGCGGAGTTCCCAAAAACTCTGCTCAGTGGAGTTTTTTTCCTCGCTCACTCTCGTCAACGTCAAGTTGGCGAGCAAGGAAAATACACCTCCCGGCGAGATTTTTCCTAGCTCGGGCTCGCCAACTAGACCTTGGCGAGCACGAGCTAGGAAAAAGCGGGCGGTCGGATTTCTCAATGTGAGTGGTCACTGCAGGTCACGACCACTCAGGTTGAGAAACCTTACGTTCGCGTTGAGAAAGCTGCCGCTCGAGTAGAAAATCTACTCGAGCAGCAGAAAGGAAGCTGCGCCCTCTTGCGCTGCGCATGATGCCGTTTGCGATGAATTTACAGCGCGGGACAAACACCCAGTGCTCAAAATCACCGCAAAGAGCATGACCCTAACGCACTCCGTCACTCGCAGAGCTCCGCATAGCATGACAGAGTTTTTGGTCCCTTCGCTGAGTTCCGCTTAACGTAACTCCGTGAACTCTGCCCAGGGCTAACTGTGTAAAGCACTCAAATTTATCTTCTCATTGCCTAATTCTTACCATGTTTCCCAAGACAGGCTTGAGTTTGAGCTAATGAGCATGGAAGACATAGTAAACAGGAAGTATATTAACTAATATTGTAGTCTAAGAGAGGCACAAGTAGGATCTTTAAAATATTTGATTTTAAATTAATGTATCCATCCCACTTCCCAGGGGCCCTCTGTGTGACTTGCAGTTCTGGAATACACTTTCTCAGATTTGGAATTAATTGAAGAATGGCGAAAACATCTTGGGTATACAATTTTTAAAACCAAGGTAAAAGAGAAATTATAGTTTGATCATTTGGAGAAAGACTTGAGTGTATTTTAGAGCTGAACAGAAGGTCATCTCTGATCCTTTCATACCCTGGAATCATAAACCATAAATGTATTTATACCATCATTTTAAACTAAGGGTTCAATCAAAATGTATGAGATTTCCCTTTAGTTGTGCTCAGGTTTAGTTGGATTAAGGCAGACAACCTCAGCTGTGTTGCAGACTATGTGGCTCCAAAGAGGAATCAATAGATGACGTAATATGCATTCCTCAAGGAGTGAGACATCTTGCTGTGCCCCTCCTTTAATGCCTGGGGCTGCGTCTTCTGGTGCCCGGGGGTACAGACTATTAAACATGCACTTTCAGTATGCATTGATGAAAGAAACATTCACTTTGGTCTGCTATCTAGTTAAAGTACAGGATGTCACTATAAAGGCATTCGAATCTTATGATCCTAACTTACATGATGTAGAATGTAAAAATATAAATTATTTGATGTAGCATGTCCCTGCTCAAGTTGTGCCCCTCGCTAATGTTTAATGATTTCATTTTATACCAGTTCACTAGATGATGTTTTAGCATTTTTTACATGCCCAGGATGTCTTGTCAGAAAATTGCTTGCCTAGTATTTTTTCTTTATATTTATGATGCTTTTAAAATAAACTTTAATAAAATTGAATGGAATTTCTTTATGTGATTTTTAATCCATGCATAACAAATTGAGGAGCTTGATCTAGAGTTTCCCATCTTCCTTATTATAAGTGCCATGGGATATAATTCACTTGTAACAAAGCAGATGGGATATCTGTCACGTTTGTGATCGAGTAGCTGGTCCACCAAACTGTAAATCAGGCCCTTAGTTATCTCAAGGCTTACCCTGCCATGACTGTTCCCACTGATCCTATTTTTACCTGGGGAATTTACTGTCTTCATAGGTGAATGAATAGAAATGTTTTGTGGCTCATTCTCAAAAATCTGAGAATCGCGAGAGTGTGAGATTATGTCTATTGGTAGAATCTCCTAAGGTGGGAATAGTCTAACCCTATTGCCTCCATAGAGGGTGGGGAGAGCCCCTGCTCTGATAGACCACAGTCACATTGTGGGCCAAGATAGTAGCTCCTGAGTACAGTTTACAGCCATTGTACAGGTTTGGGGTAGTGGTTACTCCTGGGTTTAGCCCACAGCCATATTAGTAGGTGAGGATAACCTCTCCTTATTACAACTCAGTCAGCCACTGAATATCTGAATGCCTTTTTACAGTGTTGAAATAGTCACTCATGGGGGTGGCTCACTGCCTACACAGGGTAGGGATTATTTCTTGCCAGTGGGAGTTGCTTTGGGCCTACATTATAGGGGTAGTCATTTCTGAGCTTTGCCTTATGGCCTAAGGTAGGGTTAGTCACTTCTAGACAACGTTTGCAAACTCTCTAGAGGGTGAAGATAGCAATTATCGTTGGGCACAGCCCATTACCACCCTAGTTGGCGAGGATAACGTCACCAGTACAGGACGGGGACTATTGCAAATGAATACTGCTCACAGCCATGCTAAAATATAGCTTCTGAACATAGCCTACTTCTACCATGCACTACAAGTATTCATAGGGTTAATCCACAGCCACAAGTTCAGGACAGTCCAAAATGTGGTGAAATAGGGGGTCCTGGGCATAAAACATAAACACGTTAGCAGTCGAGGATAGTAATATGCTGCAACCATTTTTACTTAGGAACGTGGGTAAACAATACATGATACACAACAATGTTTCCTTCGTATTAAAGCACTAGCTCGTAATAAAACACCGGGCTCTGACGGGCTCCCTATTGAATATTACTCAACCTTCTTGGAGGCACTGGTCCCCAAACTCTTACAGCTCTACACAACCTCGCTTGCTGAGGGTACACTACCCCCCACAACTAGAGAGGCACTGGTCACCTCTTTGCTGAAACCTGACAAAGATCCCCTTGAGCTTACATCCTATAGGCCTCTTTCCATCCTTAATACTGAGTATAAAATATTAAGTAAACTCCTAGCGTCTAGGCTTCTTCCCTTGCTCCCCCAACTCATACATGTAGATCAGTGTGGTTTTGTTCCCAAACGTAGCACCTCTTTAAATATTCGTCGATTCCATGCTATATTACATGTGACTATGACACAGGTCCCGCGTGCTGGGTGCCTATCCCTGGATATACGTCAAGCCTTTGATACTCTGAGTTGGTCTTATATGCTGGCGGTCTTGACTAAGTTCGGTCTACCTCCGGAGTATTGTAACTGGATAAAATTACTCTATACCAACCTTACGGCCCGTGCAAAAACCGGCTCGAATATATCGCCTGCATATTTTATTTCCCGGGGCACGCGACAGGGTTGCCCCCTGTTGCCTTTATTGTTTGTTCTGGCGCTCGAGCCTCTAGCTCAATCTCTGCGGCAGGTTATGGCCCCCTATGGTATCCCTATACAGGGTACAGTTCATTCTGTGTCGCTTTACGCGGACAACATGTTATTATATTTCCGGGACTTAAATGAAGACATGCAAGTAGTGGCGGACGTGTTCTCACAGTTCGGGGAACTATCGGGGTTGCACCTTAATGCCTCCAAGTCCATCGCATATTCTTTCAATAATGCGTATGAGGCTCCTTTTTTGGGATTTGGTCCATTGCACTTTAGAGTAGAGCCAGTGACCTTTAAATACCTAGGGATTTACATATACAGAACCACTTCCGACACAATAGCTGGAAACGTAGTACGGACTATTAATTCTCTTCGGTCCTAAGTTTCCTTCTGGAATACCTTGCCGCTCACAGTAGCGGGCCGTCTTGCTGTGTCCAAAATGGTTATGCGGCCCAGGTTTCTTTATCAATTTGTAAATCTTCCGGTTATTCTTCCTGCATGGATATTTCAAACACTAGACACCCTATTAACCTCCTTACTTTGGGGTTCGAGCAGACACAGATTGGCACTAGCCAAGATGCGGCTTCCGAGTAGTGCAGGTGGGATGGGTGCGCCCGATTTTAAAGTGTACTGCATAGTCGGGCAACTGCAATGGCTGGCATATTGGCTGGCGGGCCAAAATTTATTTGAGATAGCGTATTCTCTGGACTTACTCGGGCGTGGTACCCTACAGGCGTTGCTGTGCCCCGGAGCAGACAAATTGCGGAACCCTCCCTTTCTTTTACACATAGCGCTCCATTATTGGAAACAGGCTCATAAATATGCGAAAATATCCTTTCCTTATGCCTTGAATATCCCACTCTGTGGCTTACCCACAATGCGTGGCATAATACGAACGACACAAATTCGAGCTTGGACACAACAGGGGGTAGAGACAGTAGGAGATTTTTTTCACGACGGCAACCTGATGCAACATGAAGAGTTTGTGCGCACTAATGCAGTACCTGCCACTCTTTTCCTCACCCATGCTGCGATCACACGCTATATTCGCAAATACTGGTTGGTGGACCAAAGAGAACCTTCCACCTTTCATCTGTTGAAATCCCTTCACATAATGGGACATGGCCGTCACCTAGTTCGGTGGTTGTATCGTGGGCTGAGGGAACACCTGAATGTCCCGTTGGGACCCCTCAGACAAAAATGGGAAACAATATTGTCATGAGACTTAGAGGATAGGGAGTGGACCCTAATGTTAGAACATCCTAGAAAGGTATCTCGTAATTGCCGATTGAAAGTGATACAATTATTTGTTTTGCATAGAGCCTACCTCACCCCGAAAATGCTGCACAAAATGTATGCTACCGCCTCCCCGAACTGCCCCAGATGCCCTGCTCCAGATGCTGATTTCATACATATGTTGTGGTCCTGCCCGGCGTTACAGGGGTTTTGGAATGAGATCATACAGAATCTGTCCGTCTTAATGGAACGCACGTCCTGGGACACTGTAGAGGCATGTCTGTTGGGCCTTTTCCCGCTTCCCAAAAAATTGAAGCTGTTGCTCCGCTTCGCGGGCTTAGCCCTGATGATTGCAAAAAGGCTGATTACACAGCGCTGGAAATCCCGCACGCCACCACGCGCGGGTAAATGGAGAGAAGAGGTCATCCGTTGGGAGACAGCAGAAAGGGAGGCGCTACATCAGGAAGAATATAGGGGATTACGAAAGCGACCAATATCCTTAGAATGGGCACAATTGATAGAACTTTTTAAAACAGGGGTGGAGGAGGTCTCAGGGGACTCACAACCCCCACCAACAAATAGTGGAGTGGATAATTGATACCCCCTCACATAGTGACTGAGTTGATGGCAAGGGTCCTCACAGTGGTTAGCTGATTCCCTACCTCTTTTCTCTTATTTGCTCCCCGCCTTGCTGTTTTCCCCCCTTTCCCACCCCTCCTCCCCCATTTCCTCCCTACCACGATCGGTAATACTTATTGCCTGGTACCTTTCTCGAGGTAACATGGGGTACCAGCACAGCGGCACTTGTTTTGTTTTGTTCTGTTATGGGTTGGGTTAATGCGGGCGGGATAAGGTAGGTGGGTTGCGTTGGATATTAGTCAATACATACCTTAGTCATGTGATCTATGCTGTACTGTAATAATGAGGATATATGTGAATTTGTTCCTGGTGGACTAGCGTGACTCTGCGCATTGACAGATTAATATCCTGCTTCACAAGTGTGTGACAAAATACGTCTATGCTACGTGACTTGCATTAATGAAAAATCATTATGTATGAAGTACTATTCAATAATGTAAATGTTGCACCCATAAAACCCAATAAAATTGGTATTAAAAAAAAAAATATATGTTTCCTTCGAGATCATTCGAATAACATTAAACAAATTCAATTTACAAATGATATAATAAATCTTAATTTGAAAAAACTCACAATCAGCAAGAATTATCAAATTATATTGTTATACAAACAAAATACACAAACATACGAAAAAGTGCTCCATATGTGTGAAAGCGGCAAAGTGTGCATGAGCTGCGGAAAATGTACACTGAAATCTAAGTCAGCCCATTTAGAACTTTTGGCTGGAGGAAAGCTAATCATGGGCCTTTTCCTTATTAATATCAGTGTTCATCTGGCAAAAAGCATTAAATCCAGTCCAAAAATCATAATCTGTCGTTGTTTTAAGGTGGGATCTTCATCAGGACAAATTGGATACACCCATTAACCATCTGAAATTCATTACAACATGACAAGAGGTGTATGTATCATATGATTGATTAATCGGAAGAGCGAGTAAACAATTCTGAACTTAGTGTGTTAGCTTTAGCTCATGTATGGGAAAATTATCAGGCACAGCATTTGTACTTAAAGACTGTAAAAACAAAGAGTCACCCAATCAGAGGCGGCCAGAACAGGTAAGCGTGGTGAGGCAGGGCATGGCGCAGCAGGGGGGAAGCCGACAGATGAGAGAATAGGTGTTATTTATTTAATTATACCTATTCCGTCGTCTGTCGACTTCCCCGTTCTCCCAACAAACCGCCCGCCCCGCCCCAGTGCGTTTACCTGTGCCGGCCGCCGCTGCACCCAATGGGGTGGGACAGAATAGCCACCTCCTTGTTCTTCTCAGATTAGGCTCACAGAATGAAGACCAAACCCAAGACGTAGTCTCATTCTCCAGATCTGATAACTACGAGCCTGCGGCTCAGCCAAAGCCACCAGATTTGAACGCCACTAAAACCATCTCATTGTCAGCCACACTCAACAGGTCAGTACCTTCAAAAAATGCCTGCCACCCATCCAGAGGTGATATCATTCGTGCCCAGATTCTTCCGTGTTCTGTCATTCATTGATATACCACCACTTGGAGGTTCTGCGGCCAACTCTAAACCAATATGTGCTGCTTTATAATACACTTTGCTGCATGGCGCTCTTATAATAAATATGAGCAAACCTTGTCTATAATCTAATAACCTTATTAGTCCCCCGAATCTAAACCCTTCACCCAACATCTGGACAGGCATGGAATGACTTTTTGAAGAGATCTGCTGTTCATTGCTGGCCACTCTAAGACTCTATGCAGTCTATGACCTCTGACCCTCTCCCCTCCCACCCATGCCTGCTTGAGTCCGTGTGGCCTCAGAATAGACAAGCCTATGCGGTAATCGTCAAGGTTTAATGTAACATACAAGAACACCACAAAGGGGTCTGCACAGCTGACCAAAGCTGCCAGCATGCTGCTTACCACAAACTGTGCATCTACCACACCTATTCATTCATTGCATACCTAAGCATTGCACTAAATAAAATGGTACCCTTGCTTGGAAATAGTCAGTGAAACTAGGAAGACTATTGTTAATTCTGACAGTATCTTTTTCACCTCTCTTCATCGATACAGTCCTTAAATCTCGAGTCACTGAACAAAGGTTGTGTGAATGTCACTTATGTAATTCCAAGATGCACAGATTGATCTCTGCTTGGATGCTGGTTGCTTTTCTGTTTTTATATTTACCATTTATTGTTTCACTCTGCATCACTTCTGTGAGTTTGTGATGCAGTGGTTAAAACGCTGCATGTTGAGGGGCTTATTTATAAGCCTCTTGTGC
Organism: Calotriton arnoldi; assembly: GCA_963921515.1. NCBI lineage: Eukaryota > Metazoa > Chordata > Amphibia > Caudata > Salamandridae > Calotriton > Calotriton arnoldi. The sequence continues at coordinate 2,047,144 of CAWUFW010002180.1, forward strand.
CGCTGGTACGTCACTTTTTGTGATGCTCCGGTGGCGCAGGAGCTTGCTCCATATTTACCAGGCAGCACTAAGCCACTTTTTTTGGCTTAATGCGGCCTTGAAAATATTGTTAAATAACACAAAAGAGAGGTAAGAGGATAAATCCCTGGTCGCCCTCCTGCAAGCTATAGATCCACACAACATGGACCAGGGACTAACAGGATCATAAATCGTGAAGGGTAAAAGATAGGGGGGTAGGAAGGTATAGAGAAGGGCACAAGCAGTGTGTGTAAAATTGCCCTCACACACAGCAAGCTGTGTCATGCTTCATCATAGGGCCTGCTAAACACACCTCCGCGCTAGCCAACGCTGGAGGTGGAGCAATAGGGAGGGGGAAACAAACAAACGCACGACATAAACGTGAACAAATTGTGTGGGATTTAGAAGGTGAAAAAATGTGGCAGAGAAAAATTTTAAAAGCTGGTGACAGTGTATCCCTACACTGACTTTAATGGTGGGTACACTGTCCAGACACGCACAAGTTTTTTTCCCCTTTTCCCTATTTTTCCCTATGTGTGTTTAGTTTACCTGCATTATTAGAACCCTTTCCTTTTTGTATTTTCCCTTGTCGAAATATAGAGTGTGACTACAGGGAGCTACTTGCACCCCCCCGCCAGTTCGAGTTTGACTGTATAATAAACTCGGTAAGACCCTTGCGATGGATCTGGTTGTTTGGTATTCTCTATCGTAGGAAATCTCTGTCTCTATTTTAGATACAGTTATGGGGAGTTTATTGCGTTGGACTTAGACGCCTTATTACATCTCCACCTTGTCTACTTTTTTAACATGTTTGTAAGATTCATTTACCAGGGCACAACCACCGAGTACTCTATAGGGGCAGTGCTACTCGTTCTGGGCCGACTTGGCTAGACGTATTAGGGATCATGATATATTCACGTGTTTTTGGGCACTTTAGACTATCCAGGGATCTTGTATAGATGTGTTTTCTAGGGGGGCTACCACTCACACTGATGGTTTGGGTTATGAGATGGGGCACAGCACTTTTGCACACTGTACTTTACTTCTTTATGTGCGTGTTTATTTGATTTTATCTTTTACAGGTTCCTTATTGAGAGCAACGGGCTCTACTCCCTGTACCAGAGTGCGCACTAAAATAAGGTGCCGTTTTTCTTTCCCTTACCCCTGGATTTTTTAAGGAGGTAGGGATTTTATCCTTGTTGGGATTGTTCAGGTGAAAGTCCTGAAGAAAGCCGAGGTAGTATCTTCATTTGGCTGAAACATGTCGACATTTTAGCAGTGTGGGGGGGTAGGGCTCTCTTTACCAGTAGCCATTACCACCACCCACTGGTCCTATAGGGCCAGTTTTTGTGTCTGGACAGTGTACCCACCATTAAAGTCAGTGTAGGGATACACTGTCACCAGCTTTTTAAATTTTTCTCTGCCACATTTTTTCACCTTCTAAATCCCACACAATTTGTTCACGTTTAAGTTGTGCGTTTGTTTGTTTCCCCCTCCCTATTGCTCCACCTCCAGCGTTGGCTAGCGCGGAGGTGTGTTTAGCAGGCCCTATGATGAAGCATGACACAGCTTGCTGTGTGTGAGGGCAATTTTACACACACTGCTTGTGCCCTTCTCTATACCTTCCTACCCCCCTATCTTTTACCCTTCACGATTTATGATCCTGTTAGTCCCTGGTCCATGTTGTGTGGATCTTGAAAATATTGTTCCCTTTAATGCAGTTTTCTGCATTAAAGGGGCGTGCAAAGGGAGTTGCTGGGGGCGTTCCCAGCAACATCCATGGCTTTTTGACACTGCCCCAGATTTACGAGAAATCGAAGCTCTGAGGCAGCGCCAAAAACGTATGCCTCCCCAGGGGAGGCTTAAGGGAGGCAAAACGAGGAGAAATATCTTTATTTCTCCTCATTTTTCCTCCTGTGATTGTTTTTGTGCAGGAAGGCTTCACTCCCTGCACAAAAACAACCATCCCTGCAATGCAGGCACCCTTGCACCATGGTGCAAAGGTGCCTGCGTTGGCGCACGGTAGCCCATTGTGCGCCAGCGCAGGGGAAAAGGACAGGAATGCGCCGTATCTGATAGATTCGGGGCATTCCTGCCCTTCTCTTTTGCTGTAGGGCAGCGCAGCAGGAATGCCTGTGCCGCTGCCCTAAGGTAAAACCTCATAAATGAGGCCCTGAATGTTAACCGACTTTTTCCTAGGCCGAGTTAGAAGGTATGGTTGGTATACGACCCATTATGTTTTTTTGCTCTATAGAACTATTGTTTTTCTTAACGCAGGTCTGTCTCTTGTTTTGGATTGCAGTTTTTTGCAGTGATGTCTTGTTTACTTTTTGAAGTTTTGTGCCCTGACAATCAATTGTGGGCTTTTTGTGTAAAATCCCTCTATCCGTTCTATAGTTCCGACTGGGACTTCCAGTGTCACTATTGCCGTGCTCCCCTCATCAACTAGTTAACAATCACTTGCTCTGACAGGAAGAATGACTGACCAGCTTCTAAAAAAGATTCCTACTTTGTACATTATTTTTCGGGCCCTCCAGGAGCCAGCACCTCTCTGTGCAGGGTTATACTCCTTACCTGTGGTAGATCTCAGAGATTGACTCCACAGGTGATCTGCTGTTTTTGGACGGTCACGTTTCTTTTTCTATCCTTCCCGGAAAGGATATTTAATACCTAAACGGAACTGCCTAGACTTTATTGAAAGAACTTTCCTCCCTATCCTGTGCCTGTCTTTCGCAACTAGCTTCAAACAATGCATTTGATGCTGGAAATAGTTCTCAACAACACACCCACACACATTCTGCCTTATATGCATGGGCAGCAGTACCTGGAGAGTTTTCTGCGTCCTCTGCATAGGATTGATTGTATGTGAGGTGCTGAGAAGTTGTATTCTGTAGATGTATTTGAATGTACTGGTTCCTGCGGCGAGCATGGCCTTTGTGGGACAGAAGCTGCTGTATCTAGGTAAGGTTGATTCAGGACCCGGGCTGGGCAGAATGTTTCACTCCACATGTGAAATTGGCAGAATTTGGCAACTTTGCCTTACTCTTGTAATGTGGAGTTCTGGCCAAATTCTGCCAATCGCTGCGCAATGGATTTTTTCCCCCGCAGGCTCCAGAAATGCAAGCAATATTTGGCGCCCCTTAGTGAAATTTTCTAATGCAGGCATCTGAGGGTGGTTACGAGCGGTCGTGGTCAGTGGGCTGCTTCTCGACTAGATTTGCTGCAGCTCAAGTCAATTTTTTACTTGAGCAGCAGCAAAATCCACTTGAATGGCTGTGCACCCTTGAGCACCGAGTGGTGCAGTTCATGCTGAATTTTCAGCGCTGCTCATGCTACCTGCGCTCAATTGCAATGTGAGCAGTGCAACGTGTATTTTCCACCTGTGGGTGGAACTCCTTGGAATCTCATGGAGTTTTTATGTAACTCCGAGGAATTCCGCAGAGTGAAACTCTGTGCGTTCCATCCACCCCTATTCAGTACTAAACATGGATACAGACACAGCATCACATGTATGTACGGGAGCCTGCTTGCCAGCATGCACTGATTTGCCACCTCCTGTTTTCTGCAGCTCTCATATTATCTCCTTAGGTTGGTGAGCATCAAGATGAATGCATTTGTGGGTAGCTCTTGGAAGTAAAGCTTCAAGTCTCAAGTCTTGGAACCTTGTGTTACTGGACAGCCTCTTTAAACCAAAACTGGATTAAAAGGTCACACACAGATTTTTCTGCCTCATCATCCCACTTAAAAGGCTAGAACTCTACAGTTGATCATGCTCCCAGAGCGAAATCGATTGGGTATCATTTGAAGATAGCAGATGCAAGTCGTGAATGATTGACTGCCACCAGGGTCTGGTTGCTTCTAATTCCTGGCCACAAGCAGGCACAGAGCTACAAACACTGGTTTCTAGAACTCTTGACCTTGAAATCCTATTTGAGGATGCTATGGATGATATGCTTTATAGAGAAGGGAAAAGTACAACATATTGTCGGAGCATTTCACTTTTTAAAAATGGACGAGGGATGCGTTTCTTACAAAGGAGCTGCATAGAGCAAATTGTGAGCACCATGTCATTGACGACCCAGTTTACAAAGGGCACAAAACAATGAGCAATCAGGTGATGCACTATAAAGCGTGTGCTTGTGGCATTGCATTGAACTTTTTTCAACTGGGCACAATTCTCTGTGAATGATGAATAGCTTGGTTCCCTGGAGACAGATAAGATCAGATTGTGCGCTTTGAATGTGTACTGTTACTCAGTCTCTGGTTCTGCAACGAACTTACACATGGATGGAGTGATGTATACTTTTCTGTGTCTTTTCCCAGATGTTATGCCTTGTGGCCACGTTTACGTCTTTACTTGTGCCAGTCCCAAAATTCATTTTTATGTCTGGCCTACGCAGCGCGCATGCGCTGCTTAGGAAAAGACCTTTAGAAATCGATTCCCTTTTTCTGGCAAAAACGTGCACGCTTTGCATTGCTTTCAATGGCAACGCGTGCATGTTTGGCGATTCCCTTGCGGGAGCGAGCTTTGAAACCATCTGTTTGTAATTAACAGATGGTTCCTGCTCGCTCCCGCAAGGGAAACAGGCGCAGGCCCCCTCCTCTCTCCCCTCCCCCTGCTGCCTCCTCCTCTCCTCGTCTTTTTTTTTACCTTCAGCGCGAGGCGCGCGCGCTTGTTTTTTTTACACTATCACCCGAAGCACTTTTTAGAGTAATCATCCTTTGATCACCAGTCAGTACAGACAACATAGTCAAGAGATTTGGCTACAAGGCAAAGCATGTGAGTTTTCCTAAAGGTTCATCATGTGAACATGTCTGTAGAACGGGCCCCAGTCTTGTGTTACAAAGAGTCTTTTAAGAAGCCTGCAGTTCGGCTGTTCAGGATTGATAACCTCCTTTCCAAAAGAACCAGTGGTGCAGATGTGCACAGTCAACAGTGACTTTGCGTGTCTTACAATAAATAGGCGGATGTGTACGTAAAATGTGAAAGCGCAGCAGTTTTATATCGAGGGGTATCCACTGCATCGACCCCTTTCAGGGGCTAGAAGTGACAGCAGGCGTATTTCAACATGGCCGAGCCAGCGGCTTTCTTTCTCCAGCCGTACCTGCCTTTTTAAGATGCATTTCCTGTTCTGTGGCGCCGAGGAGGCCATTTGTTGCGATACACGGTCAGCCATCCAGCCAGTCCTGTTTGCATTAGTATACTGAACTCGGAAACCGAAGTAATGAACTAGCCGCTGTTACAGGAAGAAGACTCCATTGCGCACCGAAAAAACATTTTATTTCATTTAATTTCTCTCCAGAGAGGCTAGTGGCTGCGTCTGACGTCACTGCCTCACGTGCTTTAACTGTGGGATATTGCACTTGGACAGGGCTTTGAGTGGGCCTGGTCTTGCCGGTGCTCAACACCGGCAGTTCTTAAAAGCAGGTGCCGAGACGGGTCCCTATCGGGCTCTCCCTTTTTGCCCTCACCATGAAAAAAATAATCTTAAATCAGCCGTGCCACCCTTCACTGCCTTTAATGTAACTTCAAAGAGACTTGTTATAGTTCTTTCACAGTGCCACCATTTCAGAACTGAAGCATTTTCAGTATGATATTCTACGAAGGCATGGTTGTTGCTTATTTATCTTATGCAACTAACAGCCATTGACAAAGCCAATAGTACTGGCTTGTTGTAAGTGTAATGTTGTTTGCTGTATTATATATCTGGATTTAACGACAGAAGTAACAAAATACCAGTGGGGTGGCACACTAAGCGAAGCATAGATTTTCAGCTTACCTGCTTTTAACCCACGCCCTTAATTACATCGGCCACGCCCCTTTGAAAGACCCTCCAGTTTTTTTTTTAATCCCACTTAAAGCCCTGTACTTGGATAATATAGGGCTGCTTCTAACCTCAATACAAGATTATGCAGAACGAATTTATGGCTTAAAACATAAGCAATCTTTTTATGCAATGCTTGTGCGACTGGTGGCGTTGCTGTCGTTAGGGATGCATCAATACGGATAAAAAACCCACTTGGTTAAAGTGGTGTCAAAGACATATTTTTCCTTTGGACCACAAACAACAGTGGTGTGCCTTCACTCAAGGAATTAATTTTCAGAAGGGGACGTATGTGATAAAATAGAATTACTTTCTTAATGTTTTCAGTTTATTTTACCAACTTGCCCTACTGAGCTTGCCTACGGAAGTCTAACCTACTGGCTGTGAACTGTCAATTATTCAAAAGACGAGATCTTTTACATTCTTTTCAGAAAATGAAAGAATACTTGGAAAAGCGGTGTGCTCTGGCATGCATAAGAGTTCTAGGTAGATCACTGCGCAGGCTACCACGCAAAGTGTACCCCGTCCCTACCAATATGGCTTCTTAGCAGGTAGATGGAGCATTAATACCAGAAGTCCACCGGCACCAAGTTGTTGCTAATGCCACTACCAACTTTAGGGTTGTTTTTGCGGTCTCTGAGTGAACCTCGGACCTTAGTGTGATGGATTGCATCGTTTGAGAAACAGTGTGTACACCTTTAAAAATCTGGGTAATGAGAAACCTTTCCTTCGTATCAAGTAGCTGCCTTTGATTGTTTTTACTGCAAAGACCTTCTTATATGTTGATATGACGTCTCAATGTTTACACAAGCTGTAGATATGAAACTGGCTTCCAACTATTCTCCATTCAGCAAGATTTTCTGTTTTTCTTGACCTACAACTAGACCCCATGGGGCAGATTTACAAGCCCCCTGCGCCACCAGTACGTCACTTTTTGTGACGTACTGGTGGCGCAGGGGGCTGCTCCATATTTACAAGGAGAGGAAAAGCCACCCTGCGTGACTTTTCCTAATACGGCCCCTTCACACGCAGCACTTTGCGGTGAAGGGGCGTTCCATGGGTGTTGCAGTGGGTGTTCCCACGCAACATCCATGGAACAAGACACATCTCCAGAATTACGAGAATCGTAACTCTGGAGATGCGTTTAAGCTACGCCACCCTAGAGGTGGCGTAGCGAGCGCACCGAGGAGAAATGTTTTCATTTCTCCTCGTTTTTCCTCTTTCAATGCGTGCTGCATTCTGCAGCACGCATTGAAAGAGGAAAATGGTTGTAGTGATTGTTTTTGTGCAGGAAGGTTCCCCTTCCTGCACAAAAACAATCTCCCCACGACGCAGGCATCCTTGCACCATGGTGCAAGGGTGCCCGCGCCGGCGCATGGCTGCAGTTTGTGCGCCAGCGCAGGGGGAAGCACAAGGATGCGACATATTCTTGTAAATATGTCGCATCCCTGTGCTTTCCAAACTAACGCACCATGGCGCAGCAAAATGACTAGCTGCGCCGGGCTGCGTTAGTTAATTGTAAATCTGCCCCCATGTTTCTAGCAGGGTGTAATATCTGACTCTAGCACTATCGTAAAAATGTAATCTTTTGTGTTAACCACGGTGGTGAAGATAAAACAATCTGAGAAAGTCTGTGTTCTCATTTTGTTATTTGACTGTGTGCACAATTGATTGTTTGTGTGCAGAAACTTCAAACCGCTTTTTCGAGGAGGTGGAGAAAACACAATTCCAAATGTTAAACCTTTTAACTGCACGGGCATTTGCACACTCCTCTCCCAGCATGGCATGCTTATTTTGTTTGTAATAGCTGATAAAATATTCAGCAGAACAAGAGGCAGTGGAACAAATTTCAGTACTGTGAAAGAGTAGCTATTTTATTTGATAGTGGCCTTCTCTCATTTGTGGACAAAGGCAATTAAAAAGTACTCCTTCAAAAAAGCATATTCAAGTAGTCAGCGTACACTTCTGAAGTAATGCCGAACTACTCTGCTAAATCTAATGACTTGTTTTGTCACTCGTTGAGTCATAGCACCACACTTTAAACAAGCATTGGCATAGCCAATAGGTCTCGCCTTTGGGACCTTATAAGTGTTTAGCCATGCAACAGTTGATGTTGTTGCACCAAGGATATTGTGCTGATAACTAAACACTTATAAGATCCCAAAGGCGAGACCTATTGGCTATGCCAATGCTTGTTATTTTTGCTCTAGGGGGACTGGCCACCTCATGCCATGTCATCATGACATTTTTCCAGCGCTGGAATTTAAAACCACAAATCTTTGGGATCAGCTGTGTTATTTTAATTTCCTCAGTGGAAGCAAACGAAGACCCAACACCCAGAATGCGTTTGGCTGTAACATCAAAAGCCAAGAACTAGAAACAATGTCCCTGATGACACTGAGTCACGTGGCCAACATTTCCTGCTCTGAGGGTTTACCTCTCTGATCTCTGGATTCCTGGAGGAATTATAGTTGCTCTTTGAATTAACTGGCTTGTAAACTTTCCTGTACTTAATGATACACACTGCTCGGGTGACTTCCCATTTAAAGGTGGCTTTTGCAGGTACTATCTATGTGTGCTTTATCTGTGTTTGTGACGGTCAGTGTGCTAATCATTTCACAATACAAGGTGCGACTTCAGAGTCACAGAGCATATGGTGTCACTTTCTGTAATGTCATGTCATCAAGGTGAAATCACTTCCTGAGATGTCACCGAGTTCAAAGGTCACATGAGATAACATGTAATGTAATCAAGGGTTACAAGACGTATGATGTTACTTTCGTTACCCAGTAAATATTGGTGATTTGACGTCCATGAAGAGGGGGTGCATTTCCCCACCTATTCTTCTTTACCCAGGCCCTTAACAACAAATGTCAGTGGCCATTCGCCAATTCAAAGTGAGAGATACAGTGCATCGAAAGGAAAGGAGACGATGAGAAACAGCAGCAGAAGGAGAAAAAGCTAGATTGATAAAAGAGGGGCGTGACAGGAACACAAGGAGTGAGAAAAATAGGAGTGGCAGTGGAACAGAAAAGATCAGAGACAGGAGAAAGTGAGCAATAAACAGGAGGGAGATTAACTGAAAATAGGAGAAATGGAGAGAAGGAAGAAAAGCTAAGGAGTCAGCACAAGAAGTAGGAAGAGCAGCGTGCCAGCACCAAATGTTGGCGGATAGATCTAAAAGGAGGTGAGCATAGACAAGAGACAGCAACAAAGGGAGGGTGCAACAAAAGAGAGACAGATCAATGAAGGAACAGAGGGGCGAGGGAGCCAGAGAGAGCAAGAGTGAGAGATTGATTCAGACTAGCGAAGCAGGATCTCTGTGGCCAGAACCGAGGTCGTGTAGCTGAACAGATTCATCCTGCCTCTGGCACCTGATCATCAACAGCAGCCGGGGTTACTGACTCCTATAATTGCTTTTGCAGTTGCCAGTCCTTGTCCTTTTCCTAACTTATCAGCAACAAATGACAGCCACTCACAGGGCTCTAGGTGAGATAAGGCGTCTATGACCTCACTTCCGATACTCCTGGTATTGTGATTCGAAGTCCATATCCGGCCATGGCCTTTGGCCTAAAATCAAGACAGCACCATTGCTGGTGTTGGAATGTGATCCGAGGGTGGTTGGGATCATGACACAAACCCACCAAGGGGCTTATTTATGAGAGCCCTGCGTCTCTTTTGCACCACGTAAAGTAGTACATGCTTGACTTGGGGCTCTCAATCCGATTTATGAAGGCATGCAAAGCCACCCTGCGTGGCTTTGCGTGGTCTCATAAATCTTGAGAAAGGCAACGAAGCGCAAATTGCTGTGTCGCCTTACTCTGCACCCGGGAGGTGTGCCATGGGTGCTGCAGTGGGGTTTCCCACACAACACCCATGGATTATGAGGCTGCTCCAGATTTAAAAAATCATGTGAACCTGGGGAAGAGCCAAATCCCGAGCTGAGGTGTAACATGGAGAAATATGTTTATTTCTCCTCGTTTTTTCCTCTTTCTATGTGTGCTGTATTGTGCAGCACACATCGAAAGAGGAAAACGCCTCTTAGGATTGTTTTTGAGCCACAAGGTGTCTCTTCCTGCACAAAAAAACAATCCTGCATGCAACGAAGGCACCCTTACACTATGAAGCAAGGGTGCCTATGTTGGCTCTAAGCTGCTGAAACAGTGTCAGCGCAGGGAGAAAGGACAGAAATGCACCATATTGCATAAATACTGTGTATTCCTGCCCTTTCACTTTGGCGTAGGGCAGTGCAACAGGGTGCCTTGCTGCGCTTCCCTATGCCAAAATCCCATAAATGAGATCCAAAGTGTACAGAGAAATCATTCAGTGTGAAAATGTGTATCCATCAGCCACACATTTGTACAATACAGGTTCCTTCAGAGGATGCATGAAAGTCCATTGAAGCAACTCAAACTAGGTGGCCTGGGTGACTGTTTGAGATGTTTGTCTGTCCCGAGTGCCATGGAGTATAGAAGTGTCCTGAAGTTCAGAAGCATTTACACAGGTGAGCAAAATGTGCCTTATGTGCATGAAAAACATAGTAAATATGATCAAATAAGCTTCCCCCTGAAAGAGATATAGGGGCAACCTCTACAATCCTGTATTGTTTTCAAGACATACTACATTGCCTACAGAACTGTTTCTACCAATTAATTGCCTAACGTATCCAGGAAACTCACGATCCCAAGAGGTCAGTGCACACAAAAGACTGAGCCATTAACGGGCTAGAAAAGTCTTCTCTAACTCACCAGAATCAATCCCTACCACCATCACGTGTGAGAAGAACTCAGAACTCACCTCCTCAAGGAGGATATCATCCTTCATAAATAAGGTATCTAGTTCCTCTAGTCAATAAACTGAAATAAAAAGATGTAAGGCCCTTCCCATCCCACCCTCCATGTTGCTCAGGATGTTAATGTTACTGGGTTTTTGAATAGCCTCAAAGTGCTTCTGGGTTGAGGTTTGGGTTTCCCTGTAATGGGGAGGACTTCAATCTCCCTGGACCATCTTGGTGTGGGAGATACAGCTTGAAGAGTTTGAGTTACCCTCTTGGATGTGTTCCCTATCACAAGGGTTAGTTTAACAACCCTCTGTTTAACCTGTGTCAATGTGGAAAAAGTTGTAGCTCATCTGTGTGTGGTGGTTGGTTATCAGTGTGGTATGGGTCTTGCTACCCTGTCATGTATTGTTTTTGCTGACAATAGTTAAATCCTGATTGCCTTGCATCAGTTCGCACTGGAACTGTACTCATTTGTTGGCAATGTGTAGCAGAACTGGAGTCCTTTATGAGGATAAGCCAGTTGTTCTGTTGCTTTGTGTTCCTGATCCTGGGATGTGTTTCAAGACATGGCTCTGGTTGTTCTGGTTTGTTGGTGCCTTTGTGATACACTGTTTCAGGATTCAATCCAAATTGCAGACTTGGTCCCTTGCAGAATGAGGGTACTGGCATGCTGATGTAGAAGCGCCCAATGCTGCTGCATTTGGTCCCCATCTTCTCCTGCCCCCAGTGAATTCTCACCCAAACAAGACAGGGATGTGCTTTGTCTGTCAAATCCCAGGCTATTAGTATCTTGTTTCTGGGTTCCCTGTAATCTTTCTACTTCAAATTTTTATAGCCTGATTTTTTTGTTCTTTTTTGGATTCTGTCCTGCTCACTAAAGGGTTTGGGATTGGCTATGTTTTTGGGCTCCAGTCTATGGGATATGGTCCCCAAATATTGTGGTCAAAACATCATCTGACATAAATACCATGTCCTGAATATAGTTCACAAAAACATAGCCCCGCTGAAGGTAATAATAGAAAAGCTACATCCAAAGAGACCTTGTTTTTGTAAAAGGATATTTGGGGCATGGAATTTATGGCAGACAATATTTTTGCATACAATATTCTGAGATGAACCATCGGTATGGGTGACAGTTGTCAGTTTGTAACATTGCTATCCATTGCCAGTTTTTAGAGTGTCCTAGTGGGGTGTCCTAGTGGGCATGACACTTAATTGCCATCAAAAAGTATGGATTCTGGTTTGAGAGTAAAAGACTGAGGGGTGAATTTCAGTTGTAACAGTGATAGCAAAAGTGTTGATGAGCAACTCCCCTCCCAAGGCAAGAGCAGTGCCATGACCTCAGTCCTGGTGATTGGGTTTTGGTGAAGAATCACGTTAAGAAGTTGAACCTGGATCCCCAATGGTGTGGCCCCTACCAAGTGAATTTGGGTCACGAACACCACTGTTAAATGTGGAGGCATTCCAAATTGGATCCATGCCTCGCACACTTGGAGAGTGAGACAAGCTGGAGAAGAAGTGGTGACGGCTACGCTGACTCACAAAACCACAATCCAGTGCAACCCAACAGCTCAGAGGAAGAAGAAGAGTGTGCATGAGTGTCTCCAAGTCAACCTGAGACAAGTGCAGGGTCTGTGGTGAATGAGCCAAGATCAGCCACAGTGACACGAGCTGCAGACAGCGTGAGCACAGACTCTGAGCCAGGAGAAAGGAAAAGCATCTTGATCAAAGGGGGGTTATGAAGTGAGACATGGCCAAGGAGGGGTGAGAGACTAAGAGTTTCTGTGTCTAAAGAACGCATCCCGGAAACCATCAAAGAGGAGACAGGCAAGTGAGCAAAGTGACAGTGACAGTGGAAGCCAGTAGTCAGACAATTAAGAAGAACACGGGTGCCAAGTCGAAGGTACTCAGCCTCTGAATGGACATACTTTGCTGAAAGTGAAACTGGCTTGAGAAGACACAAGACTGGACATCAACAAACTGTTTTTTAAGAACCTCCATGATTAAAGCTTCCATACTTTGACACATTTTTAATTTTGACTGATCCAAAGTCAATTGACATTGCTGACCAACTGAAAGTTTAGACTGAACTTTGTGATGAGACTTAGTGCCAAGGCATCAGTAGAAAAGTAGGCGTGTCATTTTAGAAGTTTGATGTAGGGTTAGGATTGACTTTCACAAAACTGAACTTGATAGTCATTGCCAATAAATCAACAGTTTTTCCAATTTGCACAACTAGAAACAATTTGTAAACATTTTAATTTTATGTTACTTTTGTTTTGCATCTTTTTTTCTGGTTCACGAGAAGCCATGTTGATCCTTCCACTATATCAGCATAGAATAATCATGGTCATAGTATCAATCATTACTATTATTTTAATGATTTGTTTGATAATACATTTGAATTCCCCTACAGAGCAAGTTACTCCTAAGCTCAAATCTGAAATTCCTAACATTACCTGTGTAGAAAAGCAGCCTAGAATTGATCTGACAGTATTACATAGAGATAGTTCTGAGGGAAAATTTTCACCTAATGTTTTCTTTAGTCTTTTGCATGAGTATTCCCGTCTAATGCATGCAAAGCATTGCTACATATGCGCTCTTTTGCCTGCATCTGTAGATGATGGTATGACCTATCATCATATTCCCCTTACTTACGATATATCCTGTAGTATAATTTTGAGTCTTTTGTATCATTAAGGTCTTTTAGAATTATGCCCATTAACATTTGAATTCTCACTCCAATGCCAAGTATATGGACACTATGCGGTACTTCTCTACTTATCAAGTTAAGCTTGATACTGCCTGAGCCTACAGACAGAATTTGGCCTATAAGTTAAGTAAAGCTGAAAAGGTATTATTGATGATTTAGAAGACAGAAAGAAGAAATTGCAATGAAGGCAAAGAAGGTAGCAGATTAATCGAAAGGGGTGTGGGGCAGGAAGAGAGTATTCAATCAGATATTCACTTGAAATGAATCTGTCATTCCTGGAGTTTATTATGTATGTGGAAAAAATGCCTATCTCAAGCTTCCTGCAAATTGGGTTGGGAGATGCTATTTAGCTTTGGTGTTTCCCAAACTGTATCATGTAGATACATTTGGTGACCAGGGAATTGGTTCTTGATTGAGACCTAAGCATAGTGCTTCACAAAAAGTAGGTGACATTTTTGGGGGTATAATCCCCTTTAGCAGTAGCTTTAATGATTTGAAGAAAAGAAGGCAGTTGACATTGGTAGATAAGTTTGCGACCAACACATATGCTGCACATTTAGCCATGAATACAGAATTATTTGCCATTCGAACTATGGTTTTGCAGAATATGCATGCTTCAGACATTTTACTCATGAAAGAAGGCAAAGTTTGTAAAATGCTAAATGTCCAACAATGCTGCACTTCTGTGCCAGATAAGAGCAGGGACATCAACAAGTATGTAAAGAATATAACCAGTCTATCGAAAGACCTGAAAAAGTTTGAAGAGACATGTGCCTGTGGCAGCAATTAAAAAAGTATTTTTGCTATATGCAAATGGCTTCGTGGAATTGGTAGTGGACTTTAAGGTGCTATATTTAACCTTTGTTGATTATTGGAGTTTGTGTGATTTGTTTGTTTTTAATGGTAAAGAGAATCAAGCTGATGAAAGGAAAGAAATGATTAGAAAGGAAATGGGGAGAATGATCAGTAGAAGGCAAAGAGATAAAAAAAAAGAGAAGAGGTTCAATTAGAGGAGAAGCAGGGCTTTGTCTTAAGTGAGTTAAAGGAGCTAGAGAAATCTAGACGTAAGCAGCAAAAGTCGGCAACTGTTTTTTTTAAACTGTCATGAAGGGAAAATGTGATTTTTTTGTGTGATGGCTCGAGCCACGGGGGGGGGTGGGGAATTGGTGACGCAGTATCACCTTACCCAGTTTTGCATTTAAATGACATGCAAATGCTTAACATGTATTATCAGTGCTTCCATATTTGCACATATGATTTTATATTTAGGTTGATTATAATTAGTGATTTTTATATTAATATGTAAGTATAGTTAGAGTGTGTTCACATTAACTTAGCAGGAGTCGTTGTAGGCCTCAGATGAAAGACTGCATATTAAATGAAGTGTTGCATTCTTGCTTGCTGTGCATAATCTATTTCTCATCCCGGCCAAGAGTTACTGTGGTCTTGGTAACTGTAATGCTATTTTTAGAGCTTATGTGAAGATCATTGCTACTGCAATTTAATGGTTTGAATGATGAATTCCAGCACCTGCATGAGAAGGAAGACGAAGAAGAAGAATACTACCTTGTGCAATATCTATGAAGGCCACAGTGATGGAATATTCTGCATTGCAATAAATATGAGTAATGGGCCGACACCAAGCACATCATGAACATTAATTTGTATTGTTTCTCTTCTTGTGGGAACCTTAGGAGTTGGATCTTTCTTCTGAATTTTATGTTTTAATTGCTTGCTTTTGGTATTACACAGTTAAACATGCTCCTGTCCACCCTGGGAGGTGAATTTCCCTTTCCCACACTTGCAACCTAATGCTCCTTCTATCTCTGGAGTAAGCATATATTTTCTTGTCCTGATTAGAACCTCTACTTCGTGCTATTTGAATTCCCCTAACTTTGTCCACAACTTTAGATTATCATTAGGGAATTTCCCTACAAGGGAAATTAGCACTTTATAATTTGCCTACTTAAGCTTTAAATAACTTGACTTTGCATTTGCTGTTTGATTTGCCTGAACTATATTCACATGAGCTGTAATCAAGCTATTTTGACTTGTGTTATTAAAACCTTTATGGTTTGTAAATCTACTCCTCCTTGTCAATACTATGGGGCAAATTTGTGCTGCACTGTTATGGATATGTTGTTGAATTGATGATTCAACCCTCAGTTCGAGAAAAAGACCCATCCACATCGGTATTGCGGAGTTTCGAATGTACACCAAATGTGCATGGTGCAAACACCATCCTTTCCTCCTGCTATCAAGTGTATATTTTAACTGTAATCAATCCTGCTGTAATGAATTGTAATCCACAGGCTTCAGCTACTTAAATGCTGAAAAAGCAATTGACAGGGTAAGCTAGATTTTTGGGGGCCTTTATGAAAGGATTAATGATAGTATGCAGTATTTACAAGTAGTTCGTACCTTGTAGCTCACCCCAACAGCAGCATACCAGTTCTTTCTGACAACAAAGGGTGCCCCCTTTCTCCTCTGTTATTCTATATATTTATTCACCCCCCCCCTCCTTGTGGAATTTATTAGGTCCTTGTTACATACGATTCTATATCACTTCCAAGGTGTCTTTCTGCAAACTGAGCTTAATGTGTTGCTATAAGGAAGGAATACTTGTTAGATGCAGTATTCTTTCATTTTACAGACGTTTGAATCTACCTTGGAATACAAAATCAATTAATAAAAATGTTACACCATGTCTTGGCACACTGCTTTCAGTACTTTACCATATAATCCTACAGTGAACTATTTACATATTGTTAAGAAATCGCAACATTTTTCTATCACAATTATATGATGGGTAAATGCCATCAAAATGGTTATTTTTCCCAATTTTAATTTTCTTGTTGCTTATATCTCCGTCTACCAGCCTAATGTGTTTTTCATTTTACTTCAGTGTGGTGTCATCTATTCTGTGGGCAGAAAAAACCTTCAATATAAATTGGAGTAGATTAACATTTCCCAGGGTAAAGGGGGACTTTCTTTTCAAGACTTTCAACTACATCCCTAAGCCAATTAAGTTGAAAGCATTCTTTTCTTAGTGTCTTTGAAAATATTCAGCCAGCTCCCAAGTGCCGAAAAATATTAGTGGTCCTATTTACACTAACTATTAAGAATGTCTGGTGTCCAGATCAAACATAGAGCCAACAGTTAGGTCATAACAGATTTGTATAGGTCTTGGGAAGTGGTTCATTCCAGATTCTCTTTTTCTGAATTCGTAGACTTTGCACCCTTGTGATCTTCCTCTGAGATGGCTATCTTTTCTCAGATGTTCCTGCTACTCCTCCTAAAGAGCATGGCTTTGAATGAATTATTGGGGAATCTACATGATGATAATCAGTTGCTTTCAGCGTAATAAAGGTTTTGGCTTGTTTAAATTCATTCATGTAAAAGCAGGACTGGAGAGCTTACTAGCACTAGTATGGAACTTCTTGGGAGGTCTGCTATATCATTCAACTTGGTCTCAGAGAATTTTGAGGCTTTTGTGTATCATATCATAACAAAAAATATCTGGCTAAGAGACACTTGAAGAGATGTCGGGAAATGAAAACTTACAATAAATTGACAACAAGGACTGGAAAAGTACTCTGAAGCACATTCACAAACTGCTGGACAAAATTTGTGGGGCTAAAAGACTATGCCCTAAATAACACGATAGTAGAGAAGTAACAAGGGAAGCCAGAGAATCACTAGAGACCTTGGGTATTTTATGAAGTAAACAAACATAGCGGATTCCCTTGGACGGTGCAGTAATTTGGCCCTCTTTTTCCATAAGAAAATTGAAGATATTTACACTGCCTTTCCTCCTCTTTTAGCCTCGGCAAGCCCGCCCCAGACTGAGGACCAACCCCAATTTCGAAACCCATCCATTGAATCCATTCCATCTATGGATATGAAAGTTTTAAAAATGCACTTTGATTGTTTGAAATCTGGTTCCCCCTGTGACATTGCCCCCCCTGGCATTCTTAACCAGGTATTTGACTCTGTCGCCCCTGTTATTCTGGATCTGATTAACAGCTCTTTCTCCTTTGGGACTGTCCCCTCCCTTTGGAAATGGGCCATGGTTAGAGCCCTTTTGAAGAAACCTACCCTGGATCCCGAGGTCCTCGCTAACTATCGCCCTATTTCGCTCTTGCCTGGGATTGCTAAAATAAGCGAAAAATATGTTAATTGCGTTCTCTCCGCCTTTCTGGAGGAGAATGAACGCCTTCATCTCTCCCAAACGGGCTTTAGACCCCAGCAAGGCACTGAGACTGCCCTGTTAGCGGTGATTGAAGAATCAAGGAAGATACTGGATGTCGGAGGCTCTGCGGCCATTATTTTACTCGATCTTAGTGCTGCCTTCGACACGGTCAATCACCAATTGTTGATAGTAAGACTCAGAGAGAATGGGGTAACTGGAACTTTACTAAAATGGCTTGAGTCTTTTCTAGCAGATCGGTTGTTTCAAGTCTTTGAGGGCAATGCTGCCTCTGAATGGATGCCGCTGCAGTGTGGGGTACCTCAAGGCTCCTCCTTGAGCACCACACTTTTTAATGTTTACATGCGCCCTTTGGCTGAGGTTGTTGAGCCTTTTGGGGTCAAGATTGTCACGTACGCTGATGACACTCAGCTCATTGTGTCCCTCAATCTTTCAGACAACAATAAGTCTATTCTGGCCAATTGTCTGGAAAAGGTCTCAGCATGGATGGACTCTTCTTTCCTAAAGCTGAATGCTGCTAAAACGGAACTGATGTTTTTGGGTAAGCCTACCAACTTGGAGAGTAGTGCACTATGGCCTAAATGTCTCGGGGCCATGCCACCCCCTAAAGACCAAATAAAAAGTCTCGGAGTATGGTTGGACCATAACCTGAACTTTAAGGTACAGGCAGGTAGGGTGGCAGGTACCTGCTATGGCATCCTGAAAAAGATTAGGAGGATTTTGCCCCTTCTGCCTTTTAATGCCAGGAAACTGCTGGTACAATCCCTGATTCTCTTGAGGCTTGACTACGCCAATGTGCTCTATCTTGGCTCCCCCTGTTCGACTATAAAGAAACTTCAAATGGTTCAAAACTGTGCGGCTCGACTCCTTATGCAGGCCCACAATAGGGAATCTGCCAAACCATATATTAACTCTTTGCATTGGTTGCCAGTGGCCGAAAGAATCCAATTTAAGGCCTTGTGTATCGCCCATAAATCAATGTCGGATTGTGCTCCGCCAATTCTCCGTTCCATTATTTCCCCGTATCTTCCTAAAAGATCTCTTCGCTCTGAGAAAAAACACCTTGCTACTGTGCCCACAGTCAACCGAGCTCGGAGGGGTGGCCGTCTATTCTCTGTCATCGCTGCAAAGTGCTGGAATCAGTTACCAGATTATATTCGGTTCGAGGCCAACCATCTTCTATTTCGCAAACGTCTGAAGACTCTGCTGTTCTCCTGATTTTCCCGATTTTGCGGTTTGGACTCTGTCTTTAGCGCTGGGAAGCCTTTGGTAGCCATGCGCTTTATAAGTGTCTACTCATTCAAACACTGTGGTCCCGAAGAAGACACTAAATGTATATAAAACAATCGTAATTTAATTAGAACACATTTTATACAATAAAGTATTAAACAAAATAGTCAAACTATTTTTCAAATATTTCCCGAACCCTATGAATTTACTTTTGTATTTTACTTAACAAGACTTGCTGTTCTTTTTAATATGATCCACACTTGATCACTTTTCATCACATGTGTGTTCAGGGGCACATACTGCTTCGTTATTTTGCTCCATTGTATATAATTTGTTGCAATTAAATTACAATTCTTTTATCTATTTTTAAATGTTTCCTAAGGACCACTGTGTTTGTTGACTAAATAACAAGATAGCAGTGCTAATATGGATTATATGCTCTACTCATTCCACTTACTGGGCAAAAACTGGTTACAATATGTTCTATCATTGTGAGTCAGGAAATCAAGATAAGACACTCACTCACTATTCTGTGGGCTGATAAACTGACTTGCCGGGAAATACCTGTCAGTATATTTACTTTGTTATATTAATTAAAATGTAAATTGTAACTTGAAGGGTAGAACCTGAATTCCGAGGGCAAAGGACGGGTGGGTGGAAGTCATTAAGTTGAGAAACGATGGTATAAAAAAATATGACATTAGGGAGAACAAATTGCGATGAAGGAGTTTTTTGTAGGTTTGCTTATGACTTGGATGTGGTTGTATATCTTGATTACTACTAGATAAAGTGATGTGGTCCTTCTAAAGATGTCATGCAACACAAAGATGCCCACTATCGCTGATCACAGCAATTGACATTATGATTATATTGATTCACAATTGATTTGCTAGAGAGCCATTTGCCTTCGTGTACCTGTTGTCCTTGACACCATATGAAGTTAAAACAAAAAAAAGTTATAAAAAATGTAAATGAATGCATAAATAATTATCTACATAATTTTTCATGGGAGAGCGGCTATGATACCCACAAAGGTCAAGTGGACAGCTAAGTACAAGAAAATGTAAAGTTTTTTTATCATTTAGCACGTAGATTGTGCAGAAGCTAAAACAAAGTCAGATAGAGGCTGTTTAGTTCAGAGCATTCAATTCTTCACTACTATGATTCCAAAGCAAAAGTTCTGAATACCGTAATAATGTAAAGGCAGCGTTGGCTGAAAGAGAACTTTGTCAACCACACATATGTAACAATCACAGGCGCATTTTGAAATGTTTTGTTAATTTGCTTGGAAATGCTGAAGCTATAAAGCCTGCATTCCTTTCTCAAAATGAGTATCTCCACATGTTCTGCTTGTGCCTTGAATTTGGGGGAAAGGGCCCTTCTTTAAGGGCTTAAGAGTGGTGTGTGATGAAGAAGATCATGGTAGGTGGTGTTCTATCACAATATCAAAGTTTTAAAATCAAACTTCACTTTGATCGACTCCACAATATTGTCTACCAACATACTGGCCTCAAAACTGTGGCAGCCAACTCACGTTACTACATCTTTTTGACTACATACCGAGGCAAATATCTTTTACTTCATTTCTGTATCAAATTGTACTGTTTTTATATACAAGCTTATTATATTATTTTGATACATATGGTTAATTCTGTACTGAAATGTAATAAACACCACATCAGGATATGAAACAGAAACTACGCTCAGTTATTAGAAAAAGAATGTTAGACCTGACAATAAATAGAATCTCAAGACATAAAAGAATCATTTCACAACAATGTGTACTTCACTCATTATTTGCTGCAATAATTGTTTTAAGGAAGCCCACCCATATCAAATTCTGGTCGAAACATGGGGAAATCTTGTTAGCTTGAGTCGATCTGACTGGGAACTAATTTTCCAGTTTAATCGTATGTAATCACGGTTTTACACTGGTTTAAAAGTCCACCCAATAAATTATTGGTTATATATGCCAAATATAGTTTTAAACACTGTCCTTCTGTGTGCCTTGAAATGTATGTATATTTTTAGAACTGGCATTCATGAGCCTTCTCATTATGGGCCTAATTACAATGTCTGTCGGTAAGCGGACGCTTACCAACTGATATTGTAGGTTTAAACTCCGACCGCCGTGTTACAATGACGTCGGTCGGAGTTTAAACCGGCTGGGGAATCTGACTCGGTTCTGACAGGCTCAGGGAGCCCAACGGCTAGTCGGAAATGCCTCATAATCCCTTAAGGATGGCGTTTCTGCGAACGGGATTATGATGGCACTTTCTGACAGCAGTTCCATTTTGGACATTCTGACATGGAACTGCTGTCGGAAAGTACCTTTGGGGGCCCCTAGCAGGGCCCCTTTCCCCCTGGTCCTCTGCTTGTGGCCCTGGGGAGCACCTATGGTGCCCCCCTGAAAATCCCTGCACCGTGTGGCAGGCACCTCAAGGTGCCTGCCACACGGTGCAGGGATCTTCACAAACTCCCATTTCTCAATGGCAGCTTGTGCTGTGGACGGTTTCTGCCCGCCGCACAAGCGCCCATAGAGAAATGGGAGTTTGCGACCGCATCATGTGAGGTCGCATCCAAATTAGGGTGTCGGAACTGCCGACCTATGGTCAGTCGGTTCCTTCCCTGCAATGGTGTTGTCCGCCCGACTTCGTAATGAGTACCTTTGTGTTCTGATACCTTTATGTAAAGACTAAAATCTTTTGAATGATACTTTTGTGTTTGTCACCCAACGAAATGATCCACTGTAATAAAATTGCACTATTTACCCAGGACCAACACTTAAACCCTAACTATCTGTGAGGTAATGAGAGGACATTGATTGTTGACAAAAACATCAGTCACCTTAGGATCAGAGAGCGCGTGTTAAAAACATCAGTGTATATACTGGCACCCTGAGATGCAGCAGGGGATGAGCACTACAAAAACTGGCATAATTAATAATGCATCATTATAAATAAGAAATCACTTCACTGCACAGGAATAAACACATTTAATGTGCATACTGCTTCCAACTATCAAAGAGAACAAAACCAGGGACGCAAAACTGTAAAGGGTGTTTGCAGAAGGTTGTGCTGCAAGCTTGTAACATAAGAGAACTTAACAATATTTCCAACTTTATATATAGCGCTGGTTTCATATGCTTGAAAGTCTGTAGATCCGCAAGTAACTGGCATTAATATTAAACAAAAAAAAAGGACAAGCCGGGTGCATGCAGATCTTGAGAGTAGGTGCATTAGTGAGCAAGTAGGTAGCAAGCAACATCTGGTTGCTACAGGTTCCTGCAGCACCAGTAGGGTACCTCAGGCAGGACGGTGGCCACCTATGTGTAAAAAGGCACTTGCCGTATTACAGCTGGTGAGAGCCGGTAGGGCTGGGGTGACGTCAGAGCATGCTAAACTCCATTCTAAAAGTCACACTTGGATGGGGAAGTCAGTCAGGCGCCATGCCTCTAGGCCGTCAGGTTTCTCTTTGAAAGGCTGAGAGAGCCGGGGCCGAGTAAGTAGCACTCCGAGAGGCCACATGGTAGCAGAAGACGTTTAAATAAATAAATAAAAACAATAACATAACATAACATGCGTATTTGTAAAGCGCACGTTCACCCCAGCAACGGGGCATCTTGGCGCTGAATAACAGATGTTTATTGTTACCCAACTCAATGGTACTCATTTTATCGACCTCAAATGGAACACAGGCCCCTGCAGTGGATGCATTAGTCCACTGAGCCACCAGACCCGGCAAATTAATTCATATTACGTCTCAAAAGGCTGGAAAATAGTCAGCCACCTTTTTGGGGCAAAAAGTGTAATGAGCCTGACTCACTTCTCCAAAAGGCTGCTAACGCTACGAAAGAGTTATTTGTAAGCCATGTCACGTATGAAAGGCCAGAAGGGATAGGGGAGAGCCCTTCACATATTTAGGCGCTACATCCGATAATGCGACTGTATCCACTCTGTTCCTCTGGTCTTCAGAGGCGCTGGGCTATCGTAAAACGTATCCACATCCAGCCTGTCTAGCGGAGGAATAACATTAAAAGCTCTGATTCATGGGAGAGCGGCTCCATAGGGCCTTGTACTTTCTCGCGCCAGACAGGCATTAGCAGAGGGTAATTGGAGTTTGGGATATATCGTTATTATCTATTGACCATGACAGGCATCTGTAATTTCAGAATCACTGATTAAAACAGGAACAGTGACTTATGGGGTCATCCCTGTCTCGGAGGCCCAGGGTGTTATAAAACATCAAACGGTCACTGATGCAACAAAAGGTTGTGAACAGCGAACCCTCATAATGTGTGCATTAAAGGAGATAACACATGGCGAAGCTGCCAGTCTGAAGCACCGAAAATATTAAGAAACGCTCATAGCATAATCTTACGTCTGCATCCAGGAAAAGCACCTCACACAGGAATGACACTGCAAGGGCAGCGGAGCCCTGCTCAACCTTCCCTCATGAGGAACAAGTACAGTCCTCCACTGCCAGAGCAAGCTTCCCTCACGCAGAACAGGTACAGTCCACCACTGCCAGTGCAAGCTTCCCTCACGAAGAACAGATACAGTCCGCCAGTGCAAGCTTCCCTCATGCAGAACAGATACAGTCCACCACTGGCAGTGCAAGCTTCCCTCCCGCAGAACAGGTACAGTCCACCACTGGCAGTGCAAGCTTCCCTCACGCAGAACAGATACAGTCCATCACTGCCAGTGCAAGCTTCCCTCACGCAGAACAGATACAGTCACGACTGCCAGCGCAAGCTTCCTCATGCAGAACAGATACAGTCCACCACTGCCAGTGCAAGCTTCCCTCATGCAGAACAGATACAGTCCACCACTGCCAGCTCAAGCTTCCCTCACGCAAAACAGGTACAGCCACCACTGCCAGCGCAAGCTTCCCTCATGCAGAACAGATACAGTCCAGTGGTGGCAGCGCAAGCTTCTCTCACGCACAACAGATACAGTCCATCAGTGGCAGTGCAAGCTTTGCTCACGCATAAGAAGTACAGTCCACCAGTGGCGGTGCAAGCTTCACTTGCGTAGAACACATGCAGTCCAGCAATCGCAGTGCAAGCTTCCCTCACACAGAACAGGTACATTCCACCACTGCCAGTGCAAGCTTCCCTAACGCAGAAAAGATACAGTCCAGCAGATAGTCAAAGCAAGAGGTTTGGAAATGGGGCTCACAACCGGCACACCAGAAAAGCCTACCGAAACATTATTTTAGCCAGACAGAGCTGCCCGGGGACCAGCGAACGAGAAACAGAGCTATTCATTGCACCTGTGTCCACTAAGAATTTCTTAACTGAGCCTTGCAAATCTGCGGTGACATAAGGACTGCGCTGATCTACAGGTATCTGAACTGGTCCCTCACCCTGTCCATGGCTGTCCTAGCTGTGTCATTCCAGTCACCTCGTCCAGATCATAATCATTGTGATAATACTGTTTCCCTCGAGGGTCATCAAAGTAATTCTGATCGTAGCGACCCTGCGATGTCCCATCCTCCCGAGCAACAGCCTGACCACTTGCTCCACGGCCCCGCCCACGAGAACCTTGTCCTCTGGTCGCCGCAACTTTCTGCAACAACACCGGACACTCGCTGCGCCAGTGCCCCTCCTCTTTGCAATACGCGCATTGATTCGGCCCTGCAGGCGCAGCATTCCTGCTAGTACGGGGAAGCTGCAGGGCCGGACCAGTACCATGTCCTCTACCGTTACCCCTAGACGCCTGCTGTAACAACACTTTTGTCTTCAACTCCTTATGCTTCTTTTCCACCTTCTCCTTTTCCTCATTTTCCCTGTGTTCATAATACTGTGCCATACTCAATATAACGGAAGGGGAGGATGTCGTCCAAATACTCTCTGAAGCCTGCAACCTAGCTGCAAGCTCTGGGAGCAGGTTCGTAACAAATCTATTGACAAACAACCGGACACCCCCGTCTACCGACAAATCTTGTCCACTGAAATCCAAGAACACACCCTCGCACCGTGTGAAAAAATCAGACACACTTTCATCTTTCTTCTGGCGACATGCCGCTAACTTGTCCCAATCTACCCTTCTCGGAGGAATAAGGGAGTGCATATACATGATAATTCAACCGGGTAAAGCTAGTATCTTGGCCTTTGGCCTCTCTCCAGGCTTCCTTTCCTTATCCCATGCTTTAATCTGGTCCCATGTACCACCCAATTCCAAAGCGTGATCCTTCGTGTGCACCAGCCTCCAAATATCAACAGGCACCAGCAGACCAAAGAACATCCACAAGCGTCATTACTGTCGATGAAGCGGCTTCTGTTAATACCTTATAGTATGCAGTGGGATTATTCCTAGGGTCAGGTAACTGAATCTTAAGGGATAACACTTCACTCCTCCTCCATGGGGTGTAGACCCACTGTTCTTGGAAGCGGGCCTCTACCTTTGGTCTGATGACAGCATCATACTGATCTCGAAGCTCTGGCAACTCAGGGTGATATATGGGGTAGACTGTCCTCATCGGAAACTGGGTCACTATCTTCGGGCTCTTCTCAAACAGCCTACCTCGGTAAGCTACCAATGTCGCAACATTTCCGAAAACCTCCTCAGGTGCCATACCCGCTCCATATACATTATCTCTAATATCATAAATAATCTGGAGCGCTATAGCATTAAAGCACTGTTCCCACAACGCAATCAATGTAGCCGACGTGCTTGAGGGCATGCTGTTGCAGAAACGGCTCATAATCTCTCATCACACTCCACACATCTTCAGTACTATAGATGGGATGACGGGTCCACTGAGCGGACTGATTTGCTACCGCCTTTTTTTCTTCCTCCCCCACATCAGATCGGATTAAAATTCGTCCCAACCGCTCCCTAGCTGTCGGTCAGCCCCCGTCCCCCAGTCCACGTACAGGCGTTCCACTACCTAGTACTGCCGGGGAGTGAGGGAAAAGGGAAGGGGTAGTAACCGAGTGGGTAGGCACCAATGTTGTTAATGTGTTGTGGGCATAAGGGCTGGAGAAAGAGAAGACATGGACACGATAGGCATAGCAGAGAGGCCAGCAGTCATAGCAGGCGCAGAGGGCGGAGCCACAGAATCGAAAGGGGGCGCAGCTGTTGAAGCAACTGAGTCAATAACAGAAGAAACAGAAACAGCAGGGGCAGAAGAGACAGACGACTGGGACTGTGGCACAGCAGGGTATACTCTCTGTGGGGCATATGGAGGCGGAAGTTGGGTGTCTAACAATTCCTCCACGAATGTATCGCCTTCCTCTCGGGCGACATAGACATTCAAGAGCATACCAAAAAAGTTGCTGGTACTTGTTTTGGCCTCCTTCGGGGACTTAGGCCTCTGTTGAGGTTCTTTGACCCACCTACGCGCCAGCTGATTGTTCAATCAGCCATTCTATCTAGACTAGACTATGCTAGTTCGCTCCTTGTGGGGGCTAATCAGGCTGAGGTAATGCGACTGCAGCGTGTCCAAAACGCTGCAGCCAGAGCCCTGTTGGGGCTCCCACGTAATTGTCCCTCTACTGGTGCCATCCAGAGGTTAAATTGGCTACCCATGGCCAAGCGGATCCAATTTAAGGCTCTCTGCTTATCTTTTAAGATCTTGAAGCTTGCTTCGCCCAGCCTTTTAGTTAACTTACTAGTCCCGTATGTCCCCACTCGCCAGCTGCGCTCCCTGGGGCAGCATTTGGTTATAGTCCCCCGTGTGAAGCGCCTTCGGGCCGGGGGACGATCCTTTCGTTGCTTGGCTGCCAGGCTTTGGAATTCCTTGCCTCCCCAGATCCGCAGCATGGATCGCTTGCTGGACTTTAGGAAAGCAATCAAAACTTTCCTTTTTCCCTCTGCCTACTCTCCTTTTGTCCTTCTGCATATTCCTTGCGCCTACCTGCTCTGTTTCTCGCCCTGTTCCTTCTGATGCTGGCAGCGCCGGGACGCCTCTTTGCTGGGGCAGCTGTGCGCTATATAAACGCAGATAACATAACATAACATAGGACTTGTCACATTGCAATCGAAACTTTTTGTCAGCACACTCTATACCTTTTTCCACTTTCTCTCTATCATACGCTACTGCTTTCTGCATCACTGTCTGCATTCTCCCTTTTCGGGCCTCACATCACTGTCTGCATTCTCCCTTTTCGGGCCTCTTTTTCTGCCTTCATTCGCCTCTGCTTAGCTTCCTTCTGCCATACCTGGAGAGAATCAAACATCGACTGCCTACTCCATTTTGCAAACAATTTATCCTGCAGGAAATTCAGTTTTTGTTCATCAAAGGTACCTGTTAACGGCCACTGTAACTCGGCATTGTCCCTCGTATATTTGTGCCATAATGTACTAAACATAATAGGGCCAAGGCCATGTTTGACATACATGTCAAAGTTTGAGTTGCCCTCCGGAGGCGCAGGCTGCCTTTCCTCCAATCGAGCATCAGTAGAACAACAAAGACATCTCATACAACATAACCTACTAAAGCAAGGCATCTTGAAACGAAAACATTTTCACTATCAATGCCAAGCAGATATTTGCAAAAGTCTTACCAAAATCGGTCCGCAGACCTCACCAAACCCGGATCAAAACAATACCATGTTCACAGAGAACTCAAACAAATTCAAGCGCTTGTCCAAAAACGATCCTCAGACCGTACCAAACTCAAACCAAAGTGGCGCCATGGCCCAAAGCAAACTCACCTGGTGCACACAGGTCAAAACTAAGTTATTCTCCACTGCCGACTCTTCGGACCAAACGGTCAGATCCAAGGAAATCGCCGTTCAGGACCCCAGCCGGGATGACCGCTGGCCGAAGCACCGCCCGGTCAGACAGACGGGGCAGCTGCGAGTACCAGA
The DNA here is from genome assembly GCA_963921515.1 of Calotriton arnoldi. NCBI lineage: Eukaryota > Metazoa > Chordata > Amphibia > Caudata > Salamandridae > Calotriton > Calotriton arnoldi. The sequence goes on from CAWUFW010002180.1 coordinate 2,074,738, forward strand.
CTCTCTCGTGCAGGGATCCCTGGTCCGGCCGGCCGACCCGACGTGGCCCCGTCCTCCTCACCCGTCTGCGGGCAAAGATGGGTCACTAACCCGATGGGGTCCCTGTTCGGGCGCCAACTGAAGGAAGTGACCCGATTTGGGCCAGCAGGGTCACTCACGACCACCTCTCAGACTTCCATACAAATGAAGAGTCGGTCAGACAGTAGAGAATACAAACCAAGTTATTTATTAGTATTCGCTCGAGCGGAGTCCAATCTGACCAGTCTCCTTAGATATCTGCTGAGAGACTGACCCCCGTCCACAAGGTAAAGTTAGATATACATTTCCAACACCCCTAAGACATGCCCAGACTGGAATTTTCCAGCCTGGGCACTGATGAACAAAGGAGGTACAGAAGGATGAGCTACCATCCTGAGACCGGGTACACACTATCTTAGCTTTAAGGTTAATCAGCCCGTGCCCGTCTCTCTGAGAGTGGGAGCAGGGATACATACAAGGAAAGGCATGCAAACACAGAACAAGCTATTCATTAGTGCAACGAAGCTCAACCTTGAATAATAAAAAGAAACAATCGAAGCTGCTTTCTGCTGAGGCAGACAGTATGAGACAAAAGCTGCATTTCGATCATGGCACAAAGGCATGAGGGAAGCTTGCACTGGCAGTGGTGGACTGTATCTGTTCTGCATGAGGGAAGCTTGCGCTGGCAGTCGTGACTGTATCTGTTCTGCGTGAGGGAAGGTTGCACTGGCAGTGATGGACTGTATCTGTTCTGCGTGAGGGAAGCTTGCACTGCCAGTGGTGGACTGTACCTGTTCTGCGGGAGGGAAGCTTGCACTGCCAGTGGTGGACTGTATCTGTTCTGCATGAGGGAAGCTTGCACTGGCGGCTGAATACAAAATGGTGCCGCAAATGCTAACTTAACTCGCACAATGCTAGAAGGAGTCAGCCAGACATATTTTCAGTCCAACACAAGCTTCCCTCATACGGAACAACTACAGTCCACCGGTGGCAGTGCAATCTTCCCTCATGCTGACCAGGTACAGTCCATCAGCGGCAGTGCAAGCTTTGCTCATACATAACAGGTACAGTTCATCAGTGGCAGTGCAAGCTTTGCTCATGCAGAACAGGCACAGTCCAGCAGTGCCAGTGCAAGCTTCCCTAACACAAAACCGGCACAGGCCAGCAGTGGCAGTGCAAGCTTCCCTCACGCAGAACAGGAATAGGCCAGCAGTGGCAGTGCAAGCTTTCCTCATGCATAACAAGTAGTTGAACAGTGCCAGAGCAAGCTTCCAGCGTGCATATCAGGTACAGTCCACCAGCGACAGTGCAAGCTTCTTTCACACAGAACAGGTGCAGTCCACCAGTAGCAGTGCAAGTTTGCTGCACGCAGATCAGGTACAGTACAGCAGCGGCAGTGCAAGCTTCCCTCATGCAGAACAGGCACAGTCCACAGGAGGCAGCGAAAGCTTCCCTAATGCAGAACAGGTACAGTCCACCTGTAGCAGTGCAAGCTTCCCTCACACAGAACAAGTGCAGTCCAGCAGCGGCAATGTAAGATTCCCTCACGCAAAACAAGTACAGTCCACCAGCAGCAGTGTAAGCTTCCCTCATGCAGAACAAGTACAGTCCACCACTGCCAGTACAAGCTTCCCTCGTGCACATCAGGTTCAGTCCACCACTGCCAGTGCAAGCTTTACTCACACAGAACAGGTACAGTCCACCAGTGGCAGTGCAACCTTCCCTCAAACAAAACAGGTACAGAACAGGTACAGTTCAGCAGAGGCAGTACAAGCTTCCCTCAAGCAGAACAGGAACAGTCCATCAGCTGCAGTGCAAGCTTCCCTCACGCAGAACAGGTACAGTCTAGCAGCGGCAGTGTAAGCTTTCCTCACGCAGAACAGGTACAGTCCACCACTGCCAGTGCAAGCTTCCCTCAAGCAGAAGAGGTACAGTCCAGCAGTGCTCGTGCAATCTTCCCGCATGCATAACAGGTACAGTCCACCAGTGACAGTGCAAATTTTCTTCACGCAGAACAGGTACAGTCCACCAGCGGCAATGCAAGTTTACCACACGCAGAACAGGTACAGTCCAGCAGCGGCAGTGCAAGCTTCCCTCACACAGAACAGGTACAATTTACCAGTGGCAGTGTAAGCTTCTCGCATGCAGAACAGGTATAGTCCACCAGCGGCAGTGCAAACTTTCCCCATGAAGAACAGGTACAGGTCAGCAGTGCCAGTGCAAACGTCCCTCATGCAGAACAGATATAGTCCAAGAGCGGCAGTGGAATCTTCCCTCGTGCAGAACAGGTACAGTCCAGCTGTGCCAGTGCAAGCATCCTGCATCTAGAACAGGTACAGTCCACTAGCGGCAGTGCAAGCTTCCCTCATTCAGAACAGGTACAGTACACCAGCGGCAGTGCAAGAGTCCCTTGCGCAGACCAGGTACATTCCAATACTGGCAGTGCAAGCTTTCCTCATGCAGAACATGTACAGTCCAGCAACTGCTGGGCAAGCTTCCCTCATGCAGAACAAGTACAGTCCAGCAGTGGAAGTGCAAGCTTCCCTCATGCAGAACAGATACAGTCCAGCAGCGGTAGTGTAAGCTTCCCTCATGCAGAAAAGGTACAATCCAGCAGTGGTAATGCAAGCTTTCCTCACAGAGAACAGGTACAATCCAGCAGTGCAAGCTCCTCTCATGCAGAACAAGTACAGTCCACCAGTAGCAGTGCAAGCTTCCTTTGGGCAGAACAGTTACACTCCAGCAGTGGCCGTGCAAGCTTCCCTCATGCAGAGCAGGTACAATCCAGCAGTGGCAGTGCAAGGTTTCCTCATACAGAACAGATACAGTACAGAAGTGGCAGTGCAAGCTTCCCTCACACAGTACAGGTACAGTCCATCAGCAGCAGTGGAAACTTCCCTCATGGAGAACAGCTACAGTCCATCAGTGGCAGTGCAAGCTTCCCTCAAGCAGAACAGGCAAGGTCCAGCAGAGGCAGTGCACGCTTTCCTCACGCTTAACAGGTACAGTCCACCAGTGGCAGTGCCAGCTTCCCTCACGCAGAACAGGTACAGCCCACCAGTGGCAGTGCAAGCTTCCCTTACATGGAAGAGGTACAGAACAGTTACAGTCCAGCAGTTGCAGTACAAGCTTCCCACATGCAGAACAGGTACAGTCAATCAGTGGCAGTGCAAGCTTCCCTCATGCAGAACAGGTACAGTCCAGCAGGGGCAATATAAGCTTCCCTCACGCAGAACAGGTACAGTCCACCAGTACCAGTCCAAGATTCCCTCACGCAGAACAGGTACAGTCCAGCAGTGCCAATGCAAGCGTCCTGTGCGCATAGCAGATGTAGTCCACCAGTGACAGTACAAGCTTCGTTCACGCAGAACAGGTACAGTCAACCAGCGGCAGTGCAAGTTTCCCACACGCAGAACAGGTACAGTCCAGCAGTGGCAGTGCAAGCATCCCTCATGCGGAACAGGTACAGTCCATGAGCGGCAGCGTGAGCTACCCTCACGCAGAACAGGTACTGTTCAGCAGCAGCAGTGTAAGCTTCCCTTACGCAGAACAAGTACAATTTACCAGTGGCAGTGTAGGCTTCCCGCAAGCAGAACAGGTACCATACACCAGCGGTAGTGCAAGTTCCCTTCAGGCAGAAAAGGTACAGTGACCAGCGGCAGTGCAAGCTTCCCTCTCGCAGAACAAGTAACAGTCTAGCAGTGGCAGTGTAAGCTTCACTTACGCAGAACAAGTACAGTCCAGCAACAGTGGTTCAAACTTTCTCCATGCAGAACAGTTACAGGTCATCAGTGCCAGAGCAAACTTCCCTCGCGCAGAACAGGTATAGTCCAGCAGTGGCAGGGGACCCTTCCCTCGTTCAGAACAGGTACAGTCCAGCAGTGCCAGTGCAAGCTTCCTGCATGTAGAACAGGTACAATCAACCAGCGACAGTACAAGTTTGCCACACACAGAATAGGCACAGAACATCAGCAGCAGTGGAAACCTCCCTCATGGAGAATAGCTACAGTCCATCAGTGGCAGTGCAAACTTCCCTCAAGCAGAACAGGCACAGTCCAGCAGAGGCAGTGAAAGCTTTCCTCATGCTTAACAGGTACAGTCCACTAGTGGCAGTGCAAGCTTCCCTCACGCAGAACAGGTACAGCCCACCAGTGGCAGTGCAAGCTTCCCTTACACGGAAGAGGTACAGAACCGTTACAGTCCAGCAGTTCCAGTACAAGCTTCCCACATGCAGAACAGGTACAGTCAATCAGTGGCAGTGCAAGCTTCCCTCATGCAGAACAGGTACAGTCCAGCAGGGGCAGTATAAGCTTCCCTCACGCAGAACAAGTACAGTCCACCACCACCAGTCCAAGATTCCCTCACGCAGAACAGGTACAGTCCAGCAGTGCCAGTGCAAGCTTCCTCTGTGCATAGCAGATATAGTCCACCAGAGACAGTACCAGTTTCCTTCAAGCAGAACAAGCACAGTCCACCAGTGGCAGTGCAAGTTTCCCTCACACAGGACAGTTACAGTCCACCAGTGGCAGTGCAATCTTCCCTCAAACAGAACAGGTACAGTCCAGCAGTGACAGCACAAGCTTCCCTCTCACAGGACAGATACAGGACAGATACAGCAAGGGCAGCGGACGTTTAAGCTGCCCTCACACAGAACAGATACAGTCCACTAGTAGCAGTGCAAGCTTCCCTCATGCAGAACAGGTATAGCCCAGCAGTAGCAGTGCAAGCTTCCCTCATGCAGAACAGGTATAGTCCAGCAGTGGCAGTGCAAGCTTCCCTTATGCAGAAAAGGTACGGTCCACCACTGCCAGTGCAAGCTTTAGTCACACAGAACAGGTACAGTCCAGCAGAGGCAGTGCAAGCTTTCCTCGCACAGAACAAGCAGAGCCCACCAGTACCAGTGCAAGCTTTCCTCACACAGAACAAGTACAGTCAGGTAGTGACAGTACAAGCTTCCCTTATACGCAGAACAGACACAGGGTGGCACACTCCCAGAACAGGTATTGCAGATTCAGCAACAGTGCAAGCTTCACTAACACTGAATATGTCTAGCTTAGGCATCAGCAGTGCAAGCTTCACTCAGCCATTAGAAAGAGATAGAGCAGACAGGCAGATGAATTGCAAGAGTCATTCACAAACGCAGTACAGGGTACCGGCAGTGCAGGTTTTTTCTCAAAATTGCACAACAGGCACAGCGCACAGAACCAGTGCAGGCTTCCTTCGCACACAGAGAACACAAACAACAGAAACCACACCAGTGCAGGTTTCCTTAATGCACTATAAAAATACACAGACCTGGCAAAAGATCTGCAAGCACCCCCTAAAGAGAGTATCTACAGCATGAAGAGCGGAGAGGAGTGTTTCCAGCTCACACAGAACAGATCGAAAAGGTGCAGAAGCTGCTCTAGCTTTTCTCTAACACCCAGTACAGGTACGGCAGCAGTAGAAGTTTAGGCATCCACCCCAACTCACAGATCAGATACAAAACTAGTAGAAGTGCAAGCTTCGGTCATTTACACAAAACAGGTGCAGACTAGACATGAGTGATGCAAATACCCCATGGAAAGTAGAGATGGTGCACACGGAGCAGCAGGGCAAACTCTTTTCAGGAGCTAGAGTACACGTTTATCTTACATGCACACACCAAGTACAGCATAGAAAGACACCGGAAGCTCCCCCACACACTTTCATGGTCGCTCACACACACACAAACACACGCACACACACACACACACAGCAGATGTAGCAGAGGAGCCAGCAGTGCACATTTCCTCTATATACCCAAACAAAGCAGCTACTGAAAACTCAGCAGCAGTACAAGCTCACTCATCAGAGAAAAGATGCAGTTTAGCCAGCAGCAATGCAAACTTCCCTCACACACTAAACATGCACAGCTGGGACACCCGGGGGAACCACACAGTGCCTTTACCACGCCGCTTTTGCCACACATGCACTTACCAAGCAGGCATTTTTTTGTGCTTTTATCATGTATACCTTTACCACACATGGTAAGTCTAGTTATGGTAAGTGTGTGTGTGTGTGTGTGTGTGTATATATATATATACACAATTAAAGGTTTAGATGTAGGTAGGGGTATAGAGTAGTGAGGGTATTTTTAGGGTTTAGGGCAGGGTCAGGGTATTGGGTGGAAAGGGTATTTTTAGGTTTATGGGGTGGATAAGGGTATTGGGTGGTAAGAGTATTTTAGGGTTTAGGGGTGGGTAAGGGTATTGGGTTGTAAGGGTGTTATAGGGTTAAGGGGTAGGTAAGGGATATTGAGTGGTAAGGGTATTTTTAGGGTTTGCGAGTGGGTAAGGGTATTGGATTGTAAGGGTGTTTTTAGGGTTTTGGGGTGGGTAAGAGTTTTGGGGAAAGGGTATTTTAGGGTTATGGGGTGGCTAAGAGTATTGGGTTGTAAGGGTATCTTTAGGGTTTGGGTGTGGATAAGGGTGTTGGGTTGTAAGCGTGTTTCTAGGGTATAGAGGTGGGTAGGGTCATAGTTTGATGAAGGTATTTTGAGGTTTAGGTTTGAGGTTTAGGGGTAGGCAGGGTATCAGGTGGTAAGGGTATTTTATAGTTTTGGAGGGGTTAGAGGTATAGGGTGGTAAGGGAAATGAATCTGGGGGGTTTGAAGGGCTTCCCCCTCAAAAGTAAAATTAACATATTGAACAAAACGGGGGTGTTTAGGGGTCTCCCCGAGAAGAACTTAAATTATTTATAAATATATATATATATAAATATATATTTATATGTATATATATATATACATATATATATATATATTCACTGAAAAAACCATAGGTTTCAGGGGTGTTATAGTTAGTTGGACATTTCACTCGTACAAAACCATAGAAATTCCCCCGTTATAGTTAGTTCAGCTAACTATAACTCGCGCGCCCGCAATGCACTGCTGATGACGTCACATATTACATCACTCATGACATGGTCAGTGACATCACTCATGACATCACTGATGACATCTCAAATTACATCACTGATGACATCACTGATGACATCATCCTTGTGATAGAGTGGCAGACCTCCTCTCACCCTAATATAACCTTTGATACACACACTCAAAAATACAAACTAACATTTTCAAAACAATGGACATACCAATACCAGTTACAACACACCTATTCAGTAATTCCAAGATCTACACACACATCCACTCATTCACCAACAGTCCCTACCCGTCACTCATACATGTACTCACTCATCATATGTACTCATACACCTATACATCCTGTTACACACCGCCACTCATCCATAGAGTTACTCACACACATAGTCACACATGCAATTAAAGTATCAAACATCCATTTACTTGCATATACAGTTATACACACACTACCACACTTACTTCTACAGAAACTTACACATACTTACTCTCTTAAACAATCACTTATAGAAACACCTACTTATTTGTACAGGAACTCTTCCAATCTCTCACTCTCACATATACTCACTTATATACACCAATACTCACATATACTAGTTTAAAACATATGTGGTTACTCATAAAGACACTATTGAGACAGTCATTCACTCACTAACACACCCATACACATACTCATCCACCTATACAGTCCTGCACACATGCTGTCTTCAACACATACAAACAGTGAGTCACTCATTCATGCATCTATGCACTAAGTAATACCCCCACCGAACCATACAGACACTCAGACACTCATACTGATACTCAAAAAACCAACTAATAACCCATATAGACACTCATGTAGCTACTCACCAACCCATGCAGCCACTTATACACAAAGTGAGAGACTGATACAGATATTTTCATATTTAAACATTACTCACTAACCCATGTATTCACTAAGATACACTTAGTCAGTTATACAATCAATTTTACAAAACAAAATCATCCATTTAGACACTTATATACCCATTTATTCTTCCATCGACCTTGAGATATACATATATAAAACATATTTAATTTTCAGAAAAACACACATTCACTGGATGATGTCATCAGTGACGTAATTTGAGATGTCATCAGTGATGTCATGAGTGATGTCACTGACCATGTCATGAGTGATGTAATATGTGACGTCATCAGCAGTGCATTGCGGGCGCGCGAGTTATAGTTAGGTGAACTAACTATAACGGGGGAATTTCTATGGTTTTGTACGAGTGAAATGTCCAACTAACTATAACACCCCTGAAACCTATGGTTTTTTCAGTGAATTTCTAAGGTTTTTTAAATGCTAATTTCTAACTATAACGTGCCTGAAACCTATGGTTTTTTCAGTGAATTTCTAAGGTTTTTTAAATGCTAATTTCTAACTATAACGTGCCTGAAACCTATGGTTTTTCAGTGAATATATATATATTTATTATACTATGTATACATGTGAAAATGTCTCGGTCCCCTGTTTGCCTCGGTGGCACGGAAAAAATGGGTGGAACTGACGTCAGCACGCCGACGAGGTTCTCTTATGGCTCCAATGACGTCATACGGTGTCGCGAGCGGAGCCGTGCTATTATGACGTCTTCGTTGACGTGGGAGAGCTAGGAAAGAATTTCCGTGGAATGCTGGTGCAGGGGATATTCACCTAAGTGTTCAGGCTAGTCCTTTGGGAGCAACTGTTTATGTTGCCACTCCAGAAACCGAAACCAGTGATCCGAGGGCAGAGGCCCTGCAGATGGCACACGAGGTGGGGTGCCAAGTCGTGTGCACCGGCGGGGCAGCGAAGTGACAAGCACCACAACCCACAAAAAAGGTAACGAGGGCACTGAATAACACAGGATCTTCTCTTTGTATCTGGCAGGAACAACAAAGTTAAAATGCCCTAGTACCAAAATGTAGAATTAGTGCTACAACGGTCTTCAAGAGGACCTGCGATGCCGCTTCTGCCTCCCGTACCCTGGAGGTGGCACATGGGTCACGCGGTACGGTCATACTGCGGTGGGACGCACACACGTTGACCTCTCATGGCACTGCTCCACACTTCAGGGAGGACGCTTTCCATTAGCTATGTTTTCTGATGACATGTCGCGCCGGCCCCATCCAACAACAGAACTCCTTTAGATCCAAACAGACTCTTCCACTCTCTCACCGGAAGTGAAACCAGGCCACGCGGACACTTTCACAATACAACAGCCGGGAATGCACTTTTCGGTAAAAAAAAACACATTTCTTCCTCCTAATTAATCAAATAAACGTCTCACTGAAGAACAGGGGCCAGCTTCGATCGGTAAACAGCCGTTACAACGACTTTTTTACTTTGCAATACCATTACAACGCATGCATTACCACGCATGCGTTGTACATCACGAAAGTCATTACTACGCATTTTTTAGAACGCATGGTCATTTACCACGCATGCCTTTACAACAAATTTTGTTGTAAAGGTATGTATGGTAAATGACCATGCGTTCTAAAAAACATGTAGACGATCCATGTCGTTGTAAGGAAACAGAGGCTGTTCCGTTTCCTCACAACGACATGCACCGCCCCTCAGAGACGACGTGAAGCAGGAACCACGAGGAGAGAGGAACCACGAGGAGTGAGAGGTAAGGGGGATTGGGCATGGGTGGGGGTTTCTTTTCTAGGGTTTAGGGTAGTGCAGTGGTGTTTGGGTGGTGTAGGGGGTCGTGCTGGGGGTAGTGTTTTAGGGTTTAGGGTAGTGCAGTGGTGTTTGGGTAGTGTAGGGGGTCGTGCTGGGGGTAGTGTTTTAGGGTTTAGGGTAGTGCAGTAGTGTAGGGGGTCGTGCTGGGGGTAGTGTTTTAGGCTTTAGGGTAGTGCAGTGGTGTTTGAGTAGTGTAGGGGGTCATGATGGTGGTAGTGTTTTAGGGTTTAGGGTAGTGCAGTGGTGTTTGTGTAGTGTAGGGGGTCATGCTGGGGGTAGTGTTTTATGGTTTAGGGTAGTGCAGTGGTGTTTGGGTAGTGGAGGGGGTCGTGCTGGGGGTAGATTTAGGGTTTAGGGTAGTGCAGTGGTGTTTGGGTAGTGTAGGGAGTCGTGCTGGGGGTAGTGTTTTAGGGTTTAGGGTAGTGCAGTGGTGTTTGTGTAGTGTAGGGGGTTGTGCTGGGGGTAGTGTTTTAGGGTTTATGTTAGTGCAGTGGTGTTTGGGTAGTGTAGGGGGTAGTGCTGGGGTAGTGTTTTAGGGTTTAGGGTAGTGCAGTGGTGTTTGTGTAGTGTAGGGGGTAGTGCTGGGGGTAGTGTTTTAAGGTTTAGGGTAGTGCAGTGGTGTTTGGGTAGTGTAGGGGTTCACGCTGGGGGTAGTGTTTTTGGGTTTAGGGTATGGCAGTGGTGTTTGGGTAGTGTAGGGGGTCGTGCTGAGGGTTGATTTAGGGTTTAGGGTAGTGCAGTGGTGTTTGTGTTGTGAGGGGGTCGTGCTGGGGGTAGTGTTTTAGGGTTTAGAGTAATGCAGTGGTGTTTGTATAGTGTAGGGGGTTTAGGGTAGTGCAGTGGTGTTTGTGTAGTGTAGGGGGTCATGCTGGGGGTTGTGTTTTAGGGTTTAGGGTAGGGCAGTGGTGTTTGTGTAGTGTAGGGGGTAGTGTTTTAGGGTTTAGGGTAGTGCAGTGGTGTTTGTGTAGTGTAGGGGGTCATGCTGTGGGTAGTGTTTTAGGGTTTAGGGTAGTGCAGTTGTGTTTGTGTAGTGTACGGGGTCGTGTTTTAGGGTATAGGGTAGTGCAGTGGTGTTTGGGTAGTGTAGGGGGTCATGCTGGGGTTAGTGTTTTAGGGTTTAGGGTAGTGCAGTGGTGTTTGGGTAGTGTAGGGGGTCGTGCTGGGGGTAGTGTTTTAGGGTTTAGGGTAGTGCAGTGGTGTTTGTATAGTGTGGGAGGTCATGCTGGGGTAGATTTAGGGTTTAGTGTAGTGCAGTGGTGTTTAGGTACTGTAGGGAGTCATGCTGGGGTTAGTGTTTTAGGGTTTAGGGTAGTCCAGTGGTGTTTGTGTAGTGTAGGGAGTCATGCTGGGGGTAGTGTTTTAGGGTTTAGGGTAGTGCAGTGGTGTTTGGGTAGTGTAGGGGGTCGTGCTGGGTAGTGTTTTAGGGTTTAGGGTAGTGTAGTGGTGTTTGTGTAGTGTAGGAGGTCATGCTGGGGGTAGTGTCTTAGGGTTTAGGGTAGTGCAATGGTGTTTGTGTAGTGTAGGGGGTAGTGTTTTAGGGTTTAGGGTAGTGCAGTGGTGTTTGTGTACTGTAGGGGGTCGTGCTGGGTTCTAGTGTTTTAGGGTTTAGGGTAGTGCAGTGGTATTTGTGTAGTGTAGGCGGTAGATTTAGAGTTTAGGGTAGTGCAGTGGTGTTTGGGTAGTGTAAGGGGTCGTGCTGGGGGTAGTGTTTTTGAGTTTAGGGTAGTGCAGTTGTGTTTGGGTAGTGAAGGGGGTCGTGCTGGGGGTAGTGTTTTAGGGTTTAGGGTAGTGCAGTGGTGTTTGGGTAGTGTAGGGGTCAACCAACATGAATTTGTCCTTGTGTGATGTAACCAATGCTCATGTAAAGCACTCCAATACCTGACCAGTCTGCACTATATAAAACTGCAAAAAAACAAAAAATAAAAAGTGTTTTGCACACTTCTGTCATTGGGCTATACGTGGGCTACCTCTGGGTGATATTTGTGCTACATTTGGGCTCTTTTTTCTCTGGTGGCCATCTTGGGAGACTTATTTGTTATGAAGTTTCCTAATTTCCTCATTTACTACAGTCTCCTCAGTAGGAAATGCTTTCAGTTTTTTACTTTGATTCCATCAAGAAGGCATTCAGATGTGTCACACATTTGCCATAAATTCAGAATGTTAGCACTCTAGTTGTTCATTAGATCACTGTAGTAAAGCTACTGCTCACCAAGGAGTTAACTGGAAGTCTACTGCTGGTATTGAAAGTGATTGTTTCAGTCTGCATGTCAGAATTTTCTAATGAAATAGAAGAGGATTTGAGATCTCACTTAAAACATGCCCTAAATTTTCTTTTTGCAGCACTAACCATAATTTCTATGCCAAAATTAACCCCCTCATTTTGTTCCTTTTTAAATTAAATGTTTTAAGTGTTACCAGTTTATTCCAATCAAGATGGGTTCAGGTGTGCCATACTTTTGTCATAAGTAAGACTGTTAGCGCTCTAGTTGTTCTTTAGAACACTCTGGGAAGCTGCAGTAGAACACAAAGGCATCAACTGACAGGCTGCTCCTGTTGAAATATAACAGGAAGATATTTGAGATCACACTTGAAACATGTCCTAATTTTTCTTTCTACAGCACTAACCATAATTTCTATGACAAAATGAACCCCATCATTTTGTTCCTTTTTAAATTAAATGTTTTAAGTGTTACCAGTTTATTCCAATCAAGATGGCTTCAGGTGTGCCATACTTTTGTCATAAGTAAGGCTGTTAGCACTCTAGTTGTTCTTTAGAACACTCTGGGAAGCTGCAGTAGAACACAAAGGAATCAACTGACAGTCTCTGCCATTGTTGGATGTACATGTTTTACTGAGAATGTCAGACTTCATTCTCACATGACTGAGAAAGATAATGTGAATTTACAGAAAATATGTTCTCATTTTAGCTTCTGGAGCACCTTCCAAAACTGTATGGGACAAGCATGTGAAAATAGTTTTCTCTCAAACATGATTCATGATATCCCAGCAGAAGGTTTTTCACAGGGTAAAATCACCTTAGAACACTCCACAATTCCTGAAATTAGTATGGTACCATCAACAAATGAATTCTAATGTAACTAAAGTCTGTTATCACCCTTTATAGTTCTCCTTTTGATAACCCTCAAAATCTTCGATTCACTACAATGCATTTCAATGGGGTACTATCATTTATATTGGTTCCAAGATGGCTGCCAGCAATTCCAGGATGAAGTGCTGACAGCCAATCAGATCTCACGATGACATGTGTGGTTAGGCTCCGCCCAGATATATATGTGTTTTTACTTTTGATTTTCTCAGCAACTACTGAACGGATTTACACCATTTAACAAAAAGGGTTCTTTCTGAACCAAGAACTACCTCTTTGCCAAATTTGGTGTAATTCTGTTCAGCAGTTCGGGCTGTAGCCTTGCATAAAGTTTCCTATGGGAAATTGATTTTTTGACTCTTATTCTTTTAATTTCTCCGCAACTACTGAACGGATTTACACCATTTAACAAAAAGGGTTCTTTCTGAACCAAGAACTACCTCTTTGCCAAATTTTGTGTAATTCCGTTCAGCAGTTCGAGCTGTAGCCGTGGCTAAAGTTTCCTATGGGAAAATGAATGGGGAAAACACGTTTTGGGACCCCCCTTTTTTCTCGGCCCCCGCTTGACGAATCACCCCGAAACTTTCAGGGTAAAAGCGGACCGGAGCGGGCCATAAAGTTTGAAAATTTCGTGAAGATTCGTCCACCGACGGAAGAGTTATTTCAAATAGAATGTTGCGGATTTCCTATGGAAAATAGGTCCTAACTATAACTATGTACTGGCGACCGCCAGTAGATAATATAGATAGATATATATATATATATATATATATATATATATATATATATATATATATCACCTCCTGTCTTGCTTCAGCCAGCATCAACCAGGCACAGACCACAGTTATTTCCAAAATAAACTTTATTTTACCACTCTGCCATATATGTATGTATGTTCAAATATATATATATATTCACTGAAAAAACCATAGGTTTCAGGCACGTTATAGTTAGAAATTAGCATTTAAAAAACCTTAGAAATTCACTGAAAAAACCATAGGTTTCAGGGGTGTTATAGTTAGTTGTACATTTCACTCGTACAAAACCATAGAAATTCCCCCGTTATAGTTAGTTCAGCTAACTATAACTCGCGCGCCCGCAATTCACTGCTGATGACGTCACATATTACATCACTCATGACATGGTCAGTGACATCACTCATGACATCACTGATGACATCTCAAATGACATCACTGATGACATCACTGATGACATCATCCTTGTGATAGATTGGCAGACCTCCTCTCACCCTAATATAACCTTTGATACACACACTCAAAAATACAAACTAACATTTTCAAAACAATGGACATACCAATACCAGTTACAACACACCTATTCAGTAATTCCAAGATCTACACACACATCCACTCATTCACCAACAGTCCCTATACAGTCACTCATACATGTACTCACTCATCATATGTACTCATACACCTATACATCCTGTTACACACCGCCACTCATCCATAGAGTTACTCACACACATAGTCACACATGCAAACAAAGTATCAAACATCCATTTACTTGCATATACAGTTATACACACACTGCCACACTTACTTATACAGAAACTTACACATACTTACTCTCTTAAACAATCACTTATAGAAACACCTACTTATTTGTACAGGAACTCTTCCAATCTCTCACTCTCACATATACTCACTTATATACACCAATACTCACATATACTAGTTTAAAACATATGTAGTTACTCATAAAGACACTATTGAGACAGTCATTCACTCACTAACACACCCATACACATACTCATCCACCTATACAGTCCTGCACACATGCTGTCTTCAACACATACAAACAGTGAGTCACTCATTCATGCATCTATGCACTAAGTAATACCCCCACCGAACCATACAGACACTCAGACACTCATACTGATACTCAAAAAACCAACTAATAACCCATATAGACACTCATGTAGCTACTCACCAACCCATGCAGCCACTTATACACAAAGTGAGAGACTGATACAGATATTTTCATATTTAAACATTACTCACTAACCCATGTATTCACTAAGATACACTTAGTCAGTTATACAATCAATTTTACAAAACAAAATCATCCATTTAGACACTTATATACCCATTTATTCTTCCATCGACCTTGAGATATACATATATAAAACATATTTAATTTTCAGAAAAACACACATTCACTGGATGATGTCATCAGTGATGTCATTTGAGATGTCATCAGTGATGTCATGAGTGATGTCACTGACCATGTCATGAGTGATGTAATATGTGACGTCATCAGCAGTGCATTGCGGGCGCGCGAGTTATAGTTAGCTGAACTAACTATAACGGAGGAATTTCTATGGTTTTGTACGAGTGAAATGTCCAACTAACTATAACACCCCTGAAACCTATGGTTTTTTCAGTAAATTTCTAAAGTTTTTTAAATGCTAATTTCTAACTATAACGTGCCTGAAACCTATGGTTTTTTCAGTGAATTTCTAAGGTTTTTTAAATGCTAATTTCTAACTATAACGTGCCTGAAACCTATGGTTTTTTCAGTGAATATATATATATTTATTATACTATGTATACATGTGAAAATGTCTCGGTCCCCTGTTTGCCTCGGTGGCACGGAAAAAATGGGTGGAACTGACGTCAGCACGCCTACGAGGTTCTCTTATGGCTCCGATGACGTCATATGGTGTCGCGAGCGGAGCCGTGCTATTATGACGTCCTCGTTGACGTGGGAGAGCTAGGAAAGAATTTCCGTGGAATGCTGGTGCAGGGGATATTCACCTAAGTGTTCAGGCTAGTCCTTTGGGAGCAACTGTTTATGTTGCCACTCCAGAAACCGAAACCAGTGATCCGAGGGCAGAGGCCCTGCAGATGGCACACGAGGTGGGGTGCCCAGTCGTGTGCACCGGCGGGGCAGCGCAGTGACAAGCACCACAACCCACAAAAAAGGTAACGAGGGCACTGAATAACACAGGATCTTCTCTTTGTATCTGGCAGGAACAACGAAGTTAAAATGCCCTAGTACCAAAATGTAGAATTAGTGCTACAACGGTCTTCAAGAGGACCTGCGATGCCGCTTCTGCCTCCCGTACCCTGGAGGTGGCACATGGGTCATGCGGTACGGTCATACTGCGGTGGGACGCACACTCGTTGACCTCTCATGGCACTGCTCCACACTTCAGGGAGGACGCTTTCCATTAGCTATGTTTTCTGATGACATGTCGCGCCGGCCCCGTCCAACAACAGAACTCCTTTAGATCCAAACAGACTCTTCCACTCTCTCACCGGAAGTGAAACCAGGCCACGCGGACACTTTCACAATACAACAGCCGGGAATGCACTTTTCGGTAAAAAAACACATTCCTTCCTCCTCATTAATCAAATAAACGTCTCACTGAAGAACAGGGGCCAGCTTCGATCGGTAAACAGCCGTTACAACGACTTTTTTTCTTTGCGATACCATTACAACGCATGCATTACCACACATGCGTTGTACATCACGAAAGTCATTACAACGCATTTTTTAGAACGCATGGTCATTTACCACGCATGCCTTTACAACAAATTTTGTTGTAAAGGTATGTATGGTAAATGACCATGCGTTCTAAAACATGTAGACGATCCATGTCGTTGTAAGGAAACAGAGGCTGTTCCGTTTCCTCACAACGACGTGCACCGCCCCTCAGAGACGACGTGAAGCAGGAACCACGAGGAGAGAGGAACCACAAGGAGTGAGAGGTAAGGGGGATTGGGCATGGGGTGGGGGTTTCTTTTCTAGGGTTTAGGGTAGTGCAGTGGTGTTTGGGTGGTGTAGGGGTCGTGCTGGGGGTAGTGTTTTAGGGTTTAGGGTAGTGCAGTGGTGTTTGGGTAGTGTAGGGGGTCGTGCTGGGGGTAGTGTTTTAGGGTTTAGGGTAGTGCAGTAGTGTAGGGGTCGTGCTGGGGGTAGTGTTTTAGGCTTTAGGGTAGTGCAGTGGTGTATGGGTAGTGTAGGGGGTCGTGCTGGGTTAGTGTTTTAGGGTTTAGGGTAGTGCAGTGGTGTTTGAGTAGTGTAGGGTGTCATGCTGGTGGTAGTGTTTTAGGGTTTAGGGTAGTGCAGTGGTGTTTGTGTAGTGTTGGGGGTCATGCTGGGGGTAGTGTTTTATGGTTTAGGGTAGTGCAGTGGTGTTTGGGTAGTGTAGGGGGTCATGCTGGGGGTAGATTTAGGGTTTAGGGTAGTGCAGTGGTGTTTGGGTAGTGTAGGGAGTCATGCTGGGGTTAGTGTTTAGGGTTTAGGGTAGTGCAGTGGTGTTTGTGTAGTGTAGGGGGTTGTGCTGGGGGTAGTGTTTTAGGGTTTATGTTAGTGCAGTGGTGTTTGGGTAGTGTAGGGGGTAGTGCTGGGGTAGTGTTTTAGGGTTTAGGGTAGTGCAGTGGTGTTTGTGTAGTGTAGGGGGTAGTGCTGGGGGTAGTGTTTTAAGGTTTAGGGTAGTGCAGTGGTGTTTGGGTAGTGTAGGGGTTCATGCTGGGGGTAGTGTTTTTGGGTTTAGGGTATGGCAGTGGTGTTTGGGTAGTGTAGGGGGTCGTGCTGGGGGTCGATTTTGGGTTTAGGGTAGTGCAGTGGTGTTTGTGTTGTGAGGGGGTCATGCTGGGGGTAGTGTTTTAGGGTTTAGAGTAATGCAGTGGTGTTTGTATAGTGTAGGGGGGTTTAGGGTAGTTCAGTGGTGTTTGTGTAGTGTAGGGGGTCATGCTGGGGGTTGTGTTTTAGGGTTTAGGGTAGGGCAGTGGTGTTTGTGTAGTGTAGGGGGTAGTGTTTTAGGGTTTAGTGTAGTGCAGTGATGTTTGTGTAGTGTAGGGGGTCATGCTGTGGGTAGTGTTTTAGGGTTTAGGGTAGTGCAGTTGTGTTTGTGTAGTGTACGGGGTTGTGTTTTAGGGTATAGGGTAGTGAGGTGGTGTTTGGGTAGTGTAGGGGGTCATGCTGGGGTTAGTGTTTTAGGGTTTAGGGTAGTGCAGTGGTGTTTGGGTAGTGTAGGGGGTCGTGCTGGGGGTAGTGTTTTAGGGTTTAGGGTAGTGCAGTGGTGTTTGTGTAGTGTGGGAGGTCATGCTGGGGGTAGATTTAGGGTTTAGTGTAGTGCAGTGGTGTTTAGGTAGTGTAGGGAGTCATGCTGGGGTTAGTGTTTTAGGGTTTAGGGTATTCCAGTGGTGTTTGTGTAGTGTAGGGAATCGTGCTGGGGGTAGTGTTTTAGGGTTTAGGGTAGTGCAGTGGTGTTTGGGTAGTGTAGGGGGTCGTGCTGGGGTAGTGTTTTAGGGTTTAGGGTAGTGCAGTGGTGTTTGTGTAGTGTAGGAGGTCATGCTGGGGGTATTGTTTTAGGGTTTAGGGTAGTGCAATGGTGTTTGTGTAGTGTAGGGGGTAGTGTTTTAGGGTTTAGGGTAGTGCAGTGGTGTTTGTGTACTGTAGGGGGTCGTGCTGGGTTCTAGTGTTTTAGGGTTTAGGGTAGTGCAGTGGTATTTGTGTAGTGTAGGGGGTAGATTTAGGGTTTAGGGTAGTGCAGTGGTGTTTGGTTAGTGTAGGGGGTCGTGCTGGGGGTAGTGTTTTTGAGTTTAGGGTAGTGCAGTTGTGTTTGGGTAGTGAAGGGGTCATGCTGGGGGTAGTGTTTTAGGGTTTAGGGTAGTGCAGTGGTGTTTGGGTAGTGTAGGTGTCAACCAACATGAATTTGTCCTTGTGTGATGTAACCAATGCTCATGTAAAGCACTCCAATACCTGACCAGTCTGCACTATATAAAACTGCAAAAAAACAAAAAATAAAAAGTATTTTGCACACTTCTGTCATTGGGCTATACGTGGGCTACCTCTGGGTGATATTTGTGCTACATTTGGGCTCTTTTTTCTCTGGTGGCCATCTTGGGAGACTTATTTGTTATGAAGTTTCCTAATTTCCTCATTTACTACAGTCTCCTCAGTAGGAAATGCTTTCAGTTTTTACTTTGATTCCATCAAGAAGGCATTCAGATGTGTCACACATTTGCCATAAATTCAGAATGTTAGCACTCTAGTTGTTCATTAGATCACTGTAGTAAAGCTACTGCTCACCAAGGAGTTAACTCGAAGTCTACTGCTGGTATTGAAAGTGATTGTTTCAGTCTGCATGTCAGAATTTTCTAATGAAATAGAAGAGGATTTGAGATCTCACTTAAAACATGCCCTAAATTTTCTTTTTGCAGCACTAACCATGATTTCTATGGCAAAATGAACCCCCTCATTTTGTTCCTTTTTAAATTAAATGTTTTAAGTGTTACCAGTTTATTCCAATCAAGATGGCTTCAGGTGTGCCATACTTTTGTCATAAGTAAGGCTGTTAGCACTCTAGTTGTTCTTTAGAACACTCTGGGAAGCTGCAGTAGAACACAAAGGCATCAACTGACAGGCTGCTCCTGTTGTGAAATATAACAGGAAGATATTTGAGATCTCACTTAAAACATGTCCTAATTTTTCTTTCTACAGCACTAACCATAATTTCTATGGCAAAATGAACCCCCTCATTTTGTTCCTTTTTAAATTAAATGTTTTAAGTGTTACCAGTTTATTCCAATCAAGATGGCTTCAGGTGTGCCATACTTTTGTCATAAGTAAGACTGTTAGCGCTCTAGTTGTTCTTTAGAACACTCTGGGAAGCTGCAGTAGAACACAAAGGCATCAACTGACAGGCTGCTCCTGTTGAAATATAACAGGAAGATATTTGAGATCACACTTGAAACATGTCCTAATTTTTCTTTCTACAGCACTAACCATAATTTCTATGACAAAATGAACCCCATCATTTTGTTCCTTTTTAAATTAAATGTTTTAAGTGTTACCAGTTTATTCCAATCAAGATGGCTTCAGGTGTGCCATACTTTTGTCATAAGTAAGGCTGTTAGCACTCTAGTTGTTCTTTAGAACACTCTGGGAAGCTGCAGTAGAACACAAAGGAATCAACTGACAGTCTCTGCCATTGTTGGATGTACATGTTTTACTGAGAATGTCAGACTTCATTCTCACATGACTGAGAAAGATAATGTGAATTTACAGAAAATATGCTCTCATTTTAGCTTCTGGAGCACCTTCCAAAACTGTATGGGACAAGCATGTGAAAATAGTTTTCTCTCAAACATGATTCATGATATCCCAGCAGAAGGTTTTTCACAGGGTAAAATCACCTTAGAACACACCACAATTCCTGAAATTAGTATGGTACCATCAACAAATGAATTCTAATGTAACTAAAGTCTGTTATCACCCTTTATAGTTCTCCTTTTGGTAACCCTCAAAATCTTCGATTCACTACAATGCATTTCAATGGGGTACTATCATTTATATTGGTCCCAAGATGGCTGCCAGCAATTCCAGGATGAAGTGCTGACAGCCAATCAGATCTCACGATGACATGTGTGGTTAGGCTCCGCCCAGATATATATGTGTTTTTACTTTTGATTTTCTCAGCAACTACTGAACGGATTTACACCATTTAACAAAAAGGGTTCTTTCTGAACCAAGAACTACCTCTTTGCTAAATTTTGTGTAATTCCGTTCAGCAGTTCGGGCTGTAGCCGTGGCTAAAGTTTCCTATGGGAAAATGAATGGGGAAAACACGTTTTGGGACCCCCCTTTTTTCTCGGCCCCCGCTTGACGAATCACCCCGAAACTTACAGGGTAGGAGCGGACCGGAGAGGGCCATAAAGTTTGAAAATTTCGCGAAGATTCGTCAACCGACGCAAGAGTTATTTCAAATAGAATGTTGCGGATTTCCTATGGAAAATAGGTCCTAACTATAACTATCTACTGGCGACCGCCAGTAGATAATATATATATACTTGTTGGGGTGCTCCGGTCCGCTCCTATCCTGAAAGTCTCGGGGTGATTCGTCAAGCGGGGGCCGAGAAAAAAGGGGGGTCCCAAAACATGTTTTCCCCATTCATTTTTCCATAGGGACCTTTCATCGCAGCTACAGCCCGAACTGCTGAACGGAATTACACCAAATTTGGCAAAGAGGTAGCCCTTGGTTCAGTGTTGTGCCTATTGCTTAAATGGTGTAAATCCGTTCAGTAGTTTCTGAGAAATTTGAAAAAGAAAACACAAATATATCTGGGCGGAGCCTAACCACACATGTCATCGTGAGATCTGATTGGCTGTCAGCATTTCATCCTGGAATTGCTGGCAGCCATCTTGGGACCAATATAAATGATAGTACCCCATTGAAATGCATTGTAGTGAATCGAAGATTTTGAGGGTTACCAAAAGGAGAACTATAAAGGGTGATAACAGACTTTAGTTACATTAGAATTCATTTGTTGATGGTACCATACTAATTTCAGGAATTGTGGTGTGTTCTAAGGTGATTTTACCTTGTGAAAAACCTTCTGCTGGGATATCATGAATCATGTTTGAGAGAAAACTATTTTCACATGCTTGTCCCATACAGTTTTGGAAGGTGCTCCAGAAGCTAAAATGAGAGCATATTTTCTGTAAATTCACATTATCTTTCTCAGTCATGTGAAGAATGAAGTCTGACATTCTCAGTAAAACATGTACATCCAACAAGGGCAGAGACTGTCAGTTGATTCCTTTGTGTTCTACTGCAGCTTCCCAGAGTGTTCTAAAGAACAACTAGAGTGCTAACAGCCTTACTTATGACAAAATGATGGCACACCTGAAGCCATCTTGATTGGAATAAACTGGTAACACTTAAAACATTTAATTTAAAAAGGAACAAAAAGATGGGGTTCATTTTGTCATAGAAATTATGGTTAGTGCTGTAGAAAGAAAAATTAGGACATGTTTTAAGTGAGATCTAAAATATCTTCCTGTTATATTTCAACAGGAGCAGCCTGTCAGTTGATGCCTTTGTGTTCTACTGCAGCTTCCCAGAGTGTTCTAAAGAACAACTAGAGTGCTAACAGCCTTACTTATGACAAAATTATGGCACACCTGAAGCCATCTTGATTGGAATAAACTGGTAACACTTAAAACATTTAATTTAAAAAGGAACAAAATGAAGGGGTTCATTTTGTCATAGAAATTATGGTTAGTGCTGTAGAAAGAAAAATTAGGACATGTTTTAAGTGAGATCTCAAATATCTTCCTGTTATATTTCAACAGGAGCAGCCTGTCAGTTGATGCCTTTGTGTTCTACTGCAGCTTCCCAGAGTGTTCTAAAGAACAACTAGAGTGCTAACAGTCTTACTTATGACAAAATTATGGCACACCTGAAGCCATCTTGATTGGAATAAACTGGTAACTCTTAAAACATTTAATTTAAAAAGGAACAAAATGAGGGGTTCATTTTGTCATAGAAATTATGGTTAGTGCTGTAGAAAGAAAAATTAGTGCTAAAACACTACCCCCAGCACGACACCCTACACTACCCAAACATAACTGCACTACCCTAAACCCTAAAACACTACCACCAGCACGACTCCCTACACTACCCAAACACCACTGCACTACACTAAACCCTAAATATACCCCCAGCATGACCTCCCACACTACACAAACACCACTGCACTACCCTAAACCCTAAAACACTACCCCCAGCACGACCCCCTACACTACCCAAATACCACTGCACTACCCTAAACCCTAAAACACTACCCACAGCATGACCCCTACACTACCCAAACACCACTGCACTACCCTATACCCTAAAACATGACCCCCTATACTACACAAACACGACTGCACTACCCTAAACCCTAAAACACTACCCACAGCATGACCCCCTTCACTACATAAACACCACTGCACTAACATAAACCCTAAAACACTACCCCCAGCACGACTCCCTACACTACCCAACACCATTGCACTACCCTAAACCCTAAATCTACCCCCAGCACGACCCCTACACTACCCAAACACCACTGCACTACCCTAAACCATAAAACACTACTCCCAGCATGACCCCCTACACTACACAAACAGCACTGCACTACCCTAAACCCTAAAACACTACCCCCAGCACGACTCCCTACACTACCCAACACCACTGCACTACCCTAAACCCTAAATCTACCCCCAGCACGAACCCTACACTACCCAAACACCACTGCACTACACTAAACCATAAAACACTACCCCCAGCATGACCCCCTACACTACACAAACACCACTGCACTACACTAAACCCTAAAACACTACCACCAGCATGACCCTCTACACTACTCAAACACCACTGCACTACCCTAAACCCTAAAACACTACCCCAGCACGACCCCCTACACTACCCATACACCACTGCACTACCCTAAACTCTAAAACACTACCTCCAGCATGACCCCCTACACTACTGCACTACCCTAAACCCTAAAACACTACCCCCAGCACGACCCCCTACACTACCCAAACACCACTGCACTACCCTAAACCCTAAAACACTACCCCCAGCACGACTCCCTGCACTACCCAAACACCACTGCACTACCCTAAACTCTAAATCTACCCCCAGCACGACCCCTACACTACCCAAACACCACTGCACTACCCTAAACCATAAAACACTACCCCAGCATGACCCCCTACACTACACAAACACCACTGCACTACCCTAAACCCTAAAACACTACCACCAGCATGACCCCCTACACTACTCAAACACCAATGCACTACCCTAAACCCTAAAACACTACCCCAGCACGACCCCCTACACTACCCATACACCACTGCACTACCCTCAACCCTAAAACACTACCCCCAGCACGACCCCCTACACTACTGCACTACCCTAAACCCTAAAACACTACCCCCAGCACGACCCCCTACACTACCCAAACACCACTGCACTACCCTAAACCCTAAAACACTACCCCAGCACGACTCCCTGCACTACCCAAACACCACTGCACTACCCTAAACCCTAAATCTACCCCCAGCACGACCCCTACACTACCTAACACCACTGCACTACCCTAAACCATAAAACACTACCCCAGCATGACCCCCTGCACTACACAAACACCACTGCACTACCCTAAACCCTAAAACACTACCACCAGCATGACCCCCTACACTACTGAAACACCAATGCACTACCCTAAACCCTAAAACACTACCCCAGCACGACCCCCTACACGGCCCATACACCACTGCACTACCCTAAACCCTAAAACACTACCCCCAGCACGACCCCCTACACTACTGCACTACCCTAAACCCTAAAACACTACCCCCTGCATGACCCCCTACACTACCCAAACACCACTGCACTACCCTATACCCTAAACACGACCCCCTACACTACACAAACACGACTCCACTACCCTAAACCCTAAAACACTACCCACAGCATGACCCCCTTCACTTCAAAAACACCACTGCACTGCCCTAAACCCTAAAACACTACCCTAGCACTACCCCTACACTACCCAAACACCACTGCACTAACATAAACCCTAAAACACTACCCCCAGTACAAACCCATACACTACACAAACACCACTGCACTACCCTAAACCCTAAAACACTACCCCCAGCACGACTCCCTACACTACCCAAACACCACTGCACTACCCTAAACCATAAAACACTACCCCCAGCATGAACCCCTACACTACACAAACACCACTGCACTACCCTAAACCCTAACACTACCACCAGCATGACCCCCTACACTACTCAAACACCACTGCACTACCCTAAAACACTACCCCAGCACGACCCCCTACACTACCCATACACCACTGCACTACCCTAAACCCTAAAACACTACCCCCAGCACGACCCCCTACACTACTGCACTACCCTAAACCTTAAAACACTACCCCCAGCACAACCCCCTACACTACCCAAACACCACTGCACTACCCTAAACCATAGAAAAGAAACCCCCACCCCATGCCCAATCCCCCTTACCTCTCACTCCTCATGGTTCCTCTCTCCTCATTGTTCCTGCTTCACGTCATCTCTGAGGGGCGGTGCACGTCGTTGTGAGGAAATGGAACAGCCTCTGTTTCCTTACTACGACATGGATCGTCTACATGTTTTTTAGAACACATGGTCATTTACCATACATACCTTTACAACAAAATTCGTTGTAAAGGCATGCGTGGTAAATGACCATGCGTTCTAAAAAAATGCGTAGTAATGACTTTGTGATGTACAACGCATGAGTGGTAATGCTGGTATTGTAATGGTATCGCAAAGTAAAAAAGTCGTTGTAACGGCTGTTTACCGATCGAAGCTGGCCCCTGTTCTTCAGTGAGACGTTTATTTGATTAATTAGGAGGAAGGAATGTGGTTTTTTACCAAAAAGTGCATTCCCGGCTGTTGTATTGTGAAAGTGTCCGCGTGGCCTGGTTTCACTTCCGGTGAGAGAGTGGAAGAGTCTGTTTGGATCTAAAGGAGTTCTGTTGTTGGACGGGGCCGGCGCAACATGTCATCAGAAAACATAGATAATGGAAAGCGTCCTCCCTGAAGTGTGGAGCAGTGCCATGAGAGGTCAACGAGTGTGCGTCCCACCGCAGTATGACCGTACCGCGTGACCCATGTGCCGCCTCCAGGGTACGGGAGGCAGAAGCAGCATCTAATTCTACATTTTGGTACTAGGGCATTTTAACTTTGTTGTTCCTGCCAGATACAAAGAGAAGATCCTGTGTTATTCAGTGCCCTCGTTGCCTTTTTTGTGGGTTGTGGTGCTTACCACTTCGCTGCCCTGCCGTTGCACACGGCTGGGCACCCCACCTCGTGTGCCATCTGCAGGGCCTCTGCCCTCGGATCACTGGTTTCGGTTTCTGGAGTGGCAACATAAACAGTTGCTCCCAAAGGACTAGCCTGAACACTTAGGTGAATATCCCCTGCACCAGCATTCCACGGAAATTCTTTCCTAGCTCTCCCACGTCAACGAGCACGGCTCTGCTCGCAACACAGTATGACGTCATCGGAGCCATAAGAGGACCTCGTCGGCGTGCTGACGTCAGTTCCACCCATTTTTTCCGTGCCACCGAGGCAAACAGGGGACCGAGACATTTTCACATGTATATATAGTATAATAAATATATATATATTCACTGAAAAAACCATAGGTTTCAGGCACGTTATAGTTAGAAATTAGCATTTAAAAAACCTTAGAAATTCACTGAAAAAACCATAGGTTTCAGGCACGTTATAGTTAGAAATTAGCATTTAAAAAACCTTAGAAATTCACTGAAAAAACCATAGGTTTCAGGGGCGTTATAGTTAGTTGGACATTTCCATCGTACAAAACCATAGAAATTCCCCGTTATAGTTAGTTCAGCTTACTATAACTCGCGCGCCAGCAATGCACTGCTGATGACGTCACATATTACATCACTCATGACATGGTCAGTGACATCACTCATGACATCACTGATGACATCTCAAATGACATCATCCAGTGAATGTGTGTTTTTCTGAAAATTAAATATGTTTTATATATGTATATCTCAAGGTCGATGGAAGAATAAATGGGTATATAAGTGTCTAAATGGATGATTTTTTTTGTAAAATTGATTGTATAACTGACTAAGTGTATCTTAGTGAATACATGGGTTAGTGAGTAATGTTTAAATATGAAAATATCTGTATCAGTCTCTCACTTTGTGTATAAGTGGCTGCATTGGTTGGTGAGTAGCTACATGAGTGTCTATATGGGTTATTAGTTGGTTTTTGAGTATCAGTATGAGTGTGAGTGTCTGTATGGTTTGGTGGGGGTATTACTTAGTGCATAGATGCATGAATGAGTGACTCACTGTTTGTATGTGTTGAAGACAGCATATGTGCAGGACTGTATAGGTGGATGAGTATGTGTATGGGTGTGTTAGTGAGTGAATGACTGTCTCAATAGTGTCTTTATGAGTAACTACATATGTTTTAAACTAGTATATATGAGTATTGGTGTATATAAGTGAGTATATGTGAGAGTGAGAGATTGGAAGAGTTCCTGTACAAATAAGTAGGTGTTTCTATAAGTGATTGTTTAAGAGAGTAAGTATGTGTAAGTTTCTGTAGAAGTAAGTGTGGTAGTGTGTGTGTATAACTGTATATGCAAGTAAATGGATGTTTGATACTTTGTTTGCATGTGTGACTATGTGTGTGAGTAACTCTATGGATGGGTGGCGGTGTGTAACAGGATGTATAGGTGTATGAGTACATATGATGAGTGAGTACATGTATGAGTGACTGTATAGGGACTGTTGGTGAATGAGTGGATGTGTGTGTAGATCTTGGAATTACTGAATAGGTGTGTTGTAACTGGTATTGGTATGTCCATTGTTTTCAAAATGTTAGTTTGTATTTTTGAGTGTGTGTCTCAAAGGTTATATTAGGGTGAGAGGAGGTCTGCCACTCTATCACAAGGATGATGTCATCCATCAGTGATGTCATCAGTGATCTCATTTGAGATGTCATCAGTGATGTCATGAGTGATGTCACTGACCATGTCATGAGTGATGTAATATGTGACGTCATCAGCAGTGCATTGCGGGCGCGCGAGTTATAGTTAGCTGAACTAACTATAACGGGGGAATTTCTATGGTTTTGTACGATGGAAATGTCCAACTAACTATAACGCCCCTGAAACCTATGGTTTTTTCAGTGAATATATATATATATATATTTATATATATATATATACATATATATATATATTATCTACTGGCGGTCGCCAGTAGATAGTTATAGTTAGGACGTATTTTCCATAGGAAATTCACAACATTCTATTTCCAATAACTTTGGCGCCGGTTGACGAATCTTCGCGAAATTTTCAAAACTCGTGGGGTGCTCCGGTCCGCTCCTATCCTGAAAGTTTAGGGGTGATTCGGCAAGCGGGGGCCGAGAAAAAAGGGGGGTCCCAAAACGTGTTTTCTCCATGTTAATTCTCTCAGGAAATTTTAGAAACGGCTACAGCCCGAACTGCTGAACGGAATTACACCAAATGTGGCAAAAAGGTAGCGCTTGGTTCAGAAAGCAACCTTTTTTTTAAATG
The DNA here is from genome assembly GCA_963921515.1 of Calotriton arnoldi. Classification (NCBI taxonomy): domain Eukaryota; kingdom Metazoa; phylum Chordata; class Amphibia; order Caudata; family Salamandridae; genus Calotriton; species Calotriton arnoldi. Next base: position 2,102,405 of record CAWUFW010002180.1, read on the forward strand.
GTGTAAATCCGTTCAGTAGTTGCGGAGAAATTCAAAAAATAAGAGTCAAAAAATCAATTTCCCATATGAAACTTTATGCCAGGCTACAGCTCGAACTGCTGAACGGAATTACACCAAATTTGGCAAAGAGGTAGTTCTTGGTTCAGAAATAACTCTTTTTGTTAAATGGTGTAAATCCGTTCAGTAGTTGCTGAGAAAATCAAAAGTAAAACCACATATATATCTATGGCAGCGGAGGATCCGCGCACCCTCCCGATCACGAGCTGTTTGCTAATTGGCTGTCAACACTCCAAACCAGGAAGTGTTGGCAGCCATCTTGTTCCTCGGTAGAACCGAGGCACAGAAAGAAGTGCGCAAAACGCAAAAAGGGGGCAGGGTAGAAACACCCTGACCCCCTAGGCCTGCTTAGGGGGTCCCACAAGGACCCCCAGGGCCCAAATTTATTTTATTTTTTTTTTAAATCGGCGGGGTGTGCTTAGGATGCGCGGATCCCGCCGTGAAAAAAAAAACCGAACCGCGGACTCCCGCGCTTCGTTGTTATTTGGCCCCCGGGTGGGCCAAGTCCCGGGGGCATACGGGGGTTTATAAAAATAATTAGTGGGGGGCCTCTAAGGCCCCTCCAAGCCCGAGGACCACCACCCCCGGGGCTTTCAATTCAAAATGGTGCGGGAGGGCACTCGGCCCTCCCGCAGCCCCGGGACCGCCACCCCCCGGGGCTTCTATTTTTTTATTACAATTACCTGTGTGGGGGGGCTTGAGCCCCCCCACACGCCCCAGGGACCGCCACCTCCCCGGGGTAATAAATATTTAAATATGGGGGTCCGTTACGGACCCCCAGAGCCCCGGGGACCACCACCTCCCCGGGGCTTTGAAGATGTTGCGAGGGGGGCTGCGCGGCACCCCTCCTGGAGCCAGTGATGACCCTGGGGACCACCACCCCCCAGGGCCGGCTCCTGCAGTGTCCCGGGGTGCCCACCCCGGGACACTGTAGTTTGCTATGGCAGGGCGGGAGCCTCGCGGCTCCCGTCCTGTCATAGCAAACTTGCTTGAATTTTGGAAGAGAGGCAGGAAACCTGCTCTCTCTTCCAAAATTCAAAGCAATATGCTTTCCACACGGGGAGCTGCATCTAAGCAGGTCCCCGTGTGGAAAAGCAATGCCGGCTCCCGAGGGACGCGGGGAGCCGGCGGGACCGTGGGGGGATTGGGGACCCCCCAGAGTCCCCAATGGAGAGGGCCAGCCCCGGGGGATGGGGTCCCCGGGGTTACAAGTGGCCCGGGAGGGGAGCCATGCGGCCCCCTTCTCAAAAATTTTAATACATTTTTTTTTTTTTTCTTTTTAAACGAAGGCCGGCCCCGGGGGATGGGGTCCCCGGGGCCATAAGTGGCCTGAGGAGGGGGGCAACGCAGCCCCCCTCCAAAACTTTTTTTTTTTTTTTAAAAAGGCCATGCCCCGGGGGATGGGGTCCCCGGGGCCGATTAAGGCCTTGGGAGGGGGGCCACGCGGCCCCCTTCCAAATTAAAAAAATATATATATTAGGGGGCAGGCCCTGGGGGATGGGGTCCCCAGGGCCAATAAATTAGAAAAAGAAGGGGGGCCACACAGCCCCCCTTCTTAAATTTTTTAAAAAAAAAATACCGGCATCGCGCCGGAGGCCACGCCCCCTCCTTGCAGCACTCTGCAAATGCGCCCCCTGGCGCGTTTGCAGATGGGGAACGAATTCCCCTTGAATACTGGGGGTCCCTGGGGGCCAACTAGCCCACCAGGAACCTCCAGTATGCGCCAGGGGGCTGCGTTGCAGAGAGGTGTTCTGAGGCCACGCCCCTTTTTACACCTCTCTGCAACGCAGCTCTGTGGCGCTTAATGGAGGTAGCTGGTGGGCTAGTTGCACCCCAGGGACCCTCTGGATTCAAGGGGAGTTAATCCCCCAAATTAAAACGCGCCACAGGGCGCGTTTGCACAGTGGTGAAGGGAGGGGGCGGGGCCTGAGGTGATATGTGTGCAAACACGCCCTGTGGTGTGTTTTAAGTTGGGGGATTAACTCCCCTTGAATCCTGAGGGTCCCTGGTGTGCAACTAGCCCACCAGCTACCTCCATTAGCGCCACAGAGCTGCGTTGCAGAGAGGTGTAAAAAGGGGCGTGGCCTCTGACCACCTCTCTGCAACGCAGACCCTTGGCGCTTACTGGAAGTATCTGGTGGGCTAGTTGGGCCCCAGGGACCCTCAGTATTCAAGGTGACCAAATACCCCAACTTAAATCGCGCCACAGGGCGCGTTTGCACAGTGGTGAAGGGAGGGCGGGGCCTCAGGTGACATGTGTGCAAACACGCCCTGTGGCGCGTTTTAAGTTGGGGAATTAATTCCCCTTGAATCCTGAGGGACCCTGGGGGCCAACTAGCCCACCAGGTACCTCCAGTGCGCGCCACAGGGCTGCGTTGCAGAGAGGTGGTCCAGGCCACGCCCCTTTTTACACCTCTGTGCAACGCAGCTCTGTGGCGCTTACTGGAGGTACCTGGTGGGCTAGTTGGACCCCAGGGACCCTTAGGATTCAAGGGGACTTTATCCCCCAACTTAAAACGGCCAGAGGGCGTGTTTGCACACATGTAACCTCAGGCCCCCCCTTCCTACACCAGTGTGCAAACGCGCCCCATGGTGCGTTTTAAGAGGTAGTTTTAATCCCCCCTGCCCTATTATGTACTAAGGAGTTACAGAGGAGGTCATGCTAATCACAGGGGTACCCCAACGCATAGTGTTCCCTAGTGTATGTAGGTGTTTTAACTGTATTCTAAGTGTCTTTTACCATAGCACTGGCTCTAGACCTGGTTAGTCAGAGTCAGTTACCACCAGTACACGTCTGGAAAAGGAGTGGGCACAGGATGATTTTGCAACAAGGCCTCTTTCTGCTCCTCTGTTGGTTCTTTCTGCACATGTCTTGCTTCTTCCTGGATTTTTCTTCGTCTTTGTGGACTTCTGTTTCTTTCGACATTTCTTTTGCTTCTTTCGGTGCCTTTTTTCTTCTTTCTTCACATGTCCTGCTTCTGTAGGCATAGTTACAAACTAGCATTTGAAAAACCTTTGAAATTCACTGAAAAAACCATAGGTTTCAGGCACGTTATAGTTAGAAATTAGCATTTAAAAAACCTTTGAAATTCACTGAAAAAACCATAGGTTTCAGGCACGTTATAGTTAGAAATTAGCATTTAAAAAACCTTAGAAATTCACTGAAAAAACCATAGGTTTTAGGGACAGTTATAGTTAGTTGGACATTGCACTCGTACAAAACCCGTGAAATTCCCCCGTTATAGTTAGTTCAGCTAACTATAACTAGCGCCTCGCAATGCACTGCTGATGACGTCACATATTACATCACTCATGACATGGTCAGTGACATCACTGATGACATCACTGATGACATCTCAAATGACATCACTGATGACATCACTGATGACATCATCCATGTGATAATTTCATGCATCTTCTCACACCCTAATATAACTTTTGATACACCCACTCTAAATTACAGACTGCCATTCTCAAAACCATACACACTCCAGCACCAATAACTACATACCCACTCACTGATTCTTAGGTCTACACACACATCCAGTCACTCACCCGTACAGTCACTCATACTTACGGTCGCTCAGTACAGGACTATCATATGCACTCATACTCCTATATAGACACTCAAACACCGCCACTCATCCATAGAGGTACTCACACACCTAGTCAGTCATGCAAATAATTAACCACACTGCCATTTACTCACCTATACAGTTATACACACACCAGCTCACTTACTCATACAAATACTAGCACATTCTTACGCTCTTATACAATCACTGATACAAGCACACACTCATCCATACAGTCACTCTCACAATCCCACACTCTCACTTATAGCTATTTATATACTCCAACACACATATATACTGCCTTTCACATATGTAGTTACTCACACATGTACCACTAAGACATACATTCACTCACTAACACACTCTTACACACACTCACCCACCCATACAGTCTATCACAGATGCACTCTTGAAACCATCCACCCAGTGAATCACCCACTCACACATCTATGCACAGAGTCGCACACACCCCACCCACACAAACACTCAGGCACCCATACAGATACTCAGACAACCAATCAATAACTCATATAGACACTCATGTAGCTATTCACAAACCCATGCAGCCACTTACACAGCAACAGACAGATGGATACAGACATTCACTAACCCATGCATTCAGTAAGATACGTTTAATCACTCACTTATAGAGTTAGTCACGCACCTACTAAATCATCCATTCAGACACGTATACACCCACTCATTCTTCAATACGCCTTTCCCTATATATATTAAACATATTTAAACTTTACAGAAACACACAGTCACTGGATGATGTCATCAGTGATGTCATCAGTGATGTCACTGACCATGTCATGAGTGATGTAATATGTGACGTCATCAGCAGTGCATTGCGGGGGCGCGAGTTATAGTTAGCTGAACTAACTATAACGGGGGAATTTCACGGGTTTTGTACGAGTGCAATGTCGAACTAACTATAACTGTCCCTAAAACCTATGGTTTTTTCAGTGAATTTCTAAGGTTTTTTAAATGCTAATTTCTAACTATAACGTGCCTGAAACCTATGGTTTTTTCAGTGAATATATATATATACATATCCAGAAAAGCTCGCCCAATGCTTCTTGCTCGAAGAACGAGAGTAGACCCGATTTCAGTGCAATTAGTGTTTATTTCGTACAACACCATGCCGCCATGTCGCGTTTCGGCCGATTACCGGCCTTGATCACATGACAGCGCCTGGGGGGGAAGGCTCCCCTTTTAAAGTGACAGTGCAAAATAGCAGCAATGATAAACATAGAAAACATACTATACTGTTTTCTGCAATGTATGCTTAAATGCATTAATGTTGTTCAATAAAAACATACTATAATATTTTAATTAAAACATTATTAAGTCAACATGGTTAAAATAATTTGTGTAATATCTGTATGAATACAAAAAATAATTAATTACCCTATTGACTAGTTATGTAATCATCGTTCATACATATGCAATGCTATTGTTAAAGTAAAGTGCTTAGTGCGTGTATATATATAGTAAATGCATGTGTTTTGAAGGCAGATGCTTGCTAAATGCATGAATTGTAAAAAATGCTTGGTAAAGGCATGCATGGTAAAACCATGCGATGTGACGTCGTACAATCGACACCAGGAATGCAAGATTCACACACAGACAAAAAATCTGTACAAGTGTCTACAGTGTTCACTTTGCTCATGCACAGAACAGGTACCACAAAGGCAACAGCATTCCCAGCACCACTCATACTCAAAACAGGTACAGAAGAGGCACCATTTTGCCAACAGACCAAGTGCATCACAGACAGCAGCATTACAAGTTTCCTTTACATACATACAAGCAAAGAATACAAGTAAAGAATAATCAGGTCCCTTCATTGACTCACAGAATAGGTGTGGCATAAGTGCCAGCATTGCACGCATCCTTTACTCACCGTAGAGGTATAGCACAAGCAACAGCCGTTAGAAGGTGCCTTTCTCTCTCACACACACATACACACTAAACTTGTACAGCCAACACATAACTGTGCAGACTTACATCGCACATGTAAAATGGAAATACTGCACAACTCCTTGTCAGCTCAGAATCCACGGCCTGGCATGGACTGCCTATGCTACATAGCAGAGATCAAGGGCATATTGCCCTCGGTCTGTCTGCTGAGAGTGTGTGGCAATTTGGCGTTTTTCCTGAAATTAACAAAGAAGACTAGAACAAGGGATCATGTGCATGCCCCTTAAAAAAATCATATCCAATTAAAAGGATGGGTGTGTGCCAAGAACGTGAAGGAGAGTACAGAGCATCTTGAGAGGGTATGGAGAAAATAAATGATGGGGCACAAAGGAAACAAGCACTGGCAAAATTAATAGATCTCGCTTTTGCAGACCTAGGTTTTTTGCCAATGCCTTTCTACATCAGCCCAAAAAAAGTTAATAGAAAAGCTGACCAGCGCTGCCCAAAATAAGTTTAAAAACCACTCTATCCATATGTTGGAAAGGGTTGATGCATGTGCAGCTATGCATTATGACACTCAGAGGCCGTAGTGTCACCATGCATGGGTGCCTGCATCATGTCACATAAGAAATTTTGTTTTTATTTACCGTTCCAAGGAGGTAATTGCAAAGAGTGCGGTACAAAGAATAATAGTTTCCTGAATCTGAGCAGTGGGAGGATGCAAAACGTTCCGCCAAAAGAATGGTAAAGAAGCTATGCTCCAGGGGAGGGACAAGCAAAAGTATAGGAAATAAAAACTATTGAATAAGAAATTAGAATGACAAGAAAGCCAACTTATTTTAAGCAGTGTGTTGCCTCTAAGCCCATCATAAGTTTTTGGAATGGTCCACAAGAGGTCTTTCAACAGCAGACAGTTAAAAGCTGTTTGTAAGTGAGACCTGAACAACAACCCAGCAGCTGTTTACAAAGAAAAACACAGCTCCATGGGGACATGGTCATAAACAGAAATCACATAAGCCACAGGAACACAGTGAGAACACACAAATCAAGGATGACAGGGGCACATGGACATCATTTAGAGGTTGCCCTTTGCTACCCCTAGCACTGCCTTTGCGACCCTTAGCCTCAGAGGTGGACAAGTCAGTGGCAGGAACACAGGGGCATCTGGGGCTCTACTCTCTTTATTTCCTGTCAATGTGTTATTACACTAATAGTGAATAAATAAAATATATTATTCACTAATAGTGCAATAAAAATGGGGTACAATAAATTGGAATATACCCTTCCATAGCAGCTGAGGTAAGTAAAACATTATTTTAAATGTATGCTGTGTGCATGCTTGCAGTGAGAGTGTATTTATGTGTGAGAGAGTGTATTTGTGTGTATGTGTGAGTGAAAGTGGAGGTCAAAGGGCATGTGATGTCACTTCCGCTACTCCTGTCATTTCGGGGAAATGATGTCCATGCAGGGGCATCAAGAAAAAACACAACAGCAAAGGTACATAAAATGAAAACACCACACAATGAGGGCGTGGATCCAACAGAATAGCGATTTAACAAGGCCAGTAGCACAGAGTAGAACACATTTCAACAGGAAAGTGACACAAAACGTAGACAAAACAAAAGTATAAAGGTAAAACACAGCTGATAAAAAGAGAAAGGGTTACACAGGAAAACAGTTCTCAACTGTAACAGTAGTACAAAGGAAAACACGACTCAAAAGGGACAAGGGGCACAAATCCAACACTTAACTTAACAGAGGAAGGGGCAACAAGAGAAATACAACTCAAAATTAGTGCTAAGAAAAACTTTGCAGGGATGTGGGGAGCAAGATGAACATAAAGGACAGTGAAAAAGGGAAGGACAAAGTAAGAAACACAGGAGAATGACAGAAAAGACAATTCAGCAGCAACAAAGTGATGAATGGAATCACATTTCAACCCAAATAGGGACTTAAAGGGAAAATCAAACTCAAGAATGATGGGGTGGGTTGGGGTTGTTTGGGGTGGGGTGGACTGGGGTGGGGAGATTGGGCTTGGCAGATTAGGTTGGGCAGATTTGGGTGGGCAGATTAGGGTGGGGTAGATTGGGGCTCATTGGGGTAGACAGGGGCTGATTTTGGTAGATTGGAGTGGGGTAGATTGGGGCAGGTTGGGGTAGATGGGGCGAGGTACATTGGGGTGGGGTCGATTGGGGTGGGTAGATTATAGTGGGGTAGTTTGGGTAGGTTGGGTGGGGTAGATTGGATGAAGTAGCTATAAGCGGGGTAGGTAGAAGTTGGGTAGATCAGAGTGGGGTGTTTTGGAGCGAGTTAGATTGGGGTGGGGTGGATTAGGTAGACTGGAGTGTGGTAGATTGGAATGGGGTGGTTTGGAGTGGGGTAGTTTGGGGTACATTTGAATGGGGTAGATTGGAGTGGGGTAGACTGGAGTGCGGTAGAGAGAGGTTGATTGGGGTACATTGGAGTGGGGTAGATTGTGGTGGATAGGAGTGGAGTACAGTGGGGTATATTGAAGTGGGGTAGAAGTGGATGGGGTATATTGAAGTGGGATAGATTGGATTGGGGTAGAGTGGGGTAAATTGGAGTGGGGTAAATGAGGTTGACTGGAGTGGGTTAGATTGGGTGGGGTAGATTGGAGGGTGGTAGATCTGGGTAGGTTGGGTGGGGTAGATTGGAGTGGGGTACATTTGAGTGGGGTAGATGTGGTAGGTTGGAGTGGGGTGGATTGGGATAGATTGGAGTAGGGTAGACTGGGGTAAATTGGAGTGGGGTAGATTGACTGGGGTAGGTTGGGGTGGAGTGGGATGGATTGGAGTGAAGTAGTTTGGAGTAGGGTAAATTGGGTGGGGTAGATTGGGGTAGGTTGGGTGGGGTAGATTGGTGTAGGGTAAATTGGAGTGGGCTAGATTTAAGTGGGGTAAATTGGGTAGATAGAAGTGGGGTGAATTGAAGTGTGGTAGACTGTGTCAGATTTGGGTAGATTGGAGTGAGGTAGGTTGAGGTAGATTCAAGTAGTGCAGATTGGATAGACTGGAGTAGTTGGAGTGGGGTAGATTGAGGTAGATTGGAGTAGATTAGAGTGGGGTAGATTGGAGTAAATTGGAGTGGTGCAGATTGAAAAATGGTGTAGACTGGGGTAGATTGGAGTTTGGCAAATTGAGGTAGATTGGAATGGGATAAATTGGGGTGGAGTGAGAGGGGTAAATGGGAGTAGATTGGAGTAAGATAGATCAGGGTAGATTGGAGTAGGGTCAATTGGGGTACACTGAGGCAGATCAAAGTGGGTGGAGTAGGGTAGATTGGAGCGTAGTGCAATAACGAAAGGGAGCAGTAGCACATGGAGGAAAGGGGAGTAGCATGTGGAGGAAAGGCGAGAAGCAGTGCCATGAAGATGGAGGAGCAGTAAGGTGATGAAGAGGGAGGGGCAGCAGCACCATGAGGAAGTGGGAGCATTATTATGATGAAGTACACGTTCCTCTGTATTATCAATAGATGTGTAGGAAATTATTTTGAAAAGTGAAAAAAATAAGGCTTTTTCAGACAGGACACTTTTATACCCGTGCAGGTACACAGAGAAAAGCCCAACTATCCTGTTTCAGATTCTTGGCAGCTGTTCTAAATGTAGCTATTTTGTTAATGTCCTATTACTTACCGGTAATCTTCATTACTCCTGGACCCGTTGTCCTCGTCCCATTCCTTAACATAGTGGAGATAACCATCTCCGCGACAGAAAAAAAAGAACAGGAGCATGCTGGGATACCTAACCCACTCCCTCCCACTGGGAGTACATAAGCTGTACCAGCCCAGCATGCAGCCTGAAAATACCAAGCCAACAACCGGAAGGCCGGCCGCCCGGGAGGGAGGGAGGGGCGTAAGGAATGGGACGAGGACAACGGGACCAGGAGTAATGAAGATTACCGGTAAGTAATAGGACATTACCCCCAGGTCCCTCCTTTCCTCGTCCCATTCCTTAACATAGTGGAGAATACCAAAGCAAACAACCCGGCCTTCCGGACACCCACCAACGCCAGGGGCACCAGACCGAAAAAACGGCACCCAACAGAAGCAGAAGGGAGCCGACAAGAAAGAAGAAAATGCAGGCAGGAGCACACAACCAGCCACGCCCCCAACCAAGCCGACAGAGTCAAGACCCCAAAACAAGCAGGGGACGACCAAGAAAGGACCGCAAAAGAACACGAGACCCCTCCAGGCAAGCCCGAAGGAGGCCCCGCACCCAGACCCAGACCCCAAGGGAACACCCAGAGGGGTGGAAACAAAGAACACCCCCCCCTCCCGAACCACCAGGGGAAGGGAGCCCAGGAGAAGCGGAAGCGCCCCAACGGAGCAACCCAGCCAGGAAGGGCAACCAACCAGGGAGAAAACGCCGCCAAGGGCGAAGCCCACAGCCCCAGGCACCTCCAGGCAGCCACCCCACCAGGGACAAAACAGGCCAACCCGGCACAACGCCCGAGAGCGGACGAGAGCAGGCCGCATAGGACGGTACGTCCGAAGGTCCAGGAAGGAACACAGCAGGGGCAAGACAGAGAGCGAACCGCCCAGAGCAGGGAAGAGGGCGACCCACAGCCGCAGGATCCCACAAACGACCACACCAAAAGGCGAGGGGAAGGAAGACGAGACCGAAGAGGCACGCCAAAGCAAGAGAACAAGCACAGGACCAACCCCAACACACCAGGGGAAGCCACCAGCAGAGCAGCAAACACCAAAGAGGGAGGAACCAGACAAGAAAACAGGCACCGACCCAGAGGAAGAACCAGGAAGAAAAGGGGCCAAGGAACACAAGCAAGGCCCCCCCCACAGCCGACCACAGCAGCAACAGGGAACCCGAAGGCACCAAAACAGCACAGAAGGCCCAGGCCACAAGGCAGGAAGGACCAGCGGCCAACCCCAGCGGAGACACCGGACAGCCACAGGAAAGGCCGCCACACCGGGAAAAGAACCCAGGGCACCGGAACCCGCCAAGCGGCCAGGCCCGAGGCACAGCCCCAAAAGCAGGAGACACAGGGACACGAACCATAGCAACCCGCCCAACCGAGGCCAGGGAGAGCAACGAAGTGCAACCCGAAGCAGCCCCGTACAAGACCAGGGCGCAACCAAAAGAGAATCCCAGCGGGCCGAACACGGAATCGGGGAAACAAAAACCCAGAACCGGGAAGGAGGAACCGCCCCCAACCAAGAGCCGACCCACCGGCCAGGAGGACAGAGGAGGACACCAAGGAACCACCCAAGGCGAACCCCAAGAAAGGCAAAACAGGCAGGACCAACAAGGAGGCCAACAGCCCAACAACGCAGGTGGCACAGAAACACCCAAGAAGCCAGCCAGACAACCAACAGGCCAGACAGCCAGGAGCCCCCAACACAGCGCCACCAGAACCCGGAAGGAGAGGCAAAGGGCCAACCGACGCAACCCCAAAAAACCCGCAACCAAGAAGGGGCACAGGGAAAGGCACCGAAGCCAGCCACAGCCAGGCCACCAAGAGAGGAGAAGCAGCAGGAAGACAAGGAGGGAGACCGGCAACCCCCACTGCCAACCCACCAAAAGGCCCCAGCGCAACAGCCAGGCGCAAGGAGCGGCACAGGAAAGGACCGAAGACCAACCCAGCACCCAGACCACCAGGGCCAGAAGCAACGGCCACCCAGAGGCCCAAAAGCAGCAGAGAACGAGCGGCCAGGAAAGGACCCAGCCAGGGACCCAAAGGGGACCCCGAAGCAACCAGGGGCCCCACAGCCAACAAAAACCCGACACACCAAAGCCGAGAAGGCAACAGCGACCCAAACGCACAAACAAAGGGGAGGCCAAACAGAGGGACCCCAAGGGAAAAACCCAACAGAGGCAGAGCCCAGGCCCCAACAGCACCCCGGAACACCCTAGGCACCACCAAACCAAAGGAGAGGAGCCCAGAGAAACCAAAGGCGCACAACCCACCAGGGGGCGCAGGAACAGACCCAAAAAAGGGAAGAACGAACCCCGCAGAGCCAGCAAGAGAGCAACGGCCAGAGACACCACAGGCCGAAAGCAGCCCGCACCAGAACGGGAAAAAACACACAAGCGCAACGACAGGGCCCGAAGGGGAAGGCCACAGCCCCAGAGCCGAGGCAAGGCAACTGCAGCCACAAGGCCGACAAAGAGGAGCGGGGAGGCAGCAACGAGGCCCACACACCAGGGGAGGCCGACACCAGACCCACAACCGGAAGCCCCACCAACAAACCCACCGGGCAAGACCAAGAGCAGGCACGGCGAGGAGGACACCCAGACCGGCACCCAGAAAGCAGGGAAAGGGCACAGGGCAGCCGGAACCAGCCAACAGGGCGGGGCACAGGAGCAGCGCACCCGAGAAACCAAGGAGCCACCCAGGGCAGAAGCCAAGGAAGACCCACAACACCCAGCCACCACCGGCGGCAAAGGGAGCGGCAGCCGAGAGGCAAAGGACCCCAAAGCGCACCAAGCCACAAAAAAGAAAAACAGGAGGGGAGAAGGAAACCACAACAGGAAACCAAACCCCACCAGACAACCAAGTGCAACACAACCGAGCACCAGGCAAGAGGCAAACACGCAACCCCAGCCAGAAAACCCACCAGGGGCACCACCGGCACAGCCCCAGAGCCAACAGCCAACAAGGCCAAGGGCCCGCCAGGACAGGGGAAGGGCACAACAGCCCCCCCCCCCCAAAAACAACGGAACCCAAGAAACCGGGAGGCCGGAAACCCCAAGGGCCCTGAAGCAGGACGCAAGAAGCGACCCAGCCACAGCAGAGCAGGGTTCAAGCAACAGCCCCGGAAGGAAGCAAGGAGCGCACAGGGAAAGGAGAAGCACGTCGCCAAACTGACAACGCAGACCCGTGGGCATCACATACAGCAGGTACAAGCAGAGGCACCAACCGAAAGCCCCAGGCAGGCAACCAGACAGGCCAGAACCCGCCTAAGGAGCGGGAGCAGACACGACCAGGCGTCATCAGGTGCAGGCCAGGAAAACACATAGCACCTGACAGGCACAGAGGGGGCAGGAAGAAACAAGGCTGACAGGCAGCAGGCGGCCGAAGGAAAGAGAAGGGCAGAGCAACAGGCAAACCCAGGCGGACACCCAACCAGGCCCGACCAGGGAGAACAGAAGCACGCAGGGCAGGACGGCCGGAGGCCCAGAAGCCAGAGACAACGAACCAGTCCGGACCCCACCCAAACACGAAGACCCCATGAGAGCAGACGCATGCACAGGGGTACGGGTGCAAGCCCACAAAACTCGCCTAGCCCCGGAACCCCCCCAGCAGGGGGAAACAGGGAGCCAAGGCCGCAGGCCAGCACAGCAGCAGGAGCACAGCACAGGGAAGAAAGAAACCGCTATGCAGTACTCACCAGGGGGACAGGCCAACACCACCACACAGAGACCGTCCCCCAACCCCCAGCTCAGACGCCAACCATCAACAAGCGCCGGGCAAGCGGAAAACCAGGAGGGCTGGGAACCCACAACCTGTGGAGGAAGCCCCCGAAGGAACCCCCCCCCGCAGCACCGAAAAACAAGGCAGAGACACAGCGCAGAAAGCCACGCAATGCCCCCAACCCAGCACGCAGGGACAGGGAGCGCCACGAGCCAGTACAGAGAGGTCCCAACAGGAACCATCCAGCACAGGGAGAGACCCGTGGACGCCGGACCCCCGAGCACCAGCAACAACCCAGGGAACCAATGCTGCAAGGAAGAAAAACAGAAAGCAACAGAGCGCTTATACATGAGCACCAGGAGTGGCACAGAAAAAAACTGAACCGCTACGCGGTACTCACCACAGGGGCAGGAAGAGCGCACCACAAGCTCACCTGCCCCCAAGAGCCAGCCCAGGCGCCCTCCAGGACACCAGCGCCAGGAGGAGGAGACTGCAGCAATCGGCCACTGCAAGAGGAGAGTAAGTAGCATGCCCAGAATCATGGGAAGCAGAGCCGACGCCGAGACTCGAACCTCGACCATCACATCCAAAGGAAGCAGGATACACACTGTAGCGCCACATCCTCACCTCCAAATGCCAGGCAGGGAGCCCAGGAGCACCGCCAAGCGCAGCCCCTGGCCTCGCCAAACAGCAGCAGCAGCGCGACTCCCAGACCGGCCAAGCCCCAGGAAGACGCGCGCTGTAACCCGGATGAAACCCGGAGGAACGGCGCCCCAGCCGCAAAGGGCCGAGCGCCCATCAACGCGGCTCCCAGCAAGCCCAGCAGGCCAGGAGAACAGGACATTGAGGACAGCCCAGCAGCCCGACGAGACATCCAAGAAGACTTCAGCACAGGTAAGAACCAGCAAATCCACGTCCCATTCTGTCGGAAGACAGAAAAAAAGAACAGGCTGCATGCTGGGCTGGTACCGCTTATGTATTCCCAGTGGGAGGGAGTGGGTTAGGTATCACAGCATGCTCCTGTTCTTTTTTTTCTGTCGCAGAGATGGTTATCTCCACTATGTTAAGGAATGGGACGAGGACAGGAGGGACCTGGGGGTAATAAAACATATTCATTTTTTTGTAATTTGTTTTGTCTTTGCATAAAATTTGTGTTGCTCCAGGCGAACAACTGCAATACTGAGAAGTCTGTTTCACTGAATATCAGCTTCATTTCTTACTAGTCCGTAAATGCAATGTTGAAAAAGCAGTTCCATTTGCCATGGGCTCTAATTGCTGGTTTAACCTGCTTCCTCCTGTTTAATTGCCTTTTAGCCACACCCGCAATATGTTTGAAAGCTGCCAGTAGACAGCGCAGAGTGCATGGGTAGTGGGGCCCTAGTTTTCAAAATCACTCTCATTTTAAAATCTTTTCAGATTTGGGCTTTACATGCTGTTCTGTTTGATTTTGCTGCCGTTTATGTTCTGCCTGGAAAATATTACAGCTTCTCTTGCTTGCTGCTCTCCAAGTGCGAAGGGGAAGCAACAACAGCGATTGAGAGGGAGGGTGTGGGGGGAGGAGAAGCAACATGGAATACTGAGTTAGTGGCATTTGCTTGTTATTGTAAAAGAAATTGGCACAGAATGGTATGGAGTGCTTAAACACATAATTAAAGGGCGGCAGGGGTGGGAGAAGTAAAGAAGAAACAGACAAAACAGATGGGAGCAGGGGGTGAGACAGAAGATAAGCAACACTGATTGGTGGGAGAGGTTGCAGGAGAAGGAGCAAGTAAAAACACAAGCACTCGTATGGAATGTTTAAGCACGATTAAAAAAAGTAGCTCGAAGCACGGGAGCAGTGGATGAACACAAGTACTTGGTCCATGCTCTAGCGAAGGTCCAAACACAAGAAGAGGCATGACGCATGCATGCTATGGACAAACAGAAATGAAGGATACGAAAGCAATGTTGAAGAGAACAAATGGTAAGCTATGGGCAGGCTGTAGCTGTAAACAACATGTCTTGCAGAGACAGCACATGCGCTATCTAGCTGAGGCCTAAAAACATACCTCAACAGGAGTAAGATGGAAAAGGCAATGCAACAGAGACAGGGTCACAAAGGAAAACACAACTCATCAGGCACTAGGACGTAGAGAAAAACACCTCTCAACAAAGACAGGGATGCAAAGGAAATATACAGCTGAAGATGGACAGATGCATGACCCAGGATATAGCTTCACAATGAAGTGGGAATAAAGGGAGAGCCCAATTCAGCAGGTACAAAGGGACCAAGGGAACCAATCTCAACAGGTACAGGGGATTAAAAGGACTGGAAGGACAAAGAGAATAATCTCTCTCGAGGTACAGAAGCTTAAAGGGGGAAAAACAACTCTCACAGGCATAATGAAAGCACCATAACTCCTCAGGGACAGAGAGGGGCCACATAACTCAACACGGGTAAGCTGGAAAAGGCATCTTAATATAGACATGGCCACAACAGAGAACAAAACGCAACAGGCATTAGGACACAGAGAAAAAACACCAATCAAGAGGGTCAGACATACAAAGGAAAAACACACCAAAGATGGCAAGGGGCATGTTAAAAAGGGAATGAGGTATGAAATGAAAACACAACTCAGGACAGGCAGTGGCCAGAACAAAGCAGCTCAGCAGATATAATAATAAGAAGGGGAAAACGCCCCATAGGGGTAAACTATAAAATGCACCTCAATAGAGACAGAGCCACGAAAGAAAGCACAAGACATCACAAAAAAGCACAACGCAACAGAGGTACGGACATGAAAGAGAACAGACTTTCGCGCATTGAATAAAGAGGGGAAAAGAAATTACAAAGGAAACTTTCAACGAGTATTGAGGAAGTAACAAAAACCAAACAGGGACAGTTGTGACAGAACCACAGCTTAGGAGGTTAGGAGGAGCAAGAAAGAAAACCTTACATAGATACGTAAGATACACAATTCAGCAAGGGCAGTTAAAAAGGAGCAAACAAGTAATTCTTATGCTTTTCGTTGCAGTTTTTTCTTTCCCCCTGCACATACACCTACATCTTTATCCACATACATGCACACACACCATGCCCCGGGCAATAGAGGATTAATTGTGGATTTGAATATTGAATGGGCATACCAAGGCACCTCAGTGAAAGCACGCACTGCAGCGCCTGGTCATTTTTAGGTCGAATCCTACCAGACAGTGCTAAAAACAATTTGGGGACATTCAGAAAGCTGACCTGGGAATGCATTCCGCCCGTTGCTTACCACTGGCTTGTGGTTTGCAACTCACACTTTCTGGCTTTCAATTTGCTGGCTTTATTTGCTTTAGGCTGTCCAGCTTGAGTTTGTCCCTCCTGTTGTCCAAATCTTGTTTACTGTATTCTCCACGAACTCGTTTTCTGTAAACAGGCCATTGAATCTTGTTCTTATCTTGTCACATTTGCTGTGCATTCAAAGGCAGAGGTCAAATGTCAAGCTCTCTCTTCCGAGGGAGCTTGGTGTTTACTTTTTTTCTCTGACTTCAAAGTGACAGAATTTATGTGGCAATCCTGCTGAGTATCCATGTAAGAGGAGAGGGTGTAGGATTGTTTTTTTTCTCTAGCATACAAAAAAAAGAACTGTGCTGTTGTTTCAGAATATATCAGAATTAGTACAAATGAAGCAAAAAGCATTTGAAATTCTGATGTTTAGTGCAAATAGATATTTGAATACGATCAAAACACATCAACACACTAGGTGATGACATTTGCACACATTATCGTTTGTGTGTAGTAAAACCATATTCCAAAACGGAAATAATCACATGTAGCAACTGAAAAAATTATGACACACTCGCCACCTGGCCTGACGATTTGACTACACCTCCTAAAGTATCTAAGGAAGTAAGATGCCTTGGAATTACCATGGACTCCAAGCTATCAATAAATTCCCAAGTGGACAAATTAACAAGATTAAGCTTCATTACCATGAAAACCCTGTGAAGCATCTTTCCCCATCGGGGATTTCCACACAAGATCCAGGCTACTACCTACCTCTCTTGTACTGTCTACACTTGATTATGCCAATGGCCTCTACCACGGATCATCTTTATCCACTATGAAAAGGCTACAACTGATTCAGAACTCTGCTTCCAGACTTCTCCCACATATAAAGCCACAAGCCCACATCTCCCCTGCCTTGAGAGCTCTTTATTTGTTACTGGTGCCAGAAGATCCACCTTCAAGCTGCATTGTATCACCCACAAAGCAATACATGGAACAGGGCCGCTTTTAATCAAGAATAAAATCCCCAAAGTCTTTCAACAAAGGAACCTCCACTCCAGATTGGCAACTCGTCTCAAAATCCCGCCATACATGAAAAACACCATAGGTGGCACATCCTTCTCTGTTCAAATAGCCAAATTATGGAATTCATTACCCCCAAACATAAGATCCACAGATAACTATCTTATCTTCAGAAGACTGCTCAAGAGTTGACTCTTCCCTACATAACCAACATACTCAAACACAAATGTACAGCATATCCCTGTGTATATGAGCATTGCATTTTATTATATGTATGTATCGAGATATGTGTATTTCATTGTATGAATATGTATAATAATAATGTTTATAAATATATAGATATTCTATAGGTCTGTTTAACAAATGTACAAATTACTTATGGTTTTAGTATTCTAAGCTTAACACGCATATAGATCACTGCATAGTTTATATAGGTTATTTTATTAGATACTTGTGGTTCTCCGTTTATTTATCTATCACAATATGTAAATTCTATCATAACTATTTATCTACAATTGCTTCAATATTGAATTATTGAAAGGAAAAGAAAAAAAACACGCACACAAATAAATTAGCTTAAAGTACAGCAACACTTGAAAGTCTGAGTTTTTCAAATACAACTTAAATCTTAATATATTACCTTCCTTATACATGTATACCTTCCATGTGCTTATGTATCTATATAGTTACTTTACTAGTAATGTTAAAAAAACATTTGCGTCTCTCAAATGCACTACCCTATGTTTCACCCTATACCTCTCTCAATATATCCTCTACCTCCACTCTTTGACTCATCCCAAACCTCATTCTACTACTATGATCTCCAAAATAAACCTATCTAGACTCTTCCCTCCTCTATCCCTCCTTGCATCACCCCAAACCTCATTTTACTACTAAGATCTCCCAAACAACCCTTTCCAATTTCTTCCCTCATGTATCCCTCCTTAGACTCATCTGAGACCTCATTTTACTACTAGGACCTTCCTAATCCATTTCTAGAGACTCTTCCCTTCTCCATCTCTCCTTTACTCAACCCAAACCTCCTCCTACTACTATGATCTCCCAATAAATACTTTCTAGACACTTCCCTCTTCTATCCCTCCATTATCCTTTTCAATCCAACTAACAGACTCACATGGCCACCACTCAAATTAATTCATATTCCCTATACTAATTCACCACTAATCCTTTTTGGGTACAGAGTAGCGTGCTACTCACGAAAAAGTGTTTTGACGCCTCGTCATGGGTAGTAAGCACTATATAAATACAATTACAACAATTACAAACAAGATTTTGGTGCAAATGCAATGCTCATTTCAATTGAAAATGTGTTGTCTGTAATAGCAGTGCATTACCACACCATGCATGCTCCACTCTATCCCACTCCACTTTACTGTATGCCTTTCCACTCTATGCCACGCCACTCCATTCTACAACACTCCACTCGACTTTATGTCATGCCACCCCACTCTACGCCCCTCGACTCTAAGACACTCTACGACTCGCCACACCACTCGACTTCATGTAACTCAAATCCACACCACTCACTCCACGACACAACACGCCACTCCACTCTATGCCCCTCCACTCCACACCACGTACCCCATTCCACTCTACCCCACTCCAATCTATCCCACTCAACTCTAATCTATCCCACTCCACTCCAATGTACCCAAAACTACCCCACCCCACTTTGCTACAATCTGCCCTAATCTACTCCACTCCAATCTAACCCACTCCACTCCAATTTACCCCACTCTAATCTGCCCCACCCCAATTTACCCACCCCACACCAATCTACCCCACTTCAATATACCCCACTCTAACACAATCTAGCCCATTCCACTCCAATCGACTCCACTCCACACCAATCTACCCCACTCCACTCCTATCTACTCCACTGCGCTCCAATCAACCCCACTCTACCTCAATCTACTCCACTCTACCCCAATCTACCCCATCTCATCCCAATCTACCCTACACTATTTCAATCTACTCCACTCCACTCTAACCTAATTTACCCAACTCCAAACTACCCCAGTCTACCCCCCTTCATTCTACCCTACTATAATCCACCCAATCTACCCCACTCCAATCTACCCCACTCTAATCTACCCACCTCCACTTCAGTCTACTCCACTCCATTCCAATATATCCCAATCCACCGTACTCCACTCTTCCCCAATCTACCCCATACCACTCCAATCCATCCTAATACATCCCACTCCACTCTATCCCAATCTACCCCGATCTACCCTACTCCAATCTACCCCACTCCAACCTACCCCACTCTAATCTACCCCAATCTACCCTACTCCACCCCAATATACCCCAATTCAAACTACCCCACTCTGATCTACCACGCTAATCTACCCAACTCTTTCAATTAAATCTACCCCACTCCAATCTACCCTACTCCACCCCACTCTAATCTAGCCCAATCTACCACAATCCATCCCTCTCCATTCCACCCACTCTACCCCCACTTCACTCTACACCAATTTACCCCACTCTACTCGTCCCCAATCTATCCCATTCCACTCTACCCCAATCTACCCAACTCCAATGTACCCATCCCACCCCATTCCATGCCATTAACTTTTAGCCGTGCTGAACAGCAGCCACACTGGTGTACATAATGGCTAAAATACATTGCCAAAGCAAATAGCTCTTGCATAGGCAAGAACTATTGGCTTTGCCAATGCATGTCTTGTTAAGGAGCTTGTGGAAACGTAGGTATTATGGGATGTGGCACAAATATATAATGAAGGGAATCTGCCCCATACCCAAGCACAGTTCGAGCTTTGCTCAGGGGATGTCTAATTAAATTATTTAGTAATTTATGTGTGAGGAACCACCCCAAACCCAAATACAAAGTCACTGCTTAGCGACAAGGATAACACCACTCACAACTATCCATTTTTAGTTAATAGGGACACTGCCTGATGGCAGAGAATGGGGATAGTCCTCATGTGCCACCTGTCGGCCGCGGGCACCTTATATAGGGGTAATTTGGTTGCACGTCGTGTTACACTTTCTGCACGTAATGATTGCTCAGTGTCTCATTAAGGGATTTTGGGGCCCTGGGCAAGACATATTTTGAGGCCTTCTGTTCAGAACAATTTTACATTTTATTAACCATTTTGAGCTAGCATAATGCAGAAAAATAATATTAAACTATGTGAAATTTTCATAAACGGAATCATACAAAACAGCTGACTTATTTTACCCTAAGCCTGAAAAATCCCCAAGATTAATTGGCGAGTGGGAGGGGCTGAGATGGGTAAATAGACAGAGGTGGCATATTGCGAGATATCACCTAGTTAACGGGGCCCTTTACAGCTGGGGCCCTGGGGCAATTTCCCACTTTGCCCTTTAAAACGCCTCTGTCGAGCTAGGCATCGGCTGCCATGCCCGAAGTATTGCTGGGGCTGACTGATGAAATCAATCAGCGAGATCAATGAGCTTGTTTCCCCGGGTATGTACAGTTATAATACACCCACATCGAAGATTGTTCGAGGTTTTATAAATAAATATCACATTGAAATATTTCTAATGCGTAATCGGTATCACACACTATCATTTAACACATGCTGCACCGTCACCCACCTGTTTGCATTAAGGGATGTTTTGTGCTTTTTAGGTCTGGCTTAATGGCACAGTTGTCCGCATGCCCTATACAGCAAGACTGTGTTGGTTACGGTGCAAGCCATGATCAAGGCTATAGACCTGATCTGATTATGATGAAAAGTTACAACAAAGGCAGTAGGCATGACTAATTTATAGTGAAATATAGTCAATATACATTAAAGGGTAGATTGTTGTTAATCTGTATTACAGTCTGCAGGGAGTTATTTAAAAACATGGAATCTCAAATATTACCAAAGTAGGCAAGGGTTTTGGTGGTGGTTATCTCCACTGGAAAGCCTGTGTATAGCACACGTGCACTGTGATAAACCTTGCTAGGCTTTCATAGCAGAGATAGGATTTTGTTGTGCCAACTCTAACTTTGTATATATTTGTAATTATATGACTGTATGACTGATGCTTGCCTTGGGGGAATGCTTCATTCCATAGGCACGAGATGATTATGACAACAAGCCAATGATGATGACTATCGGCCTGAACAGTCATGTCCAATGCCACAGGAATGATCTATTCTGAAAAGTTATGACAAAGGCAGCAGGCCTGGCTTATTTATGGTGAAAAGCATTTAGGGGAGGATTGTTATTACACTGTGTTACAAGCTCTATACAGGTATTTTGTAATATGAAATCTCTTTGGTTGCCTTAGCTGGCAAGGGTTGTGATGCTGGTCACTCCTTTGGCAAACTCTGGGGATAGAATATTTTCACTATGACGACATGCTAGACCCTTTTGAGAGAGGTAGTATTTTGTTTTGTCAACTGTAATTGTGTCCATATTTGTAATTTTTGTAAGTATATGCCTCATGGTTGCTAGGTTATGTGCAATTGAGTAGGCCTCTGCTGGGTATGGTAACAAGACAATGGTAAAGGCTATAAGCCTTATTGTGTCATTGTGAAAGGTATGTGTAAAAAGCACTGGGTTTTTAAGGGTGGGATGTTATAACATTGTGCTAAAGCCTTCAGTACTCTATTTTGCTACATGGAATTTCACTTTTTATCATAGTAGGCAAAGGTTTTGGTGTTGATGACCTTCTTTTACTCTGGTAGTGATGGCACCAGCATGGTTATAGTTAGGTCTGAGTCTCAGCTGAAACAGCATATTTTCCTTTCTTAATAACTTTAGTAGAGTTTGATGAATTGGCAAGCAACTTTCCCAAAATTAAGGCCATCCACTTTAGGTCCTTGATGGAAAGTTTTGCTCAGATCCAACAAGTGGGAACAAAGATTAAGGAGGGTTCCCAAAACTGTGATTTTCCATTTTCATACCTCCAGGAAGGTCTGCTCTCAGATAGAAAAAATGGCTGAACGGAATTACACAAAATTTGGCATGAAGGAAGTACCTTACTCAAGAAAGTGTGAGGTGAATTTACAAGCCCATTGTGCCGCCGGTGCATCCCTTTTTTTGATGCACTGGCGGCGCAGTGTGCCTGCCCATATTTACATGGCCACATAAACCCACCCTTGTGTTTTTTTGTAACCATAACTGCATTTTAACTATGTTTTTACAGTGAATTTCAGTTTTTTTAATGTATGTTAACATCATATTACCAGGTAGCAAATTTTAGTCACAAAATAAATCGTTTTATGATGGTACAATACTAATTTTGGGAACTGTGGTATGTTCTAAGGCTCACAATTGGCACATCATCCGAGATTCAGTCAGAGAGTAACATTTGCATTGACACAATGTGAAGCAGACTTGGGGACAAACATTTGCACACCACTGCTTGGTGACAAACAACACCCCCCACAAACACAAAAACAATTGCACTTCAAGTAGAAAAATAAAACTGAGAGACGAGCACTCTAACGATCATACTTAAAAACTAACAGTCATAAAGCGAAGGATTTGAAACAAATGTATCAGACATTGTAAATTACACTGATAGCCACACATGGGCACATAAACATTGCAGACAACAAAAATATACACAGCTACACACTAACCATAATTTCGATCACAAAAAGAAACCTCTCATTTGTTAATTTACTGCAGTATCCTTTGTATGAAATGTTTTCAGTTTTACAGCATTGATTCCATCAAGATGGCATTCAGGTGTGCCATATGTTTGTCATAAATACAAAATTACAGAATGTTAGTCCTCTGTTTTTTCATTAGAACACTGTGGTGAAGCTGCAGTGGGGAATCAACTGACAGACAGCTGCTGCTGATGGAAGCACATATTAAACTCAGAATATCAGACTTTTTTCACATGGTTGTTGAAAATGTGCTCTCATTGTAGCTTCTGGAGCACCTTCCATAACTTCTATGATAATATCATGATAGAAAACCAAAATAGTTTTCACTGAAACATGGTTCATCAAATCCCAGCAGAGGATCAGTCTTATTCAGAAGGTAAAATCCCCTTAGAACACATCACAATTCCTAAAGTTAGTGTGGTACCACTGACAAATGATTTATAGTCTGACTAAAATCTGTTATCACCCTTTCTATGTGCACTTTTTTGTGACCCTCAAAAACAGGCATTCACTACATTTTTCTTCAATGGGGACCATGTCCCCGGGTCCTGTAACTGCTGCCACAACATGTTGCCCATGTTTTGTCAGCCAGTCAAGCGGGGTACATGCACCTTTGGGTTAGGGTGTGCTCACCCAGCCCCTTATATTTTTTTTATTCATTTTCAATATGCAAGGGCCATATCCCTGATCCCTATAAAGGCTGCCAAAACATATTGTTCAGGCTGTGGCCAGCGAATCAGGATTTACTATTCTCTTTTAAAGTGGCCAATCAGAGGACATATCACACCAACAACCCAGATGTACCTAACTTTTTAAGTTCAAGAAAAGGTTTATTGAAAAGAGAATTACTATGATCATAAAAAGAACAATACTTCGTATATATACATTTGTTTGTTAATACATAAATACATAAAAGTACAATAAAGAATAATAATAATATATAATATCCACTAGAATGGTAAAAGGATAATATATAAGAGATATGAATACAATCAAAGGTTCACAGAAATCATAAATAACAGTATATGTCAAAAATACACAATTTTAAAAATTATTATAGAGATGATAAATCAAGTATAATTATAGACAATCAATCGGAAGTCAAGGAGGCTTGGTAACCTCTTGTTGTGTGGGAGCAGGTAGAGAAGTTTTCTTCACGGTATCGTCTAGAAATTGTGTGAGTGGGCCCCAAAGGTGAGAGCGTCTAGTAGCAAGAGAGATAGGATGGACGAGTGCTGTATCAAGGCGATGATTGTGGCACACAGCATACCACCAAGCTAAATAGGATAATTTAGAGGAATCTTTCCAGTTTTTTGATATTTGCTGAAAAGCTACAGCTATTAACAAATCAATAAGTGGTCGCTGGGATTGACTCGCTTTCCAATCCAGTATTAAACTGCCTAGAAAAATGTTTGTGGGGAGAGGGGAATTGTGGTGTGAAATATAGTGTTGATTTGGTGCCAGACCTGCTTCCAAAATATAAGAACATGTGGACATGTGAACAGCATGTGATGGAGATCGGCGTTGACCTGGGAACATGTCCAGCAGGTGTTAAGATTTGTGCTGTGAATTTTATGTGCGTGGGGGTAAGAAACAATCTGTTGTAAATAAAGAAGAGAGTTTGTGTTGCACTGGCCGCTCTGGATGATTTCCTAAGTTTCGTCCAGATTCTGTTCCAAAAGAGATGGGCCAATCCATTCTCAAATCTGCTTCCCATGAGAGTTCCACTTTGGTTTTGTCACGTATCCCAGGAGGTATCATTAAACGGGAATAAATGGTGGACGCTTTGGGGCTTATGTGCAAAGGTTATGCCATGGGAAAAGGGGGTGGGAGTGTGAGGAAGGTGAAGATTTGAGTTTAGCATAAGTATCAAGTATTGCGTTCTGCAAAGTCGAAAATTTGAGTTTAAAAGAAGAAGGCAAATGGTAAAGAGTTTGTAATTGCGTAAATTGAATGGGTGTGCCTTGATCAAAAAATTGATGAACCCAAAGTAGGCCTTTGTTTCTCCAAACCTTCCAATATATAGGTTTCCTATTGAGAAGGATGTGTTTGTTGTGCCAAATTGAGGAGTTGAGAAAAGTACCTATATTATGTGTACCTAACTTTTTTAACCCCTTAATTATCACATGAGCACCTTTTTTTTAACGCAGATTTCTCAAAAACGCCTAAACATATTTACACAAAATAACAAAAAGCAAGCGTTCTGACTAAAGTTCTAACTTTCTGCCAAATTTATTGTAATTCTGTTCAGACATTTTTGTTTATATTGCTTCCAAAAAATTCCTATAGGAATATACATGGAAAATCATTGTTTTAGGACACTCCCCTTTTCTTTGGCCCCCACTTCACAGATCACCCCCAAAACATTCCAGGTGAATGAACTTTTTTTGGGAAAGTTTTGTACAGATTTGTCAAACAGTGCCAAAGTTAATAAAAACTCTGACCTAACCTTAGATTTTCCATGTTAATTACCATAGAAAGGTCTGCTCTCCCATACAGTAAAAAGGGCTTTCAATCTGTGTTGATATGTGCACATATAGCTGAAAATGAGTATGCTTCAGTGCCAGGGATGGTCGGCCAGTCCTTTAATTTTCTATTTTCTCCTTTTATAAGTTATGTTTATAAGTCCCCTTTAATTTCTTTCTGTCTCCTCTTTTTCATTTTTTCTTATAGAGTATATTACAGCTCCATAGAGTTCTAACAGGCTGCTTCCTTGACAGTCATTTCGTTGCATCCTGCATGACCACTGCCTCTAAACCAGGTGGCCACTATGGAATGGTGTTGTGCATTTTGTATGATTGTTTTACCATTCCAAGATGGCGAACACATTGATTCTATATGTGGTGGGCATGCTGGAACTTTCACAATGTGCCATGCACACTCAAATTGCAAAATGGCTGTCCACTTCTTTGTTTAATTAATTTTATTTGTTATTGCATGCATTTGCCTGCCGTGATTAGGCAGCATCTTTTTTCTAATTTGTACTTTTATTATTTTAATTTATCTTACACATGGTGTTGAGTTTTTGTGTGTGTGTGTGTTCTATTATGGTTGTGTGAGTAGGTGAATAGAAGATAAGTCAGTGGTGGATGAATGAATACATGGGTAAGTGACAGAGTGCATGTATGACTATGTATTGAGGGGTATATTTACTAAAATCTCACACAGTGCAGCAACCAAAAATGCTGCACTGTGCTCAGTTGCGGGAGAAGGAGAGAGCAGGAAAGCGCCATATTTACAAAGATATGACACTTTCCTGCTCCCCTCCCCCCCGGAGCTGGTGAAGAAACATGCTGCCTAGTGCCACGCACACACCTTTACACAATACTACAAAGGAGTTTGCACGAGTCTTGCATAGGTTTTGTACTGGAAGGGTGACCTTCCAGTACAAAACACTATGCTTAGCTAACTTTACAACTTTTCCTACTTTGTATGTGTGCTGTACAGCAGCCGCGGTCCGTGCAGGTAACAGCGGTGGGGCGGTGGGGCCGGGTAAGGGGGGTTTTCGAGGGATGATGCTGAGGGAAAATTAATTATTTATTTAATTATCCCTCAGCATCGTCCACCAAAAACCCCCTTACCCGGCCCCACCGCTGTTACCTGCACGGACCGCGGCTGCTGTACAGTTCAGCACAAATGCAAAGTCGGAAAAGTTAGGAGAAATAAAAGTATTTCTCTTCGATAGCACCTATGTCACAAAAGCGTTATTTTTTATGCAAAACCCTGTCCACTTTTTTTAGTAGATAGGGTTTGCATCAAAAACCATGGGTGCTTGCATGTTAATGCCCATGCACCACCCATGGAACGCCCCCTTGACGCTAAGTAATGACTGAAGAGGTATTTTCATAATCCAGCCCTATTGGCATTGCTACTGCTTGTTCGATAATAGAATTGCTCGGAAAAGGCTGCAGTTTGGCCCCGTTTGTCCAGCACTGTATTTGTGCTCACTTTCTGGAATGTTTGTTGTTTCACAATTAATGTGATCTGAAGCTTACGAGTTTGAATCCTGCTAAAGCCAATTCAGCCTTACGTCATTCCAAGGCCTGTGAACTGCATGCTATTGACTTGGATAGAAGTAACACCTGTTAATTAAAGAGCTTAGAAACAGCAGAAGAGTAGCAGTAAGAGCTCTGTTAAAACAACTGATTATTGTTAATATTTATTTCAATGTTACTGCTATCACCTTTTATGCAGCTATGAATGTGTACAGTTGATTGAACATTTGCCAGTTTCTAAACAATAAAATCGATGAGTAAACTATCTTTCTCAGCTCTCCGTTTGCACCCTAGCAGAGAGATGTTTTTTATTTTATAGTTGAACAATACAATCTGATGGTAATCTTCCTACACGCTCATCCAGGCCCACAAGTCCTCGCAGGGCCTTTGTGATGGTTTATAAATAAACGATGACTGCTACCAATAATCGCTGCTCCATGCATGTCCTTACCCACTGTGCCTGTGTGGCCATTTTAGATACGTGTTGCTCAAGCCACTGTGTTTTTTCCTCTTCCTATTCTATGTTTTTGAAGGTTCTCTCATGCCGGGTGCTTGGGCTTACCTGCCCACACTGTATTCATAAATTATAAATGGCTTTTCAATCTTCATTATATTTATCGGGGGTCTAACAGCGCACAGACACTTAGAGATGTCCTGGTGTTGAATTTTAAAGTCAGGCAGGGAGGAGAGTCCTAGGCACAAAGACATAACCCAAAGCAAAGCCACTGGAATTATGTGGCTGGGGCTAACCAAATTATGTGGCAAAGTTGACTAAATTATGTGGCAAGAAAAGGCGAATTATGCGGCGTAAGGCAGCAAATTTTGCGATAGTATCATTTCATTATTTTGTCGTTATTGCACATTGTAACATTGTATGGGAAAAGAGTTTACCTTATTACTACCAGTTTAGTATCCAAAAAGCAGCAATAAGCAACTGAAAGACGAACAGTCAACCTTTGAGAAGAGCCATCCACTGAAGACGAACACGAGTCACTATGTTTTGGTAACTTTTGATTCATCTGACCTAGAAAGAGTTTTTTGCTAAATTCTGCAGATGATGGATTGTGTGGCAAAAAACATAATTAAGTGGAAAACACAGCACCAGCAGAATTGTATGATTCTAGTGGCTCTGGTCTTAAGACGTTTACTGAATGAAAGATGATTATTAGTGCGGCAAAGCTTGAGAAATGGAGACTGCCAAAGGATTACTGTGCAGTACAGAAAGGAGCAGCCACTTAAAGGGGTGCACTGGAAGTGGAGACCTGCAGGAGGGCTTTGGAAGCAGGTCTGAGGGAGTATGCAGGTACATAAGGAACAAACCCACTGTCCAGATAGAAGGCAGGCAAGAAGAAACAAGCAAGAGACAGAAATCTTCAACATCATGAGTAGGGTATGGACGACACAGGACTCATGACCATGCCTGCCCTACAA
Organism: Calotriton arnoldi; assembly: GCA_963921515.1. Taxonomy (NCBI): domain Eukaryota; kingdom Metazoa; phylum Chordata; class Amphibia; order Caudata; family Salamandridae; genus Calotriton; species Calotriton arnoldi. The sequence goes on from CAWUFW010002180.1 coordinate 2,130,682, forward strand.
CCAGAAACAAATCTTGCACCAGACTGATAGGCATTAGGCACCGCCTCATGCACTGGTATCTCACACTCTCCTTCACTCCATAGGCACATGTGCGAGTTTGCATTGACCAAAAAAGGGCGGCACCTGTGTCAGTGAGGTACAGACCCAAGGGCTGAATTGAGTATGCATGGGACTGTGGGTAAACGTCCAACCACTGCTTTGGAAAAAGTGGAAGATGGGCCTTGAGTGTTGGACTGGAGGCACTAGGGTGGGATCTTTATTTTTTGTCATTGAGGCAAACCTGATTTTTCCATATCCCTGAAGTAGTTCTATTGCCCCTATGACAAATTGGTCCAATGTAATAGAGCTAAGGTCTTTCAAGATAGCAGAACAACAGACCTCAAAAGAATAAGTGCTATCAAAACATCTACTGACTATGCTATGAATTAAGAAATTAAGAAATTCGGATTCTGGAATTAATGGAGACCTGTCTTGTACTTGTGTCAAGAAAATAAATCCAGTGGGGAGGGGCGTCCTAGCGCCCCAAACCAGTCGCACAGCTTAATTGCGCCATTTTGGCAGTCATTATTCCTTTGTTTTCAACAATGTATTCCTTGTATTCCATCTTCTTTTTAACATTTTTACTACATTTATGTTTTCATCCACACGTGGAATTTTTGCCATTTCCCAAATTTCTAATGTCCTAAATGTGTCCATCCGGACCTCTTTGCATGAACACGACTGAAGCAAAGGCTCATAAAAGGCAGTGTTTATTCAGAAAATACCCAATGCATTTCGGGCTTCAAGCGCCCTTCGTCACTATGAATAACAATAAAACAATAAGGCAATAATCAGTTTTTGTTTCTTTATTTAACATATTGCACTTAGTTAATGCACAATTTATCACAATTACACTATGCATTGCATGTAGCTAATATGTCCCCTCAATAAAACACAGCATGACTAATAATGTAAATAATCACCCTCCTTCTACTAAACAGACCAATATTTCCCTTTAGCGTTACCTGTTATCCCCTCACCCAGTCACCATTCCCTACTAGTTCTCAACATTTCACACCCACATATGCCATTCTCCCTCTCCTCAACCCTTATGGCCATCATCTTCCCTCTTTTCCAACATCGTTCCACCCACCAATAATTACACAAGACAGGTATCGCCCTTACTCTCTCTCACAGCAATGAACTTTCCTTGCTTGCTGCCAACATTCCTTGCGCCTGTTACCATAATCACCTTCCAATCTCTATCCCTGCTTCCTCCTCCCTCTTTTCTACCCATGTTCCAAGCTACCCCATTTTATACCAAACCAGGTGTCACCCACCCCTTTAACCACTAACTAACTACTGATGTGTATAGATAACCTCCCGTGAATACATTCACACGCTTTCATTTTAAACACCCACTCAACTTCTAACTGACAACTGCTGTCGCCCTCGCATATATTTTCGTACCTGCCGTGAGCATTTAAAATCAACCGTCCGCATCACTGTCCCAGCAAGAAATCATTCGCAACATTCCCCCTTCCTTATTTAACCAGATTGTCCCGCCTTGCTTCCTCCCAATTGGCCCATTTCTACATTGCTATCCCGCCGTTGATACTATTCACATACAAAATACTACATGTCCCATCATGCTGTTCTGAGAAGAGCTCGAGCTCTTCATTCATAATCTGATTGCGTAACAACGTTGCAACAAACTGGTAATTGTCGAAATAAAAACACCATTGCCATTATTTAAGTCATAAATGTTTTAAAGTTCATTGCCAACAGAAGTTCAACACCGGCTTTTTAGACGAACCCGGATCTTTCACCGACCGTGTAGATGCATAGCACATTCAACTTTTTTTCTATTTATCTGGCGGGTGCTATCCCCAACGGGCAATATATGAAACATCAATTATGGAGATGGGATGCACATCATTTCTCTGCTAATTTTCAAACTTTATCGTTCGTTCTCCTAATGTTGCGTGCTGACTGGTAAGGTGCCAGCCCATATGACACCGGTCAAGAACAACTGCAGTGGGGAGGGGCGTCCTAGCGCCCCAAACCAGTCGCACAGCTTAATTGCGCCATTTTGGCAGTCATTACTCCTTTGTTTTCAACAATGTATTCCTTGTATTCCATCTTCTTTTTAACATTTTTACTACTTTTATGTTTTCATCCACACGTGGAATTTTTGCCAGTTCCCAAATTTCTAATGTCCAAAATGTGTCCATCCAGACCTCTTTGCATGAACACGACTGAAGCAAAGGTTCGTAAAAGGCAGTGTTTATTCAGAAAATACCCAATGCATTTCGGGCTTCAAGCGCCCTTCGTCGGGGGTCACTATAAATAACAATAAAACAATAAGGCAATAATCAGTTTTTGTTTCTTAATTTAACATATTGCACTTAGTTAATGCACAATTTATCACAATTACACTATGCATTGCATGTAGCTAATATGTCCCCTCAATAAAACACAGCATGACTAATAATGTAAATAATCACCCTCCTTCTACTAAACAGACCAATATTTCCCTTTAGCATTACCTGTTATCCCCTCACCCAGTCACCATTCCCTACTAGTTCTCAACATTTCACACCCACATATACCATTCTCCCTCTCCTCAACCCTTATGGCCATCATCTTCCCTCTTTTCCAACATCGTTCCACCCACCAATATTTACACAAGACAGGTATCGCCCTTACTCTCTCTCTCTCTCTCTGTCTTGTGTAATTATTGGTGGGTGGAACGATGTTGGAAAAGAGGGAAGATGATGGCCATAAGGGTTGAGGAGAGGGAGAATGGCATATGTGGGTGTGAAATGTTGAGAACTAGTAGGGAATGGTGACTGGGTGAGGGGATAACAGGTAACGCTAAAGGGAAATATTGGTCTGTTTAGTAGAAGGAGGGTGATTATTTACATTATTAGTCATGTTGTGTTTTATTGAGGAGACATATTAGCTACATGCAATGCATAGTGTAATTGTGATAAATTGTGCATTATCTAAGTGCAATATGTTAAATTAAGAAACAAAAACTGATTATTCCCTTATTGTTTTATTGTTATTTATAGTGACCCCTGACGAAGGGCGCTTGAAGCCCGAAATGCATTGGGTATTTTCTGAATAAACACTGCCTTTTACGAACCTTTGCTTCAGTCGTGTTCATGCAAAGAGGTCCGGATAGACACATTTTGGACATTAGAAATTTGGGAAATGGCAAAAATTCCACGTGTGGATGAAAACATAAATGTAGTAAAAATGTTAAAAAGAAGATGGAATACAAGGAATACATTGTTGAAAACAAAGGAGTAATGACTGCCAAAATGGCGCAATTAAGCTGTGCGACTGGTTTGGGGCGCTAGGACGCCCCTCCCCACTGCAGTTGTTCTTGACCGGTGTCATATGGGCTGGCACCTTACCAGTCAGCACCAACATTAGGAGAACGAATGATAAAGTTTGAAAATTAGCAGAGAAATGGTGTGCATCCCATCTCCATAATTGAAGAAAATAAATCCACCAGGATTCCCCATAAAGGAACTCATAGTTATGTAAACATCTCCCCTTATAATTTCAAGAACCTAAAAACAGAATTAATTGAGTACGTGTCTATGCAGATTAATCAGACCTCATTCGGAGAGGGAGTTCACAGGGCACACAGAGGTGGGCACCAACTGTGGTGGTTGAGGTCATTTGATACTGGTGTCCTGGGGCCCATCCTACTATGGTTCTGTAAACTAGACCAAGAACGCCTTTTCCACTCTTGACTCTCAGGGTAGCAAGGGCGAGCGGTCCAAGGAATCTCAGCAAGGTAATGTGGGGGATAAAGACTCAGTCCTCAAACAATGACACCACTGTAATTTCTAGCCCATGCTTGTCTTGCTGGGAAAAGATAAGTATTTTAGTCACAGCAGAAATTAGTGTTCCCTACGGAGTAAGCAAATACACATGGATGCGCTACGCAATCTACAGGATTCACTACAGAATGAAAACATGAAAGCATTGACGATTATTGCTTAGGTGCGGGCTCGCTATGCTGAAGCAGAGCAGCTTCCTAGTGTTTAGTGACCCAAAGGTCAGTCCATAGCTATTCAGTCATTTTGGGGGGATAGCAATGTGTGATAAACTGTCGCCCCACACTCAATCAGCCAAAAGCTTAGTCAGTTTGCTTTCTGAAGTATCAAATTACCTGATGTGGTGTGTACTTGAAATTACAAATCACATGTGTGCTGGTGGATGGAGTAGCTCACAAGCTGTCTCCCTCATGGGGCTCGTTCGGGCAACCTCACCTTCTTCTCTTCATGGTCAGGTAGCCGGCAAGGCACAAGGTCCATGAAGAAACCTTCAGCAGTCTGCTCCACTGGTTGCGGTGGAAGAATCGTCCGCTTTCAATCTGGGATGCTGGTGTAATCACTGAAGCACAACAAAGGTACAGTCAGCCCAGGACATCTGTGTCTTTCTCTGCAGTGGTCTACGAATCGGACAGTCTTTACTTTCCTGTTGGCAGTGGCAAGTTGGACACAACGTCTTCCCAGTCGGACGTGACTCAGCAATTGGGCAGGGACACCTAAGGAGCCTGGGAATTTCACTTCCCAGCAATCTCCAATTTTTCCTTTACTTCTCTGGGCCACTCGCCACACTAGCTCTGCAGCTGGACTGATCCACCCTTTGCAGGCAGAGCCGCAAGGGACAAGGCTCTCTCATTTGCCCTCTCAGCTGGCAAGCAGCTCCAGGGTCACTGGGAGACCCACAGCTTCTTCTGGCACGGCGTGAAAAGGCTGGTGATGTGCCCTCGCCTGTGGCCAACTGGCTATCAGCTACACCATCCTGGAAAACAGCTGCTCTTCTCTGCAGTGAAGCAGTTCTTACTGGACCAACGTGGAGAAGTTTGAGACTGAATTTTAAATGGTATGTTATGTTAACAATTTCTAGAGCGCACAAATACCCGTGGGTGTCTCTGCGCTATGGACTGCAAGAAAAAAGCAGAGGGGGCCCCTTATTGCTCAAATAACCAGGTTTTTACTTGTTTTCTGAAAGATAGCAAAGTGGGACAGGTCTTAATTTGTAAGGGGAGCAGATTCCATAGTTTAGCCGTGGCCACTATAAATCTTCTGTCACCCCAGTTAACTTTCTTAGTTATGGGGACGATCAGAAGGTTGGCATCTGCCGAGCGCAGGGCTCTGCTGGGCGCGTATGCCAGAAAAGCTTTTTCAGGTATTCAGGTCCTGTACCGTGAACTGCCTTGTAGGCAATGCATAGCGCTTTAAATTTAGTTCTGCTTTTTATGGGCAGCCAGTGTAACTGGCGCACCACATTAGAAATTGACTTGAACTTTGGAGTACCTGACAGTATCCTGGCTGCTGCATTCTGTATCAGTTGCAGCCTATTCAGAACATTTTCTTGGGCATTGATTAAAAGGCCATTGCAGTAGTCGACTTTTGACATAACTAGGGCACTGATGAGTGTTTTTCCAGTGCTAGTCGGGAGGAAAGGTAGCAATTTCTTTATTATCCTTAAGACATAAAAGGATGAGGAGACCACTGCGTTGACATGCTGTTTGAAGGATAGGCTCTCATCAAATATAATGCCTAAGTTTCTGGCCTTCTTGACAGGGGTGGGGAGTGATCCCAGTTCAGCTGGCCACCAGGTCGGAGACCATCCAGGGGCAAGGTTACCAAAGACCATTACCTCGGTCTTATCTGAATTTAATTTGAGGCAATTGTTTGCCATCCATGAGCTAATGGCCAACATGCCATCATGAAAGCTAGCCGCCACTGCCTCCCCGTCTTTGTGCACCACAAGCACCAGTTCCGTGTCGTCGGCATAAGACGTGAGGCTCATTCCAAAGGATTTAATTACTCGTGCTAAGTCCGTCACATATATGTTGAACAAAGTTGGACTTAGCGACGATCCCTGCGGAACTCCACAGGGGAGAGAGAAAACTGATGAGTCATAATCACCCATACTGACTGACTGGGTCCGATTAGAGAGAAAAGAGGACAGAAGGGCTTTGGCCTTTTGCCCGATGCCTATGGTATCTTCAGACAGGGGATGTGGCTCCAGTGTATTGGTTTACAAATCAGTTTGACCTGCTTTCTTTTCATAGTCCATTTTTGCCCTGGAATGCACACACGCTCTTTGTGCAAGGTGATAGCTCCTCAAAGCAGGTAGCGACTTTGCTGGCTTCAAGGAGAAGTACCCACACAGTACCTTTTTTATTGCAAGTATATCCTGTAGTTGATGAGAGCTCTTGTAAATGTAAACCTATTGTAAAATGTCAATAGCGTGCCAACAGCGATGAAGTACTTGTCCATGACTGTGTAATCAATGAATCCTCCAAAACTCCACCCTTTACTCCAGGGTGTGGAAGGATTGGTTCCACGATTTGCACCCCACCAAGTTTTGTTCATATAAAGAAGAAGAATTGCACAATTTATTGTAAGTCGTTTTTATTTTGTGTTTTTTACAAACATGTACATTTGGTAGAAATCATATACGACTTTGTAATTTGATTTGTTTAAATCAGTTTCGTGTTATAGTCCTCAATGTACTCCGAGCATCAAAGAGCTCTTCTCGGGCTGGTTACAAACATATAGGGGAACATGCATCAAACTTCATTTTTGCAATTACCAAATAGCGATTTTTAAGAAATCGCGATAGCGATTTTAAGGAAATCGCTATTTGGTAATCGCAATTTGGTAATCGCAAAATGCAATGCATCAAAACAGGGTGCAAATAGCGATTCTCTAATTGCGATTTCTTAAGAATCGCAATTGCAATTAGGGAATCGCTATTTCCTATTGCGACTCCATTCTTTCCTATAGGCCTCAAGGCTCATAGGTGGGAATGGTCATGCATTGCCTAAATTGCAATTACCTAATTGGTAATCGCAAATTATGTAATGCAAAGGCAAGGGTGCCCTGGGGCCTAAGGCCCCCTGAAGCGCCCCTAACAAAACAATGTGCACATGTAAGGCACACACATGCCCTAGGGGCATGTGTGCGCCACATGGCACTTGGAAAATTGCAGTTTTGAGCATTTTTCAAAGTATGCACATGGTTAACATCAACTTGAAATTGATGTTAATTAGCGTTTCCTAAATGCACAGTTCGCATTTAGGAAAGGCTTCTTGCATGTGCATTAGGGAATCGCAAATTGCGATGCCCTATTTGCATTCGTAATTTAGGTAATCGCAAGATATTGCAATTACCTAAATTGTGAATCAAAAAACTTTCATGCATAGCAAAAGGCCATTTTGCGATCGCAAACGGATGATTTTTGCGAATCGCACTGTTTGCGATCGCAAACTTGCTTGATGCATGTGGCCCATGATCAGAATCCGTTAAGGCAAGGTTGCATTACTGTACATTACAAACTAAAATATCACTGTTTAATATCATGTTTCCCTGGCACATGCATTGTAGAAAGCAGACATGTAAACTGTGAAGCTTTGAAAGAAAAGTATAGAAAATATCTTTGAATCCACAGCATTCCTGTGGTGCACTATGTAGGTGGAAATTGGAAAGCATAGTGGACCAGGAGTGAATTTGCTTTTCCTTTCTCTTTGAGCAGCTTGGTTGTAGACACTTGATGGAATGAAATATGATGTGCGCCTACTCTGGATCCCGACTTAACCCAGAGTACGGGACGGCAGTGTTGTGGAATGAATAAAAGAGGGTCAAGGGATAGAGATTCACAGGGAGTAGCCCGAAGATGCCATGTGTGGTTGTTTGACCAATTGTTCAAACCACTTAATACTGAAATGAATCTCACTTCTCGCAAACACTATTTGTTCTACAACTGGTGAGTGCATGGACCAAGGGAGAGAGTTTACTGTAGTGGAGGATTTGCTGTATCCTCTTGTTATATAAATAAATGAATAAGATGTCCCTGTCAAAGAAAGGGGAAGACTATGTTTTTAGGGCTGGTTTTCACACCTTTACCATCACTGAAGGCTTGCAAGTGGCACAGGCATGACAGTTAGGTTGGACAATTTAAGGGAATTATGGAGTACCTGTTGTGTCTGAATTCTATCCTAAATGGTGAAGATATGGTGAGAGTTTATGATGCTGTCTCAGATCGCCTTGCAGCACACTTTGGTATATTACTACCCTCTCCTGACTGCAACGACACACACCCCCTTTAACTTGGCCTCTGAGCAGTCATTAATTTGTGCGGGTGATTGGCATGGATACATACATGCAGTGGCGGCTGGCAAGGTATGGGGTGGTAGGGCGGGGGGATGGGTTTGAATAAAAAAAAATCACTTACCTGATCTCACCGCGTCTAGTGACTCTTTTCCAGGAAGCACCCAGGCTCCCATGAGCCAATAACAATGCTGCAATGCAGCGTTGTGATCAGTCTGAGCGCCGTGGTTCGGCGCTCGGTCAGGCAATGGCGGCCTGGGCATGTTCTCTATGGGGGCTGTAATGCAGCCTGGATGGAGAACATGTGAAGTGCGCATGACTGTTTGGCCAGCCCGAGCGGGCCAGTCAAACATTCATGCGCACTTTACAGAGTGCACAACAACCACTCGTCCTCTCCGACGTCAGGGGAGCCAAGCCACACCCTGCCCTAGCTTGACGATAGGAAAAATAAAATGATAATAACTTCTGTTATTATGATTTTATTTTTTCATTTGCACTGCTCCGTGAGCAGTAGGATGTTGCTTCTCCGCCTTAGTGGAGGAGCCGCCACTGCTTACATGTAAACACTGGCCCTTATGTATGAAAGTCCACCATATGGTGCCTGTTTATGATTTAACAGAGTAAATCTGCAGAGTATTTAACAATTCAACATAGTTTTGAAAAAAACAATAAAACCAGTAGCACATGCCATTATTACATCAAAAGGTGACCAGGAAAAGTTCAAGATGTCCCTCTTGTATGAGAGGGATGTTAGTAGGTAGGGCAGACACTGATCTTCAGGCTGCTCTGGCTTGAACAAGGGGTGGTACTAGCCACGATGGCGTCCTAAAAATTATGTTGGGCCCTAGAACTTATGTAATTTTTTAAGGCCCTGGAACTTATGTCAATTTTTAACAAATAAAGCACTGCCTGTGAGGTTTTCCATCGGTAAGTGACCTGGGGTGATACAGTCTTTCTGAACATGAAAAAACATGAGCTCACTGCGGCGTGCAACATTTCCAAGCCCGCTCAGTGTGTGCGCATCCGCTACCAAGCCTGGTGAAATGTTGTTCATTGCACTTTCTTTAAATGGCTAGCCCAATTAAGCGTCATTAATTGTGCCTTTATGTAAAAGACCTGGCCGTGAAGTGGCCCAGCTAAGTGAGATTTGTTTGAATTTCTCTGAATTGCACATGCAGTAAAAACATCTGTAATTGCGTTTTATAAATAGGTCGGCACATTAAAAGGCGGTTCAGTGCACTTTTCTCTCCAGTCAGGTGAACTTTATGGTACTTTAAAGTACTTTGAGTCACCACAAGTAAAAAATTATACATTTTGCTGTTCGTTTCAGTGGAGTGTAGGCGGATGCCCCTCCCACGACATTGTTTTTGCAAAAAGGAATACGAAGTAATGTTAGCATGTTAAGCCACTAACACAAGTCAAATGATAATAGGATTTAAAAAGCATATGACATAATAGGAGGTTCTGAAGGTTATCCCATATGGAACCCGTAAAATGAGAGGCAAATGCACATTTGTGTGCTTGTTTAGAAGAACAATGCATGACACTGGCCCGCTCAGCACACGACACTATCCCCCTCCTCGCACCCGTGGGGGGCTCTTCACTGACTCTATCTGACCATGTTCCTCTAATCACTGACTCCTAAGAGAGGCCGCACCCGGTGTCGCTGGCTGGTGGCTGCCTCCGCTTTGGGCACCCTGGAGTGCGGCTACCTGTGCCTGTCATGCTGACTACGTCCCTCCTAGAGTAGGGTGACCAGATCGAAGGACCCAAAAACTGGGACATTTTGCAAAAATAGAGGAAGGACTACAAATCTACATCAATAAAGTGGCAAAGAATGACAACCCTCATCCTCATAGAAACACAGAAGAGGCACTAGGAAAATAAAGAAAAATTTTATTTTTAAAATCAGCCTCATACCTGTTAATTACATTGCTTACTCATAACAGCTGCTTCCTAGCCCTGCTTTGGAACACCTAAAAAAAGTGCCTCTCACTGTTTTCAGTTTACCCCCTCCAAAAACCGGGACATGAGCCAATTTTACCGAAATCTGCCGGGACAACTGTTGGAAAACTGGGATGGTCCGGGCAAATCCGGGACGCCTGGTCCCCCTATCCTAGAGCCATGCTGTAGTGCTCCTCCCTGTGCATTCCCTCTGACTATGCCCCCCAGGATCATGCTCTAGAGCTGCCACCTGTGCATATCACTCTGACTATGTCCCCCTATGACCATGCTAGAAGGCTATGCATGTCCTGCTGATCAGGCTCGTACTGACCTATAGGGTAATCAGGCAGTGCCGACGGGCTGGTCTGACAGGTCAGTGTCTGGGCTGTTTTTTTATTGTTTGTGGGGCTGTTTTATCCTCTGCCGCGCCAGTTTTTACTGTTGATTTCCCTGATATTAAAACAATATTGCCTGCAGCAAGCTCAGATTTATACAGTCGTCTGCGTGTCTTTACAAGTTCAAAACCGCCTCTGTTTGAAAACATGGACCACTTTTTTTTAGCTTTCTAATTTACTAATGTGGCCACTTTTATTTTGGTGCCTGGGCCTATTTTTTGTCTCACTCTGACCCTGCTGCTCCTGGCTGCCTTTCCTATGAACATGTTGCAGTGTTGCCACCTGTGCATGTTCTGCTAATCACTGTCTACCCTATAAGCATGCTAGAATACTGTAACCCTTGTATGTCCTGCTGATCATGCCTCCTCTGCTACCACAATAGATTGTGTGCCTGGGGGCTACTTACTGTCCTTTATGTTGCCGCCCCCTGATCTTACTGGTCATTTTGAACGTCACACAAGGGGGAATTGTCCAATCAAGTGATGCTCTTTTCGCACCACTCCTGCCTCGTGGGTTGCCCCCCCCCCACACACATCTTGTTGAGGCCACTGGTGCCAAAAGCCACCTTACCTTCCTTTTCGGCATTCCTGGGGCCTCGAGATTGATTAAGGCTCCAGGCCCTTTAGGTCCCTCCACTTTTCTGTGCCCGGGGCCTTTGCACTTACGTCTGCCATTGACAGAGATTAAAACTCTTACTAGCCAGACCTACAGATAAAGTGCACTGTCTGTTAGAGCATCCTAGAGAATTTCGACTTCAGCATAAATTATGCAACTCAAAAACCTATAACATCTCAAGAGAATCTACATTGCCCGACCAAAGTCTATGGGGCTTATTTACAAGGCCCTTGCGCCACGTTTATGTCACTTTTCCCATGTTAAAAATGATGCAAAAGTGGCGCAAGGGCCTTGCAAATCTGCCCCTATATTTTTTCATGGCCCTACCACTCAAACAGTGAAATACCACCTACACATGAATTAGAATAAAACACAGTAGATTTGTTTCCTAAAAAATAATAAAAAATATGGGTTCCAGTGAAAGTGATATAAACTAGCCTCATAAAATTATTATTTTGCAAGGTTACAAGTTGTTTGTGCCTTTAAAAAATACATGACATAAATAACACAGCACAATATAAATTATATAACTGTACAGACCGTGGTTACTGACTCTGAGCAAATACATCTGATTTCACAGTTTTTTTAGGGAGCGTGGTTGGGGTACGTTTTTGTAAAGAACGCAAAAAGAGAAAATAGGCATGAGCTCCACCTTATTTTTTCCCTTCTTAGGTCTGGCACTAGCCAAGACCCTTGATTTTACTAAAATAATATGTATAATATATTTACTTAAAGGGGTTTTCAGTCACCTCTCATCACCCATTGGCATGTTGTTGTGTAATTCGCTTCTGCCCAATACAGCATACAGCATGGGGCAGTGGGTCAGCCTACTTCAGCCTCTGGTTAATGTCACTTTGAGTGACTCTATTTTTCTCTTTCATAATGAGTGCCTCCACATACAAGGTGGTTTCTTTAGGTCCCTTTGGTGCCAGTGTTGCCTGGTGTTATAGTAGGACTCATTTAAAGTGAGCACAGTGTACATTCCAGCTTCATCAGCTCCTGTCTCCTTCCTCGTAATTTCCTTTTGAAGAGGACTGCTGCTATTTCACAGAAACCATATTGTGTCCTGAGATCGGTTCCACAAAAGGTTCTTCACTAAACTTTCCCCAGGAAGAAAACTGAACTTCATCCTTTCATTTGCAGCACATTTGTAACAGTTTTATTTAATAATAGGTAGAGTGTAATTTGGGTTTTAGTATCCAATGTTTTATACAGTAAACCCCCTTTTCTTACTTCTTTCTTTCCTTTTTCTTTCTTCTTTCTTTCCTACTTTCTTTCCTTCATTAGGGTCGAGCCTGCAAGAGCATGCATTAGAGCATGCGCCTCGCTTGCGAGACACCATTGTCTACAAAAAAAGGCCTAAAGCCCACCCATTGCTGGTCCCATTTCGTGGTTCTGCTTACATGATCCCACTTTTTTTTCTTTTCTTGTTTGCTTTCTTTAATGTTAATTAGTTTTGTGCTTCCAGCATTTCTTCCTTGATTCTGTGTCATGCCTTTCCATTTGCCGACTTGTTTCCTGTTTTTTGCTTAAATCAATTGAATTTTTTGCTATATTTCCAGCATTTATTAAGAGTGTGTGTGTTTGTAGCCTGCCTTACTTTTGGTCACGTTTTGTGTTTTTTACTTTTGTCTGTTCCACTTTATAGTCATTTGCTTTTCGGAATTTACATTTATTTTGTGTTTGCAGAATTTATTAACAGTGTGTGTTTTTTGCTCTTCTTTGTTTTGATCTTGTTTTGTGCTTTTGTTTTTACCCGCTTCCTTTTCCGTGTTCTTTGCTTTCCAGATTTAAAAAAAAATACATAAATGCCTTGGCGCTACAGATATTAACTGATCACTTTTTTAGTTGGTAATGTTTTGATAATCAGAGAACCCAGGTAGTTGTAGCTTTAAACCTAGCCATTCAGTCCGCAATGATCTCTCACCACAATCTCCTGAGGGTAGGAGATCTTAATGCACATTATTGCCATTTTTTCGCTAACTCAATCTGCGGGATAGTAGACATCCATGGGGAAGCCCTAGTCCGTTTTAAACACGATGTTTATGGCTCAGCCCTGAATAATTTAATGATGACGCTTAGCCTCAGGATGCTTAATACACGGGGCTTTAGTGCCCACGTTTCTTAAAAATGATTATTCCTCTACTATTGATTATATTATGGCCTCCGAAGATTTAGATACCGTTATGAGGGGCCTTGAGACCCATTTCTTTGGATATAGTGATGATGCACTCCTCAAGATTAGGGTATGCATAGCAAGGAAGCCGAACAATTTACAGAAAGTAGGCTTTAAGCCAATTTTGGCCACTAAAAATTGCTATTAAATCAAATGGCAGAAAGTCAATCACATATCATTCCTCCCTGCTATCCTGCAGTACACCTTGACGGAGGTTAATGTATGTTTAGACCTTTAGACGGAAGCTTCGAAGATTATTTTAGCTTTTTCGGTCATAACCTCACATGTAAAACAGGCTTTAAGTCGCAGTTCTCAGGCACCCAGGGCCCAACCGAGGGGCTGGTTTGACTCTGACTGCACCAAAGCTAGGATGCAGTTGCATAAAGCCCGCCACCTGAGGCCTAGAGATGTGGGATAATGAGGCAGGCACGTGCGCACCTTAAGCAGGCCATTATCCCTAGAAAAAAGAAAATAAAAGATGCAGCGTGGGAGGCATTGTTACAGGCTAGTGCCCTTAAAGACAGTAGGTCCTTTTGGAGCTTGATCAATGATCAATACTTTAGAGATCCCAATGACCCTTCTTTCGTGAAGCTCCCACTGATCCATAGGATTTGCACGTTTGTGGACAACATAAACTTTGGGTGAGGTGCTTAGACTGATTCATTGCACCCCCGTAGTATATGTTGGCCTAGAGACCAGCTAGCTCACAGTGCCACCATAAGCCCCCCTAATCTAAACATGGAGCGATTGGTTTCTAGCAACTACAGAACATGACAACCCTGTCCCCTCAGGGATTGTGGTAACAGATCTAGAACGCTTTCACTAAGTCACTCATGCACTCTTGTTCTCATAGAAGGTTACAGAGAATACACAATGGGACGTTTTCAATATATTTATTGAACCAACGTTATTCTTGTATAGAATACATGTGCTGCAATAATCAGAAGCATGTGGAAGTGATTACAAGCACCTAAATAGTAAATAGCAGATAGAGTTCCACCATGGTGCTAAGAACAGAGTATATATGCAGGCATATAAAACAAGGTGGCAATCAGGCGTACTCCTACTATGCAATCCCAACTCTACGTGCGTCTAGAGTATGTGTAGGTGTGTGTATCTAGAGCCAAGAATCACACCACTGGATGATCCAACCCCATTACCTGGCAGGACAGAATGTAGGACTCCGTCTTGGTCACGAACTGGACACCCCTCATGGAGATGTTAGGTAGCTGCTTTGCAAAGCCTTAACGTGCAGGGGCTCCTCAATGTCAGCTGAGATGTCTCCCCTGCTAACCTCCGGAAATGCTATTTTATTTATAATAAAAAGCGTCCTTACAATGTATATGCAGATTAGTATTGTTATGGCTATGCAGATATCCCTCTCACCCCAAGTCCTTGTACTCTGTGTTCGAGGCATCATGATAAATGTTGCGCGAAGCCAGATGTATAGGCAAAGCCATTTCAGAGAAACAAATCCAACATTGTCACACACGCAAATGTGTGTAAAAGGTTACAATGAAAAGTTATTGTGCAGAAATAGGACAATGTAAGAAAATGTGCAGCGTTGCTACATGGACCTAACCCGGGCACATAACACTTCAACAGAGATGCATATAGCAGAAGAGGTCTGGATCGACCATTTTTGTGACATATATGCAAGCCTGACTACCATTAGTGCACAGACTGGCCCTCAGAGTATCCTCGGGGCACAATTGGCCCCCGGGGTTAATATCTCACAGATTAATCCACTATCATTCCATCTGAGCGAGGTGAATAGGGCCCTGCCGAAAGCAGGAAAGGGAAGGCTCCTGGATCTGATGGGGTGCCACTTGATTTGGTTCGTGAACAGCAAAAACTATGGGCCCCACTTCTTACCAATGTTTTTAATGCAATTGCTTTGACTGGCCCTTCCAGTCCTTGGAAAACGTTTATTATCATTCCAATCTATAAAAAGGGGATAAAGCCTTACCACAAAACCATCGACCCATCTCACTTTTGGATGCTACTGCAAAGGTTTTGGGACGCATATTACTGCATAGATTAGAGGATTGGGCAACTGCTAATACTATATTAGTAGATACACAATACGGTTTTAAAAAGGGATTGGGCACAGTCCATCAATGTTTAAACTTGAGTTTAGTAATTGGAAAGTATATAGTGGCCAAAGAGGGCACAATCCTTTTTATCATTTATGGACCTCTCAGCAGCATTCGACTGCGTTTCACATTTGAAACTGTGGATAATTATGGAGGAGTTAGGGATGGAGCTTTGGATTTTTACTTTTATTAGGCAGTTGTACTGTGACTCTTATGCCCATGTACAATTCAGAGAGATGGCGAATGCATAGGCAGTTTTAATATCAAAAAAGGGGTCAGGCAGGGGTGCGTCTTAGCCCCCTTCCTGTTCTCTCTCTGTACACGAATTGGGTGGAGTTAGCCTTAACTTCACGGGTGAGAGACACGGCATATATTGGATCGCATCCCTCCCTGTTTTACTTTACATAGATGATGCAATGTTGATTGGCAGAACAGGGAGGGGGCTGTAAGGTCTTATTGATGACTATTTTTCTTTCATGTCAGGGCTGGAATTGAAAGTCAACAGTTCTAAAACATATGTCATGACTTCTGGGGCTAGACCCAGGAAAAAGCCTGTTTATTATGTTGAAGGGGCTAAATGGTGCGAAGCCTCCTCGTTCTCCTATCTGGAGGGTCCTATTTGACAGTAATTATTCTTGGATACCTATGATATTAAATAGACGTGCACAGATGGAGAAGTCCATTAATGGAGTTTATTCCTTTATGAAAAAATTGGGTGCAAAGCCAGTTAGAGAACTTCTCACCATATATGAGAGTAAATGTGGGGTGGTGGCATCTCATGGTAAGGGGGTATGGGGAATGACCAATATACAAAGTATCCAAAGGATGGAAAATGCTTTTATGAAAAATCGCTTAACAGTTCCACCAAGTTGCTCTAATTATATTTGTAATTCCTAATTGGGGGCCCCATATATTACAGATAGGATCAAGATGGCCCCGATCTTCTTTTGACATTCTATATGATCGCGTGAGGAAACAAGTCTGAAAAAATTGATTTTTGGGATAGTTTGACCTTAGAGCATGCCAAAGAGATCCTGTGGTTGGGATACATAAAGTCATGTTGTGCAGAGATCGGCCACCCAGATCTCGACAACAAACCAGATTCCTGTAGAATGTTAAGGGCAAGTTGAAATATCTTGTCCAGGCCAAGGCTCAGTGAACCAGATGGGAGCTCGAGAGCTCAAAGACATCTGTCGTAGTTTACAATTCCATGTCCCATCAGGAGGGCCTGCAATTTTATTTGACCCTGGTTCAGAATGTTCAACATCGTTTTGTCCTGACCAGATTTAGGGTTGATCTGCTGTCACTGATCTTGGGTTTCCCTGCAAATTGCCATTTCGTGTCAGGGCTTTCTCCGTGCTCTTGTGATGGTGTCTCTCCCCAAACAAGCCTACATATTGTATTCTTTTGTCCTTTTTATGATTTGCCTAGAATAAAATTTGCCCTCTCCCTCTTTAGAACATTTAACATAAGACAGTGCAAACCAGCTTATTATTTTTGCAACAACTGAACAACCCATTGGTCCGCTGTGCAATGGCCTCCTACATATAGCAGATCTTAAAAATTAGGAAAGGCGTGAGACTAGGACCTCTTTAAATGAATTGTGTCTTGTATGTTTTAAAGTTTTTTTATCTGTCTTATTGTGATTTATTCTTTTATATCGTATTTCGTTTTATGTGCTTTCATGTTACTGAAGAGTAACAAATAAAGATTTTATTGATTGATTGAGTTGGTAATTAAGTTGTTATTCATGTGTTTTTCTATTTTTCAGATGTATTGTACAATATTGCAATGTTTTTATGCGATAAAAGGTTGTGCTTTACGTTTAGTATCTTTGTACAAAAATAGAACAGCCAGAGCCCCTTTTAGTAATTACTGAGCTATAAACATATTTTTTTTAGTCTGTTTCCACAACTTTTTCATTATTAATTATTATTTTATTTTTTTACAGAGTTTTATATAGTGCAAACTTGACCCGGTATCTGGTATCAGAGCGCTTTACATAGCACCAGTTGCGTTACATGAGGACACATTCATTTTTTGTTAGGCACGGGGAGATTAAGTGATTTGCCCAGAATCACAGGATGTTCAGCGTCATTGTCGAGACTCGAACCCGGTTTCCCCGATTCGAGGTGGACCGCCCTAGCCGTTAGGCCAACTCCTCTCCCAAATTATAATTAAGGCTTGTTCCTCAACCCTATTTTTTAATGCAAGTGTATGGTGTGTTTATTGAAATAAGGTGGAGAGAGTTATACAAACACATACGCTGTAATTTATGACAATAACACAGCCCAGTCAGCAATTCTTTTCAGAAAGAGCATTAACCTTCATATTTCTACATACACAAAACTTTGTTGTGTGATTACATTTTATTCTTTTTTACTTTAAGTATTGCAACTATAAACGGAGGAGGTAAGGAGGTAGTCCTGCTGGGCCCTGATCTGTGCTTTAACAATTGAACACCAACTTGCCCAGCATGCGCTCAACACATTTAGTCAGTCAGTCAAAAAGCTTTATTTCGGCCGTATGGCCATAAAAGCACATAAAAAGAGATAATACAATACATTTTGTATAACAAAACAAAAAAACAAGGAAAAAGAAATATTAAAATAAAATAAATCATCATAAAACTTTATATTCATTAGGGCTGTATTAAGAAGAAATACAAGTCAAGATTGTGCAGGGTTTTCTGGCTCGTCATTAACTGCACTCCCTCGCAGCGATTCTCGGTACTAAAATATGTACAAGCAATGTTCAACAGTAGATATATATTCTATCTCGAGAACGAGAGGAGTTACGGTATCACATGTTTTAAATGATGGCGAATACATTAATCTCTAAAAAAAAAACTATCACTTAGTTAATAAAAAAGCTTCTGACAATTACTAATAGCTCTAAGACGATATAAAACAGCACATTAAAACAATTTAAAATAAAAACATTAAAACAAAGGGGTTTTCTGTGATCTTTTTCTTTAAAATGGCCCTGCGAATGCACCACATCGAATAAAGAAATCTAGAAATAGCAAACACAAATAATGTGTCTGTTTCATGTTTGAGGAGCCTATAGACCTCATTGGAATGTCTAATCCCCAGATTTCTGCAACGTTGGAGCACCCATTTAGACCTTGGCCTGCTGTAAGCAGGGCAGAAGAAGAGAACATGTGGTTCTGTTTCTTCAACTGTGTCACACCCTGGGCAATCCAGTTTGAGCGCTCCCTGCCAATTGTTGGTAAGTACTCGTAGCGGGAGCACCCCGTGTCTGAATTGGAGGAACAGTTTCTTTGCTAAAAGTGGTTGGATGCAATCCAGTGCCAATTCCAACCTATATTGTTGCTTAATATCCAGGAACCTGGAGGTCAGACGACTTGGGGTAGTCCTCTGGCATAGTTGGGCCAGTTTATATTCTCTATAGGAGTCAAGTAATACCTTTTTAGAAATTGTAGAACAGGTCTCTTTAGGTGTAGTCCACATGTTTGCCCTCCCCAGTGCCTGGCAAGAATTCCTAATATAGACTAGCCATGATAAATTCCCTGCACCCAGGAGGGTCATAACATCCTTCAACTCCTCTCTGTAATCGGCTAACTCTGGTGTGCTCCACAGGCGGCGCCAATATAGGAGGGGTCTCGAGGCGACTGCATCAGCTATAGGACGAATCCCCAAGTCCATCCTAAGCAGTGTTAATGGGGTGCTCTTAGGGAGGCCCAACAATTGCCTGAGGAATATATTCTCTGTCATAGATAGTGAGGTTAGTGGGCAGTGACCCCATAGTTCTGCCCCATATAGTGAAGCTCCCCTAGCCTGCGTTTTGTAGATTTCTGCTGGTGGACCTATCACTTTGTGGGTGCAGTTTTTATATAATTTTAAGATGCCCCCTGTAGACTGAGTCAATTTTAAATTAGCTTTCTTTATTTGTGTCCCCAGTCCATCTTATCATTGAGTGTAATCCCTAAATAATCGAAGATGGACACCCTCTCTAAGGCCCTTCCATCCAGTTGGGGATGTCGGCAATTGGTAGTGTTGGCATTAAAAGCCATATATTTGGTTTTTTGGAGATTGATCTCCAATCCCCTCTTCCTGCAAAAAGCACTGAATTCCTCAAGTACCCGCTGCATACCTATTGGCGATTTAGAGAGTAGCAGCGTATCGTCCGCAAACATAAGTGCTGGAATTTTGCGGTTCGCCAACCTCGGGGCGTCAATATCTTACCCTACTAATAAGGTTCCAATTAGACCATTTAAAAAGAGGGAGAAGAGCGTCGGGGCCAAGACGCATCCCTGTCTCACCCCTTTCTCAACAGGGAAGGGAGCGGAAAGTTCACCTTTTTTGCCATATCTTATTCTCGCATAATTGTCTTGGTGCAGACGTTTCAGCTGGTGGCAAAGATATTCTGGTATTCCCATATCGAGAAGTATGCCCCATAGCTGATCTCGCTGAACCATGTCAAATGCGGATTTAAGATCCACAAATGTGAGGTAGAGGCTGCCATCCTCTAAAACCACAGTTTTCCAATGGATAAGTTGCAATCTAAAGATCTGGTCAATAGTGGAGATCTTGGCCCTAAATCCTGCTTGTAAAGGTGTTAATACATTATTCTCTTCTATCCAGGATTGCAGACGACCCAAAAGCACACGAGCAAAAATATTTTGAGTGACATCTATGAGGCTTATAGGGCGATAGTTAGCTGGATTAAGAGGTGAACCCTTTTTTATAGATGGGGATAATTTCTGCCCCAGCCCAAGTGGGGGGCAACGCCATACCTGGTAAAATGGCATTGAATAATGACCATAGGTAGGGGATCCAGACTACTTGCTCGGATCAAAATAGATCACCAGGAATCTTATCCAGCCCAGGTGCTTTTGCTGGGAGTAAGTTACCCAAAGCCACTGTAATCTCCTTCATTGTACAGGGGGAGCATTAAAATATGGGGGATTTACAACTAAAGTGACTGGTTCTTCCCTAACATCTTCGTCTTCCTCTACAGGCCTCGAATATAAAGTTTTAAAATAAGATCTCCAGACTTCTTCCCCTAGATTTGGGCCTATAGCCGAATGACCTTCAGATTTCCCTGTCTTAACCAGGTTCCAGAAGGCTCACATATCGTGATTGTCTAATGCTATTTTTGTTGCTTCCCATTTGTCATTTTCCCAATTGGTTTTTGCTCCAGCTATGAGTTTTTTACATCGATCCCTGGCTTCCTTAATTCGTGATTTATCATTCAATTTAATAGAATTTAATAGAGCCTGCTTCCTTGCACGATGTATTATACCAAGGGTGCCTGGGTTTATGATTCGGCCTAGTCTTGGTGCTGCCAAGAAAAAAAGGTGCCAATGTGGAGAACAGATCCTGATGATTTTATGCCATCATCGATTGCGATACTGTACTACTACTAGTTGCAGACATTCGAAATGCGACTTCTAGAAAGCGGGCAATTTGTTGGTACAGAGTGGCTGCTTTGTCCATTGATTGTACCAGTTTCCCCCAACGTACCCTCCTCCCTCCTTCAATCAGTACTAGATTTGTGTTGGGGTTTGAGGACGTATTTGAGAGGTCCTTAACCAAAGGTAAAGATATTTCCAAGGCCAACGGGTTATGGTCGCTCTCATAGCGAGAGTCAACCTTAAAATCCATAATCCTATACCATAATCTGACATCTACCAAGATGTAATCTATTATTGATGCCTGGCCGGGTCTATTAAAAGTAAAATTCCCACGGCTGTTAGAGGGGAATCGGCCGTTGCAGGCTCTTAGTGAGTGGCTAAGTATGGCTGCATTCATCTGTAGAACTAAAGGGGTCCATGCCCGTGTTGGCTGGATATTAGTTTCTGGTATTGACTAGACCAAGTCCTCCTCGCTTGTAATAGTTGTGGTAATGCCATTCAGAGGCTCGAATTGACAGTTAAAATCCCCACCTATAATTACGTGGCACTTCTCCGGTATAGTGTGGAGAAATGTGGTGAGACAATCGAGGGTCTGAGAGGAGTGTCCATGGCTCACTGGTCTAGAGTAGAGATTGATTATTGCAATCTTCAAAAAATTGTGTAAAGAAAGAAGAATGCACAGAATGTCAGGGGAAGAGGTCTCTAACTTTTTAACATTACATCCCAGATGAACGCCAACCCAGGTACATAGACCCCCCGAAGGTCTCCCCCTAGCCCCCTGGACGGCTGGAGTGCAATAAGTGACATAGCCCACTCTAAACAGATCTGTCCTTGACCATGTTTCCTGGAACAGGCATAGCTCATGTTTATCTATAAAATCTCCCCAATCTGGGAGGTCCAATTTTGTCCTAAGGCCTGCTATATTCCAGGATAAAATCCAAGTGTTTTGTGGTTCAGCTGTGTTGACTAACGAGGTCTGAGGGATGTAACTTTCCTCTGGTGGAATTTGCGGTATCTCCTTATCTTTGTGTCCTGCCCCCCCACCCCCCTTGCCTACATTCATTCGCCCGATTTATATTACTCCGTGGGCTAGGAGTGTGGTTTGGGGCGCTAACCTCAGCGATCTTCTCTAAGGCTTTTTTTTCCCTCCTGCATCCCTCCATTCATGGGGGATCATCCTGCTGTGTATGTCCCAGTTTAGCCTTGTTTTTATTAGTGGGCTTTTTATTAATGGGATTTAGTCAGTCTACCAGGTCCAAAGAGCTAAATCTGTTGTTAACAGGGATATTATACACCATTGTTTTTTGATGTTCCCAACCCATATTTGGCCTAGCACCTTTCTGATCACTTGGTCCCCAATCCTTAGTCATGTTTCCCTCTTTGTCTGGTGTATCCCTAGGGGGATAAAAGTATCCCAAAGGCAGGGAGAAAATACCCCCTAACTCCCTTGAATAGCCCCAATCTAAGATGTGTTGGACCGTCCGGGTGTCTCTGAAATTGATCACAACACAGTCCCCAAATATATCCTTTCGCCTCCGCCCCAGCCAGCTTACCCTGTGTGTGAAATCAATTTCACTTTGTTCTTGGTGGGGGAGAGGCCTGTGTTTATTTAACCAATAGATACTTTTATTTTTAAGTTCTAAATGAGTCTCCCCTCGACCTGTTTCCAGCTCAGGTACGCCAGCTAAAACGATGACATAGGGAATTCAGGCTGGGGGCAAATCGATACATGGAAATGCGGATCTTGTTTCCTGGATTTAGAATATTAAGTGGTCCAAGTATGAGCATCCTGGTTATTTTGAGTTTGTTGTTTATTAGGTGGACCTGGTGTGGGTAATATATGCCTACTGTCATGTACGGTATCAGAACAATAGAGGGGCCTCTGCTGGGGATCAACTGATTCCCGGTTATGCGGGACAGATGGCATAGAAGTGGGAACTACGTTCTTTTGCACGATTGGATTGGGCTCTGTGAGGGGAAGTAATTCATTAGAGGTGGTTGGAGTTGCCTGATTTTGGTGCAGAGCCAACTTTAAGATAGAAGATTTAATAGAGTCAGTTGTATTAAGATATGCTTCAACTTTTCTCACCCAATGGTCCATCAGTATTGTAAGATTGTCTATGCGTGTCTTTACAGCATCAAGTTCGGTTTTAATGGTCGAGGCAAAATGTGCTTTAAGTTCCATTAGCAGGTTAGATGCCCCCAACGGGTGCTCCGGGGTTTTCTGATGACACTCATCAGTTCCTTGTCCCCCTGGGGGCTGATTTGGTTGGATAGCAGGAGTTTGTTTTTCCTGCCTTCCTCCCTTATGTGTGGCTTGTTTCCGTTTCCCACATTTCTTTTTCGCACCACCTCCCTGAGGGATCTAGATAGTGCAACCAAGGGCTGACTTTTCTTGTACACAAGAGGGCTCCAAGTTTAAAATCACATTTGGTGTTGGGGGCAGAGACGAAATCTCTGGCTCCGTGGATATTGAACTATGGACGAGATTCGGTGTTAAGGAGAGACGACTCTCAGTACGCTCAATTTCACTGGACACTGCTCCTATAGCCTGCTGGAGCATTTTATCTATTGTAGTTGGTTGGGCAGTAGAAATTGCCAGTGGGACTTTCTGCCTAGTAGCGGGCCTTTTCGCTAATGGAGAGCGTTTGCCCATGGCTTCTTAAAACCCAACCTCGCCGGACCTCGCCAAAGTTTTTAGAATAAGCACTTAGGACTTCACCAGCCTTGGAATTAACTGCTAGGGTCTCACCTTCTCACTTTCCCATGGACAGTCATCCAGGTATTGAATAATGAAGACCAGGGGGGGTGCCCCAGCCCAGCCTCGATCGGTCTCGGACGGGCACAGACAGGCCCGCCCTAGGCCCGGGCTTCGCCCGGCGCGTCCCGCGCGACGGGGCTCGAGGCAACGCTTTGTAGCACGATGGGAAGGGCTCCACCCTCAGCAGCTGCGGGTAGTTACCGGCGTTGCACTCTGGGACACCGAGTCCCACCAGAGTGTAGATGTCATCAGAACCGGCACCAACAGCAGCAGCGGAAGACCCGATAAAACTCCAGGGCACCTCAAATGGGATTAGGGTGTTCCAAGCTCCCCGGTGGTCCTACAGACAACGGACCAGCAACCAGCATGGACAGGCACCATATCTACCCACCATACCATATCTTGGATGGTGGGTTTAAAGGCAGTGCAGAAGGGGGGCTTCTACATCATGTTTGGGTTTTTTCTGCTGCTACAATAAGATAGATGTGTGGACGCAATAATTGAATGGCTGTGTTTAATCACCTTAATTTTATTTGTAATAGCGGACCCTAATTGAAAGTAAGCATGTTGGGTGCCACGGTAAATGAAACAAAAAAAATAATATAGCTTACATAATTGATGCTTGCACCAGATCTTATCTCTACTGCACTACATACTATAAACATGCAAGAGTGCCTATTACTAAAATCTTCCTGGTGTAATTTTCAGTATGTCCTGGAATACATTTTTGTTCTTTAGAGGATTCTAAAAACGCCTTCTCCTTTAAGGCTGTACAAGATATGCTGATACATTTAATATGCAGAATATCTTAACGGTTCAATTTCAACACATATGGCACTACTAATGCAGTGCATTGGCTGGAAGGAGTGTTTACCTTAAAGGAAATTTGTTTTATAATATTTAACAGTGGAACTGAGGTTCCCTTCCATAGAAGCAATGTTTGCACTCCTGGCATGTTCTTACTACACTACACACACATATGGCTCCTGATAATAATAAAGTTCTTTTCTTTTTGCCAGATATATGTAGCGTCAACTCACCTCAAGGGCATTGGAGTGCTTTACACGAGCACCAGTTACATTACACAAGGACACGTTCATTTTCTTTTAGGCTCTGGAAGATTAAATAATTTGCTCAGAATAATAGGATGTTGAGCAAACGCTGCTGGGATTCGAACTTGGTTCTCCACAGTTCCAGTGTCAGCAGCTCTGCCCGTAATGCCACATTCTCAAAATTAACATACTTGTGATAAAGATGGGTGACAAAGGTTATCTGTGAACACCGCTTTAGGTAAACGAGTGTTGTCTGCCAACTGGAAAGAATGCCTGTGCCAGTCCCTTCCGGTTATTTTTGAAATTTTTATTTTGAGTGTTGGGGGTAGGGGTGATCCTGAGTCTCAGACCAAGGGCACCTGCTGCACTAACACATTGCACTCATGCATTGCAACCTACAACAATAGTGGGGGAGGGTGACAAACCTACCAAGAAGCATTTGTGAGGTATTTTCCCAAAAGCATGAACAGTTGGTGCCTCTTTAGATGTTTGAATAGCAACATTGTCACAGCATACTGCTTTTGTTAACATGCACAATTTTCACTAGAATACCAACTTCTCTTTTTTAGATCGAAGCCTACCAGACAGAGCAGCTGTCTGGTTTTCTAACAACATCTTTGGGACACTCAGAAAGCTTCCCTGATAATGTGTTCCGCCCGTTGTTTACCATTGGCTTTGTGGTTTGTAACTCACATTTGCTTGCTTTCTATTTGCTGGCTCTTATTGTTTTAGGATGCCCAGCTCGGGTTTCTCCCTTCCCTTGTCGAAAGCCTATTTACTGTATTTTTCCACCAGTACTGGATTTCTGTAGACAGGCCTTCAAATCTTGTTCTTATCTTGTCACATTTGCTGTGCAATTAAAGAAAGAGGTCAAATGTCAGGCTCTATCTTTCAGGGAGCTTGGTGTTTACTTTGCTTTCTCTGACTTCAAAGTGAGAGGATTTATGTGACAATCATGCTGGCTCTGGGGATTGCTTGATGAAGGCTGTACAATGTTATTTTTTTCTAGCACAGAACAAAATGTAAACGTCTGTAAATGAGCTGTGCAGATGTTTCAGAACTAGAAAAGCCCAAATGAAGCACATATTTTTGTAATTTTGAAGTGTAGAAGAAAAAAATAGTTTAAAACTATCAAAACAAATCAATACACTAGGTGATGACATATCCACACTTTATATCATTTGTGCACTGTATATTTTTAACAGTGAAACTGTATGTCTGTGCAAATGTAATGGTGATTTCAATTGATGATGTGTTGTCTGTAATGGAAGTCTGCTACCACATCATGCATTTTCCACTCCATGCCACTCCACTCTACTCTGCACCACACCTCACCAAATGACAGCCCTCTACTCTGCACCACCGTCCTTTACACCACACCATTGCACTCTGTGCCATTGCACTCTACTCCACTCTGCACTACTCCATTTTACACCACTGCACTTTACGCCACTTCACTCTACACCGCTCTACTCTTCTCTGCACCAGTCTATGCCACTCTACACCACTGCACTCTTTGCCACTGCCCTCTTCGCCACTGCACTCTACACTACTCCAGTCTAGGCCACTCCACCCTACTCTGGGCCACTCCACCCTACTCTGCACAACTCCACTCTATGCCACTCTGCAACAGTTCACTCCATGCCCCTGCACTCCATGCCAATCCACTGTATGCCACTCTAATCTACTTTGCAGAACTGCACTCTATGCCACTGCATTCTACACCACTTTGCGCCATTTCTCTACGTCACCTCACTCTACCCTGCACCACACCACTCTATGCCGCTCCACTCTACTCTGAAACAATCTACTCCATGCTATTGCACTCTATGCCACTCTACTCTAAGCCACCCTACTCTATGCCACTGCACTGTACACTCTACACTATTGCACTCTGCGACACTCTACTGCATAACACTGCACTCTCCGCCACTGAACTCCACGCCACTCTACTCTGAACTACTGCACTCTATGCTACTGCACTCTGCAGCACTCCACTCAACGCCACTGCACTCTGCAGCACTCCACTCAACCTTACTGCACTCTACGCCACTACACTCTACACTAACATACTCTACTCTGCACCACTCTATGCCACTGTACTTACGCCACTCTTCTGCATCACTCTATGCCACTGCATTCTATGCCATTTATTCTGCACCACTTTATGCCCCTACACTCTATTCCACTCTACTCCACGCTACTCCACTCTTTGTATGTTGGCAGATCTAAAAATGTATCTGTGTAGCTGACTTTAATTGTGTATTGTTAAAATGCACATGAGAAACCTTTGACTGCAACTATGCTTTTGTGTGATGTCCTACAAGAGAAACATATCAATGTAGCCATCCTTGATTGTGTGGTGTAAAAATGTGCATCAGAAAAATTGTACTGTAACTGACGTTTACTGGGTGAACTCATAATTTCGCTAAGAAACCTATGAATGTGCCTGGCATTTATTCCTCAAAGTTATGATGTGCATGATGCACATGAGACACTAATCACTGTAACCGTCCATTATTGTGTGATATCACAACGAACATGAGAAAATTAAAAAATACTTAAGTGTTGAGAAGAAGCATTCAAAAGGGGAAAACTGGTGGAGGAGGTGTCATAGCCGATTTACTGAATTGTTCTGATTGGAACTCCTGATGTGAATGTATTTTTTTTAACTGCTTCTGAAGGTGGTATTACAAGAAAGTTACACATAATGCTAGCATCCATGGCTTTAACAGAATACAGAATCTCTTGACACATAATTCGAGATTTGTCATTCTTTGATTCCCTGAGGCATACAAGGAAACTTTCATTGTAACTGGCCTTTATTATGTGATGTCATAATGCACACAAGAAATCCCCCTTCACTGTAAATTGGCCTTTATTGTGTGATGTTAAAATGCATAGGAGAAACCTGTAAGGAAATACCTCTTTTTGCATGATCACCCCCAAAATTTTGGCCTGATGCTGCTTGTTTGTTGACTCTGAGAGCGCACTGAGGCCTGCAAACCAGACCTCAGTGCCAGTGCTCTGACCCCTAAAAATGTATGTTTGATCGGCTTATATCCAACTGACATGAGTTAACTTACTTCTAAGTCCTAGTATATGATATCTGGGGTAGCCAGGGTCTCTAAGTTATAGTGTCCCTCTGGATCTGCAGCACTCATTGTGCTAACCTGAGTGTGACAAAGTAAACCATGTCTCCCAACCTGTCACTGCAGACTGGTAGAGCAATTTTAAACTGTTAACACAACTTCCCATATCTCCCCTTTTAATAAATATAAGACACCCTTACAGTAGGCCTATTGAGTGCAAAGGCAGGGTGCTGTATATTAAAAAGTAGTACATATATTTTTGATATGTTCTAACATAAAAAAAAAACAAATTGCCATTTTTGCTGTGGAAAGGCAAGTAACCCCATTGGTGAGTACAGGATTACATGCTGACAACTCAGCTAACTCCTCACTGGGACTACTAAGGCTGGTACTTCAAGGTATCAAAATAATTGTTAGATGAAAACAGACTTGATGCCCAAGTCGAATTTAATGCAACATCTGAAGAAAAGGCAACTTTAGAAAGTTGCCACTCTGTTGTCCAAGTTTTCCAGTGGCCATTCACAGATGCTGGCCACAGGACACCCATCAGCCCTCCTAGGGAGATGTGTGAACGACTCCCAGGAAAGGACACAATAGAGGCCATTGGAAGAGGTTGGTTCTCCTTGTCAGGAAGACACACAAGGTGTGAGTCCAAAAGGCAAGCTTCTAATGGGAAGCCACCTTTGAAGTGCAAATGGTGGACATACACTAGAGGGGCTACTCTTTTGTTTTGGTAGACAGGTTGGTGATAGAGACAGAGAGGGGAAAACAGTTGCCAATTTCCCATGGCTGTGTAGCCCTCAGGCAGCCACACGTCTAGGCTGGGCCCAAGCTTCACACACAGAAAGTAGGGTCCTACCATTTTGGTAGCAGGCAGAATGTTGACTCTGGGATAATTAGATGCCACGTATCGCAGGACGTCGTCATCAGGTGGGAAGGGACTTAGTAGCCCATTGACTAGTAACCACCACATCTCCTGAGGGCACTTTCTGGGCATAAATATGGCACCTCTGGCACTCAGACCTGAGATCACATCTGCACTGGAGAGAGAGGACCGAAGAAGGACTGCCCTGCTGTTACCTAGACCTGGCAAAGGGAGGCTGCACCGAAGACTGGACTGCACCTGCTGCTCCTGGGCTAGCAAAGAGAGGACTGTGTCTGTAGTACCCTGCTTGAGACGAAGTCAATTGCTTGACTACCACTGACTGCTGATGTGCCAATGCTCAAAGGTTGCACCCAAGTTCGCTAGGCTCGAAAGAGTAGTTGGAGTGCAATTTTTACTGCCCAAGAAGAACACTAGCCTTCACGGAAGGGAACCGCTGGTTTTGTTGTGACTGGAGACCAGTAGACCAATGGCAGCTGGACTTTTGCTGGACCCATCAGGACTTCCAGTGACATCGACCCCTGTGGCAAACTCACCCCACCAAGAACATTGACTGAGGAGTACTCCAGTAAGACCCCATCGACCACAGAGCATCTTCAGCATTTTGCAGTGTCTTCAGTTCACTTGCTTCAAGCCCACTACATTGATGTCTGCGGCGGTTTTACGAAAGAGCCTGCAACTGGATTGGAAACTGCTTGGGTGACAAGTTAACTGCCTACAAATCCTTACTGGCCACCTTGACAAGCTCCCTGCCGGAGCTGGTCACCCAATGTGGGTTGGAGTACCCGAACAGAAATTTATAAAGGCTTTACAAAGTTTCCGCTAGCCCCAGTAGTGGCCAATGCTTGTTTATATCTTTAGTGGAAAGCTGTGATTTATGTTTTACTTAAAAATCTATACCTCCGGAACCCTCCAGATAATTTTGTTCATTTTGGTGTCTAAAAGTTCATACAAATAAGATCTAATTTTATAAATTGGTGTTTGATTTCTTTCTGTTGTGTGACTTTCTTGTTCTGTTGGTATGGTACTTCTAAATGCTTTTCACTTGCCCCTTTGTTTAGGCCTGACTGCTCAAAGCCACAGCTGCCCAGGGTTGAGTTAAGGTTTAACAAATGAGCCTGACTGCACTTAAGATGGTATAGTAAATGTTTTACATGGTGAGATCGCACAGCCTCTCCACATAATACCCCACTTTCCTCACAAAACCTTTCACTGTACCTGGCCTTTATTGTGTGATCTCTTAAATCGCTTGGGAAATCTTTCACAGTAACTGGTCTCCACTAGGTGATGTCGCAATGTACCCGGCGGACATATCACTGTAAGTGACCTTTAGTGCATGATGTCATAAAGCACATCAGAACCCATGATGGTACCTGCGATTGACTCTCTGACGTTATGATGCACTTGAGAAACCTAACAATGCAGCTGACCCTTAATGTTGAGAAGCCAAAGGTTTTCACTATACACTTAAGGACATGAATTTACTGCCCGAAAGAGATCAAGTGTTTTTAATTGCTGCTGGGTCTGAGACCATGCATAGCACTGATCCCACCACAAAAAATGACCACACTAGTCTCTACCTACTCCTGAGTTTCTGACTGGCTTATTTCATTCCAAGTGGCATGACGTTATCAAGCAGAGCAATTGAAGACATACACAGAGGAAAAGCCGAAACACCACAAACATACATCACATCAAAGTGTTCTCTGTCTCTAGCCTTTTTATCATGTTTCAACTTGCAATATACTTTTTCTCAAACATCAGTCTTCAACCTTTTCCTAACTGTCCCTCTGCATCAGAATCTGACAAAGAGGAAACGGTATCATGATTTCTAGGCTCATTATCTTGAGAAGAGTCTATATGAACTGTCTAATTTCTGCCTGCATGAAATTCTCGCCTCCAGGCTTGACATGCAATCAGCTGCCCTTCATCTGATAATATCGCTGTACATTATGGTCGTTCAGGGCCGGACTGGGAACAGAAACCGGCCCTGGCAAACTGCTCGGCCGGCCCTCCTGTGGGGCAAGGGGGGTGCGGCCGCGCTGTTTGCTAGGGCCGGTTTTGGCCGATTTTGTTAACGGGGGCCAATATTGCCACCCCCAGTAACAAAAATGGCCCCCCAGAGGCCCAAAACCGGCCTCCACCATGGCGGCCCACTGGGGAAACGCCCGGTGCCAGCCACGGCCAGTCCGGCCCTGTGGTCGTTAGAGGTAGACTCTTTCATTAAGATGGCCTCGCACTGGACCACGAGGTAGTGAGCGCATTGAAGAGCAGGGTGAGCGTTACTTCTAGTAAAGTGCTGAGAACTAGGTCTGGGCAAATTTTTTATTATGCTGGAGTAATTGGAATAATTTTGGTAATTTTACGTTACTCAATTGTAATTAAAATTACCAAGAATTATGCAATTACGCCAGCTTGCGTAATTATTAGTAATTTGGCGTGAAAATCCTACCATATGAGCACAGGAAAAGCAAACTTAATAAGCACGAACATCTGCTGGCTGCTGCTGTTCTGCTGCATTTAGCACAATTGCTGTAGCACAAAAAACATCCACGTGTCCATTTTGGATGCAAAGATGCATTTTGCGCTAACAAAATACCACCAAATGCTGGGTTATGCTTCTTGTGTAATGCTGCATAATCTCACATAATTTTGCTAATCACGCTACAGCAAATTATGTGAGTTACTCAAACCCCTACTGAGAACATGATCAGCCATGAAGGAGTTTTATGAGCTAAACTCAATCCTGCAACCATAGGAAGTTAACGCACTGCCATAAAGACAAAGCTTGTGACGATAGACCACATCAACAGTTCATGAGAGAAGCAAGTTTACAGTTTTTCACTGTACATTAAGTGGGATGAAAAAATTGTGTGGGATCTCTAAAAGGGGCGCGGCCTGAGAAGCATAACTGGAAATTATTTCCAAGAGGCGTGGCCAATATAATTAGAGTGGGGCTCTAAACGTGCAAACTAAAATCCAGTGCTCCCCATTGTGTACCACCCGACAAGTTTTAGTGCTGCTGTTTAAGCTTTCATCCAGACATGTCACACAGTAGCAAACAGGCACTTAAAACAGGCCAAATATCCTTGTTTTTGTCAATCCTTGCTACCAGTATCATATAAATGAGTAGCAACAATGATTTTGTTGTGTACATTTAGAATTGAAATTTTTTTTCACTTTTGGAACTACAAAACTGTAGTTTTCGGAGTGTCTCAGTCACTCCAGTTCCTCCCTTCACATTACTTATCTCTGCATTCTCTCTGTTAGACACTTATGCCCCTTTTCTCTCCACAACTTCCGGAAATCTCCACCTGCACATCTCACACCTCATCTCTTTCCTCTTCAGCACCCTGTTTTCACTCTTCCCTGCATGCTCTTCCTGTATCCCTTTCACTTCATCACCCCTCTACACACAATCAGGGCCAGACTAGGAACAGCAACCAGCCATGGCAGATTGCATTGCTGCTCGACCGGCCCTAGGAGCGGGGGGGGGCTGCTAGCAGGAAGCACCGCTCCCACTTTTGTTACAGGGGGCCAATATTACAGCACTGCTGCAGAATCGCCCCCCAGTCACAAAACCGGCTCTCACAGGCACAAAACCAGCCCCCACCCCTCTGGCCCACCGGGGAAATGCCCAGTGCCCGCTACGGCCAGTCCGGCCCTGCATACAATGTATCCACTTATCTGTCTTTCTGTGACCAAATGATATCATTGCACACCTTCTATGCTTATTAGCCACCTAACGTTTTTTAGGGATTATGTCCTCTTTTCTGAGTTAAAGGGCAGGTTGATTGCCTGATGCTGATTCCACAGGGCCATACAACATGAGCATATGAGTATTTCTTGTGTGTTCCACAGGGGAGTGAAGTCATTCCCAGGTGTATTCCAGAGGACATGGGGCTCATGCATCAGCATGCACAGCACCAACCCTCAGTGGAGCTGCTCATCAGACGAATGATGGGCTCCACCAAAAATGAGGTGAGCCTGACTCCCATGCCTCTTGACACCTAAGCCTAACATAGCAACTTTTCACCTCCAAGGAATAAGCTAGAATATCCTATGACAGAGTTCTTAATGTTTCCCCTGATTACAAATATGCTCCCTCAGAGTGAGGTAAAGCAGGTGTTAGACTTGGCATCATTGGCGTGGTTTCCCCAGACTTTTTGCCTCTACCGCCTGCATTTTTGATGCTGTGCTGGATTTCGTTTTTGCTGGTTTAGATGCTTTTGGCACTTTGCCACTGCTGATCAGTATCAAAGTGCAAATGCTTCCTGTATAAATCACTATTGTGATTGGTTATCCATGATTGGCATATCTGATTTACTGGTAAGCCCCTAGTAAAGTACACTGAGTGTGCCAGGGCCTGTAAATCAAATGCTACTAGTGGGCCTGCAGCACTGATTGTGCCACCCACATGAGTAGCCCTGAAAAGGTATCTCAGACTTGCCACTGCAGTGTCTGCGTGAACTTTTAAACTGCCATGTCGACTTGGCAAGTGCACCCACTTCCTAAGCCCTCACCTTCCCTTTTCTTACATGTAAGGCACCCCTCAGGTGGGCCCAAGGTACCCCCATAGGCAGGGTGCATTGTATATGAAAGGTAGGACATGTACTGGTGTGTGTGACGTCCTGATAGTGAAATATTGTCAATTTCGTTTTTCACTATTAAAAGGCTATCTGCCGCATAGGCTAACATGATAGTTACTTTGTAACATCTCACAAGTATAACTTTCCATTGGAACAAGATAGAGAAATGGAGTTTAGGCTCTCTGAACTCAGAATATAATAACACATCTTTTAGTAAACATGTTTTTAAATTGTGTGTTTGGAATTGCCTCTTTTAGAAAGTAGGCATTTTCTTGTTTAAGCATTCTGTGTGCCCCTGCCTGTTTGTGGATTGACTGTCTGGTTTTGGAGTGACAGGAGCTGGGGATGTGCAGTCACTGTAGACAGCCACTTTGAGGTGTGCCTGGCCCTTCCTGGATGACTCAGAGCTGATCTGAATAGACCTTGGCTGCATTTAGAGTAGTGGGAGGAGTTTTCCTTGCACCTGAATAGAGCCTGTCTCCCTTGCAAAATACTGCCTCCACCCCACGTGGTCAAACTGCACCAGTGAGGACAGAACTGGTTTGGACTGGGCTCAGAGACCCTAGCACAAAGAACAAAGACAAAATGTGGTATAAGTAGTGGACCTTAAACCCCAGAACTTTAGATCACTTCTGGACTCAAGAGGAACCATTGCCAAGGAGAAGAGCTGGAGAGCTGTGAGGAGGAGTACTGCCCCTTTGCTGTGTGCTATGTGGGGTTGGCCTGCAGTTGCTGCTTCTGCCAAGGAAAGAACAAAGACTGGAACTTTGCTAAGAAACCTGCTTGAAGAAGAATCTCAGAGGGCCTGTGTGTGCTGGCCTCCTGTTCTGAAGACTCAGGGACACAAAGACTTCACCCCCAGCTCCCCTGAACGCTATTGTTGAGAGTTCTGACCTGCCAGAAGATGCCTATTCCAGTTTTGGGCCTCTGGAGGTTGTTCCTGCTGATGGGAGCTGGAAGAAACCTAAGAGAAGCAAGAAAAACAATCTCTGATTCTGTCAGTGATGCTGCGACCTGCACCGAGGCCAGGGGCACTGCTTGTGAAGTGCATGACGCACCGCCCGGCCTGCACTGCAGCTCAGACACCCTTTGACACCTGCCAACACCTGCAGTTATTGGCCTTCCTGATGCCAGCACTCGCACCGACTCCTTTAGCGCCTGCATCCAGTTATATCGGCACCGACAACCACCGAGGGTGACTCCACGAACTCGCCGACTTTGCATCGCTTCACCGGAACAGATGCATCACCGCCGATGCAACCGATTTCTCCTGCACTGGATTCGACACGTCGTCTCCTTGTGGACACGACGCCTCGCCTCTTCCGTGGCAGCCAGGGAGCCGGCCTTGACCTTGGCACAGACGCCTCACCTCCATGATGCCTGTTCATTGTCATAGACTTTGTTTTCCAGGGTAATGTTTGTTTGGCGGTCTCGGTGACTCCATGCCTGACGCCGTACTTTAAATGTATTCCTGTCATAACGTCATAATAGCCCCAGGTGGAGCTATTTGTTTTCTACAAGCTTCATTTTGGAAATAGCTGTTTTTAAGTGCTATTTTACTACATGTTTTTGGGAATTTTGTCGTTTTGGTATTGTTGAGTTTAGATAAAGATACTTTATTTTTCTAAACTGGTGTGATGTCCATTTGTGGTGTTTTCACTACACTATATTACTGTGTGTTTTGAGTACAAATACTTTACACATTGCCTTTGGGATAAGCCTGTCTGCTCGTGCCAAGCTACTAAGGGGGTGAGCAGGGGTTATCTGAAGTGTGTATCCCCCTTACCCTGACTAGAAACAAGGGTCCCTACTTGAACAAAGGTACATGCCTCTGCCAACTAGAGACCCCCCAGTTCTAACACCAAATTAAAAAATTCATGTGCATTGATGATGCTAGCGTCATGGAAGTTTGTGATCGCAATATCGGCACTGAATTCCTCCACCGAGAAAGAAAAAATAACAACCAACCGACTTCGATGTCCCATACTGACATAAGGGGCAGAAACACTGTCGAATAGAAGCCAGAATCCACCAAAATAATAGCACAGGAAGTAAATAGAGGCAGATGGTGATATCTCTGCCTTACAAAGCTCTCAAAGGACACTTGAAACCAAAACCAGAAATATAATGATGAGAAGTACCAGAGAACGCTGAATGTTTCGTTGTGTTGTCCCAAGTCTATTTTCAAGCCAATATATATATTGATTAATTTAGAATTAGGTGGGAATGGAATATCTTCAGATACCCAAATGAGACTCTACCTGTCGAATTCGTCCCTCCACAGTAACAGTATGGTAGACAAAACTCCACCAATGAATTCTCCTACTGCATAAACCAAGAGGAGAGAGAAGCCAGAGGGCATGTAACATTGGTTGCACCCGTGCTTTGTTAGTTAAGCATTCTGTAAATTGGTTCACAGACCTGCCAACTCAAAAATATTTCACCATGTGAGAAGAAGTGGCACCTTAAAGTGAAGAAAATAACCTGTTGAGGCTGCTGCCGCCGATGTTCTGTGGTGTTGTCACACTCCTAAATGGACATCGACTGTTCAGAGCATCCAAAGAGAGTTGGAAGCCGACTCTGTTCAGTAGTTTCCAACTCGTCTTCACGGTCACTGTGCAATATCGACTTCTCACCGAGTGACTGTGTGAAGGGAGCCAATATCGTGTGACACATGGGGGCTCGGTGTGAGTTGGCAGGTCAGGTTCCATGCAGTACAATGGACCTCTAAAAGCAGAGGTATGAAACAGCATCCCTGCCCACCAGTGGAATGGAACATTTCCCTGCACCACTACTGCACCCTCACCTCCGAGTTCATCATGGAGCAAGGAGTGCTTAGGACCTCAGCTGTCTCCTGTTAACACGTTCTGTCGCATTACAAACAATTAAGGGACTAAAAACTGGGTTTGCAGAGCAATCAAGCATGGCACCTATCTGCATCATGTGGGGGCACCTAATTGAGGAGGCAGAGGGATGAGGGGGTAATGCACGTGAAGCTCATCAGGGCACATGAGGTGACCCTGGCCATGGTTTTACATTACAATGCACAGGTTCCTGCCTCTTACCACGGTCAGGACTGTTAGAAGGGGGGTAGTTGTATTATTATTCCCCATTTCCAAGCTTTGTAAGAGGCCTGCACACATTTAACATATATTTACACAATTTAGAGCATGCCTGCTATTTATTAATGATGAGGTAGCCCACATGTCTAATACCCTTAGATGTTGTAGGTTCTGGACCTGCTGTGTTTTCTCTTTCCCTGCAGTATGTTTTGTGTTTTTGAAGTAGGTCCTTGTCCTCTTGGGGTCCAACTTCAGTTTCTTGTTCCAAGCCCTACAATAGCTTCTAACATGATGCACAAATGTGGTTTTGGTGCTGCTTTTATCGGTCGGTTGTACCAAATCATTTTACTAACCTGACAAAGCACAGGTGCAAAATGCATCCTCGCATATCAAATGGGCACAAGAATGCATTTTGGGCTAAAATATATAATCAAGTTCAAGATTTGTATTTGAAATAATTACACATGATTTTCTTGAAATTTTGTGCATTTACGCAACAGAAAAATATTCGAATTTTACACACCCCTAGATAATACTGGATCCTTCTCTAAAAGCCCTCAAGAATCATCAACTTTGAGTAAATGTCAGTGAACATGTTTTTTTTTACCGAATTATTCTAGTACCAAAGACTCAGTAGGCATTGTGCAGCTCCAGGGCACCCCTTGGGGTAATTGCCCTGTTCTATGAGCTCATTTTCGTTCATTCTCTGAAGGCACACTGATGGAAATGGTCGGAGAGCAGCATGGATTGCATGTATTTAAAACAGCTAGAGCAAAGCATGCTGCAGGGGCAGCTTCCGGGTGGGTATGGAGCCACAGACGACAAAGTCTCAAAGGAAAAGACACGCATGCTCCATCCTTAGGCGATCTACACCTAACACATTTCTACTAGAGAGAAATGTCTGCAAATGGTGTCCGCCCTCCATTAAAGAACTCAACCACTGACAAAGCGATCAGTCCTTGCTTTGTGCTAATGGCTAAATGTATTTGTGTATTGAGCACAGAGATGTGTTTGTGTTGTGCTGCAGTGGGATCTTTATAGTGAAAGGTACTTTCTGACAAATGTCAGCATTGCTGTGGATCTTGTGTTTGACAAATAATGAATACAAATCTTTGTCTTGTATATGGGCCAAGAATCATAGTCTAAGTTTACTGAAAGGGATGGTTTTAAAAGATAATTATAGCTCTTGGTGCAAGAACAAAGAAAGAGCTGGAGCCCAATGGGGTCATTTAGAGGATGGTAGATGGTGGCCTCTGCCATCCCGGTGGCGCCAACATGGTGGGAATCCCTTTGCGGAAAGTGCTTCAGACGACAAATCTGAAATACCAGCCCTTGCCATGCTTTGTGGATGACCAGTATTTTATTTTTGTTTTGCAGAAACAACTCCCTCAACGGGGATTTACTAAATATCAATGGCCTTGTTCAGAACTTTCCAGGTCATTTCTGTTGTTTCTTGTTCAGGACTAGTGTTTCCCTGGCAGTCCCAAACAGGAAACAGGCATTGGCAAAATCCAGTAGGTCTGGCTTTGATGTGCCATTACATGTTAACACAGTCATTCACAAATGCTGTTTACATGTATTGAATGCACAAATCAGTTTATCACTTTAAAGCTTTCTCTGTTGGCTTTGCCAATGCTAGGTAAAAAGTATTAAAAAATAATTACTTCCCGTATGGAATGCACATTGGAGATAAAGAACTGAGGGCCATATGTACAAAGGCATTTTGCATTTCCTAATGGAGCGAATCATAATTTCAAGCTGTTAGGTAATGAAAAATGCCATTTCGGGAATATACGAAAGGCATTTGCGATGGTGCACAATGAGATTCGTACCTAGTAGAAATTGCATTTTGGAAATTGCAAATTTGGAAATCTAAAATAGGGATTTCCAAATTGCGAATCGCTAACCGCATGTATAACAGATTTCCTTATTGCGTCTAGTCCCACAATGGCCATTTAGGAAATACTATTATTCTGATCAGGTGGTAACCAGGTGCAAACTAATAAAAGGCACCCAAAATGCATCAGGCTTTTTCACAATTCCGGCTTAGTACATTCTGGCAAGGAGGATGAGTATTTTGGCTGGGAGGCAGAGAATGAGGAGGAGACAGGGGAGGATATTCAGGGTGAGGGTCACCCTATTTGAACAGACTGAGGAGGAGATTTATGAGAGGTACAGACTCAGTAGTGGGGTAATACTTGATTTAATATCTGAGTTACAACCTCAGCTACGGGCCCAACACTCAGAAGCAACGCAATGCCACCACATGTGCAGGTATTGTGTTGCCTACACCGCTTAGCTTCTGGCAGTTAGCAGGGGGTCTTAGCAGTGGCAGGGGGTGTCACAAAGTGCCTTTTACCAGTGCTTCTGCAGGTGTCTGGACATCATGGTGAGCAAAGTTAACCAATATATATAATTCCCCAAAACTCCCCAATTATTGCAACAAACCAAATTGATGTTCTACGGGGTAGCACAGTTCCCCAATGTTATTGGCTGTGTTGATGGCACACATATTGCCATGACCCCCTCCCACCCCCCCAGCAACCGAATACATATATAGGAACAGGAAAAACTCACACTCACTCAATGTGCAGGTAGTGTGTGATGCCTCCTGTATCGTAACAGACCTTGTGGCCAGATTCCCAGGCAGCATCCATGACTCATTCGTGTTCTGCCACAGTGGAATGCAAAACCAACTGTCACAGGGTGAATTTGGTGATGTTTCCCTACTAGGTAAGAGAATCACAGACTCAATGAATGCAGTGGCCAGGACAGTGTGTGTAATGTGGCCTAATGGTGTTACTTCTCATCTCATGATTTTAAGGTGACAGTGCATATGCTTTAGGTACCTGGATACTCATACCATACTTGACTCGAAGTACAAGAAGTGAAAGGCAATAAAACAGGGCACACAGGACAATGTGCTTCATCATTGAGAGGATCTTTGGGATCCTGAAGTCTCGATTTTGCTTCCTCCACAAGACCGGGGGAGCACTACTGTACAGACCAGAAACATGCTGCAAGATCATCACCACATGTGCCATACTGCACAATATTGCAATTAAGAAGGGTCTGCACAACATCCCCATAGAGCCTGATTCTGACACTGATGATGAGTTTCCACCACTACAGGTGCAGCAGGAGGGTACACATGCAGCAGAGGGATGTGCACGTCGCACAGAGATCCTCTACAACTATTTCTGAGGTAAGAGTAAATAAAACTTTTAATAGTGAGATATCAAACATGATGGTAATGCTTGGTGCATAACTGAGAGAGCACATTTTATTCAGGTAGCAACAACATTGTTTCACTCAAGGATCAACTGTATCCTTGTGGATGTAACATTGTTAAAAATTAACAACAAAGTGAGTAATGCCAAGCAAAAGTAATGTGACTCATTCCTCTGAGTGTACAGTGGTTCACTTCTTTTGGCCTCTGGGGTTGGGTGCCTTGTCAGCAACACTGGGCTGTGGAACTGTTGACATGTCAGTGCCAGACGTGTGTCAGCGCGAGTGTCTGGAACTGCATGCCTTCTGACTGGACGTGCCACTGAGGCTAGAGCCCTCTTCATTTATTGGTGGGGGCAGGGTGTTGGGGATACAGAGGTTGTGGGTCTGGATATTCTCAAGGGCTGTGGTCACTTGCACTAGCCCACATGCAAAGTCCTGACAGCAGTGCCCCATGTCAGTCTGAATGTTCACAGACTGCCTTGCTAGCATTGTTGTGGCTACGGCCATGTGGTTGATGGACCGGGTGTACGAATCAAATCTTGCCAGGTACTGACTGAGCCTCTGTTTCTGCACACAGAGCTCCTTCTCCATTGCTGCTAGCCACCGGTCCTGCCCTTTCTCCAATTTCTACATCAACCCAGACATTCGTAGCAGATGCCTACTGACAGTCCGTATTTGTTTTGTCTGTAGGTGCTGGACAAAGATGATGGACCTCTCCAATCCACCATACACAGGGGAACTCTCCGACATGTCATCTGACACGTTATCAGTATGAACTGCTGATGTTTGGCCTTTGTGCTGTCTGTGTGTCCTGCCCTCTGATGTTGTGGGGTCCCTGCACTGCGATTGTCCCCCAAAACTATTCACAAACCGGTGGTGAGATGGCTGCTTTCCTGGCAGTTGGAGTAGGGGTGATGGGCTGAGGGTATGGTGGTGTTGTGACCTCAATGACCACATCAGTGTCAGTAGTCCCTTCGGTAGCAATGGATCCTGACACGTCCGGGCTGTGACCTGTGAAAATGCATGTAAATAGTTTGTGTAAATAAATGATTAATGTTCGCTCACAGTGATGTTGTGACACTGCTTCATGTGTTTGTGACATGTTTATGTTGTACTGATGTTTGGTGTAGTCATCAGCAGAAAGTACAGCAAGCATCAGATGTGTACTACAACTCCCATGATGCGTTGCCAGGGTGGGGTAAGCATCTCAATGGAGTTATTTGTGCCGTGATGTATGATATATGGATTTGCTAACATTATGTTTTTCTAGGTAAGATGACTCACCATCGCTGGTGCCTGCTGGATTGGAGGTGTCGATGTCAGCTACTCCCACCACACTCTCTGGTTTCAGGATCCCCACTATGAATGGCTCCATGGGAGTTGGACGGGGGTGTTTTGAGGATCCTCCACCTGTTCCATGTCCATGTCATCCTGCTTGTCACCTTCTCCTTCGTGTGAAACCTCAGGTCATACCACCTTTTGCGGATCTCTGGGATGGTCCTCAGGGTGACTCTTAGGGAGTTAACCTTCTCCAGGATACTGGCCCAGATCCTTGTTTTTTGACTCTCTGGAACTGTGGAGGAGGCCTTCCCAAACAGTTGGTCCATGAGAGAGACACATTCTTCTCAGAGAATGTTATCTTCATCTTCCTGCTCCCAGAGTCCTTGTTCCCATCTTCTGCAGCCATGGTGTTATCCAGGAATGGTGTGATGCACTTGTCTCACGCCAAGAGTGAGGGAGATTTTTAGGCCAGTTACGTTCTCCCAAATAAAACAGTTACTCACAAAAATGACAATTGGACAATGCAGAAGAAAGAAAAGAACAATAATGCCGTCCAAAGTACAATTGTCTTCTTGGGGTGTCCAAAGATATTGGAATAGGAGCCTCACTCTCTTATTGTGACATGCTTCATCATCGGCGCCTACCCACACCCTGGTAGGATAATACCACCAGGGCAGACTCAACCAGAAGAAGGTCTCTGGAAGTTCTTAGATAAAAATGAGTGTGATGCACTGGCAGTGGTGATGCAGGAGGACTCTTTCATTCCAGCACTCTCCTATGGCTCTGGGTTGTGCCCACACTCTATGGGGCCGATTCACAGAACTAATCTGAGATAAAATCCTAAACTTACTACTTTTGGTATTCACAGAAGGCATTTAGTAGTAGTAAAGTTAGGACTCCTAACTTTACTACCACTAAACTGAGACAAAATCCTAACTTTACGATTTTCGGTATTCACAAAAGGCATTTAGTAGTAGTAAAGTTAGGAGTCCTAACTTTACTACTACTAAATGCTTTCTGTGAATACCAAAAGTAGTAAGTTTAGGAATTTATCTCAGATTAGTTCTGTGAATCGCCCATATATATGTAAACTTTAAGTTTAAAAGTTTCCTAATTTGTGATTTCCTATAAGAAAATTGCAATTTTACGACTTCCTATTTTGCGATTACCAATCTGCAAATCCATAGGAATTGCTATTTATGGAATTGGCGGTTACATACATACCATTTTGCAACTCCCAAATAGGGATTTCTATGGATTCGCTCTTTAGAAATCGCAATTCCGAAATTTCATTGATATGCCCTGAAAGCTGCAATAAGTGTGATAAGTGTCATTTTCAGATGCAAAATCGGCCTACACACTTTACAATAGGAGCACTTTCTAAAAGGTGGAATGATTCACCAAATTGCATGTATGTGGTGAAAGAGTTATACTCCTCAGTTTGGAGCCAATGCTATGTTTAAAGAATTAATAACAATATGTGTGCAGATACTGAGAAATTATGATTGTGTTACACATCACAACGAAAGACAATGCAACACTACGCAAATGTGATAAAATTAAACATAAAGTCGCCCAATAAAATAAAAATACATATTTTGTCATGCATCACAATGCTGCACTCCGTTACACAAAGCCAATGTTTTAAAAAATACTGTTAAACAATGTGTGTCAAATTATGACCTCTGACATATTTATGTAATGAACCTTTCTGAAGAAAGTCAAAACCATGACAAAAAACACTGTTCAAATAAAATAAATATTTAGTCCCAGATTTGCTCACTGTAATACACAGATTACAACAAAAACCCTTAAAAAGGATATGGAAATGAGTGTCCACCATTTTGTGTTAAGTGGAAAACGGCCTTCTGCATTTTAAAAGTGCACACCCTCGGGCCTTGAGGGTGAATCTCCCAGTAGGTCAGTTCCTTCGGATTAGGTGAAACTGATCAGAAATTAATGACTTTGAGAAGGAAGCAGAAAACTTTACAGCGAAATGACTAGAATTTGAATATCCTAGACAAATCATTGAGAGGGCTAAGAGATGAACATGGAACAATCAGCGGGAGGCTCTACTAGAAGACAGCAACAAAAATGAGAAGTAACCCTTAATCTGCATCAGCACATATAACAATTCCTCCAATCAAGTTAAGAAAATCGTAAACAAACACTGGTGCATCCGAACAGTCAACCAGCTATCCATCGAAAAACCTCTTTTTTTCCTTCTACAGGAATAGGAGCATTAAGGACATCTTGACCCACACCAGACCTGCAAGAAGGGACCTCACTAGGCATAACACTCTCTAGAAATCTCCCTACCATTGCATGCCATTCTCCTTGTGGCCAATGTACAGCCTGTCCTCTTACTAATCAATCACTTTAGACTTAGGCCTATTAACACCCTGGGAACAATGCACACACACTAACTGCAACTCAGAAAATGTCTTCTATCTGATTGAGTGCTCCTGTAAATAACAGTACATGGGTATGACTAAGGGATAAATTAAGATCAGAATCATGGAACACCGCAGTACCATGCAGTGCAAAGATACATCAACTAGATTGACAGCACATTACATTGAAAAACAACACAAAGAGTAGGAGATATATGTTGGACCGTAACAGAAAAGGTGACGCACAGTGATAAGAGAAAGAATAGCGATGGGTCTACAGGTTAAAACGCATAAAGAAGGCCTTAATGATGAGATTACATGGAATCAACTGAATTCTTTATATCAGGAGTTTATGACAGAAGCACGCATGGCTGAACCATGCGTGCCTCTCCAACGCAGTCCCAACTACGATTGCGTCTTAACCACGCATTCCTTCACCACACATGCCTTTACCACGCATGCATTTAGAATGCATTTTGTTGTAAAGGCATGTTTGCGTGGTAAATTACCACTACCCCGACTCCCCTCCCCGTCCTCAGCCCTAAAATCCTATCCCCCTACCTCGCCTTCCCTCACCTTGAGCCCTAAAAGCGACCCCACCCTGCCCTAAAAACTACCACTTTCCCTCCTCCACCCTGAGGCCTAAAACCCTGCACCCTACCAAAAATTATCCTGACCCCAGCCCCCTGCTCTAAGCCCTTAAACTTACCCCGAGCTGCCCTTAAAACTACTCCTACCTCTTTACCCACCCTGAGGCCTAAAACCCTGCCCCCTTCAAAAAACTACCCCGCCCTGAGCCCTAAAACGGACTCCCACCCCTAAAAACTCCCCCCCAAACCTGGACCCAGCCCTTAAAACTACCCTGACCCCCTCCCCGCGCCCTGATCCCTAAAAGCTCGCACCCTGTTAAAAAGACTGCCCCCCCTGCCCTGAACCCTAAAACCGACCACCACCCCTAAAAACAGCCCCCCCAAACCCAGGTCCACTTACCTATCCACGTCCAGAACTTCCTGTTCCGACGTTTCCTCTTCCTCTCCCCATCCATCTGGATACTAGACTGCTATCTGCATTAACCACGCATATGCATGGTTAAGGCAGATGCGTGGTTCAGGCAAGCGTGGTTAGGCTTTCGGGGAAACGGCATGCATGGCTCAGCCTGGGTTGCAAACCCTGTTTCCCTTATATTAGACATTTTCATAATACAAGACACCAAAATACACACAAATGTTTTTTGTCCATTGTTAGGGAGGCGAACAAGTAATCCTGAACTTATACCATACTATCCCACATGGGCGCCTGCGGCACGTTCACGTTTTTTGGGGGACATTATTTCCTATATTTAATGGTGGAGGAGAAGCATACTTTTATAATAATAAACATGCGCATAGTTTATTCTGTCTCATACCAGAACCCTAGATGTCTAAAATAACCATGTTCGGACAAGATCACTTATTCAATATACTTGGTCTAGAAGCATTAGTTATATATAACGTATATGGTCCGTTGACTTTACGATCCATCTAGTGTATGAATGATTGGTATTTTCAATATCAACCAACCAGCCAATTATCATTGATAGCACCATTAGTTGTCACAATAATACCAGTGAGACTAACTGTTTTGACAGTTACTATATATTACAACTTTTTACTTTGTTTGAGGCATTTTACGCACATCTACCTGTTTTTCTTCCCATAATTTTATGTGTGACCTATCATAAGAGCTCTTTCAGCCTATGCATTATATTATATATAAAGACTTTGCCCCTTATAAGCCTTCTGAAGTACTTCGACCTGTGTTCTATACGGAAGGACTTGACATCCCAAGATGGAGGGACATGAGACTACATTTCCCATGATTCTTATCATGCCGCAAATGTCACAACACCGTAACATATGCTTTGTGGCATGC
Organism: Calotriton arnoldi; assembly: GCA_963921515.1. Taxonomy (NCBI): domain Eukaryota; kingdom Metazoa; phylum Chordata; class Amphibia; order Caudata; family Salamandridae; genus Calotriton; species Calotriton arnoldi. The sequence goes on from CAWUFW010002180.1 coordinate 2,175,672, forward strand.
CCGGTGATGCGGCCGGGGAGCAATGTATGCCAGGTCTCCACTATACCGGTATGGCGAGCCAGGTAGAGAGCGGGCCTTTCAAGTTGCTAAAAACGTAGCATTCTACCCATGACAAAGTAAATGCAGCATTTCAAGGTTGGCTTTCTCTTGTTCTAAATGACTCTATGTTCTAATGTCTATTTGTACTCCTTGTAATATGTGGGTTCCATGACATCCTCCTATTGATTTTGCAAAACTCTTATAGTGTGTGACTACAGGGACATGCTTCCCCCTCCTCCCATGTGGCTTTGCTGGATTCCGGAGTAGGATAAGTCCCATTGAATAAGTGTGATCGCACCACAAAGCGACACTTGTAACACTGAGTATGATATACTGTAGTGTTTTTAGGCATAAAACTAGTAAAGCACACAGAGTGTCACTATATGTAGATTTCACAGAATGATATTTGTGTGGATATAGCATTTTTGCATAACTGCATGAATAATATGTGTAAAAGATAAATGACACAGAGAGAGAGGGCATGATTGACCATCATCAAGGTTGTACGATCACGAATAAATATAGGGGCATATTAGCAAGACTGGCGATAAAATTATCGCCGTTTTAGCGGCAGGAAACTGCCGCTAAAGCGGCGATAATTGGCTTGCTAATATGCGTTATAGAATTCCAATAGAAGCCCAGGTTAGATGTGCAGGACATCTAACCTGGGCTTCTATTGGAATTCTATAACGCTTATTAGCAAGCCCATTATCGCCGTTTAGCAGCAGTTTCCTGCCGCTAAAACGGCGATAATTTTATCGCCAGTCTTGCTAATATGCCCCAAATATAATTCTCTGCTTTCCTCTAAGACACCTTGTTGCTGACAATACAGCTGTCTTTTACCGTAGGAATCAAGATATTACAGTGACTGAAAGGGGAGTAATAACTCAGATAAGATAGGGCTGCAGACCTTCTTAGTGAATGGACTGTGTATTCAGGGCAGTGTGTCTGTGATGTCCTGATGAAAGACTTAGACCCAAGTGGCATTAGTGTAGGGGCTGAAATGTCAACAAATTATTAGAAACAAACAAAAGCTTTTGATGTACAAAGTGGTTCCTTATCACAACAATTGAGACAGTTGGAATTCCTAACACGGCGAGAATTCACTCAAAGGCTCCATGCTGCAACTCTTATACAGTACCATAAAGTCAAGCGGATACCTCGTGGTCTTCGATTACCAATCAAACCAATGTTGTTCAGACTTCAACACAACCACCTATACATGGAAAAGTGGTACGCGATCTTAAATAAGTGTTCCCTGGACCTCATTCTTCTTTTGATTGAAGAATTATCTAAAACCATCAAGGAACTCGAAGAAGAAATACATAATATCAGAAGTGATCTATCACAAAGAATGGATGAAGGACCGTGGAAACAGTTCCTTGAAGAATTAAATGTGAAATTGGAAAAATATGGGAAAGAGTTGCAAGAGACAAAATTAAGGAAGTTTAAGCGCGACACTATATATTATAAGTTGAATGAAGCATACACGTGGGCTGAAGTATCCGCCCAAAAGCGATTTACGAGAAGAACCAATACAGCAGAATCTGTGGCATCTGACAAGGACATCGACACTTCAAGAGCACCTCTAAAAACTCTTCCACTAATACAAAGTGGACCCACGAACAAAGAAAGTAGTGAAAGTGCACAAGGAAGTTCCTCATCGGTTTCTTTTTTAGTCCAGGCCGGGTACTCCGGACAACCACCGGATCCATCACAAGAAAAACAACCTTCCGCTTTAAAAAAAACTAGGAGAGGAAAAAGAAAGAGTAAAGTTGAAAAAAGGTCTCAGGAGTCAAAACAAAGCCTCATAATTAACATTTCATCAGTTAGTCATACAAAGGCTCAAGAAATCACTCTGAACAAAGGTACATCTTTTGTACCGACTTACAACAGTACGGCCCTTGAAAATGAGGTGGCATTCTTCAAATGTATGCGAATACTCAGATTACGGAATTTCTTTACGAACATAGTTCCCTCTACCAAGGATTCTGAAGATACACCATTCAAACCGAAGAGTACCTTTATGGCCCCTATCTCCCACAAGACTCTAGATACTTTTGAAATACTAGTCAAAAAGGATCTTGGAAAAATCAACTACGCGAAGGCTTCTAAATCGCGGAAAAATTTCAGTCGCGCAGAACTCAGCACATTGCACAGTTTGGCTAATAATAATCAGATCACATTTCAAAAAACTGACAAAGGCGGGGGACTTGTCATGATGAACTGTAGTTTCTATGAGGATAAAGTAAATGAACATGTTAACGACAGCAACATTTATGCAAGATTGGAGACGGATCCTACCATGGAAATAGCTAACCTCTTGGACAAAATCCTAATGAAAGCCGTAGACTTAAATTGGATTGATGAAACGATCAAACAATTTCTGACTACTCGGTTTCCCAGACGACCCAAATTATACATGCTGCCAAAAATACACAAAAGCATGACAGACCCACCTTGCAGACCTATTGTGTCAGGCTGCGGATCACTCTTTGAAACACCAGGTCGTTTTATTGATGCTCAACTTCAACCGATAGTCAAGAACTGGGATACATACATTGAGGACACAACTGATTTCCTGCGTAGAATCAAATCATTACCGGAGTCAGTCAGTGACGCATGGTATCTTTGTACCATCGACGTGGTAGCACTGTACACTTTGATTCCCCATGTGCATGGCATTGAAGCAGTTGAATGGGGCTTACTCAGACATTCAAACAAGAATACGCTGAATTGTTTCGTGATTGAACTCTTGGAATTTTGCTTGCACCACAGTTACTTCGAATGGAATCAGGAGTACTTTTTACAGCTTAACGGGACATCTATGGGTTTTCCTGGAGCACCAGCCTACGCGAACACGTTTATGGCTAAGTTTGAACATGACCACATCCTAAATAATTCAGCCTGGATGAATGGGCTCATCTTTTTTTGGCGTTTCATCAATGATATTTTTTTAATTTGGCAGAACACGGAAGAGGCCCTGATTGAGAACATAAGAATCCTTAATATGAAAGACCCGAGGATACAATTCACACATTCTATAAAGAAGAGCGGAATCGCATTTCTAGATGTTTGGATTGAAGTGGAATCTAATAAGATCACCACACGGATGTACAAAAAAATCACTGACAGGAATAATTCACTTCAGTTTCAGAGTTTTCATCCGCCGTCTTTGGTCAGGAATTTACCATACTCACAGTTTTTAAGAACACGGCGCATACCCTCCGAAACAAGCATTTGTACTGAAACCATGACAACCCAAAAGATGAACTACATTGAAAGAGGATACCCTTTAGAGCTGTTGGAGATACATGAAGCATGAGCGATGTGTCACGTGAAATAGAAGACCTCTTGCAAAAACAACCTAAAAAGACTCTAATAGAACAGTGTTTGTTTCTAAATACTCAACAGTGTCAACTGAAATAAAGAAAAGCATCCGAAAAAGTTGGAAACTGCTAGTGGAAGAACCAGATTTCAATGGTTTATTTAAGGAGAAACCGCTGTTTGTGTTCACTAGAGCTCGGAATTTGAAAGAAATCTTGTCAAGGAAGAAGATTAAAACTCACATCACTAAAGCAGGAACCATGAAATGCTGGAATTGCATCCATTGCAATAATGTTATAATGGGCGACATTTTACTTCACCCCAGAACAGGGGAACGCATTAAATTGACTCAAGCTTTTGACTGCAACTCTACTCGCGTGATCTACGCGATCAAATGTCCCTGCAACCTAATATATGTGGGGAAAACTGAAAGAAAAATGAAGACTCGCTTAACAGAACACAAAAGCAAATTCCAAAACAAGAACATCAACTCCAGTTTAGCAACTCACTGGGAGGAAAGTCGCCATACGATTGCACAATTGAAATTCCAAATCATCGAGCACGTGCCCATATGCGAAGGAATGGATAACTCCAAACTACTCCTTCAGAGAGAAGCATATTGGATAAAAAAATTGAATACCCTGACGCCACTGGGTCTCAATGACACATTTGAAATGTCATGTTTCCTATAAACACCCAGACACTCCATCAGTTATCAGCACACACACATGTACGTACCATTAGGATGCATCCTGGGTTCTCAGTGGTCAGACATATACATCACAGTGTACGCATAGTTAGATCTAATATTTTGTACAGTAATCATGATGTATTAGTTTTTTTCCTTATGTGAATGTTGTAAATCATCTTGATATTAGCATATACAGCATATCCATTATCCTGTACTCATGGTTTAACATAATGTCACTTTTAGCAATGCTAATTCATGAATGTACATTTGTCACATATCTTCATTTGTTCGAACACTGTATTGTATTTACACCATTTCACCTTGTTGATATAGATCCTCGTGTTCCACTACCGGGATCAAATGGGACATAGAGTGAAAGTAGCGTTTATTTGACACATAGGAGCCTATTAGGATGGCGGGCGGATCGCCCCCGCTGGCCCGGCAGTAGCCACCGCCGGCCCGGCGGGGGCGATCCACCCGCCATCCATGCCTCAGTGACCCCCCGCCATATTAGGATGGCAGGGGTCCGCGGCGGACGGGAAGACCGCCCACCGCTTTTCCGCCGGTCGACTCGTCGACCGGGCGGAGAACGTGCACAATGTGGTGGCGGTGTCTGCAAGACACCGCCATCCATATTGTGATGCAGGCGGAGATGTGCCTTTCCATGGCGGCATTGCCGCCATGGAAAGGCATACGGTCTTTGTAATGGGGGCCGTTGCGGGCCCCGGAGGGGTGGGGGTGCACTTGGGGGTACCTATGGTACTCCCTACATTGGCATGCACAGGGTGGCAGGCACGGCATGGTGCCTGTCACGTTGTGCATGCCAATGCGCAACATGCTTTTTTTACATTGCGGCGGGTGCTGCTCACAGCACCGCCCGCCGCAATGTAAATGATGCGGGATGCCACCGCCACCGTGGCATCCTAATTGACATGGCGGGACCGCCGCACCTCTTGCGGGCGGTCCCGTTTGCCATTGCGGTGGCGGGCGGACTTTGTCCGCCCGCCATCGTAATGATGCCCATAGTTTGTAGTATTGACTATGCTGCCGTTTATGCGCGATCGAGTTCAGTTTCTGAGATCATATGTGCAGTGGCACAAGTTAATAACATCAGTCTGCACTGCTGGGTGTTTGTTTAGTTAGGTATTCGTCCTTTTTCTTCTTTGTTTGACATTTAGTGCCAATGTTTACTAACATGGGGCTCATATCATGAGAATCTCGGGCATCTCGCGAGACGCAGAAAAAGTTGTAACTTTCGACATTGTGTATCGTGGCAGCAACGTTGCTTATAGTCTGCACTATTGTCAATATATGTGTGATAGATTCATCATTATTATGTGTCGATACACTGTAGGTTTTATGGCCGTTCCGAGTGTCAGTCTTCTACTTCGCGTATGAACCCATTCCATCATGGCGCTCACTCTGTGGAAGTCCCATGAGTCTCGAGAGACTTAGATCCAGTTCTTATTCTGAACGCCGGTAATCAGCTCCACGATCCGCCGCTTTCGTGTAGGAGGTTCGTGCGTTGTTTACAGAGGTAAGACTACTTGGTTGCTGATTATATAGGCTGCGACTCCTGTTGAGCTCGTAGTAGTGTGTGTAATTTGACTGCCTAAATCTTCGAGAATAGTGTCTTTGGCACTCATTGAGGGTCCTTCTGTCTCGTCAGATATCACGGGGTCCGAAGAGTGAAGCCGTTTTAAACCGGGAAACCCTGTTACAATAATTTCTTAGCAGGTATGTTGGCATATATGGGTGATAGCGTATCGCCCCTGTGGTGGGGAATCGTGCTGCTGACAATGTTTTATCCCTTTCAGGAGTTGGTTGTCGTTGTGGTACCTTCAAAGACGCCTGTTATACTGTTGTTACCTATGTAAGTGCATCTCATATTTCATTCACTGAGGTGTTACACGAGGTTGTTGCACTTGTAGGTGTTGTAGAAGGACACTTAGGATTCTTTCCTCGCTGTTTGCATTTTATACTTACATGACACTTGCTGAGCATTGGTGAGCCGGGTATTATTCTCGTCTTCATTAAACATTCTACAGTTTGTTGTGTATATGGAACCATGAAAGTACATGATGTATTATTTTGTTTTGTTTTTTCAACAGGCTTGCCCCTGATGAAGGGACAGCACGTCCCGAAATGCATTGGGCGTTATTTTTTCTGTTACTATGATTTCGTTTTACACAGTTTTTGGAATGTAATTGTGAATATTGTATAAAGTCGGAAATTATCTTGTGTAGATACACATATGTTTTTTGGAATGTATACATTTTGCTTGATGAAAATAAATACAGTCATAAATACAATAATTTGGGTTGAAAATATTATTACAGTTGTATTAACCAACCACGCTGTGCACGTTTGAGCCCAAGTTGCCTTCAGGGACTTGGCCCCTTTCACACACAACAAATTATTAGGACCATATTATCCTTACCCCACTTTTTGAGATGTTTTAACCATACTCAAACAGTTGTTAATAAAGGGAAACAGAGCCTGATTTGAGGTATTTTTTATCTTTTTAGGTACCCCAGCAATGAAAATATCCTAAGTACTCCCTTAAATATGGTCGAGCCCATCCTGGTTTTTAGGGAGCAGGATGAGACCCGATGATGAATCATGCCACTACTAGAGTACTAGAGTGGGTGTGGGTCTAACAAATGAAAATTAATCTTTTTCTTTTCTCTGATACCGACAGGGTACTGTCTACGAGGAAAGCCTTTTATTCAGGCAGGGGATAACCAATTGCATTTTTCTGGTTGAAGTAGGGAAAGTGTATCCTTTGGCCTGTTCTTTCAAGGTCTCGCTTTCCTTCCTGAAAATATGGCCCTGGCGGGGACCCTGCTTCAAGTCTGTTGGTTTAGAAGTATTAATATACTTTCCCACTCATTACCCCAATATCCCTTACATCCTGCGCCTAGAACTTTACTTGCATCTTTTAAAATAATATGCATTATTTATATTAACAATTAATAAATGCTATTACAATAGATTACATATTTAATAGTCAAATATTTTAATTAATACCTGAGCAATAATAAACTTCCCCACCCATTGCCCCAATTTCCCTTGTATCCCACTCCTAGAACTATATTTGCATAGTTTAAAATAATATGCATAAATGAGATTACAATTAATAAACACTTGTAAATTAGACTACACATGTAATACTCAGGTACTTTAATTAAAACATGATTATTAATACACTTCTTCACTCATTGCCCCTACATCCCTTACATACGGCTCCTAGAACTTAATTTTGAACTTTTAAAAATATATATTTATATATCAATAAAATATAGTACTACATTTAAATTGATTAAAAATAAAAATTTAAAAATATAACTCTAAAAGCATAGACTTAATAATACTCACCTATACTTACATATACGTACCATATGCGTGGTAAAGACATGCATGGTAAAGGCATATGCGAGATAAAGACTGTGTGATAAAGGCATTGAGTTGCAAAGACTTTGTGGTAAAGGATACTTCCCCACAGAGATTCAGAAATTCCCCTGACATGAGCAGCCAAAACGAGATGGGCTCATTGTCCCTTCATGCATTCATGTTTTAAGTTTTTTCGCAGGGCCCAGCAGTCAGGGCTGCATCTGCTCTCTAACACAGTGTGGTGCAACCACTTCTCCATCGAATCATGCCACTTTGGCAGGCATCATTTGCTTTTTCCTCGCATATGCAGTGTGACTGACAGCACAGAGCCTGCTACTCGTAGCCAATTCCAATGTGGCTTACAGTTGTGTATGAGCACAGAGCCAGCAGAAGATTAGGAGGATGTTGCTGCAAGACTAATGCAGGAAACATGACCTCCAATCGGACTGCTTGCTGTCGCAGAGTCTGGATAGTGGAGAAGGTGGCCCAGTCTACAGGAGGTAAGCTGCGAACTCATGGCTAATCAATCTGTGGCTCACTGTATGACAGATTGTTATTAGCCGTGTTTGGCAGGCCTCACGCTCTCAATCACACCTGTACATACAAGGTATATACATGTTTCCAGACTGGCGCAGCTTCACCAGATTTTGGTAGTGATGTTCAGACACAGCGCTCACTGGATTGGGGAAGTTGCTATGTGGGAAAGGAGGAGACAAACGACTGTGTGTGTGTTTATGTGGTTGGGTGTGTGTGTATGTGACTGTGTGTGTGTGTATGTGGTTGAGCATGTGTGTATGTGGTTGTGTGTGTGTGTATGTGGGTGTGTGTGTATGTGGTTGTGTGTGTGTGTGTCTATGTATGTGGTTGGGTGAGTGTGTATGTGGTTGTGTGTGTATGTGTATGTGGGTGTGTGTGGTTGTGTGTGTGTGTGTGGTTGTGTTTGTGTGTGTGAGTGTGTACGCACATGTGATATGATCCTCCTTGGCATATTTTGGGCATCCATGGCATAATAAGGTGTCTCTTCTTGACATGCTGTGTGTTTCCCAGACATTATGGTTTACCTTTGCATTAGGTACCCCTTATTGTCTTGTGGTGGGCATCCTATGCTCTGTGATGACCCTGGCATGAGGTGGCCTCTTCTGCCTCGATGGATGATGGCCGTTAACGGTTTTTAATCATATTGTCACAAGGTTGACATCTCTGACATATGTCAGAGTCTATGTGACGAAGTAGTATATGCGAGTACTTAATGAATGATAACAAGCTCATATTTGGGTCCCAGCTGATGGATTTACTAAAAGCGAACATTTTTTGAAAGAATACCATCTTTTCTTTGGTGGGATTTCTCATTTTTACCCTCAGTGAATACTGTCATTTAGCAGCAGAATACATTAAACCTTGGGATCTGAGTGAAAGGTCACGCTCAGCTGGGAACACTTACTGTTGATATAATTTTCTTGGTGCCCAAAACACTCGCGGCTAAGGCAGTTTTCCAATCATGCATGTCTAAGAACTCCAAAATCTGTACCCATAAAGCGCTTTATGGCATTATCATCATATTCCGAGGCCGTAGCCTGTTAGATTATGTATTCTCGCTGATATGTCAGCTTTCTGTATCTGTAAGGTCTCGGTAACCTGAGCAGAAGCTTCAGTGTCTGGATCTATCTGAGCTGTCAAACCAAAATGAGAATTATTCATTTTCTCACATTGCGCCTGCCACATAGATTCTCACTCATAATGTAGGTCTGACAATCTATTTGGAAGGTGCAGGAAGGGAAAGAGAAAGGAGGCAGAAGACAGAATGAAAATGTGGAATACATCATGAAAAACGATGAGAAGACTTGCCACACATGCATACTCAGATTAGTATATCTGTCTGCTCGAATCTAGGGCTTTTATTGAAGTGTTAGGGGAATTAGGCAAAGAGTACACCATTTTGCCACCTATTTTACTAGGTGTTTTGTTGAGGTTGATCCCCACAATGCCCTCGGAGAGGGTAATACTTGCTTGGCACTCAGTCATAAAGTATTATGATATTTGATGTGGTCTTTTAGAGCTGCATGTATGCCTATAGCTGTTTAGCTAATTTATTTGCTAATTGTGTAGTGAAATGCACAATCTACCCCACTGTTTTCAATGTTTGTTTGAAAATTGAACATTATAAAATCTCCTGAGAGAAGCTGTACAAACTCTGTGCATCTTGGGCCATCTATTGACGCCTCACCACAATGTGCTACCACACGGGTAAAGGATAAAACAAAGCATCCAAAGATGTTTTTTTTTATAGGGGTGCACATAACTTGGGCAACTCAGTGTATCATAATCACACAGAACTACCTAAGAATTCCAAGGGTTTATTCATAATTACGCGAGAAGAGTAATTCTGTGCTTAGTGCTATTTCTTAGAGTAAAAATGCCAAAATGGGTGCAAGAACGCATGTTGCTCTAAGATCGCAAAATGCAGCAGAACACAAATAGTGAGCAGCTGCCCAGGATTGTTTTCTCCCAAATTACTCTTAATTCCGCTAGCAGGAGTAATCACTTTATTATCGGTAATTCTGCCTCAAGGAGTATTAGTATCAAATGTTAGCCTTATTACTACACCACTTACAACCCAGATTCAGGTGAAATCAGCGTTAATGTTGTTATGAGCCCCAATGTATCCCAATATAGCCTAGGTAGTTGCACAACCTTTTACCTACATTTGTCCTACCTTGCTCCACATAACGGCTCTGGTGCAGACCTTTTGCCTAGTTAGGTTGCCGAATAAATGTTGTGTGGGTTTCTTCGAAAACTAGGCTCATTTATTATGCATGAGGATTCTTAGTATCACAGCAGGATTACCATCTTTTGCATAATAACTCTGTACAAAAGTCACCACTATCGTCATCCATGGCCGACAGGCCCACAGTTCCATGACACATCTAGGTAGGACCCCTGAGGGTACCTTTCGGGTATATAAGTACCGCATCTTCGCTGGGCAAACCAGAGGAGAAAAAGCTTCCATGCTGACACAAGACACTGAAGTCCCTGCACGCAGACACTCCAGCACGCAGTGGTCTGACATCCCTTGCGGGGTGTCCAACTCGAGACCAAGACGGGGTCCTTCATTCTTTCACACCAGGTAATGGGTTTGGCTCTTTCTTAGGGGGATTCTTGGCTATACACTTACATACATGCTAAGTACATTTAGGTACATCTAGTTAGATTCTTGCATTGTAGGAGTACTCATGATTACTGCCATGTATCTATATGCCACCATATATTCACTGTTTTAGCACGATGGTAGAATTCTACCTTTTATTTACTCTGCTGGTGCTTATAACAGTATATATCTGTTTCTGTCGAATGGTTGTTGCAGCACACGTATTTTATACTAGAATGACGCTAATTCAATAAATGATTATTGAAAACGTCCCCACTGTTTATTCTCTGAATCTCTCTAAGATCGGAGTAAGCACGAGTGACTGAGCGAAAAGTACTGTACTGTTTCCTTGATCCCTGAGGGGTTGGGGTTGTCATGTTCGATAGTTGCCAGAAACTATTCATTCCTTGGTAAGGTTGGGGGGTTTATAGTGGCACTGTGAGCTAGCTGGTCTACAGACTAACATATCCTTTGGGGGTGTCTGGAATCAGTCTGGACACCAATCCCTTAGTTTATGTTGTCTAAACCTGCAGACGTTAGTTTGGTTCTTATTTAATGGTCATATCTGAGTAGTTCAGTCGTGCTTTCTCAGAGACCCCTACTCACATTTATCCTGAGACATCTGGAGTGGGGAAGGAAAAATCCGCTGCAGCTGAGTAGGTATACCCTATGTATTGGTTATAGGTTTGTTCAAGGTTGAAGGATTATAGTTCCCTACATTGTGCCTAAACCTTATCTCTATTTCCTTGAAATTCCTTTCGAAATGTCTGTCGAAGTTGAGGCTGCACCTGCATTAAATGCAAATGCAGCAGAGGAAAGAGAGCAGGAAAATGCTATAAACATTTCAGAAAATTGCAGAAATGCACTTACTTTAAAGTGAGCAGATTTTGGAGTCCCAGCATTAGGTGGGACTGTTACCTTTGTGATTGAGGCACACGAGGCATACTGAACAGAGGTGTTCTATTCTTGGTCAAATTCCCACCTACACACACACATACATTTCATTCTTACACTGCGGATAAAATACTAGATGCATACTCTCCATTCGAGGACATAGAAGTACTGCTCACTTACCAAGAGTATGTAAATTGGTTTAAAGTTGCCCTCCCACATACCACAGAAAAAGTGAGACTCAGTCCGCTTGGCCAGTTCTAGCTGCTTACACACCGCATCCAGAGATAGACACATTACCAGCAGCAGACTAATGTCCACTTCACAAAGAAATAATAAAACTTTTTAGAAAATGTACACAATTTGTGATGAGAACACTTACACTTCACCTACAAGGGTCACTTCAGCAGGTCAACTAGAAGGAACCACAACAAAAATCACCTCACAAATGCTGAATGCGATTTTGGGAAGAATGCCCACTAAACGTGAGCAAATGCCATTCTAAATAGCACAGAAAATAGCACAGCTTAAAGCAGTGTTTCGACACACAGGCCTGCAAGAAAAACAAAGAACACTAACAATTTGCTTGCCAATGGGGATAGCTCCCCCGATAGAGGATTGTACCATTTGGGGTACAGTCTTCGCTGCCGTCTATACAGGACTCATGGTACCCCCTCCATAGCAATCATACCAGAAGTATTAAAACAAATACAGAATGAGCACGGGGCAGAACCTGCCCTGGACTTAGGGATGAAATTGATAGCCAATTTTTCCCAGCTATCCACAATTATGTTAGCAAACATAAAAGGGGAGGCAGCAGTGGTGGCTATATGCCAACGCCTGAGGGAATGCACTGCTGCACAACAGGAGCGTGATGGCTACATGGCTCCACTCGCCCCCATCGTCAGAACCTACGGACTCAACATCGTGTCATACGCAGACGACACCCAGCTCATCCTCTCCCTATCCAACGAGCCCAACACCGCCAGACGCAACTTTCAAGAAGGCATGGAAGCCGTCGCCAAATGGATGAAAAACAGCTGCCTACAACTAAACACCAACAAAACAGAAGTACTCATCATGGGCCCAAACCCCAATGCCTGGAGCGACACCTGGTGGCCCCCCGCCCTCGGAAACCCGCCAACCCCCACGGACCACGCACGCAACCTGGGAATCATCCTGGACTCCGAGCTCAAAATGGACCGCCAGATCAACTCTGTCTCGTCTTCCTGCTTTCACACCCTCCGCCTCCTTCGTAAGACCTTCAAATGGATCCCCCTCGAACACCGAAAGACCGTCACTCACGCCCTGGTCACCAGCAGACTCGACTACGGCAACGCACTCTACGCCGGAATAAACAAAAACCTCACCCGCAAGCTACAGAACATCCAGAACGCCGCCGCAAGACTGGTCCTCAACCTGCCAAAGCACTGCCACATCTCCCAGCACCTGTGCACACTCCACTGGCTCCCTGTCGAGGCGAGAATCACCTTCAAGATGCTCACCCACGCACACAAGGCCCTCCACGGCACTGGACCAGCATACCTGAACAGCCGACTCAAATTCCACGCACCCCAAAGGACCCTACGATCAGCCCAGCTCTCCTACGCCGTGATCCCCCGCACCAGAAAGACCAGATCGGGAGGCCGCTCCTTCTCCTTCCTCGCGGCCAAAGCATGGAACGCCCTTCCGCTCCACCTCAGACAGACAACATCGCTCCCTGTCTTCGCAAGAAACCTCAAAACCTGGCTCTTCGACAGACCCCCTCCTTGATGGATGGAACCTGCACCCCCACCCCCCACCCCTAGTGCCTTGAGACCCTTACGGGTGAGTAGTCGCGCTTTAACAAACCCCTGATTGATTGATTGATTGATGAAATTGATAGCCAATTTTTCCCAGGTATCCACAATTATGTTAGCAAACATAAAAGGGGAGGCAGCAGTGGTGGCTATATGCCAACGCCTGAGGGAATGCACTGCTGCACAACAGGAGCGGGAATTACCTAAAATTATTGAAGAGACCTATGCTTCACTGGGAAGATAATTTGGTAGCTAGACCTGTGAAACCACAACTAATGGGTAATCCTGAAAAGGATAACTCCAAGCAAACACCCGATTCTTCTAAAAAAGAAATGGGATAATAAACAATCAACAAACAAACAGAATACATCCCAATCACGGGGTGGGTCTCCTCAACAGGAGCCCTCTGACAGGAAATATAACCTTAGAAACTGTGACAATATTAAGAAACCTGACAGGTATCAGGATACTGATACAAGTTCATCTCGTTGCTTTTCAGGGTTCATCCAAAAACTCCAAGAGGGAAGGAGGTCAGAACACAGATCAGAAGAGCCAGCAAAGCCAAGAGACACACGTCACACTTCAGACTACATTATCAAAAAAGAAGATAAACCAAAATCAAAACCATAATTTAAAAAGAAGAAGGTAGCTGTCCTTAAAATAAGAAATGCCCAGGCTACTGAGGACTCAACTTCTGAACGGGGAATGGGCTCTGACGATGCTAGACAGCGCAGCAGAAGTAGCAATAGTTCGCCAGAACCTGATGGAATTTCTGGTGACAGCAGCGTTGAATGAACATATCACGGTGGAAACACCTGATACTTGGGTAAGTGTACCACATCAGTTATATGAAATAACACTCCAAATGGAGGGGGACATCTCCAAAAAAGTGAAAGGTCTCTTTTGGGAGAACCTGACTTTTGGATACAATATCCTTCTGGCTGAAAAAGATTGGCCGCCTGAGTTCGTTATGGACTGTCCAAAAGGAGAAACAGTAATTTTACTGGCTTTCTCCGACCTCCTTCCAGAATCACTAAAACATTCATAAGCGCAGGAGTTGGCGGTAGCACAAGCTCCTGCTTTATACCACAATCATGTAGGGTGAGACGCTGAGTTACCTCACCATGAAATCCCAGTAAAAATGACTCCAACTCCACAAAGGCAGTACCCTATAAAACAAGACATGAAAAAACAAGTCAGGGAGATCTTAGACCAACTTGAATACCAAGGTGTGATTGAGAATTGCACCTCTTCCATGAATATTCCTTTGTTCCCCGTAATGAAACCCGATAATTCATACCGTCTAGTTTTAGACTACAGGCATTTGAACTCATGCACAAAAACATTTGCAGTACAAAATGCGCACAGTGCCACATTAATGAATAACATTGTGCGGAAGAAATACAAAACAACATTAGATATCTCAAATGGATTCTTCTGCCAAAATAAAGCACCTAAAAGCTGATATTTGACAGCATTTTCGTCCCTAGGCTCTCAGGGACAATTCTGTAGACCGCCTCAAGGGTATAAGATAAGCCCCGGGTTGTTTTCAGCAAGAGTATCAGAGTTACTTCAAAATTTTGATGAGGAGGCATTGTCCTATATAGATGATATTTATCTGACGGACAATGAATTATTGGATCATTTTACAAGGGTGAACAACATAAATGTGGGGTTTGCCTCTGAGGGCTACAAATTTAACTTAAAAAAATCAAAAATTGCCCACCTAAAAGTCCTACTTTTAGGATATGAGCTCTCAAGTGAAGGGAAAAGCCTAGCAGCTAATTGTATAGAAAAATGTGTGCTACTCCAACCTCCAAGGAAAAATCTACAATCTACAACCGAGACTTAAAACAATCCTTAACAGCAAGGGTATTAGGCTCTGGTGGCATTTGGGTCAATCACCTCTATGGGGTCCAGAGGGCACTTAATAACATGCCAAAACGTTCCCTATGAGGCCGTACTCCATACGAGGTCAGGTTTGGGACAAGAATTTGGGTACCCGACCTTGATTGTGGGAGCACAGTGGCGGATGAAAAAGCATTTGACATCAATGATCGTTTGGCTGTTTTACAGGAACTCAATGAATTCCGGGCATTACAAAGCAACGTCCAAGTAAATCGCACCACCACTGGGGAAGTGAAAGCTGTTACAGCAAGACCTGCCTGGGTCCCGAACATCGGGGACCTGGTAAGAGAAAAGATTGTGGACCAAAAAGAATTTGGGCCATCTTACAGAGCGCCTGTCCTGGCTGTCGAAGGAACAAGAACAGTACTTCTTCCGCCCCTTGCCGGCAAAAAAGAAAAGAGATTCGTCTCCATCGATTTGATCAAACCACACTATGTGGCCGATACTGAATAGCAGACCACGTGGGCTCCTGGGTAGCTGCCGATCTCCTCTCACTACCATACAGGAAGTTCAGACAGAAAGGCTAATAACATTTGAAGATTCGACTATACAAAGTAATGGAGTTACCAACAATAGAATGGAACTCGTACCTGTTGAAATTGAACAGCTACAAAGTACAAATGAAACACAGATCTCAATTCGGCCTAATACCGACATCTATGTGAATATGTCTCGAAATGAGTCAATAGCCAGTACTACACAGCCTGCTGAGCTACCAAAGATAGATCAAATAGCATCTGGCTACTTCATCGATTTTGATATCTTCTCACTGGATCTGAGTGACCCTGAGTCACTGCCAGCTTCTGTTTCCTGCAAAGAAAAAACTATTTGATATATACCTTTGGCTGAAAAAGACTTACTTTGTTTCTCCCTGGCTACAGCTTTGGATTGCAATTGGTCTACTGTTCCTATTCCTTTGGGTAGGTGTAGTGACTGTCTTTTCCCTGCTCCTGAATGGACACTATCTCTCAGAACGCTCCACGGTACCACATGTGAACTTGGTCTTGAAACTACATACATCATCTCACCATGAACAAAGAGACCTGTCATTTGTGAACATTACAGCAGTTCCTGTTCCTGAAGGAATAGTTTGGGATAGGGTTTCATATAATGTATTTAGTCCCACTGAACCTTTGAAAATACCACATTTATTTAAAATTTCCTTGAATGATATCATCACCTCCAGTACTTTCTCTGATGATTGGGAGTTTGAAACCGTAAATATTATAGCCTTATAGCCCGCTGCCAAGGGCTATAAGCCCTGATCCCGAGTTATAGGCCCGAGCCGCAGGCGAGGGCCTATAACGAGGGAGAGGGCCTTTAACAACTGGTATAGCCTGAGGCAGAAGGGCTATAAGGCTATTAGAACATTCCACCCACTAAGGGTAGAATGTTCTAAATTAAAAATGGAGAAACAAAAGACAAACATTGGAATGTTGGAGCGCTGGGCTTATACCAGCCATTATAAGCCCAGAGCAACTCCATTGTCTTCAATGGAGCTCCCAACATTCCAATGTTCTAATATGCTATCTGAATTAGAACAATCTGCTGCATTCTCTAATAATGAGTTGTATGATGATACATCTGATTTTGACACCATGTATTGTTACCAACACTATGGTCATCATTTCTTGCACAAAGCAAGTATCCCACATAATGTTTTCACTTACCATCAATGGGAACATTGCCCAACACCACCAAAAGGTAACACTTCAGACCCAAAATTTTATTATTATAAGATTGTGCCTACACCTGCAAGAAAAAATATGCTCACCAACACAAAGCAGATATACTCTGCTTCCTTTATTTCCCAGCTGTCTTTACAGGGTTTCGACTTTTGGAGGAACACCATAGACACAAAATCTGTCTGGGGGACTAAAGATTGGCAGGTTCAGGGGACTGAGGCGTTAATTAGAGCATGTCTCATACCACAGCAGATTATCTTCCTGAACAACACAGTGAAACAAACTTCCTGTCTTGGACTAGCCAAGATTAAGGACCTGAACACACCTCAGATTCCCTCACTCACACACTTCGAGGGGTGGCAAAATTACACACAACATAGTGAGGATACGCTAGATGACATTATACATGATGGTTCATACGATTCCTCAGGTCCCAATTGTAAGGGTTGGTTGGTTTGGCCTATCGACACAAATAGGTGTCAGTCAAGATTCAGGGGTACCACAAAAGGGTTTAGTATCCATAAGCAAGATCAACGCTATGTACAATCTGAAAACACGGGGTGGTGACATCTTGCAGTGTTGGGAAGTTGTGCCTAGAGTGGCTGAGAACCTCAACACTATCTTAGGTGAAACAACACTTGTCCTTACTCTCAGATGACATGGATTTTAGGGATTTTCTGTTAGATCTCCAGAAACCACGTCGTAAGTGCTCCTTACATGCTATTTACAACGAAGTATGGAAAATCTCTCAACAGAAGGCTGCAGAGAGATTGCGTGAACTTGACAGGGTAAACCTAGAAAAGGCTTTGGCAGTGGTCGACAATAGCATGACCACACTAACATCTAGGATTTATTCACTGGGCAACATTGTGTCTTCTGCAATAGATATAATAGAACAGGATCTGTCTATTATTCAACATGGGCAATCACAGTTGCGATCCATTCTATTATTAAGCTGGACGCTACAATCATTGCGCTCTGGTCACGTGCCCTGGCGATATATCAACAGTACGTATCTGTTTTCTGCATATAATCTAACAGAAAGGCAGACAACAATGGCACGAAGAGATGCGAAGTATACAATGCTGCACAGAAAAAAATTGGACTAATTACCTTACACAGTGGCTGTATCACCCTCCACAGAATGGTTAATCCATGGCCATATTACACTGCCAATCACTGCATTCCAATTTCAATATTGTCTACAGTATCACCAAGTAGGCAGGTATGAATCGTTGAGTAAGGAATACATACATGAATCTTGGGAATTACCATACAGATTTAGATGCAGAAATGGAGACACTGAAGTCTTTCTCAGCGGTTCAGACTGTGAGAATTCGTTAAGTGGGTCTCTAATTTGTCAAGATATTTTGCTTCACTGAGCTTGTAACGCCTCAGTTGCAAACCTATCATGTCACTTAAAAGGGTCCCCGGCTGCTGTGATTCATCTGGTGTTCAAACTGCTCTCGAGTGCGAGTTATTTGATGTTGAATGATCAAGGTTGTTGTGGGATGCTGCCAGGCATCGCATATCTGGTCACAGTAAGTTCCAGCGTTATTTGTTGTATGCATGGATTGATTCCACCGACCCACACGGTCAGGGAGGTGCCGCTATGGCCTTCATTGAAAGTTTCCCTTATACAGTTTGATTCTCTGAGCAGACTGAAAGCCATACTTTTACAGAAGAATGTGGCCTTAACCTCAGCCCGAGAGACTTTTGATCTTCAGGTTGCAAGGTCTTCAGCTGAGATACAGGCTCTAGTCTGAACTAACTTCCTGCTCCATTTCGGGGAAATGGTACATCGTATCTTTAACATGTCTGATATGAGTGGGATAGTACACCTATTTAATAGCATAGGTTCTGGGCTATTAAGCATCTTTCAGACGATCTTCTGAGTTATTCCATCATTTATACACTCCGTATTGGAAAGTGTTTTTGGAGGGCTTCCGCTGGTCCTACTACTTGTAGCGGGTATCCTGAATTTAATTTTCCTGCTACGCAATGGGCATCCCAGTTTCCAAAGAGATGGAAAAAGCAATCCTAGTGCAACATTGCCGTGAGTGCATGGTACTCCTTCTGGGAACACCTCAGCTTCAGGAGCTAAGCAAGCATTGGTTCCTATTAATCAGATCAGTCTGGGTTGACTGCATCTTGCCTGTACTCTGCTGCCTATTCTGCGGATACGAATGCATGTTGGACATATGTCTAACACTTCCATTGGTTGCGCCTCTGGACGCAGATGTACTACTGGACCCATTAAAATCCCACGTATTGCAGTGTCCTCAGTGTATTCCAATGTTGATGTTGGCATTCTTAGAGCCACTACAGGATGCTTCAGCTCCTGTCGGAATGGACACCGGCTCTACAACAGGCTCACAGGTGTTGAGTGCTTCCTCAGCGGCTGTTGTGGGAACCGGAGAAGATCACCTTTGCTCCATTGACCTGATCCAAGAGGTGTTACAGGGAACATCACCTGCGAAGGCAAGCAGCATTGATGTTTCATCTCCCACACAGGACACATAAACATTTGGCTCTCCGTGTAATGGGGACATTTCTGCCTTTTTCCAAAACAAACCCAAATTGGAATTTGACAACACCATTTTTGTTTTATTTTTCTCTTTTGCTCTCTCTGAGCACTATGGCTTTTGGTGTGCTCAGTTGGTCTAACAGTATATTGACTATTTAGAGGACTTATAGAGTTTTTTCAACATTTACATCATTTTTTAACAAATACCTTGTTTTTAGATGTTTTTATACTCCTATTTTAGCAATGTCTTTTATGCTTTTTTAAACAGGCATATTTTAAGCATTTGTTACTGTGTCGTCCAGTTCGATGAGGAGTGGGTGTTATGAGCCCCAATGTGCCCTAATATAGGCCTAGGTAGTTGCACGACCTTTTACCTACATTTGTCCTACCTTGCTCTACATAACGGCTCTGGTGCTGACCTTTTGCCTAGTTAGGTGTCGAATAAATGTTGTTTGGTTTTCTTCGAAAACTAGCCTCATTTATTATGCATGAGGATTCTTAGTATTACAGCAGGATTACCATCTTCTGCATAATAACTCTGTACAAAAGTCACCACTATCGTCATCCTTGGTCGACAGACCCTAGTACCATGAACATCTAGGTAGAACCAGTGAGGGTACCTCTCGGGTATATAAGTACCACATCTTCGCTGGGCAAACCAGAGGAGAAAAGGCTTCCATGCTGACACGAGACGCTGAAGTCCCTGCACGCAGACACTCCAGCACTCAGTGCTCTGACATCGATTGCGGGATGTCCAACTCAAGACCAAGACGGGATCCTTCATTCTCTCACACCAGGTAATGGGGTGGGCTCTTTCCTAGGGGGATTCTTGTATATACACCTCCATACATGCTTGGTACATTTAGGTACATCTAGTTAGGTTCTTGCATTGCAGGAGCACTCATGATTACTCCCATGTATCTATATGCTTGCATATATTCACTGTTTTAGCACCATGGTAGAATTCTACCTTTTATTTACTCTGCTGGTGCTTATAACCGTATATATCTGTTTCGGTCTAATGGTTGTTGCAGCACACATATTTTACACTAGAATGACGCTGGTTCAATAAATGCTTATTGAAAACGTCCCCACCATTTATTCTTTTATCTCACTGAGAACGAGTAAGCACGAGTGACTGAGCGAAAAGAACTGTACTGTTTCCACGATCCCTGAGGGGGTCAGGGTTGTCATGTTCGATAGTTGCCAGAAACTATTCATTCCTTGGTAAGGTTGGGAGGTTTATAGTGGCACTGTGAGCTCGCTGGTCTACAGACAAACATATCCTTTGGGGGTGTCTGGAATCAGTCTGGACACCAATCCCTTAGTTTATGTTGTCTAAACGCGCAGATCCTATATAGATTTGTGGGAACTACACAACAGTGGGCATCCTATGCTCTGTGATGACCCTGGCATTAGGTGGCCTATTCTGCCTCGAGGGATGGTGGCCATTAACAATTTTTAATCACATTGTCACAAGGTTGACATCCCTGACATATGTCAGATTCTATGTGACGAAGTAGTATATGCGAGTACTTAATGAATTACAACAAGCTCATATTTGGGTCCTAGCTGATGAATTTACTAAAAGTGAACATTTTTAGAAAGAGTACTGCCTTTTCTTTGGTGATAATTTTAGAATTTACCTTCAGTGAACGCTGTCATTTAGCAGCAGAATATATTAAACCTTGGGATCTGAGTGAAAGGTCACGCTGAGCTGGGAACACTTACTACCGATAGCACTTGGGGCTAAGGCTGTTTTCCAATCATGCATGTCTAAGAACTTCAAAATCTGTACCCATAAAGCGCTTTATGGTATTATTATTGTATTCCGAGGCCGTAGCCTGTTAGATTATGTATTCTCGCTGATATGTCAGCTTTCTGTATCTGTAAGGTCTCGGTAACCTGAGCAGAAGCTTCAGTGTCTGGATCTATCTGAGCTGTCAAACCAAAATGAGAATTATTCATTTTCTCACACTGCGCCTGCCACATAGATTCTCACTCATAATATATGTCTGACAATCTATTTGGAAGGCGCAGGATGAGAAAGAGAAAGGAGGCAGAATACAGAATGAAAATGTGGAGTACATCATGAAAAATTATGAGGAGACATGCCAAACATACATACTCAGATTATTACATCTGTCTGCTGGTATCTGCGGCTTTTATTGAATTGTTAGGGAATATAGGCAGAGTACATCATTTGCCACCTATTTTTCTAGGTGTTTTGTTGAGGGTGATCCCCACAATGCCTTTGGAGAGGGTAATACTTGCTTGGCACTCAGTAATAAAGTATTATAATATTTGACGTGGTCTTTCAGAGCTGCATGTATGCCTATAGCTGTTGAGCTAATTTATTTGCTAATTGTGTTGTGAAATGCGCAATCTACCCCATTATTTTTAAAGTTTGTTTGAGAATTGAATGTTACAAAATCTCCTGAGGGAAGCTGTACAAACTCTGTGCATCTTGGGCTTTTTATTTATGCCTCACCACAATGTGTCACCACTCACGCAGAGCATAATAGATAGCATAAAAAGTAGTTTTTTTTATAGAAGTGCACATAACTCGGGTAATTCAGTGTAGCATAATCACACAGAACTACCTAAGAATTCTAAGAGATTATGCATAATTACGCATGACAAGTAATTCTGCGCTTAGCGCTATTTTTTGGTGTAAAAATGCCAAAAAAGGGTGCAAGAATGCTTGTTGCTCTAAGAATATCGCAAAATGCAAAAGAACACGAATGGTGAGCAGCCGCTCAGGATTGTTTTACCCCAAATTACTCTTAATTACGCAAGCAGGAGTAATCGCTTTATTATCTGTAAATCTGCATCAAAGAGTAACAGTACAACCTTTTAGCCATATTCCTACACCACTTACAACCCAGATTCAGGTGAAATCAGCGTTAATGTGTGCAGGTGGTGGACACTGGCACACATTTCTGGAGAGTGGAACTTATTTTTTTCATCAGAGTTTGACCCAGAGCAGAGAGAGAAAGGCATGAAAGTGTAGTGTAGCTCCTATTTCCCTAATAGGCTCTGCACATTGGAATAATATATCCTATAGGTTTGACATAGGACTAAGGTCGGTATGTCCCTATCGAGTATATTAAACTTAATTACTTGTGCCAGCTAGCTCAGAGGCCACTAGAAACTTCTTGACGACAAGAAGGGAGTAGTTTCTGGCAGCCGCAAGACATGACCACTTTTGTTTCCTTTTAGAATCAGGATGTGTCCCAGAGTCGTAGAAACAATAGATAACTATTTCACTCAGCTCAGTCGTGCATGTCTAGTTACTCTCAAAGTTACACAGAAATAACAGACGGGCGTTTCAATAAAAGATTTATTGAACAGTCTTGTTTCTAGTGTAAGTTAAATGTGCTGTTACGATCACAAGACAGTATGCGAGATAAATAATGTACAGAGTGAGCAGTAGAAATAAATAATACTGCGTTAGCATTATCTTTTCAGCATATATGTATTTATATAAAATGACACAGCCTAAAAATGCGAGTACTCATACGATGCGTTTCTAGCCTAGTTCTACCCCAGTGTTCCTAACCTATCCTAGGTGTAGGGAGAAGTAGAAGTAGGTGAAGTATTCCTTACTATAGTATACTAAGAGTATGTTAAGCCTAGTATGCCTAGTATGTCTAGTATGCCTAGAGTCTAGTATGCCAAGAGTCTAGTATGCCAAGAGTCTAGTATGCCAAGAGTCTAGTATGCCAAGAGTCCAGTATGCCAAGAGTCCCTCTAGGTTCTTGTCAGCTCCATACCTGAAGAATGAGAGAGGTAGGAATTTCTTTCCCAGACTCGAACTCCAACACCCCGCAAGGGAAGTCAGATCACTGGAAGCTGGACTCTCTGCGTGCTGGAATGACAGCGTCTTCTCAGTGCGTCCGGCCGGGAATCGGGCTCCTCTGAAGTCGAGGTCTCCTCTGATTTACAGGGGTTTGGGAAGGTATATTTATACCTGAAAATGTTAGCATTGACGTGAGTTGGACAGCGGAAGACGTCATGAATGAACCCCTAAGGAATAATGGTTCATGCATAATATATGAGTCCTTGAAGAAATCAATAGTCCTGGGCTAGGGAAAGTCCCGCTGCCTAAGGGTCTGTTTTTTCATGAACTCGTTGTGACGTTAGGGTGGACGGATGTCGAAGACCATGCCTGTATTTGTGCACGGTTTATGCCTAAATAAGGGCTGGGATTTTATGCCTATATAAGGGCAAGGCGAATTGTGCCTACATAAGGACATGATTCTAGAAAGCCCGTTTATGGACACCCTAGGAAGTATACAACACCCACTCCTCTTTCGTGTGTTCGATTATAATAAAATGCTAAACATTTAGAATGCTAAACATTAAAATGGAGTACTGCATATTAAAATATTTCCTAAAAGCATTAAAAAACATATTAAAAATGCAAAAGGTACTGTACATTATTAAGCAATGCTTTTCATTTCCAGCATAAAATTCGAAATAAATGCAAGTGGAATTGATACAAAAAGCAATATCTACATATTTACATATGACGAAAATGATCGATAAGTTGTACAAAATCAAAGTCATTCCCTGTCATGAAAATTAAATGAACTGATTTAGACACACACAAGATGACTAAGTGTCCGTGGAAGTACCGCCAAGTCTGTATTATAAGGCTAGTTCTACTTTAAGCAGATTGAAGTGCCATTTTCGTTCGAAAAATGGGACAAAAGTTCAAATTTGGTAGAGTTCCAAAGTTTTGAAAAATGAAGGCCAAATTGTTACTGCAGCCCTGGAACACTGTATGCTGAATCAGAGTCAGTTTACGGGTCTGGTGTAAACATGAGATCATCTATTTCAATAGACAAAACATCATCCACTGTCGTTGGTGTAAGTTGGAACACCTCGTGAAGTACATTGACCGCACAAAGATGTGAATCATCGCTCTCAGCAGAGGTCGCCGCAGCAATGTTCGCGTCCATTGTTACCTGTGTGCCTGGAGTTCTTTCTCGTACCTCAGCAGCAGCCGGAAGCGTCTGTGAGATCTCAATGAATGCTGACATCAGGATTGGTAGCCTCTGGGGACAACACAGAGCATGGGCCGTTATCGGGACCAGCAAAGTATCGACGTCCTTTGGCGTGGCTGATGGATATGTTAGACAAGCGTCCAACACGCATTCTTCACCGCATAGCAGGCATCGTAGAACAGGTAAGATGCAAACTTGCCAGATTGGTCGGAATGACAGGAACCAAGTTGTATTAAGGTCCCGTAGACGAGTCATGCCCAATAGCTGTACTATTCGCTCACGGCACTTTCTTTCAAGGAGAGCTTTCTCCATTTCGCTCGGAGTGATGTCTGCGAATAGGCTGGCCATAGCGCAATAGCAGGAAGAGAAATAGAATTCCGGCAACAAGTGCTAGAATTAATGGTATGCCACCAAACACCGAATGTGCAAAGTTCGGGATGATTCCAAGTATTGCCTGGAAAGGTGCTAACAGACCGGTGCAAATGCTCTTAAATACATGTACAATTCCTGTTGTATCAGACATGTTAAAGATACGTGATATCATTTCTACGAAATGTATAGGGCAGTTTGTACGTATTAAAGTCTAGATCTCAGCCGAAGTCCTTGCTACTTGTAGATCATAGGTTTCTTTGGCCGAGGTCAAAGGCACTGTTTGCTGTAAAAGCATGGCTTTCATTCTGCTCAAAGTATCAAATCTTATAAAAGAGACGTTCAGCGAAGGCCATAGAGGCGACTCCCTGACTGTGTCTATTGGGGGAAACAATACTTGCATACAGCAAGTGACCCTGGAGTTGACCGTTACTAGATATGGGATGCCTGGCAACATTCCACAGCAACTCTGATCATTCAACATGAGGTAACTCCCGTTAGAAAGTTGTCCAAACGTTGGATTAATCACAGCAGCTGGTGTACCCCGCTGATGGCAAGACAAATTTGCCACAGAACCATTGCAAGCCCCGTGTAAAGAAATGTCCTGACACATAAGTGAACCGGTCAGTGCATGTTTACAGTTGGTACCGCTAAGCAACACTTCACGATCCCCACTCCAACATCTATGTGTATACGGTAAATCCCACAATGTCTTAATGTATTCCTTACCCAACCTTTCATATTTGCCTGCTTGCATTTGACTGAGGCAATACTGAAACTGAAAAGTAGTCACAGGCAATGTTATTTTGCCATGAATAACCCATTCTGTAGCTGATTTTTCTGCCACTGTGAATGGTAATTTCTCCAGTTTTTCAATGCTCAGCACTGTATACCTTGCTCCTCTTTGTGCCAATTCGATCTGTTTATCAGTTAGATTGTAGTCTGCAAACAGAGACGACGTGTTGATGAAACGCCAAGGCACATAGCCCGCTCGCAAAGATTGCAGCGTCCAGCTCAATGACACTATAGAACGTAATTGAGATTGACCTTGTTGTAACATCGCCAAATCTTGTTCTAGAATGTCGATAGCAGAGGATACAATGCCATCCAATCAATATATTCTGGAGGACAAAGTTGTTAACCCATTGTCGACCACAGAGAGTGTTTTCTCTAAATTAATACGATCAAGTTCACGTATTCGTTCTGCGGCCTCCATCTGTGACACTTTCCATGCTTCATTATAAGCAGCATAAATGCCGGCATATATGAAACGTTTCTGACGCGGTTTTCTTGGTCCAAGCAAGAATTCCCTAAGATCTGCGTCATCTGCAAGTAGTGTAGATCTATGCAGCCAATCGAGGCATAATTTTCCTACACTGTATGTTGTTACTACCCCCGGATGTTGTCTTTGGACATATCTTGGGTCTGGCCTATGAATAGTAAAGCCCTGAGTTTTATTCAGGAATCTTTCCTGACAGTTGTTTGTGTCTGTGGGCCAGATCAACCATTTCTTCCAATCAGGATTAGAGCTGTTGAGTTGTAGTATATTGTCAACTGTCACCACTGCCTTTGTATTATTATCACTGGCAGGTGTTGGCACAGAAGGTGTTTTCATGTCTTTGATCTTGGCTAATCCAAGACAAGATGTTTGTTGGACGGTTTCATTCAAAAACAGTATTTGTTCAGGGATGATACAGGCTCTAAATAAAGCTTCTATACCCTGTACTTGCCAATCTTTACTACCCCAGACAGTTTTTGTCTCTATTGTGTCTTTCCATAAGTCGAAACCCTGTGTAGACAGTTGGGCAATAAATGCTGCAGAGTAAATCTGTTTAGTATTTGTTAACATAATTTTCAGTCCTGTTTTGTTTACATTTCTGTAGTAAAACGTTTCTGGATCAGATGTATTATATCCTGAAAAATATGGAAATTTACTAGCAAATGCTTTTGAACTACCTTTTGGTGGTGTAGGACAATGTTCCCATTGGTTAAACATAAACACATTTCTCGGATATGCAGTTTTATGCAAATAATGATGACCATAGTGGTTATAACAATACATTTGTTCATAGTCTGATGAACCCTCTAAATATTCAATTTTAGAAAATGCAGCAGATTTTTCTAGATCAAACATTATGTCAGTCACTGTCTCAAAGTCCCAATCATCTGAATAGGTACTGGACGTAATTAAATCACTTAGTGAAATTTTAAACAAATGTGGAATGTTCAATTGTTCCGTCGGTCCGAAAATTTCATAATCTGTTTTGTCCCACACTATACCATCCTGTATAGGAACGGCTGTGATGTTCACTGATGACAAGTCTCTTGCTTCACGATGGGAAGATTTATGTGGTTTCAAAAGTACATTCACGTCTTTTCCTTCACTGTTCACATGGATGTATCTGCACTTATAAGCACGCTTACAGTTGTTACCAAAGCTAGCCAGAGCAGGAAAACAAATAGTCCAGATGTAATCCAGAGTTCAATCCATGGAGAAACCAGATAAGTCTTTTTCAGAAAGTGAATAAAGTCTTGTACTTGCTGCTTGAGTTTGAATGATGCTGGCGTCGTTTCAGGTTCACTTGGATCTTCTGAGAACGTATCAAAGTCAATGAAATAGCCAGAAGCAGTTCTGTCAATTGTTGGAATTGCATCAGGATTCGTTGAAATCACAGGAGACAGTTCATCACGTGCCACGTTGGTGTAGACAGGTGTATTTGGACGAACTGTTATTTGGGTGTCAAGAGGGATGAGTTCCATAGCTTGGTTGCTTAGACCTCCATCAGTTACAGCTGAATTCTCGATAGTGATCAGTCTTTCAGTCTGAACCTCTTGGATAGTAGCGAGAGGAGTGCGTCTGCTACTAGGTCGGAGTCCACGAGGCCTACTGTTCAGTATTGGCCACATACTGTGGTTTGATGAGGTCGATGGACACAAATCTTTTCTCCTTTCTTCCAGCAAGGGGCGGCAGAAGTACTGTCCTTGTTCCTTGAACAGCTAGAACAGGTACCGGTTGTCTGTAAGAAGGTCCAAATTCCTTCTTGTCCGCGATTTTTTCTCTGACTAGATCCCCAACTTTTGGAATCCAGACAGGCCTTTCTGGGACAGCCGATGTTTCCCCAGTGGTGGTTGGCTGCAGGAATATGTTGCTTTGTTTCGTTCTTAACTTGTTTAGTTCCTGTAAAACAGCCAAACGATCTTTGATATCAAATGGTTTATTTTCCACCACTGTGCCTACGTGTTCAAGGTCTGGAACCCACATTCTTGTCCCAAATAGGACCTCATATGGTGTGACCCCCCCTAGAGAACTTCTTGGCAAATTATTGAGAGCGCGCTGCACGCTATTGAGGTGTTTGACCCACCCATCACCCGAACCTAATACCCTAGCTGTTATAGACTGCTTTATGTCCCGGTTTTTCCTTTCCACAACAGAATTTCCCTCAGGATGGAATGGAGAGGAGTACCGCAATGCAACGCCCATACTGGCCATGGCCTCCTTGTAAGCCCTAGAGCTAAACGCAGGACCCTGGTCAGAATGTAGCGTGCCTATTGAGTATGTGCCGATAAAGACTCGCAAATCTTTTATAACAGTTCGAGCGTCAGCCGAGCGCTGAGGCCATAACCATAGGAACCTAGAGCATGAATCCACTGCAACCATGATGTATTTATAATTACCGTCCCTTTGCAAGGGACCGCAGTGGTCCAGGTAAACACAAGCTAATGGTTTGTCTGAAATTAACAGGGCTGTGCTGCGCAGGACGTTTCACCGTTGAGACTTTCATCTGTTGGCAAATATCACATTCTAAAACAGTAGTTGCTATAGTATGTGTGTATTCGAATGCCAGGCCACCAATACATCTTTGCTTGACGTCAAAGATACTGTCTGCAGAAACACCTGCATGTGGCAGAAGCTATCCCTTACGTGTGCTGCTAGGATTAAGTCCTAATCTGCGTTCCTTGTTTGGAATTACCCTATCCCCCACTCCAGGGATTCGAGCAAAAGGAACGTTGTTCGCATCAATTACATAGTACTTGAGTGGAAACTTTTTTGGTAACGCTGCACTGCTGCCTTTGCTTGAAGCATTGACAGGTAACATTATCTCACCGTCTATTTTTGTTTTTGAACGAGTGATCGCAGCTACGGAAGCCGTCTGAACAGCCCCCTTTGCGGCTTCGCCAGCCAATGAATTCCCTGCAACGTGAACGCCATCACGTTGATGACTCAGTGTGTGAATCACGTGAGCCTTTGGTAGTTCGTTTTTCAACTGAACTACTTGTTCCCAAAGCAATTTATCCTTTATTGTTCCACCCTTCGCATCTTTGAAACCGTTTTCAAGCCAGGTTCGTATATAGTCATTATACGACTGAACACAGTAAAAGAAATCGCACACTATCAGTGTGGGGAATTCTCGATCCGTACTCTCAAGTGCCAGTTTGAATGCTTGTAGTTCAGCTCGCTGAGCTGTACAATCACCTAATGATTGAGTTTTTGTGACCATAGGTCTGAAGATGCCATTTCGCATGCGACCTTTAACGATAGCACACGCTGCACTGTAAGCTTGCTTACTCCCTGTTGCGGGCTGTGCGGATCCGTCAGTGTAAATTATGAATTCGTACTGATCGAGAGGCAGAATCTCAGTGGGCAGAGGACATTCTTGTTCATATTGGAGAAATGCTTGTGTTTTTAAATCTGGATCAAAAACATATTCAACATCAGTTGCAGCAAGAGAATTAACCCATTGTATCCATCTCGGAAGTAATGCTTTAGCATTTGGAATGCTTGCTTTTGTGACCGCTTCTAAAGCTGGTACTGGGGTTACGACAATAATGCGTTTCCCTTGGGCTAAGGCTCTTTCATTTGCTACAGCTGTTTGAACTGCTGTCAGAATGTTTTCAGTTGAACTGAAGCGCATTTCCGCTTGTGTGTACAAATGTGATTTGTATGCGATTGGTACTTTCTCACCCTCATTGAAGGTTAAGTAAGTGAATCCACATTGACCCGAAATTATTCGGATCACCAAATTTCTTTGACTTACGCGTGTTTGTAAGTGATTTGTTGCTAACATGTTAGCCTGGAGTGAACGCAAAATTTCTGTGTGTTCCTGTGTCCAGTTTTTGATTGAAAAATCAGGTTTGATTAATGCGTAGAGAGGTTTAACCCTTTCTGCGTAGTTTAGAATGTTTGTTCTGCC
Source organism: Calotriton arnoldi (assembly GCA_963921515.1). NCBI lineage: Eukaryota > Metazoa > Chordata > Amphibia > Caudata > Salamandridae > Calotriton > Calotriton arnoldi. Next base: position 2,205,650 of record CAWUFW010002180.1, read on the forward strand.
AAAATTGAGGAAACCCAGGATGGATTGTAAGTGTTTTAGCGTCTTTGGAGGTTGGAGCAGCGCACATTTCTCTAGAAAGTTAGCTGCCAAGCTCTTGCCTTCACTTGAAAGCTCATATCCCAAAAACAGGACATTGAGATGGGCAATTCGGGACTTTTAAAGTTGAACTTGTAGCCCTCAGAGGCGAATCCCAGTATAATGGTGCTCACCCTGTTCAAGTGTTTTTCCAGGTCATCGTCTGTCAGATAGATGTCATCGACATAGGACAATGCCTCGTTGTCATAAATTTGTAGTAACTCCGTTACCCTCGCTGAGAATAAACCTGGGCTGTTCTTGAACCCTTGTGGGAGTCGACAAAAGTGACGCTGGGTCCCCATTATGGAGAATGCCGTTAAGTACCTGCTTTCAGGTGCTATGTTTTGACAAAAGAAACCATTTGAGATGTCTAATGTTGTTTTGTATTTTTTACGCACAATGTTATTCATTAATGCTGTGCAATGTGCATTTTGCACTGCAAAAGTTTTAGAACAAGTGTTTAGGTGTCTGTAGTCCAAAACTAGACGATATGTATTGTCTGGTTTGGAGACAGGAAACAAAGGATTGTTCATTGAGGAGGTGCATGTTTCAATCACCCCTTGGTATTCAAGTTGATCTAAGATCTCCCTGACGTGTTTCTTAGCTTCTTGCTTAATAGGATACTGCCTTTGTGCAGTTGGTTCATGTTTCAGATTTATTTTATGGTGAGGTGAGTCCTCATCCCATCCTACATGATTTTTATATAATGCTGGGGCCTGGGCCACTGCCCATTTCCTGGCATATGTATATCTTAGATGCATTGGTATATGGTTGGAGAAGGCAGGCATAATAATGTCCTCGCCATGTGGGCACTCCCTGACAAATTGTGGTGGCCAGTCTTTTTCTGCTAGAAGTATGTCATAACCCTTTGATAGTCTTTCCCAAAAGAGTGCTTTAACCTGTCTAGGTTTGTCTCCCTCCATCCGGAGTGTTATATCATATAACTTTTGTGGAGTACTAACCCTGGTATCTACAGTCTCTACTGTAATGTACTCATTCAAGTCCACTATCTCCTGAAGTTCCATCAGGTTCTGGCGAGCTATTGTGACTTCTGCTGCACTGTCCAGCATTGTCTGAGCCCATTCTCCGTTCTTGAGCTGTGTTCTCAGTATTCTCGGCATGTCTTATCTTCAGACCTACTACTTTCTTTTTGCAGAATTGAGGTTTTGCTTTAGTTTTTGGAGCGTGTTTATCGTCTTTCGATTTCACGCGTTCTTCTCTATGTTCTGTTCGTCCTCTTCTTTCCGAAGTCTGTGATGAGACCTGAAAGGGACGAGAGGAACGTGTATCAGTATCTTGATACCTATCAGGTTTTCTCAAATTATCCCTATTCCTGAGGTTATACCTCCTTTCATAGGGCTCCTTTTGAGGAGACCTGCCTCGGGATTGAGAACGTTTCTCGTTTGAATTTTGTTTATTAGACTCCCACTTCTTTTTAGAAGATGCAGGAGTTTGTTTAATTGAGTCCTTCTCAGGACTTTCAGATAGTTTCGGTTTAACTGGTCTCCCACCCAAACTATCTCTGCCTAATTCTGCATAAGATTGTTCTATAATTCTGGGTAGCTCTGTTTGATGTTCTGTAACATCAAATTCCCTTAGTTTTTGTCGGATCGCCACTGCTGCTGCCTCCCCTTTAATATTAGATAATATTATTGTTGAGACCTGGTCGAAATTTTTCAGTAATTTCATACCTAAATTTAAAGCAGGCTCTGCCCCGTATTCGTTTTGAATTTGTTTTAGGACATCAGGTATTACCGCAATTGACGGAATGCCGTGTGTTTTAGTGTAGATGGCAGCAAAGACTGAGCCCCAAGTGGTGCAGTCTTCCAGTTGTGGTGTGATCCCCATTGGTAAACTAAAGGTTAGGATTCTGTGTTTCTCATGCGGGCTAGTATTTGGAAATACTGCTTCGATTTGAGTAATTTTTGAGCTATCCAAAACGGAATTTGCTCACGTTTTGTGGGCATTTTACCCATGACTGCGTATAGAGTCTGTGGTGTAATTTTTAGTGTGTTCCCCTGGTGAGGGGTTTGATTTGGAATTGTTATTGGTGGATGGACTGTGAAAGTCTGCATGACATATTGGACCAATTGTCTGTAGATTTTTATTAACTCTGTGAGTTGAGTAAGTAGTTCCTCATCTGACATTATGTCAAGTTCAGGATGAGGTGTGTAGCCGGCTAGAATCGGCCATGTTGCTCCTGGTCTACCTAGTGGACCGAGCCTGGTTTTATTTCTGTGATGTTTTACGGCGCCTTTAAACCAGAGCTGGTGCTCTTGGTATATTAATGGAATTTCTATATCCTCGAAAGGAATGTATTCCTCTGGTGGTTCATCTTCTTTGTAGAAGTGAAATGTGTGTGTTACTGAATTGGATTCAGGAAATATTACCCATGAATAGAATACCTCTGTCTGAAAGGATTCGTGTGCCTCTATCACGAAAACTGCTCTACCTCCTCTCGGTGGTAGGCCATGCTTTATAAGTTTTAGAGTAATGGCTCTTCTTAAGTTTGGGGCGATGTCGATCACACCCTCCTCGGTTTCATTTAAACCGGTAAAGTTAAACAATGCTGGTTGGGCTGGAACAGCCTCAGCTCCACCGTTTCCGGCGGGATTGTCCCCGTTTAAGGACATTTTGTTTTATGAAAAATGTAGAACAAGTTTCAAGGAAACAAAGATAAGGCGCACAATATTTTGGGACACTGTATCCTTCAACGTTGAGCAAACCAAACAGCTAATATATAGGGTACTGCCCTATGTAGCCGTGGCGGATACTTAACCCTGCCCACTCCAGACGTCTTTAGGAGTATATGGGTAGGGGTCTCTGAGAGAAAAAGAAGAAGCACGGCTGAGTTACTCAGTATCTAACGTTGAATTAATGCCTTACCAAACCGTTGGGCGCCATGTAGTGTAGCTCCTATTTCCCTAATAGGCTCTGCGCATTGGAATAATATATCCTATAGGTTTGACATAGGACTAAGGTTGGTATGTCCCTATCGAGTATATTAAACTTAATTACTTGTGCCAGCTAGCTCAGAGGCCACTAGAAACTTCTTGACGACAAGAAGGGAGTAGTTTCTGGCAGCCGCAAAACATGACCACTTTTGTTTCCTTTTAAAATCAGGACGTGTCCCAGAGTCGTAGAAACAATAGATAACTATTTCACTCAGCTCAGTCGTGCATGTCTAGTTACTCTCAAAGTTACACAGAAATAACAGACGGGCGTTTCAATAAAAGATTTATTGAACAGTCTTGTTTCTGGTGTAAGTTAAATGTGCTGTTACGATCACAAGACAGTATGCGAGATAAATAATGTACAGATTGAGCAGTAGAAATAAATAATACTGCGTTAGCATTATCTTTTCAGCATATATGTATTTATATAAAATGACACAGCCTAAAAATGCGAGTACTCATACGATGGGTTTCTAGCCTAGTTCTACCCCAGTGTTCCTAACCTATCCTAGGTGTAGGGAGAAGTAGAAGTAGGTGAAGTATTCCTTACTATAGTATACTAAGAGTATGTTAAGCCTAGTATGTCTAGTATGCCTAGAGTCTAGTATGCCAAGAGTCTAGTATGCCAAGAGTCTAGTATGCCAAGAGTCTAGTATGCCAAGAGTCCAGTATGCCAAGAGTCCCTCTAGGTTCTTGTCAGCTCCATACCTGAAGAATGAGAGAGGTAGGAATCTCTTTCCCAGACTCGAACTCCAACACCCCGCAAGGGAAGTCAGATCACTGGAAGCTGGACTCTCTGCGTGCAGGAATGACAACGTCTTTTCAGTGCGTCTGGCCGGGAATCGGGCTCCTCTGAAGTCGAGGTCTCCTCTGATTTACAGGGGTTTGGGAAGGTATATTTATACCTGAAAATGTTAGCATTGACGTGAGTTGGACAGCGGAAGACGTCATGAATGAACCCCTAAGGAATAATGGTTCATGCATAATATATGAGTCCTTGAAGAAATCAATAGTCCTGGGCTAGGGAAAGTCCCACTGCCTAAGGGTCTGTTTTTTCATGAACTCGTTGTGACGTTAGGGTGGACGAATGTCGAAGACCATGCCTGTATTTGGAGTGCACGGTTTATGCCTAAATAAGGGCTGGGATTTTATGCCTATATAAGGACATGATTCTAGAAAGCCCGTTTATGGACACCCTAGGAAGTATACACCAAAAGTGAGAAAGAATAGGAACAGAAAGACAGGAAATCAGTGACCAGGGAGAATTCAGTAATGAAAAAAAACATGTAAGAGCGGGTTTTAGAGAGCCATCCAGTGCGAATAATAAAGAAATTCTCTTATGACAGTCTTTCATCACTAACAGATACCAACATAAGACATTCGAAAAAGTGGTTGTGTTAGATGATGCCAGCTAGGGTTTTGAGATGTAGTGCGACAATCTCCACTGGAAGGCTCCTTTAATATACAGGAACTGTAGAGAGATGAACGAAAGAGGTGTGAGGTGGAATCAAGGCAAGGTAACCTTGGTGCTCGGCAACCATGGCATTCGACAGCACCAGCAGCTGACTCCTAACAAAAATCTTGGGGCTCTTGCATTATTTTATTTTTTTTACATTTTACAAGACTGGGCTTAATCTTACATTTGCACCTGAATCAAGGTTATCAAGAGACTTAGAATAAGGTACTTTAACATAATTCTTTACAATGATTTCTATTACTCAGGGAGACCGAATTTAGGGGCTGATTACGATGGCGGGCGGTAGCACATCCGCGGTGCTGGCGGGGGCTGATAAAGCCCTTTTCCTCATTCCAGCAGCGGTCCTCCCGCCCGTCATATTACGATGGGCAAACATAGCCCATTTTCCGTCTGCTGCGGAGTCAGGTGAACCGCCAGATTTTGGCGCCCGCCACCGCGGCGGAGGGAGCCAATAGGGACTCACCGCCGTGCAGAATGACGTTCCGTCTGCCGTACGAATCACAATGCCGCAAACAGCCCATCACACAGCAGCGGAGAATCCACCCACCCAGAGACGGAGGAAGCACGACAGCGGAGCGTGAAACCAGACTCCCGGTCCCCTCCACCCAGTCCTGATCGCAATGGATCCAGCACTCCAAGCCCTTCCGGTGCTGTACCTCCTCCACTACCAGCAAATAATGCACCGTCACGAACAACGATGCAGGTACGCAAATACACAACTCCGCACACAACCACAACACACAACTCTTGTGCCGACACACGGTTCCTGTCCACATCAGACACTCTGGTGGGGACAGGAACACATCCCCCAGTGTACCCACACATCTCCCACCTGCCAGAAACTCACCCCTCCGCATCCGGGTCACCCATCAACCGCGAAATCACAGCAATGTCCCGGTCACGTCACCGCAGCGGTGAAGACGCGGGAAAACCTTCGCACAATGTAGTAGGCAGGGCTCCACCTTCACCCTACCCACACTACTCATCCCACACACATTTGAGAACATGCTGTGTGCTCCTCCTGTGCCCCCCTGCACAATTAATCTGCCAGGTGCAGCCAGACCTTGCACCTCACACATCAAAGGACAAGGGAGATTGACTGGGAAGGTGGGGGTGAAGAGGAACACCCTGCACAGAAGCTCAGGGGCTGGACAACCCTCCTCCTCACACCAACCTTCCACCCCTGTGAAGCTAACTGAGTATGATCACAAAATGAAGACTCACACTACCTATGAACATCCAATGAACTGTTCACACTGCCTGTCAAGTCACTCACAAACACCCCACACTGACACCCAGCCACATACCCATACCATAGGCCACCAGCAATGGAGAGCAACAAATGTGCCAGCCAAAAGTGAAGTGGACAGGGCTGGAAAACCATGGAGCAAGCCACATAGCATCTGTACATCACATGCAAGCGAAGGAACATATCACACCACCCTTAGGCCATCAAATCAGACACGGCTGGCACAGTGAGTCAAATTAAGCCAAAGTGACCTCTGAGCAACAACTCAGGGAGACATCAAGGCAGGCCATGCATAGGCACAGGAATGATAGGAAGTATCTGAAGTCATACAGTGACCAGCCACACATCTGTCTCCACTTACTTGACATGTGTATGTCGTCAGCACAACACACATGGCTCATTGTCACACTCCATGTTATGTTATGTTATGTTATGTTATGTTATGTTATGTTATGTTATGGGGTATTTGTTGAGCGCACGGCTACTCCGAGGAGTGTCCCGGTGCTGTCCTGACCCCAGAACAGAGCAATTAAAAGACCGGACAGCTAGAGCAGAGAAACTACTCACTGTTGGAAAAGCCAGGTCTTTAGGTTTCGCCTAAAGCTAAGGAGATCACATTCTTGTTTAAGGGAAAGTGGGAGACTATTCCATAATTTTGCAGCTAGTACTTGAAAGGAGCGTCCACCTTTGCGAGATCGGCAGAACTTAGGCACAATTGTCTTTAGCTGAGTAGATGATCGCAATGTTCTGGATGGTTTATAGGGCTGGATCTTATTCCTGATGTACGGGGCCCCGATTCCATTCAGGGCCTTAAAAGTCAGTACCAGGGATTTGAAACTGACCCTTTTTTTCATTGGTAACCAGTGTAGGGATCTAAGGTGGGGAGACATGTGTGATCTGGGTCCTACCATAAGTACGGCCCTAGCTGCCGCATTTTGAACCACCTGAAGACGATTAAGTAAGTAGTCCGGAAGGCCCAAATACAACACATTCACGTAGTCCAGCCTAGACATAATCAGTGCTTGGACCACTGTTTTCCTATGAGAAATAGGCAGTAGAGGGAGGAAATTACGCATCATTTTTAAAAGTCCAAAACAGGTACCGGCAACCGATTGAACCTGGGACTTCATAGACATGTCAGAATCAAATTTCACTCCTAAATTTTTTGCAGTAGAGACTGGGTTATCAGGGGGAGATACATTTTTTGGCCACCATTGACGCCAGTCATCATCAGGATTGTGTCCCAAAAAAATAATTTCTGACTTATCAGAGTTGCAGAGTAGTTGATTTTGCCTAAACCAATCGAATACCTTGGTTAGGCATACGTTAACTACATTGCCGTTGAGCACCTCTTCCTTCTCACAGGTAAATAGCAATTGCGTATCATCTGCATACGATATAATTTTTGCTCCATATTGTTCAGCTAAAGGAGCCAGGGGGGCCATGTATATATTGAACAACGTAGGGCTCAGAACCGAACCCTGTGGCACTCCTACATTTAGAGGGGGGATGGATGCTGAAAAAAGAGGGGCCCAGACTGTTTGCTGGCGGTTGTTCAAAAAAGAGGCGAACCATCTGAGCACCGTGCCACCAATGCCGCTCTCCCTCAGTCTATGAAGGAGGCGATCATGTGGCACGGTATCGAAGGCCGCCGAAAGATCCAACAATATCAGCACAGCCTTTCCTCCTCTGTCAAGCGTAGTTTTGATCGTTTCTGAAATTTCCAATAAAGCCGTTTCAGTGTTAAAATTGGCTCTAAAACCTGACTGACTTGGATGGAGCACCTGGCTTGCCTCAATAAAATCTGTGATGGTGGCATTCACATATTTCTCCAAAACTTTGGAGAAAAAAGGTAAAAGCGATATGGGTCTATAATTACTGACTGCCAAAGGGTCAGCTAATGGTTTTTTTAAGAGCGGAAGGATTTTTCCATGCTTCCAATTGTCTGGCATCCTTCCTTCTGACAGAGATAGATTCAGTATCTGGTTAACAGCTGGATTGATTATCTCGGCAATCAATGCCAGTGTTTTTGCTGGACAAGGGTCTGAGGGGGATCCAGATTTCAGGGCCTTCATAATTTTAAGTGAGGTGGCCATGGGCATAGGAGAAAAGTCCAGCAGGGTATTCTCCGTAGTGAGGCATATGGGGAGAACGATTGGCTCTAAGCCAGTTGTTGAGAAAATTTGATCTAAAGTATGACCTTTTTCATGCGTTGGGAGCAACACGCATGGGGTCAGACTGAAAATACTCAATAATTCACATAGGGGCACATGCATCAAGCCTAAAAAAAATCGCAAAATTAGCGATTCGCTAAATTATGGCGTTTGCGACCGCAAAATACAGTTTCGCAATGCATCAACTGAAAAATAGCGAAAACCCAACAATTCGCTAATTTAAAGAATCGCAAAACATTCTGCGAATAGTATTAGCGAATCGCTATTTGCGCCTCCAAATAGCTGATTCGCAAATAAGGAATCGCAAAAGAGATGCATGAAAATTCGCAAATTGCGAATTACCTGAAATTCGCAATTTTGCGAGTGCAAAATAAGAAGGATCACAACCAGGTGGTAATCATGAGTGCAAATCAGATACAGCTGCAATTCTACTTAAACCCATTGAAACACACCCAGAATTAGCTACCACATCTCACAATGGCAGGGATGTACCTGATGGCGAGGAGGATGAGGCTGCTGGCTGCTGGACACAGACGGAGGCGAATCAATGAGCGCATCTTCAGAGTCCGCATAACTTTGCTAGGACAGCAAGAGGATGAGATATACGATAAGTATAGGCTCAATGCAGCAATGATCCATGACCTGATCAATGAATTGGATCCCATACTGCAACGACAGACACGTAGGACCAATGCTATCCCAACGCATGTGCAGGTCCTATGTTGCCTACACCTACTGGCGTCAGGCAGCTTTCAGGGGGTCATTGCAGTAGCTGGAGGTGTGTCGCAAAGCACACTTTCAAGAATATTCAAAGCATTCCTTGATGCCATGATGGCCAGGATCGGCTCACACATCAAGTTCCCCACCACCGCGCATGACCTTGCGAAAACAAAACAGGAGTTTTACCAGATAGCTCGCTTCCCACATGTTATAGGTTGCATCGATTGCACACATGTGGCAATATGTCCCCCTGCAGCACAGGAATACATATACAGAAATAGAAAATGCTATCACTCCTTAATATTCAGGTTGTTTGCAATGCCAAATACATCATCACTGATATAGTGGCTCAATTTCCTGGGAGTGCACATGATTCATATATTTTCAGGCAAAGTGGCATTCACACCCGTCTGGTCAGGGGAGAATTTGGAGAGGCACATCTGCTTGGTAAATATGTGTAGGTGATACTCACAGTCATTGTACGTATGCCAATGTCAAACTGCCACTGACCCTTTGCTTACCCACATGCAGGTGACAGCGCATACGCCTTGCGTAATTACCTTCTGACGCCTTACCTCAATCCCACAACTGCCAACCAACAGAGGTACAATGCTGCACATATATCAACAAGGAACATCATAGAGCGCACATTTGGGCTGCTGAAGAGCCGATTCAGATGCCTCCATAAGACTGGTGGAGCACTTCAATACAACCCTGAACAATGCTGCAAGCTAGTAGCAGCATGTGCCATGCTGCACAATATAGCAACGAGGGGTGGAATGGAGATCGAGGTGTCTGACAGCGACTCCGAGGATGAGGACCAGCAAGTGCCACAGCGCCGTGCAGCACAAGGGGCAAGCGCAGCAGAAGGGCGCAGGAGAAGATTGGACATCACACAAAACTATTTCTGAGGTGAGTAATGATGACACAAACAGTGTATATTACAATCACAGAACGGTTTATTCAAAGGAAATATGGCATGAGTGTCGGAGCACACTTTCAATGTGGCCAGTGGCACAGGATTCTTAAGTAATGGACATAAGTGTATTAAAAATAAATAATGACTTGTCAATCAGTCAAAAGGTCCGATCACATCCATGGTTACGTCACCATATCGGTATGCAATTGTAAATAGCAGGCTAGCGCTTTCTCCCACGAACACCCAGACGCCTGTCAGAGACAGCATCCTCATCCCTCATGTTGGAAGCTGAGGGGGTACTGCTGCGTGTGTTGCGTCTTCCTGCAGTGGCAACTGGCATAGCTATGCTACTCAAGCTTGAGGCCCCCTCACTACCCTCTTCCTGCGTGGACATGTTGGCCCCAATTGTGGTAGCATTCAGCAGTTCCACTGCATTGGTTACCTGGTCCAGTGCCTTCGCCACATCCCCGCTCCAATGGCACATTTCTGTTTGCATGGTCACAGACCTACGTGCCAGCAGTGCAGTTGATGTGGCCAGCCTATTGTTGGATTTGGCATAGCTTTTGAGGTGCTGCATTAGTTGCCGATGGTTTCTTCTCTGTGATGCATGTCCCTCCTGCATAACCTTGGTCATTTGCTGCACACTATCGCACAGTACTGCAATGTTGTCTGCCATCTTCCCAATTTGTAACTGCACTAAACGTGTGTTCTTGGTCTGCAGGCGCTGCATGCGGAGCATCTGTCCCTCAAGACCACCCCAGACATCATTTGGTTGCTCCTCCTGCTGTGTTCTGCGTGATCTGGCTCTTCTACGCCGGACACTGACATTACTTCTGCGGACCTGTGTTTGTGGATTTGGGATGGATGTGGCTGGGCCATGCCTGGACTCATGTGGTGCATTTGTCTCATCGTCAGACTCCATGGTGACCAGTGGTGGGACAGTTGCCCTGCGTGTGTGTGGGGCACTGGATGGATTTGTTGGCAACACCGGTGTGTCCATATCCTCAACTGCGCTGATGTCCTGTATGTCCTGGTTGTCACTATCCTCAGCTTCTACACGTTCTGCATCTGTGAGATTTAACAGTGCAAAACCAGCATTAATTTAAGTATGGGATGTCATGTCACAGTGATCATATTTTTACTTTGGCATTAAATTTGGAATATGTTCACAGTTCTGAGTTGTTCTTAGCCTATTTGTGTGTTTGACATTGTATATGCTTGACCTGCCTACATCTCCCATAATGCACTTCCCTTCATGGATACATTGTGTACTGGATGTTCTGAGTGTGCACTTGTGCTGTACTGGGGTGGTGTACTACCTTTATTATTTAGGTCAATGGTAACATGCAGTCATCTTACCTTCAGATGTGTTTGCTGCTCCTGACGTGTCTAGCTGTGTCACACCGACAACAGCTTCAGGCTGGATAGTGGATTCAACCATTTCCTCCATGGTAGTGTTCCCAGTGTCTATCGGTGTTCCCCCTCCTGTCTTCCTTGCTTCCTTCAGACGGGCAGCTATGCGCTCCTTGGCCCGACTGCGCATGTCGTACCATCTTTTCTTCAGGTCGTCGATGGTGCGGTGTGTCACCCCACTGGCATTCACCCGGTTCTGGATCCGGATCCATATTTTCCTTTTCTCCTGCTCTGCCACTTTCAATGATTGTTTCCCAAACAGCTTATCATGGCTGTGGACAACTCCCTCAATGAGTGTGTCACTTTCTTTTTCTGAGAATTTCATTTTCCGCTTCCTGCCTGATTGGCTGTCCTCTGCTGTTTGTGTGCTTTCCATTTTCTTGCAGTTACCAGGTTTTTCCAATTGCTCAATGCCACTGCTAGTTAGCTCCCAGAGCCAGCTCCCTCCTCTCCCTCTGACTGTGAACTGGGAATGGGGCTTGTGCTGCTCACTTCCTGGTTCTGATGTCATCAAGATGCATCACAAATGCGACTTCGCTATTTGCGAACTCGCTATTTGCGAACTCGCAAATAGCGAATTCGCTATTTGCGAAATCGCTATTAGCGAATTCGCAAATTTAGGATTCGCAAGAGAAATTGCGATTTTTGCGATTCTTTATTTTTTCGCAATTTTTTTGTTGCATCTGTTTTTGCGATTCGTTATTTGCGAATCGTTAAAATTCGCAATTAAGGATTCGCAAATTTTTACATTGATGCATGTGCCCCTTAGTTTCATAGCCTCTGGGTCATTCGTTTGATCGAAATGAATATTAAAATCCCCCAGAATCAAGCACTGGCTGAACTTGGAGACAATGGGCGTCAGAGCATGGCCCAGAGATTCTAGAAATCTTCCTGCTGGTCCCGGTGGGCGATAAATTATCGCACCCGCGATAGACTGGTGCGCCGAGATCGTCAGATGGAAACCGAGTCCCTCTGCCCCTTCAAGCTCTATCATAGGTATTGGTTGGCAGGAGAGTGGGTTTTTATATATAATCGCCACTCCCCCGCCTCTTACGCCGAGTCTGTCTTTCCTAAGTATCTTATAATCTGATGGGAGGGCGCAAGCGATGGTAGGGTTTGAGCTCTCATTGAGCCATGTTTCTGTTGCAAACATGACATCCGGCTGTGTCTCTGTAAGGAGGTTAAATAGCTGGAGTTCATGTTTTTTTATAGATCTGGTGTTGAGGAGAATGGCTTTCAGCTTACTGCCATCCCCCACAGCCACAGAAAGGGGAAGATCAATCGCCGGCCCTATCTTGTGTAAATTTCCCCCATTATCAGGCCGAACGTGGGAGCTCCAATTACACTTCTTGCATATAAGTGGTTCTGACTCTATCGATATAGGGCATTGGGAACAACAACCAATGCCACTACCTAGCATCAGAAGTCTTTCTCTGCTGTATACTTGTGTGGGTTTATCAATGCTGGTTTTACCTGGTAAAGAAACAGCAGCATAGCCGACGCCGGTCGCCTCCGGATCGCGGACGGGCGCAGACGGGCTTGCCTTAGGCGCGCCCGCTGCGCGCGTCCGCTGCGCGCTCGCGCAGCGTCTCTCTTTATGCGTTCCAGATTGGAACACTAGACCGCACCCCGACCAAAAAATGGCTTCCGGGAGTGTCGAGTCGACGGAAATGATCAGGATTTGAAAACCACCAGCCCCCTTATGTTTTTAAAAGTTTAGATTCCCCACATAACACAGTAAAACAGCATTTAAAAACAGAGCAATAAAATCAGCCAGTACTCCAGCATTTTAAAATCTGTCAAATGTGCTAAGCGCAATTTCAGTACAACAACACGGGCAGAGAGCGACAACTACTCTGTCCAGGGTCGAGGAATGCTCGCGCAGCGTCTCTCTTTATGCGTTCCAGATTGGAACACTAGACCGCACCCCGACCAAAAAATGGCTTCCGGGAGTGTCGAGTCGACGGAAATGATCAGGATTTGAAAACCACCAGCCCCCTTATGTTTTTAAAAGTTTAGATTCCCCACATAACACAGTAAAACAGCATTTAAAAACAGAGCAATAAAATCAGCCAGTACTCCATGACTGTCAAACACAAGTAGGACCTTCACACATACCCCTCCTCTATCCACCTCGCACCTGCAGCCCACAACACCTGTGAGAAACACACAGAATGGTTCAAATGATGTCCTGTGAGTCCAATGACAACCAATCACAATGCCTGTGGTGCATCCACAAATGTCACACCCGCACTCAGGGATGCCTGAACCAATGCCGACACAAAAACAATAGCCAAACACAAAGCTCACAAACAACATCCACAGAAGCCCAACAAGCCCAGACATGTGCAGCCAAATAGTGGAAAGGCAATGTGACCACAGACAGAACAGGAGTACACAACATTGTCACTCAGGGCCAATGCCCAGACACCATACCCAAACACAAACAAGAATCGCATCATCCAAAAACAAACTGGAACAATAACTGGGATCAGTGGGACAATCAGCTGACACAGACTGAGACACCACACCACTCATCCAGTGAACATGGCGTCACAGTGTACCACAAGCATGCACATGCACAATCCAGACAAGTGACAGGTTAAAAATAGGAGGAGAAACCACCAATGTGCACCCAAAACAAGCTCAGGAACAAGAATCCACCTTGCTGCATGTGCCAGATACACAAGTAATGTACGCTACACTTGCAACACACATCTGCATGTATCACACAGCAACAACTACTTACACACAATCCCATGCAAATAGAACATCACACACACATAGCATCTGTCAGTAGAAAGAGCCAACACAGGCCAAACACTGCATACATCCACAACAAAAACACAACAGATGCACATACCAATCCATCACATAGCAAACTCAGCTGGACATCAGGGGGATGCACACCAGGCAAGTACAAGGCAACACACACTGACAGCACTGCAAGCACACCAAGCATTGTGTGCACACCAACCAAACCAGTAGCACATATATCTGAGTGCCACACCATGAACTCCCACAACACAAATCATCACAGCACACAGAGAACATCACACTCAGGAAGGGTAACAGTACCTCAGCAAACACACATACAGCTTAACCATCACCCTCAGATGCACAACTAAGGGAAACCCAGGGGCAAACAACATGACTAGATGACTGTGCTGCTCAAACATATGCACTGCACATGAGCAACCATGACTGCAAAACAGTTAAAGAAAACAACACATAACTAATGTGGGCAACTGTCCTGAGTGGCACATTGGTCCTGTACACATTTCAGCCCCACACAGCATAGTGTCACACTATGAAGTGGTGGGGAGGCTCACACACTGGCAAGCCATGGGGTGGAAGACATGAGATTGAAGTGGTGTGTATGTCAGCAGTGGACAGGTGAGGAGTGAACAGTACACAAACATATAGAGGAGTCACTCACAATGTGTAGGCATCAGAAGCACATAGAGGGGATGGCATGACTCCACATCCCACATACCATACTGGAGCCAAAAATGGGTCAAGTGACAGCAATGCATGAGAAAACTCACAAATAATGTCAGTGTGGCTGAGCAGGTCTGCACAGTGAGCACAAACAGTCACAAGACACATGGCTGATCAACAAAACACAACACAGACTTGGCAGGCACACACACTGCATACTCACAACTGGCAGCGACAACAAGTAGGTGTCCCCCAGGAGTGCAAGGACACACCAACACACTGCACAGTGCCCAACCTACAACTCCTACATGTGCCCACAATCTGAAGCACATGTCAGACAATTGAAACAAACAGGCACCCATTACCTGGATCATACATGTGTGCAGTTGGCATTGCAGGGGCACACACACATCAACACCACTGACAATGACAGCACATTCACACTGTATGACCACTGAAGTTCACATATTAAAATGTACCCCGTGTGACTAGGAAGACAGGCCTACACAAGATGACCACACATCAACACTGCTGTTCACACATCAAGAAAGATCACACAGATATGATGGACCATGGCCACCCCGCAAGTAATCCTGTGGATAGAAATCACCTCTGTCGTGGCATTGCATCATAACATGACATGTGTACAATGTAGCAAACCTGACCATAGAGTGAGTAGGATAAGAGTAGATCATCACAAACAACCATTATTGCACCCTCAGGCCTCACAGTCTTGAAGAACTAAAGTGCCTGTCACCTCTGCCAAAATCTGAAAAAGTAAAATAACAAATTGGCAATGTTGAATTGGCATACAGAGCATGTGTCACATGAAACCATACCCATGCATAAAACCTCTTATTTAGCAAGGACACAGACAAAGCAGACAACAGGAGTAACTGTATTTATTACATATTACTCAGACAGGCACCAAAAGTAGAAAACAGCAAGGCCATTGGCCAGTCCATAGTTCAAAGTATGTACATGTGTGCATGAGAACCTGCACAGGGAATGGGCATCCAAAGTGACAACCAGCAAGGCCAGTGGCCAGCCCATAGTTCAAAGTATGTACATGTGTGCATGAGAACCTGCACAGGGAATGGGCATCCAAAGTGACAAACACCAAGGCCAGTGGCCAGTCCATAGTTCAAAGTATGTACATGTGTGCATGAGAACCTGCACAGGGAATGGGCATCCAAAGCGACAAACAGCAAGGCCAGTGGCCAGTCCATAGTTCAAAGTATGTACATGTGTGCATGAGAACCTGCACAGGGAATGGGTAACACCGTACACTGCCATGGGAATCAGCACAGCTCTGGGGATACAAATGGGCAGTCCAGGCACCGCTGTGGGAGCGATGGGTTTGGGAGGGGGACTTTGCCTCACACTTGGCTGTCAGTTGAACTGGGAGGTGGCTGATTGTTGGGGCCAGTTGGAGGACTGGACCTGGGAGAGAGAGGAGCAGCTGAGGTACAGGCATCAGTGGCTTTGTGAGCCGGAGGGCTGCTTGGACCGGGTGGCAGTGTGGCACGGGGAGGTGGAGACATGCTGCCGTGAGACACAGTGTGTGAGGGAGAATGTGGAGGGCTGCCTTTCCACTTCTTGGGCATTCGATAGGTAATAATTGTCTTGGGAGGAGTGGGAAGTGGGGCGGGCACAACAGCCTCACTCACAACCAAAGGTGCATAACGTGCAGGTGGCTCTCTCTGTGGGGATTTGCTGGATCTGGTGTTACGCTTGGGCTGACCTTGCCTTTCCCCCTCCATCCCCTGTAGACCAGGTGAACCCCCCACATTGCTCTCCTGTCCCAGCTTCACAGGGGTGTGGGTGGGAGTTGAGGTTGTGGGTGAATCTGCCTTAGAGAGCTGTTTGTGCGGACTCTTTGCAGGTACCAGCTGCACAGCAGGCAGGGCAACTGTTTGTCTGCCTTTGGGAGCAGGTTTGGGGATGGGAGTGTCCTTGGATGGGGGTGATGTGGATGCATGTGAGCCTGAGGCCTGCTTCTTGGCCTGATGCCCCTGAGTGTCACCAGAAGGGCTTTTCCATTTGCGCTCTTGTGTGCCTGTTTTAGGTTTGGGGGATGGTGTCTGTGCTCTGGGCTGCTTGGAGTGCTGCTGTTGTGTGCTGCGTGTTGAGTACTTGGAGTCTGAGGGCTGTGGTGTGAGGTCACCCTCGTCAGATGTTGCCACTGGCAGGGTGGTTGCCGAAGGGACTGGAGCTGAACTCTGAGCCTGTGACAGCTGAATGGCTGCCGTCACTGTGGAGGACAAAGACTGGACAGTTCTATGCAGACCACCCACGTCAGAATGAATGCCCTCCATGAAAGCAACTACCTGTGCCAACTTCCTGTCATGATCCTGGAAGGCATTCAGGAGAGTTGTCTGACCCACACACTGCTGGCGCAAAAGGTCCACCGCCTCAACACTGAGGGCAGCAGGGGAGACAGGGGCAGGGGCAGCGGTGCCTGGGGGGAAGGACACTCTACCCTTCTTATTGCAGCGGGAATGGGCAGCACTAGTGGTAGTAGCCGGGAGGGTGGGCACAGGACGATGTGTGGTGGAAGAAGAGGTAGATTTCCCACTCGCTGTGCCCGCCAACATCGAGGAGTCACCGCTAGAGTCAGATGATGTTGAGGTTGGTGTTTCTGGGCGTGAGTCTTCCAGGACACTCCTGTCCCCCTCCGAGGCGCTGGTCACATCAGTGTCAGGGAGCTCATGTGTAGCAGTCGTGACAGATGCCTCACCCCTGGTGTCCGTCCCCTGTCCTTCTGTGCCCTCGGTAGATGCTGCAAAAGAAAGAGACGTAGGTTTAGTACAGTGCCCTACTCACAAACATCATATGCAACCAAAGCAAAAAACTAGAATATGATACCCCCATGCAGCACACCACCCTGTGCAGTCTGCATGTGCAAGCTTTATGCAAAAGTCAGAAGATGCATGGAAACATGCCTAGTTGGCATTAATGACCCATGTGACGTTCACACTGTCAAATAGCTGGCCCGTGCCTCCTAGTTACCTGACATACTGATTCCTGTAAGCATACCTACGTGCCTGTAGGTGAGATAGATGTACATCTCAGCATGTTGTCACAGTCACATACGGAGTCACTTTAAGGGGACAACACAGATACTGACTCCAGAATGTCCTCATACCATGGCCATGAGCTACTGATGTCCACTATATTGTGCTTTGAAGCGCAACGACCCTTGCACATTGTTGGCAGATGTGTAGTTCTCACAATTCCAAAGTCAGGCACTGCACACATCGACGTAAGCACACTAAGATGAGGAACACAGCTGTTCACTCCCCGGTGATGTCTATGACACTCATTATGCAGCAGATGGCATGAGGTCACATCTTATCTTTCAATGTCAAGGGCCATTATTTTAAACACATGAGAAAGTACATGTAGCAAAAATGCATGTCATCTGCACTCAACACAGAGGCCACTTACAAGCCATTGCATCACACTGGAAACATCACAGAGCTCAACACCTTTGCAGGGTTGGGATACATGCAGTCACTCACACCCAAAGTCACCCTTCGCAGAATACTCACCCCCAACTTGATGCTGATGGGCCCTCAAACGTCCATCCAGCTCTGGCTGTGTCACAGCCAAGATGCGGGCCATTAGTGGTGTCATGCTCCTGCGCGACAACCTTCCAGTCCGAGGGAGCAGCCCCAGCGTCATCTCTGCCGCGTTTTTGCTCAGCCGGCAGATGTCATCCCACCTCTTGTGACAGTGTGTGTGCCGTCGGTTGCAGACACCCAGTGCCCGCACCTTGCGTGCAATGGCCCTTCATAAGGCCTTACGCTGGCGGACTTTAAGATGCAGGCAAGGGAGACAAGAAGAGGCAGTTTCAGGGACAATGGGCCATGTTCCACTGTGTCTCAGGACAGGAGCATGCGAACACTTAGCACAGCTGTACAGAAACCTTGAGCAGAGGCCATACAACATGACACGTAGTACATTTGCATCAGATAATCGGATTAAAATGCATTTAGGTATGAGGGTGGACACAGGACCTGGCCATCTCACACACATGCAGAAGGGCAGCACACAAAGCAATGTGAAGAAGGCCCTCATCTGTGATGCAGTATGTGAGGGAGCAAGATATACATCATGTTGGAAATGATGTGTTGGGGAAGACTCACTGTCTCCAACACTACACACCCCTCACTGTCCTTGGCCTGTGAGAGGCTCACTGTGTCGTATATGTCACATCTAGGGACATGATCTTACATTCTCACACCCTTATCACAAGGTCTGTCTTGTGCAATCATCAGGTCTAAGATAGCTCATTGAGTGACAGGGCAGCAGACAACACATATGTCGCACTCTGTCCATTTACTGATGGGTCCCTGTCAAATTGGGCAGTATCTGTGCAGGCCAGGGGGACTCACACTGAGGTCAAACCTGGCCCATTGGAACAATCACATGCATGTACAACATGAGAGGTCAAACAGTGCCTACACATGCGATTCAGTACACATCATGTAATCAATGGAAGGAGGATGTTTCAGAAGTACATCACTCTGATGTGTCATAGGCGATTTCCCACCAAGAGTGTCACCCTCAGGCATTTCGATCTTGTGCATAATGCTCACATTTCCATGGTGACAATATGAAAAGTGTACACACATCCTTCAGTACCCTCTGGACGAAACACATTTGAAATGTCCCAAATGAGCATGTGAAAGGCGAATGGACTCTGACATCCATTAGCACAGGCAATGTTTGTTCTGACTTCCACTCTCCAAACCAGCAGTGTTACTGTATGTCTGCAAAGACACTGCATGTCCCTCCCATCCTTCAATGCAGTCATGGATCTGTGGTAATAAGGCTACACACCCCATTGACATGAAGTCAGCATGCTAGGCAGTGTATCACACAAACTTGCACTCACAGGCACATACTCCAGCAGAGCAACATCATGTGCGCACTCTTTGCACTCTCCAAATTTCACTCTCAAACACTCACCATAACATCAGGAGCACCATATAGCCTCCCGTAGTGTGTAAGCACCTCGTCCACCAGGACCTACAGCTCCTCTGTGGTGAAGGGACGGGCCCTGATGTTCTCAGTTCTCGCCATCACTGGGTCCAGGAGACAGGAACAGCAGCAGTTGGGGATGAAGAATGGCAGGCAGCAGTGTCTGGATGCAGTGGAAATGTGTGGCTCTCTCACAGACATATATAGCCCCCTGGGGTTATTTCAGTGGTACTCAGCTGCTGCAATTGGTGTTCCAGATCAGCTTTGTTCAAATGTAACCAATGACCGGCCCCGCGGTAGCAGAGCACACCTACCGCGATTTTCAAAAGTGTATTCCACTGGCGCGATTGCGGTTCCCATTGGCTGAATGGGCATTGGCATTGGCTGTGTCACACCGCGGGGCCCAGGCAGTTGCTACCGCGATTTGGCATCTTTACAATGACCGTGATTGCGGTGGCGGTGCACGCTTAGGGCACCTATGGACACATCATGCTGTAGCAATGGCAATGGCCAGTTCTCATCATTGAACACTCCACACTTACAATGTATCATGCCACCAGATAGTTAAATTGAATGCTAGTGAGACATTCAACTCACTGATGTCTACACATTCCATGTCAGTGCACTGGAGTACATGCATTGGCATGTAGTCCCTCACATGTCACTGATGATGTTGTTGTGCATGTACACAGATCTGTTGTGTGATGGACTCTCAAATATGGAAACATGTCAATGTGTGAGATGGCTAAGCAAAACACAGTAATGATGGACTGACTACTTAATGTGCCTACTTCACTGTGTAGTTTGCTGAACTCATGTTGATACCTGATCTTAATGCACACACTGTGCTCATTGTGTCGTTAATGTGTGCCCTGCCCGACTCACGCAAGAAGGTGTGGCAGGTACAGCAGCTACGTAGGAGACAGCAGTGTTGCAGTTTCAGACATGTGCTGTGTCAAGTACTCTCAGGGCTGGTGACACAAGATGTCAGAATGTCCCATTTCACATACACATAGTCTGAATCTGTCTCGGGTGTACCCAGTTTGTACATACTGATCACGTGTTCAACTACTTGGGGTCAAGTTGTCTCTGCATGTGACTTGTGCTGTAAGCTGTTGTTTCAGGCCAGTCATTGTTGGCGCTGTGTCAGTCAAGACGTTAGATGCTGGACACATCTCATAGGTGAATTGTATTGACAAGTGTCCCCTTTTATCTTATGTAGGAGGCGACCAAATGTGCATCGGCCATTCACCTTGCTAGCGGTCATGGAGGATGTGGACATCATCCGTAAGTTCCGTTTGGATCGGCAAACCCTCCAAGACCTATGTGCTCTGTTGGACCCCCATCTGAGGCCTTGCAGGACATATCCAACTGCTGTGTCACCAACATGTAAGGTGATGGCGGTCCTGCATTTCCTTGCAACTGGCTCGTTCCAGTACACGGTGGCCAGCGCAGGTAGGATGTCGCAGGCAATGTTCAGCATGGTGCTACGGGATGTCCTGTCCGCTACGATGGTATACAAGGACACCTACATCCATTTTCCACGAAGACAGGTATTGGCAGCTGTGAAGGGTGATTTTTATGCCCTTGCCCACATCCCTAATGTTGTTGGTGCCATTGACTGCACCCATGTTGGCCTGGTTCCGCCACAGGCACGTGAGCACATCTACAGGAATAGGAAGCATACTCATTCCATTAATGTGCAGGTTGTATGCCAGGCAGATATGATCATCTCACATGTCTGTGCCAGATTCCCTGGTTCGGCCCACGACTCCTACATCCTGTGTAACAGCATCGTACCACAGATGATGGCAAATCTGCATCCTGACCGTGCATGGCTTGTTGGTGAGTTAGCTGAGTCAAGTATTGTGCTGTATGTGTGACATGCTGTCCGCAGCTACAGTCATATTACTAAATTGTTCTGTGTTTCTGACACCTAGGTGACTCTGCAATCCCAGGACCCCGGGTGAAGTCAGCTACAATGAGGTCCATGGGAGGATACGTCGTGTGGTGGAGCGCACTTTTGGGCTTCTGAAGTCTCGGTTTCGGTGCCTGGATAGGATCGGAGGTGCACTGATGTACTCTCCCAAAAAGGTGTGCCAGATAATTGTTGCATGCTGCATGCTCCACAACCTGGCCTTGCGCAAGGAGATCCCCCTGCTCCTGGACGATGATGCGCCGCAGATGCCCCCCCTGCAAGCCCACACATGTCCACTGACGAGGATAGTGGAGAGGAGGAAGGTGTCGACCTGCGCCAACAGATCATCAACCGCTACTTCCCTTGAGTGTGAGTAACATTGTACAACAGTGCCATTGTCTGCTGTCTTTGATGGTGGTGATGAGGGCGAGAGGGGCTTTTTGACTGCTGCCTGTTGTTGGCTCTGTGCTGATGGCTGATGTGTGTGGCACAGTGTAGTCCTACTGACCAGCTACATGATGTCTATGTTGAGATTGTTTCTCCTTGTGATGTGTGCTGGTTAGTGTACCTTGATGACTAGTGTTGTATACTGGCTGTGATGCCAACACCTGACGAGTATATGTCGTTCTCTTGTGTCTCTCTAGGTCCCTTCAGACTCTCAATGCCTCGTCACGATCTGAGCTTCTGGTACATTGTGTTCTGACTCAACATTGTACATATTGTGATAAACATGGAGCTGACACAAAGACATAGGTGTGTAAAGAGTGTTTATTTACATTGAGTGGTTGTGACAGACAAGTGATGTTTCAAGAAATGGTGCTAAGTGAATCAATGAGTTGTCAGTGATGGCAAACAAGACAATAGAGTAGTCACCACATTGATGAGGTGACACAGTCCAACAGACACCTGCCATCAACATGGCAGTGTGGGTAAGGATAGTCAACAAAGTCAATGTCAAGGTGTACAGAGGTGCTATCATGGATGTCTCTTTAACTTGCGTTTGGCTGGTGCTTTGGAACTTGATCCTCCCGTGGTGTTTCTCGGATGGCCCCTCTTGCGTTTTCCAGGGGGGGCTCCTGCTGCGGGGTCAGCGGTGTCTGAGGAGTCATCCTGTTGCTGCTCACCCCTCTCTGTGGCCGCAGCTGGGCTGGTGGGGGGTTCACCCTGTGGGCCACTGGAGGGGGGTTGAGCCATAGTTTGGGCCACAGGTCTGTCCCCCAGAACACCCACGAGCTGGCCCAAGAGATCCATGATTTGGCCCATACGCATGTCTATGGACCTCAGCAGCAGGCGGAGCTCACGCGATTCTTCCAGAGCCTGGCCTGTGTGTCCCTGGGCTTGTTCGTAGGCCCCAAGGACTCTGGCGATGTTGGGCAGGGCTTTGGTCCCAGTGTCCTCTCAATTTTGTCCCCCAGTTGCCCTCCCACCTGCCCTGTTGCTCCGGACCTGTGGCGTTGCCACTCGACGCACCCGCAGGCACTCCCTGCCCTCCTCTGATTGTGTGATGGGGTTGGTAACTACTGAGGCAGGGCGAGTGTTGCAGGCAGCGGTGGTGATGGTGGTTGAGGCCGCACAGGTCGTTGCAGCAGGGGTCAGCGCGGTTGTTATTGCTGGGGTGGTGGTGGTGGGGACAGTAGGGGCCTGGGACGTGGTGCGCCCTGGCAGTCCGGACGGGCCAGTTCGGTGCTCCTCATCCGAGAAACTTAGGGAGTCTGCATCCGAGAGTCCATGTTCCGAGTGTGGAGACTGGCTCTGCAGGTTGGTGTTGTCTTCTGCAGCAGTGAGTTGTTGATCTCCTGTTGAACAGAGGTGAAATGGTCATTAAAGTGCACCCCACAAGCATGTTGTTAGATGTTTGGATGTTACAACACATTGTTTACGTTGGCTTAACTTTGTATGGCTGCAAGGTACTGCACATCATGCCATGATGTGTGGGTACATACATTACTTGTCCATGGTGTGACATGTAAATAGGTACCATGTTCCACGTACAGATTGTGTGATTACAAGAACATGTCGTCATCTACCGACTTGCAGCCCATCAACTTTATGTGATTTGTCTTTTTGGTTTGCTCTGCAATGAAGATGTTACATCTGAGCAAGAACTAGCCATTGTAATCTTCTGGATACCTTTGTGTTATCATGTACTTTACTTTCTTTCAACAACTGACCATGCATGTTTTGTGTTCATATGGGCCTTCATGCTCTGCCACCATGGCACTTGCACATAGCATTCCGTGCTGGACATGATTGTGCCCTGAATTTCTTCACAATGTGACTTGCTGGCTTAACGTTACGTTTCTGTGACAGTTACATATGCTTGGCTGTCTGCACACAGGAAGTGACTATTGGATGTATGCCACGTTGGGTGAGGGGTGGTGTGGTCATATGGCTCCATGCTTTTTGAGAGGATTGGCAGGGTGCATGCACTGTCTACTTACCTGTACTGTGACACAATTGAGGGGAATTGCTGCCACATGGTTGTGGGTGTGGGGAGTGCTCCATCCTGGTGAGCTTTGGGACAAGGGGGCCTGGTGGGAGTTATAGTGCAGGCTTCCCAAACACAACCACCCCCTCCCTGTTAAGATGGCTACCTACCTGTTAGGTGAAGGTGGGCAATGCAATGGCTGACACATGCTTCTGGGTGGGGGAGTGCTCCATCCTGGTGTGCTTTGGGACAAGGGGCCCTGGTGGGAGTTGTAGTGCAGGCTTCCCAAACACAACCACCCCCTCTCTGTTAAGATGGCTTCCTACCTGTTAGGTGAAGGTGGGCAATGCAATGGCTGACACATGCTTCTGGGTGGGGTGGGGGAAGTGCTCCATCCTGGTGTGCTTTGGGACAAGGGGGCCTGGTGGGAGTTGTAGTGCAGGCTTCCCAAACACAACCACCCCCTCCATGTTAAGATGGCTACCTACCTGTTAGGTGAAGGTGGGCAATGCAATGGCTGACACATGCTTTTGGGTGGGGTGGTGGGAGTGCTCCATCCTGGTGTGCTTTGGGACAGGGGGCCTGGTGGGAGTTGTAGTGCAGGCTTCCCAAACACAAACACCCCCTCCCTGTTAAGATGGCTACCTACCTGTTAGTTTGATGAGGGGAATGCAATGTCTGCCACTTGCTTCTGGGTGGGGTGAGGGGAGTGCTCCATCCTGGTGTGCTTTGGGACAAGGGGGCCTGGTGGGAGTTGTAGTGCAGGCTTTCTAAACACAACCACCCCCTCCCTGTTAAGATGGCTACCTACCTGTTAGGTGAAGGTGGGCAATTCAATGGCTGACACATGCTTCTGGGTGGGGTGGGGGAAGTGCTCCATCCTGGTGTGCTTTGGGACAAGGGGGCCTGGTGGGAGTTGTAGTGCTGGCTGCCTGTACGCCTGCCCCAATGGTAATATTGCTAGCTACCTTTGGGGTGAATCAGAGGGAGTGGATGTTGGAACTGTGAAACATGTGTTGGGGAGAGTGTGGTGCACATGCATGCATTTTGACCTGGGAGGTGTAGCTTTGTAGTTGTGCAAGACAGTACATAGCAGTGTGATGGTAGACATTTGTTGGTACTTACCAGCCTCCACTCCCCGGGTATTCCTGTGAGACTCTCTGGATGCAGTATGCCAAGCACCTTCTCCTCCCATGCCGTGAATGTTCGTAGTGGAATGGGAGGGCCACCGCCAGTCCTCTGAGCCAGCTCACGGTTCTTGTTGTTCTTCTCTTTCACCTTGCTCTTGAGGTCATGCCACCGCCTCATGATCTCCTTCTTGGTGCGCGGGATGGTCCCTACTGCATTGACCCTGCTGACTATCCTTGCCCACATTTGCGTTCTGGTGGCTAATGGTGCCTGTTGGACCAGGTTTCCAAACAAATGTGGTTCTACTCTGATTACCTCATCTACCATCACTGACAACTCATTGTCTGTGGATTTGGGCATTTTCGTCTGTGACATGGTGTGTGATGTGCAAATGGGTTAAAGGTGCAGGTGTGGAGGAGGTGGTGGTGATGTGTGTGGTGTGTGTGTTGTTGTGATGGTGTGATGTGTGCAGATTTACCTATCCTTTGTGCTGTGGGGTTGGACCCTTCAGTTGTGGAGTAGTGCAAAGGATTGTTGTCAGGGAAGGGGCTGGTTTTATACTCAGCAATGTGGGTGGGTCAAAATGGTGTATTCCTGTCAGGTGTGTTTTGTGGGTTGACCTGGGATTTGTATTTTTTTGGTGCCATGGGGATGTGTCATTGGGGTGTGTTAGGTGTTTTTTTAGGCTGAGCCAGGTTAATTGCCACTCTTGGTAGCCTTGTTGTGTGTTTTGTTGTTGTCCGCCATTGCTGTTCCGGAGCGAGCGCGGCGGTGGGTATACAACCGCTCTTCCGCCGGCTCTCCCACTCATCGATGCTTGCGATTGCGCCGGTCGAAATGCAATGGCCCTTCCGCCGGCTCTCCCATTCATCAATGGTTGTGATCGTGGCAGTCGGAAAAGAGCTGATCGTTCCGCTGTCACCGCAATGGTACCCTAATTCAACATGCGGTCACTCCGCTGGCCGTGCGGCGGTTTCGGGTGTTTCCACTGCAGGACCGACTGCCGAGGACGGATTTTTACCTGCTCCCCACGTTCCTGGGGGTGTTTCGTGCATTCCGACCGCCGTGGTCGGATTTTTCTGGCTGTTCATCCTAATCTGACCGCGGTTTTCCCGCGGTACATGCGAACGGTTAATTTCCGCTACCACGGCGGTCGGAGTGCTTTTCCGCCCGCCATCATAATCGGGCCCTTAGTTCCTCAGAAAAGATTAAGACATGCCTGTTCCACTATCATAAACCTACGTTTCTTGCTCTTTCCACCTTTTTATTTTGCATTAAAAGTTTTTTGTGAGCATTTCACTTCTCAAGTTTTTTAAATGTGCATCTGTAACAATTTCTCTCTCTCTTTCTCTGTTCCTTTGTCTTGCACTTGTGCAATACTTCACTGTACTTCCTAAAGGACAGGGACTTCCTTGAGCTCCTTCAGAAACCTCATAAAACGTTTCTTTCAAAGGTTTGCCAAGTTCCACCACTGTCCTCTTACCCCTATATTTTCTTTGTCGAATGTTTAGTACCAACTATTTTGCACTATATTCTTACCGTGGGCCGGAATTGGAGTTTGGATGCCACATTTCCACCAAAGCTGTAGAGCACAGTCCCCCAATTTAGGGATTCACAAGAGGGCAATTCATTACACAGCCTAGTGAGGAACATGCACAGCCTCACATTCCCCATCTGAGTGCCGAGCCATGTTGTGATTGGCTTAGGGGAGGGAGCCTGTTTGCTTCCTGGTTCCGGCCACAGAGAGACGACGAGGGACAGCGGGGTGGCGGCGAGGAGGTAAGTGTGTTTTTTTTAAATTTTGTTTATTGTTTTATTATTTTTTATTTTTTTATTTTGTACCCGCCCCCCCTGAATCCCCAGCCCCTTGCCCCTCCTCTCTTGTTCTCTGCTGGCCGCTACGGGTTTGGATACTCCTGAAAAAATTTCCACCTATGGTAGTACCAGATAGTGTAATTTTAATCACCTAAAATGTGCACTGGAAATGCTGGAAATGTACCCATAAAGTTGAGGTTATCCTGAAAAGGTAGTCCCTCTCTAGGTTCCATATCGAATTGTTGTTTCCAGCAGTTAAACCTGAAAGTCCAGTAAAAGAAACCTGGTTCCACTGAAAGCGAACTACTACTAGGTAACAGTCCTCATGAGTGGCCACCGCCGGAGAGCTCTCAGTCCTAGACCATGTTGATTTTATTTTCCCTAAAAGGTGAAAGTAGAAAAAAGCGTCAAATTGCTTCTCCCACATCGCCAAAATTTCTCCAGTTTGTGGTTTGTGATGTGCTTCTGTGGTTCGCTAACCCAATACTTTAAAATTAACCCTTAAAATGCAGGTCAAATTCCATTGGTCACAAATCTAGATTCTATAAAATGCATACTTTTCTATGAAGATAAACCACTCGTTCCACGGCGGTTTTTCATGGAGCTTACTTTGACAGACATGGCGGAAGATCAACCACTATATAGTGGTCAGTAAAGCCTCCACAATTACCGGTGGAAATACCGCCACACATTCTCAGGGCAGATGGCGGATCAGGATGCATTTTGGCATGAGGTCCATCAACCTTCTGCCTCACTTCAAATAGGACAGATATGAACAGCCACTCCACCAGATTCACCGCAGATTATCAGGTACCACCCTCTTCTAAAGGAAGCTTGATGTGTTTTACCTCTCTTAAATAACTTCTAATGTTGTGTGCACAATGTAAAAAAATATTATATAATAAATTAAAAGATCAGGATGTGCAATAAAAGGACTTAGATGTGCTGGGTGTATTTTTTCAACAGGACTTCTTGAAAAACAAAGAATATATATTATGTTAAATGTTATGTTAAAAGAATTTGTATAGCGCACGTACACCGGGATGGTTTCATGGCGCTACTCTGAGTGATACCTGAACCCTAAAGAATGACCTGAGCCCTAAGGAGTTACTCATACGCCTGTCGGAACAGCCAGGTTTTAAGAAGTCTCCTGAAACCAAGGAGATCGGGGCAAAATCGGATCTCAGGGGGGAGGGAGTTCCAGAGTTTAGGGGCTAGAATGGCGAACCTTGCACCAGCTGCACGCTTCAATTTAAAGGAGTGGGTAAACAAAAGTTGCTTGTAGGCCAAGCGCAAATTGCGCGTGGGTGCGTGCCTCATGATCAGGTTGTCCAAGAATTTAGGGCTCCTTCCATTTAAAGATTTGAAGATGAGACAACTAACCTTGAAGGTGCAACGTTGACTGATCGGGAGCCAGTGTAGCTTCCTCAGGAGGGGAGTGACATGATGATGCCTGGGTTGCTGAAAAATCAAGCGCACAGCCTGGTTCTGTACCAACTTTAGACGTTTAGTAAAATATAAGGGGATGCCAAAATACAGCGAGTTGGCATAGTCAACATGGGACCATAGCAAGAATCACCTGAGTCAAAGCTTCCTGGGTGAGGAATCGTCTAATCTTTTTTATTTTCCTCAATTGGAAGAAGCAGGTGGATATCACTGACCCGATTTGGGACTTCATAGTGAGGTCATGGTTAATTTTTACCCCAAGGCTTTTGGCCGAAGTGGAAGGGGAGGGGGGTTGACCCAGTTCCTTGGGCCAAAAATGAGGACCTCAGGGGTTTTTGTGAATACCTCCTATTAGAACCAACTCGGTTTTGTCCGGGTTCAGTTTTAAGTGGTTGCTGTTCATCCATCCGCTAATGAACAGCATGGTTGACTGGAAAACACGGACCGAATCAGGGGAATTGCTGATGGAGAATATAAGTTGAAAATCATCAGCATAGTTGAAAGTGCAGACTTGCCGCTCCTTCAACGCCTGAATAACATATCAATCAATCATATCACTTGTAAAGCGCACTACTTACCCGTGAGGGTCTCAAGGCGCTGGGGGTTGGGGGGTGCTGCTACTGCTCGAAGAGCCAGGTCTTGAGGAGTCTTCTGAAGGTCAGTAGGTCTTGGGTCTGCCGTAGGTGGGTGGGGAGGATGTTCCAGGTCTTGGCGGCGAGGTGGGAGAAAGATCTGCCGCCGGCAGTCGTTCTTTGGATGCGGGGGACTGCGGCGAGGCCGGTGGAGCAGAGCTGGCGGGTGGGGGTGTAGAAGCTGAGTCATCCGTTGAGATATGCTGGTCCAGTGTTGTGGAGTGCTTTCTGTGCGTGGGTGAGGAGCTTGAAGGTTATCCTCTTGTTGATGGGGAGCCAGTGCAGGTCTCTCAGGTGGGGTGTGATGTGGCTGCGGCGGGGGATGTCGAGGATCAGACGTGCAGAGGCGTTCTGGATGCGTTGCAGCCGTCTCAGGAGTTTGGCCGAAGTTCCTGCGTAGAGGGCGTTTCCCTAGTCCAACCTGCAGCTGACGAGGGCCTGGGTGACCGTTCTTCTCGTTTCGGTGGGGATCCACTTGTAGATCCTGGGGAGCATGCGGAGGGTGTTGAAGCAGGAGGAGGAGATGGCGTTGACCTGCTTAGTCATGGAGAGGGTGGAGTCGAGGATGACCCCTAGGTTGCGTGCGTGGTCGGTGGGTGTTGGAGCTGTTCCCAGTGTGGTCGGCCACCAGGAGTCGTCCCAGGCCGAAGGGGTGGAGCCGAGGATGAGGACCTCCGACTTGTCCGAGTTCAGCTTCAGTCGGCTGTTCCTCATCCATTCGGCGACGGCCTTCATTCCTTCGTGGAGGTTGGTTTTGGCGGTGTGAGGGTCTTTGGTGAGGGAGATGATCAGCTGCGTGTCATCGGCGTAGGAGATGATGTTGAGGTCGTGCTGTCGGGCGACTTGGGCGAGAGGTGCCATGTAGATGTTGAACAGCGTTGGGCTGAGGGATGAGCCCTGGGGTACGCCGCAGATGATCTCTGTGGCATTGGAGCGGAAGGGGGGGAGGCGGACGCTCTGTGTTCTGCCGGAGAGGAAGGATGTGGTCCAGTCCAGGGCCTTCTCTTGGATCCCAGGCGTCATGTAGGCGTGTTCGTAGTGTGCGGTGGCAGACCGTGTCGAAGGCGGCTGACAGGTCCAGGAGGATGAGGGCCGCTGTTTCTCCGTTGTCTAGCAGGGTCCTGATGTCATCGGTGGCGGCGATGAGGGCGGTTTCGGTGCTGTGGTTGCTGTGGAACCCGGACTGGGATGGGTCCAGGATGCTGTTCTCCTCGAGGTAGCGGGTCAGTTGTTTGTTGACGGTCTTCTCGCTGACCTTCGCCGGGAACGGGAGCAGGGAGATGGGCCAGAAGTTCTTGAGGTCCTTGGGGTCCGCCTTGGGTTTCTTGAGTAAGGCGTTGATCTCGGCGTGCTTCCAGCTTTCCGGGAATGTTGCTGTCTCGAAGGAGATGTTGATTACTTTCCGGAGATGGGGTGCGATGGCTGTGCTGGCTTTGTTGAAGATGTGGTGTGGGCATGGGTCTAATGGTGATCCGGAGTGGATGGTGCTCATAATCTTGCTGGTGTCCTCGTCGTTGATGTTGGTCCAGGAGAGCAATTCTGTATTATATAGGAAGTAAGAGCACTTGTAGGCAATGCAACAGACTTGTAACGTTGAAATTCAGAGAGTGGGACTCAGTCACTTTAAGGCATGTGACCAAATTCAACCCAACATGGAGACCTTATCCCAAGAAAAAAGCAGGAGAAAACACTAATGGAAGCAGAGGTGAAACCAAGATTGCAACATTGAATAACTTAATGCCTCATTATAGACAATAGAGTGCGAAGGGTGTCGGACTAATGATATTGCAGCGTTCTAGTGTGTCCCCACTGCCTCTCCCTCTTTTTATTACAGCATGTCATGCTCAATGAATGGAAGCATGGAATGTTCTAATATAATTAAAACCATTATACTGAAGGATTCATTGATGTCATATGCCTTTTTCATTGTGTCAGGATCTAATCTGTGGTTCAGGCCTAAATTCTAGCAGTGGGAGCATAACAACCAAGACATCCTCTAGCAATAGAATGTATCAGAAGCAACCTTGACACGGGGCAGAAAGCAGCATCATCTAATTAGACCTCTCCGCCACTTTCGACACTGTGTCTCAGAAGATCCTTTTACAAAGGTTGGCGCAGGCAGGAATTAAGGGCCGCGCTCTGAAATGGCTCCGCTCCTATCTAGCTGACAGACAACAGGCGGTATTCCTCTCTCCCTTTACGTCCTAGTTTAGAGCTATAAGCTGTGGTGTTCCTAAGGGATCATCATTAAGCCCAACCCTTTTTAACATCTATCTGGACCCATTAGCTTTAATTGCACAAAATTGGGGTATGAATAGCATCTCATACACTGAAGATGCACAACCTATGTTAGCCTTTAATCAGCTCAATGAAATTGTAATTGGGAATTTTGAGGGCTGTCTTACGTACATTGCTCAATGGATGCATAACAGCTGTCTTCAACTTAATTCCAACAAATTAAAACTTGACACAGTGCGATTCTGGCCCTCTGATTTAGGGCCTTCCCCCACTCCTTTCTCAGTGGTCAGGAATCTGGGTGTTTTGATGGATATGATACAGCATGAAACCCCATGTTAAGGCCACTGCTGCTACTTGCTTCGATCTACTTAAATCCTTAAGGAAGGTCTTAAAATATCTTCCCCTACATACTTGCAAGTGGATTGTACATGCTCTAATCACCTCCTGGTTGGATTATGCCAATGTACTTTATCTGGCTGCTCCCCAGAATCTGCTTCCTCAACTGCAGAGCATTCACAATGCCACAGCCGGGCTCATTTTGAACATCCCCAAACGTCACTCCACCAGACAAGGGCTAAAAGATCTCCACAGGTTACTGACTAAATCTAGGATCAAATTTAAAACGCTTATGATCACACACAGAACCCTTCACCATAAGGGTGCCAGCGACATTCAAGACAAGCTCAAACAGTATTCTCCTGCAACGGCACTTCGTTCCTCTAGCCATAACCTATTATGCATCTCTAAAGTTTGCAAAATCAGGGTTGGAGGCAGGTCATTTTTTTCTGGCTCCCAGTTTTGGAATGCTCTCCCTCCCTTCCTTCAAACCATTTCTAGTGAAAGCCTGTTCAAGGCACAGCTGAAGACAGTGCTGTTTGGTGAGCTGTAATCCTGATTCTACCTGACATCGCAGGCATGAGGACGCTTCTCTTGAAGCAACAGTTGCACTTTACAATATCTATTCATTCATTCATTCAATCAATAGGCTATCTATCTATCGATATATCTGTGCACCATAGCAGTGAAAATAAATGTAGTCCATTTAACACAGTATTTAGAGCAATTGTATTTATAAATACATCTTCTCACCTTCATTACTACAGTGAAAAGGGCAAATTCAAGTTGATTACCGCTGTAGAGCAAACTCGATATGAGAAAATCACTGTTTACTGCCTCACAGTCACAGATGGCATATTACAATTGCCTTATACATAGAGACACCTCTCCTTATAGTCAAGAGACCTCTTCAATGTAATTTTAAGTTACTGCAGAAATGTAACACCTTGTATGCTGCTTTGTTTAATTACTTTTTTAAAACATATAACATGGAAAAAATGCCATTGCATAAACCACCATTTACACAGATGCTCAGAATGTAATTTGCGATTGTTGGAGATACAACATGCTACCCTTACAGTTTTTGGAAGTCTGCACATGTTAATTTAGTAGAACAACGTGCAATGTGCACCCCCTGTAAAAGGATGTGGTCACTAACTTATAAGAGTAAGTTACGACTAAGGGGCCGATTCCGATTTCGGCCGGAAGGGCACCAAACGATGGTCGGAGCCCTTCCGACCGAATCGGAACGTGCCGGCCGGATTCCTTTCCGACCGAGCCATTCCGATGGGCTCGGTCGGAAAGGAATCCGACTGGGATTTCCGGATGGCTTACGACGGGCTCGGAGAGCCCGTCCGCCGTCCGGAAATCCTTCAGTACTCCCCGGCCGCCTCTTCACGACCGAGGGAGTACAATGGCAGTTTCTCACTGCCTTTTCGTGCCGGTCTTTCCGGCACGAAAAGGCAGTCGGTAACTGTCTTTGGGGGCCCCCAGTAGGGCCCCCATGGGTGCGAGGCCGCCGAATGGCGGCCTGGGGGCACCTATGGTGCTCCTCTGTTGATCCCTGCACCCGGTGGCAGGCACCTTGGGGTGCCGGCCACAAGGTGCAGGGATGAACTGCACCCCTGCTTTTCACAGTGCAAGCATGCATTCCGCTCGGAATGCATGCTCCCATTGTGTAGTATACGAGTGCGACCGAACAGGGTTCGGTCGCATCGTACTTGCAGGGCCGTAACCGACGACAGCAGGTCGGTCGGTTACGGCTCCTGGACATCGGAATCGGCCCCTAAGAAAAATAGTAGTAAACCTAGCACCACATGTGCCCAACCCCTTTTACTGCAACACCCTCCCATAGAAAATAATGGATGAAGGTGTTTAAATATAAACCCTATAGGAAAGAATATTTATTTAAATTAGGTTATTTAAAATAGGTAAAACTATAAATAACTATAATGCAATGTTAAACATATATATATAAGATAGTACATACTGTTTTGTTTATAATATATTTATAATAACCATCCATTTTAAAATTAATGTAATAATACATTGTATTGCAATATAATTGCATTACTTTTCATTAACACTAAGCATTACGTTTCACAATTATTAATGCATAATAGAAATTATTGTTTTAACCTTAGTTGATAATGTATTTTTCAAGTTAAACTTGCAAAAATAAATTTAATTTATTGTAAAATATTTAAAATAATTTTATTATAAAACAAAAATTTAGTTATTAGTGTTGTAGCATATCTTTTATTAGTTCTGCATTTAAAATCAATAAATACAATTAACTGTATTGCTTAATATAAAATCGTTTTATAAACTTGCTTCAAGTTTTATAAACTTTTTTACTTTACCCTGTACTTTACCATGTGGAGATCGCCACAAACGGAGTGTGGCTTTTATATGGTAAAGTATAGGGAAAATCTAAATAGTTAATACAACTTGGAAAAAGCTTGTAAAAATGCTTTTATGCAAAATATTAATGTTAATTCATTGTATACATTTATTCTAAATGTATAGCTAAAGAAAAACAAACTACAACAGTAACAACTAAATCTTGAAATGAATCTTTATTTAATATAAATGTATGAAATTAAATTAATATGTTGATTTAAAATTATTTTTCAAAAGTTTAAAATAAAAATTCCCACCTAAAGTGAATAAATGAATTTTGTTTAACTATGTGTTAATAATTATTGAAAGTGGTTATAGAATTATTGAAAACTAATTTAATTACATAAACAAATATCGGTGTATTAATTTTGAAATGCAAAAAATGTTTATTAAAATATTTCATAATTAAATAAAAAATATGTACTGTTTTTATATATTTTTCCAACAATACATTAAAATTATTTCTATTTTTAGCTATTTAAATTAATGTAATTTAATGTAACATTATTTCCTATGGGATTTTTTTTTTATCCCCTAACTCCATTAATTGCAATACCAGTGGCTGTTGAACTTACTTCAGGTTTGAGCTGGAATAACTTACTACTGTTTTGGGTCCCTTTTTGGATAAAGTAACTTCAAAAGTGAAGTTTGTGAATATCAATGGACATTGGGCCAGATGTACGACCTTTACATTTTGCGACTCGCAAATTGCGTCGCTTTGCGACTTGCAATGTGCGACTTGCAAAATGCAATGTACAACAGTGTCACAGACAATATTAGCGATTCACAATGGGGTCGCAAACTGCATGCCTCATCAATATTCATGAGGCAAGCGAAATTTGCGACCCCATTGGGAATGGCTAGCACTCCTAGGGATGGTGGCCTGCTGGGGTCAGCAGACCACCATGTCTGGGACTGCTTTTTAAATAAAGCAGGTTTTTTTTAAATGCAGCCCGTTTTCCTTAAAGGAAAACGGGCTGCATTTAAAAAAGAAAAATGAAACTTTTCAGTTTAATTTTTTGAGGGCAGACAGTGGTCCCTGGGACCACTGCCTGCTCTTAAAAAATATTTTCTCACACACTCACAAAGGGGAAGGGGTTCCCTGGGGACCGCTTCCGGTTTGCGAGTGGTTTACCACCTACTTGAAGTAGGTAGTAAACTGCAAGTGTTTTGCGGCCGCAAATGCGGTCGCAAAACAATAGTACATGGCAGTGAGTCTCGCTATTATGAAGGGACGCCCCTTCCTAATAGCGAGAGTCGCAAATGCTAGTTTGCGAGTCAGTGACTCGCAAAATAGCGTTTGTACATGTCATTACTCTTTTTTGCGGTCGCAAACAGGCCGATCTCCCATTTGCGAGTGCAGAAAAGTCGTACATCTAGCCCTTACTCTTTTGTGGGTGGCTATATGTCCCTTCTTAATGCCTCCCTGACCTTCCCATAGCCCTCTACTGCACCCTATTCTCCTCCCATTTTCCTACCTTTGGTAGTAAATATTCCCTATTTCCCTTCAACTCCCTTCTTTCGCTCCCACATTTACTACTAAAACATATACTTATGTGTGTGGGTATTCCACACTCGGGGCAGAGATCTCCACATAGGAAAACATAGCAGAGGCGAAGGCATAAATTTCACATGTAGGTTTGGGAATAGCATTTTCTAGTACTTTTGCAGTACTAAAAATGTACAACAAAATGCAGTTTATGAATAGGCTACCTCTGTGTTTATAATGCATGTTTGTATTGTTTTGTTGTCTTCCTGTATGTGTAGCCTTTCTCAACCTGCTTGAATTTCAAATTTGAATTAATAAATTGTGATATATTTATAATGATTGACTACTGAGATTAGTGCTCTATGTAAGAGTGGTATTAATAACAAACTTTAATGGACCATAGTGATTACCTCAGGGGTAATTATGTGTTGTTATGAACTAGGATTGTGTGGCATGGAAGACCAAATTATGAGGTAAATTATAAGGCAAGGTTATCCAAATTTTGCAGCAAAAATGCTACTTATGGGGCACTTTCCCAGCCAGTATTACATTTATCAATTTGGGATAGAAACGTTTTGAAAAATAGGTGGCAAATTGTGTAACATATGCAGTAAATCCATAACTAAGCAGTCAATTTTGCAGCTACAGAATCACCTAAATCCAAATGAACCCCAAAGCATAGTGCAGACACTGCTTGAACTATCTGGTGCTTTGTTCCCTCACTCTATACTATTTTGTGGGAAAGACCAAAGAACTACACACTCTCCTCTGCTCAAAGATACCAGCAACTACTTCACACTCCCACCCAGACCTGAAAACATGGACAGAAGCACCTAAAGGTTCTTCTCCCCAAATTTGTTTCAATCCTGTAAAAGATTTTTTATCAGGCAGCAGAAAACCTGGATCACCATCTCAGGTATGCCTCTCGCAGTATTCAAGTATATCTGTGCATTATACGTATAATGGAAGCTGTATGAAGATTTTTAAAGTCGGGCTTGATACAGGCACCATGTTAAGTCAATCTCAAGTGTTTAGTCATCAAACCTCTTCTATACACACCAACTCTGGATGCAAATAATCCTGCCAACTACAGACAGGAAATGAATGCTTCTTAGCTAAACTACCGGAAAATGTTGCTTACACACAGACAACATAATTTACCAAAAAAACACCACCCTTTCAGCTGCCTTCACCCCTACAGAGGGGCAGAATCCATCCTGGTCATTATTATAGTTAAATTAAGAACACTTACACTAATCCTACTAGACTTCTCTGCATACAAAACTGACCATCGCCCAACAAAATTGACCAGAAGGACTTCAGAAGATGTGCGCCAAAGAACAAGGCATGACTTGATTTCTTCCTTCTCTTCTAACCATAACTGCATCATCCCCTTTCCACCATACACATCTGAACCTTACTGCATGGATAAAGATGTCCCTCAAGGTTCTGACAACTCTGTCCTTTTATTCAACATCTGCCACATAGCTCTGCCTTGATTGCTTCAATCTTATGATCACACTTGTTTTAACTATGCAGAGAACACATGTCAACCTTAAGTTTATAAAACTCAGTGGCACCATGACATCCAGGCTGGCACCATGCCTGATCTCTGTGAAAGACTGGATCCTCACCAATCACCTTAAATGTAACCCTGACAAAACAGAAATCCTGACAGGTGTACTCTGGATATTGGCACAAGAGATCACAGGCTGCCCTGAAGACATAAAACAACCACCCCTTCAATGAACACTTAAAAAAATAGAAATTACTCTAGATGCAGATCTTCCTTAAGAGGCAATAGTGATATCCCCAAACAACATGTTCAGGACAGTGAGATAGCTATTCGCCTACCAAGGGTCACCCCCAAAGGTTCATAACCACACCTCCACTTGTGCTCTCTCGCTTAGATTACAAAAATGTTTTATACCTAGGACCCCGATATGCCTTTTAAACAAATTGCAACAGGTACAAACCTCAATGGCAGTATAATCCTGCACTTGAAACCCTAGGATCACATTACCCTAGCCCTTGTGACTCTGCATTGGCTTCCAGTGTGTTTCTGGGTGCACTCACAGTGCTGTGTATAACAGAATGAGCACTGCAAGGACTAGGATCGCTATTCCACCAACAGAATTAAGACCCCTGCCCTAGATGAAGCGTTGGATCCAACATATCCTTGCAACTTAAAGTGCCAGGTTTCAACAAAATCTGGCCCAGACATTACTCATTCTGAGCCCAAACCAGCAAACTTTAAACGTCCTCCCCATCCAGATAAGGAAACTGCAAAAAACCGCCTGAATTCTAGAAGGCTCTAAAAACATGGCTCAATGATTTTCAAACTCTGAAGTGGTCCTTAATCAACCCATAAGACATTAATCAACTACTAAACCACTACTGACCCTTGACAGAAAGGACACAAAAGTACATCTTCTAGGTGAGGACTCACCCTTTCAAGTATTTAAGAATAAAGCTGCATGAAGCACTATCTACCAGATCTCAAATATCTTAAAATCAAGAGTGCACTTATGAGCAGCATCAAGTTTATTGTAGGATGACCAGATCACATGACGATCTCACTCACCCCACCCAACTCTTCCTACAGAGGACATTTTGCAACCACTCACCTCTCCAAGTAAACTGACAGGTCCACGTGTAATCGCTCCAGGCAATTAGAGTGATTCTCAAAAGTCTTCGAAATTACATTGCTCACAACTCCTCCATGTTTTCTTTATTGTCATAATTGATCAGACAGTCAGGTAAAAGCCTGCCACTTGTATTACACATTTCTGAAAAAGTAGCCACCGCCTCCTCCCAACAGTAGACTGAGTTAAAAGCTAGAGGAGAGTTTCCTAAATAAAGGAAGCATAAGGAGGAATGACAACTAATAAACTAAACAGGTAATTGCTTGTTGGGCATTACCTTGGATGACATTGCTCCCCACCAAAAAACATTGCTAAAACAGAAAGTTACAGTCTGCAAATTGTATGCTCCAGAGTTAAAAATAGAAAACACACTTTTAATACACATAGGGGTCGATTCTGATGTCGGCCGGAAGCACACCTAACAGTATTCGTCCGGAAAAAATACCAGCCGAACGCGTGTTTTCCGACCGACTCGAACACTCTACCGAACGAACAAGTACGATGCGCATAACAGCCCAGATTCCGAGCGAGCCGTACTTACCCATTCCAGCTCCTGTTCCCCGACCGAGCCGGATCCGCAAACGCCGATTCGAGCCGCACGGGCCCAAATACACAGCACCTTCCGGCCGGACTAGTACGATGCGTCTTCCGTACGCGCCGAACCCGTCGCTACGTCCGGCACGTTTCAGCATCCGGGAGAGCCGCACATAAGCTCCGAATCGCGCCACAAGAAGATCCACGGCTACGAGACGAACAAGCCAGCGACGAGTACGAGTCGAAGACACGCGAAACCCGAACGAGACGACCCAACCATGAATCCCATCGCGCAGGTCCTACCTATACTCTACATCTATTACCGGGACCGTTTCGGACGCGTCAGGCGCAGACGGTAAGTCAAACACCAACAATACAAACTAACTACACGGACCCCAAAATATGTCACACACACACAGGGAAGCACAAATGACGTACACTAGCAACAGCACAATCATAGGGGTGGGATGGGCATCACCAATGCCATACACACCCATAGGGGCCTGGATGCCTGCCACTACCACCACCCCTACTCAGGGGGGCCTGGATGGCTATCACCACTACCATCCCCACTCATGGGGGGCTGGATGCCTGCCACCACTACCATCCCCACTCATGGGGGGCAGGATGCCTATCACTACTACCATCCCCACTCATGGGGGGCAGGATGCCTATCACTACTACCATCCCCACTCATGGGGGCCTGGATGCCTATCACTACTACCATCCCCACTCATGGGGGGCAGGATGCCTGCCACCACTACCATCCCCACTCATGGGGGGCAGGATGCCTATCACTGCTACCATCCCCACTCATGGGGGGCTGGATGCCTGCCACTACTACCATCCCCACTCATGGGGGGCTGGATGCCTGCCACCACTACCATCCCCACTAATGGGGGCCTGGATGCCTATCACTACTACCATCCCCACTCATGGGGGCCTGGATGCCTATCACTACTACCATCCCCACTCATGGGGGGCAGGATGCCTGCCACTACTACCATCCCCACTCATGGGGCGCTGGATGCCTGCCACTACCACCACCCCTACTCAGGGGGGCCTGGATGCCTATCACCACTACCATCCCCACTCATGGGGGGCTGGATGCCTGCCACCACTACCATTCCCACTCATGGGGGGCAGGATGCCTATCACTACTACCATCCCCAGTCAGCCACTGTGTACAGTAATCAGGGCTGATTGAATTGGTTCGTTTTGCTAGATTGTCGACGACGTTTCAACCCTTTTACACAATACAGGGTCTCTTCAGGACCTATGGGTGTAGGGACATCTGAATTGCGGTTGCGCAGCTATGTGAAGAGTGTGACACACCGGTTTAGTGAAAAAGGAATGAAAGATACTCACAAGGGACCCAGCCGGGTACCCTTTGTGCGTATCGGAGTGAGGGGCTGGCAACCAATTGGATGTAGGGCGCGGTCGGTGCTGCCACCACCACCATCCCCACTCATGGGGGCGCAGGATGCCTATCACTACTACCACCCCCACTCATGGAGGGCAGGATGCCTATCACTACTACCATCCCCACTCATGGGGGCCTGGATGCCTATCACTACTACCATCCCCACTCATGGAGGGCAGGATGCCTATCACTACTACCATCCCCACTCATGGGGGCAGGATGCCTGCCACTACTACCATCCCCACTCATGGGGGGCTGGATGCCTGCCACCACTACCATCCCCACTCATGGGGGCAGGATGCCTATCACTACTACCATCCCCACTCATGGAGGGCAGGATGCCTATCACTACTACCATCCCCACTCATGGGGGCCTGGATGCCTATCACTACTACCATCCCCACTCATGGGGGGCAGGATGCCTGCCACTACTACCATCCCCACTCATGGGGGCTGGATGCCTGCCACTACCACCACCCCTACTCAGGGGGCCTGGATGCCTATCACCACTACCATCCCCACTCATGGGGGGCTGGATGCCTGCCACTACCACCACCCCTACTCAGGGGGGCCTGGATGCCTATCACCACTACCATCCCCACTCATGGGGGGCAGGATGCCTGCCACCACTACCATCCCCACTCATGGGGGGCAGGATGCCTATCACTACTACCATCCCCAGTCAGCCACTGTGTACAGTAATCAGGGCTGATTGAATTGGTTCGTTTTGCTAGATTGTCGACGACGTTTCAACCCTTTTACACAATACAGGGTCTCTTCAGGACCTATGGGTGTAGGGACATCTGAATTGCGGTTGCGCAGCTATGTGAAGAGTGTGACACACCGGTTTAGTGAAAAGGAATGAAAGATACTCACAAGGGACCCAGCCGGGTACCCTTGTGCGTATCGGAGTGAGGGGCTGGCAACCAATTGGATGTAGGGCGCGGTCGGTGCTGCAGGGTAAGGAAGAAGGTGTGCTCCGCCTGTGGTTTGAGCGGAGAGATCTCAGAAGAAGAATCTACCCGGTAGACAGATTGATCAGATCTACCGCTCTGCGATGCTGAGACACGCACCACAGATCTCTTCTATTCAACTTTAAGAAGATACCAGGACACGGAGTCACGATCCAGTACCCGTGTCAGCCAACTGTGCCAGTTATTCACAAGTCGCTACTGCACCACATGTGCAGTCTTCTTCTGAGATCTCTCCGCTCAAACCACAGGCAGAGCACACCTTCTTCCTTACCCTGCAGCACCGACCGCGCCCTACATCCAATTGGTTGCCAGCCCCTCACTCCGATACGCACGAAGGGTACCCGGCTGGGTCCCTTGTGAGTATCTTTCATTCCTTTTTCACTAAACCGGTGTGTCACACTCTTCACATAGCTGCGCAACCGCAATTCAGATGTCCCTACACCCATAGGTCCTGAAGAGACCCTGTATTGTGTAAAAGGGTTGAAACGTCGTCGACAATCTAGCAAAACGAACCAATTCAATCAGCCCTGATTACTGTACACAGTGGCTGTGATTATTGTACAATTGCTTATGGTCGTTTTCTTACGGAAACCAAGTCACATTTGTCACTAATTTAAAAGTTTTATGCTTTATGTTTGGTTCCAACTTCACTGGGGACACCTAGCACTATTATATTTTTTCTTTTATGTACATATTGATACATTGTTTGACATATAAAAACAATATTGCGAATACAGTCATCTGTGTCCTTGCTAGCTTTTCTTTCTGACGTCATTGTAACCCTTTATCATTGCGATTGTGCATATTATTATCAAGATAGTTTTCATTGCCCCGCAGGAACCGCTGCCACTATCACATGTGTCACACATAAAAGTGTGTGGCCTCCACAATACAAGCCGACCATGGCCACTGTGGCAATGGGGCCCAAAGCCCCATCACCACAGTCACCAAAAGGTATGTGTGGGGTCCAAGGCTGATGCACCTTTTGATCAGTGTGGCAATGGGGCCCAAAGCCCCATCACCACAGTCACCAAAAGGTAAGTGTGGGGTCCAAGGCTGATGCACCTTTTGATCAGTGTGGCAATGGGGCCCAAAGCCCCATCACCATAGTCACCAAAAGGTAAGTGTGGGGTCCATGGCTGATGCACCTTTTGATCAGTGTGGCAATGGGGCCCAAAGCACCATCACCACAGTCACCAAAAGGTAAGTGTGGGGTCCATGGCTGATGCACCTTTTGATCAGTGTGGCAATGGGGCCTAAAGCACCATCACCACAGTCATCAAAAGGTAAGTGTGGAGTCCATGGCTGAGGCACCTTTTGATCAGTGTGGCAATGGGGCCTAAAGCACCATCACCACAGTCACCAAAAGGTAAGTGTGGGGTCCATGGCTGATGCACCTTTGATCAGTGTGGCAATGGGGCCTAAAGCACCAGCACCACAGTCACCAAAAGGTAAGTGTGGGGTCCATGGCTGATGCACCTTTGATCAGTGTGGCAATGGGGCCTAAAGCTTCATCACCACAGTCACCAAAAGGTAAGTGTGGGGTCCATGGCTGATGCACCTTTTGATCAGTGTGGCAATGGGGCCTAAAGCACCATCACCACAGTCACCAAAAGGTAAGTGTGGGGTCCATGGTTGATGCACCTTTTGATCAGTGTGGCAATGGGGCCCAAAGCACCATCACCACGGTGATCATAAGGTAAGTGTAGGCATGGTAAAAGCTGCCAAAGACAAACTGTATGGATGAATCCTGGTCACACAACAACTAAAACATCTGTGGTATAGTAGTGCTTGTGTCCCATTGCAACATAGATTGGGCGAGGCTAACAGTGCAGTGTCACAGAAACATCGTTTTGGCCATGTGCATACAAACATCACACATGGGGGACCACATTGTCAACAATCAGCCAATTACACAATGACAGAAGTGACCATCATGATGCTGACCCACATATCTGCACCAATGGACACACAAATGTTGATAACCTGTGGAGACTGTCGATGTCAGGTGAACAAATACCATACCATGGCAGCAATGAGACATACAAACCATGATCATTGTGCTGACTGATGACCTAGGAGTCCCAGGGAGAGCAGGAGAAAATCCCCAAACTACATACAGCCAATGGCACACTACAGAAATGCCAATGCAGTGATGCAAATGCAGTAACACAAACAGGCAGACCACACTGCATATCAAACACAACAGGTGATGGGGGGGTGTGCCAATGTCCCCAGGCAACTACACAACACATGAGGAGGCCTGAATCCCAATTACACAGATGTGTATACAATGCCACACACAAGTAACTCATGGATTGGAATCCCCTATGTGGGCAATCTGGCATTGTTAGATGAGAGGGAGCCCAAATTACACATGTCACACAAGCTTGTAGGAACAGCAACTAACACAGCAAGAGACACACCCACCACAGCACTACCCCCAGGGACCCCACATTGTGCAGACACTAGCCTGCATGACAATTCCACTGTGATGACAAAGGTAGATGTTGATCACACTGTGAACCACAGCCATGTGTCCTCAGCTACAAACTACCATCACACCTACACAAGCTCCAATCAATCAGCAGGGCCTGCCAGCCAAGGCCAATATGGAGGTAGTGGTCTAGCCGTGCAACAACTCACATTTGCACACTCAACACCACACACCCTGATCTCCACCAATGTGCAGCAGTGAAGCTCACATGGACTGGTGACATTGCACATGCACCCATGACAATCCCAGGGGTGGTGGGGGAACTAAGGTGCAGAAACCCATCACACATGCCCACTCAACATGACTCGTCTATGTATGACACACAGCACAGTACGCCGTACATGCGCATGATGTGAAATCCACCACAAACAATGGGATCCTGGCCATAGTCACTCACCAACGAAGAAGCCAAGGTGAGACACAAAGAACACACGTACACAACTTCCAACATTGCAGCTCTGACCCTGAGGAGTGGCAGCAGTCACACACACAACGCGTCACAATCACTGAAAGCTA
Source organism: Calotriton arnoldi (assembly GCA_963921515.1). Lineage (NCBI taxonomy): Eukaryota > Metazoa > Chordata > Amphibia > Caudata > Salamandridae > Calotriton > Calotriton arnoldi. The sequence goes on from CAWUFW010002180.1 coordinate 2,249,483, forward strand.
CCACAAACTCTAAATCACATTACTTGTGTAAACAACAAGTGCCAAGGGGAATCCTGAATGTGTCCCATCAGCGTTTGCCCACATCCACAGCCCTGACAACAAAGACAACCTGGGATGACAACCTCATGAACATTAGTTAGCCATGCACCCACATCACGGAGAAACCAGGTCCAAGATGCTGGATGAACACATACCAACTCTGCAAGCATCACAAACAGGATCATCCCTAGGGACACAGCCGGTGTATGAAAAGGGAAGGGAACATGCACAGACATGCTCACACAACACACAACACGGGCACACGCAATGTCACCGGATTACACACAGCCATGAGGGCACTCCACTCCTGTGGAAGGTCCGCTGTGCCAAACCTTGTCTGTGCACGACTCAAACATATCAGCAGGACACTCCGTCAGTGAGTCAACAACTACAACACACAGAAGCCTCTGCTCACATCAGCCTGGGTACGGGAGTGTCACGTCAGTCATCTGCATACACCCAAAACACGTGGCAATCCAGTTGTACTGTATACACAGATGAGTCCTCCAAAATTGATGTGCAAAACTGCATGTCCATTGGAGACGGGCACACAGTCAGGGTACTAGGAACATTGGACAGTGGTAAGCCCAACAGATGTGCAACAGTATAGGACAAAGATGGTAATCTACAAATGCTAAACGTACATCCCTGTGTCAAATGCTGAACATTACACCCTCAGACTGCAGCAAGGGATGCTATAGATCCAGACTAGATTAGGACACATATCCCATGGACCACATGGAGCCCATCACAGCAAAACTTCATTTACCTGATCTGAACACAATTACAACAGCAAATGCATGATTCTAGACATCTACATCATGTACCTCCAAAGATTAACCACAAATAAACAAAAAGAGGCTTTATTCAGCAAGTGTGCAACTGAAATCAAAAGTCCAAAATAAACTACGGCCAATGTCCAGTCCAAATACACAGTCCCAACAGGGTGACGTGTGACAACTTGTCACCAATTGCTTGCCTGCACAGGTACCGACAGGGGACATCCCCCTTGGAGGGGCATACGAGGGGCAGGCCAGGCACCGCAGGGACAGGATCAGGGGATGCCAGAAGGAGGCAGTGAAGGTGAGGTGGGTGCAGGAGTGTCACCGGCAACTGCAGTGGAGGTGTCTGACTCAGGGGGGGCCGGCACCACCGCAGGGCTCAAGTCCGATGGTGTTGGTGCTGCAACCACTGCAGTGGGCTGGGCAGATGGAGTGGACTGGGTCCCCAATGCAGTGCCCGAGTCAGACGGGTTGGTTGTGGACTCCACCGCAGTGCATGACTCCAAGGGAGTGGAAGGGGGGCAGAAGAGCTGGGCAGGACAGAGGGGGGGGACACGGTCTCCACACCAGTGGCACATACAGGCAGAGCGTCTGGTTTGGGGGTGGAAGAGCAAGTGGCAGGGGGGGAGGGCCTAAGCAGTTTGGGGATGCGGTATCGGTGTGTGGGGGAACCTGGGGCAGGGTGTGGCGGTGGAACCTGTGGAGTGGTGGCCTGGGGGATGGAGGTAAGAGACTGAGTGGGTGACTTGCAGGGCGGTGGCGGGGTCTTGCTCTTCCGGGTCCAGGGGGACTTGCGGGTGGGGGCTCACTCTGCCTGCGCCTGGGGGAGGGTGTCCGGGGCGAGGGGCACTCCCTCTCTGTGTGTGGACTTCCTCTTCCCCCGGTATGCTGGATCAGCGGGATTGGAGGGGAAGAGGCCGAGGTCAGAGAGGAAGAGCTGCTGTGTAGGTGGGGTTGCAGGTGAGGCAAGGGAAGGGGTCTTGGAGGGAGAGGATCTTGAGGATTGCGGAGTGACTGTGGTTGCCTGTGTGTGTGTCAGTTCCCCATCCCCTGTGTGTGTGGAATCAGTCTCCTGAGGATGCTTGTGTGCACGTCTTCCCTTGGTTTTGGGTGTGTGTGTGCTGCTCGTGTCTGTGTGTTTGGGTGATTGTGCAGGTGTGCATGTGCTTTGGACAGGTAGGGTGGTAGGAAGTGTGGATGGGGCAGAGGTGGGAGGGGTGAGGGACTGTTGGAGGAGGGACACTGCTGCCGTCAGGGAGGAGTCCATGGACCTATTGCTCCTCTGTAGGGCAGACATACCCGTTGAGATGCTCCTCCATGAACGACACCAGCTGTGTCAACAGAGTGGTGTGTGCATGGAGGACAGTCAGCATTGCTGTCTGCCCTACATGGAGCTGCCGAAGGAGGTACACAGACTCCTCACTCAGGGCAGCAGGGGACACAGGGGCAGGGGTGCGGTGCCTGGCTTGAAGGAGACACGCTCCCGAGCACGGGAGCCTCCACGGACCTCAGGAATGGGAGCCAATGGGAGGGCGGTGGTGGTGGTGGCGGGGTCAGACAGACTAGCTGGGGTGTGGTGGCTGCTGACACCCGCATCCACAAGGGAGTCATCCTCCGAGCTGCTGTGGTCCTCAGCTGAGGTGGATGGTGCTGAGGACTCCTCAGTGTGGCTCCCCTCGCCCTCTGTGCCACTGGGTCCCTTTGACCACTCGTTGGACGCTGACCCAGTCTGGCTCCGCTGCTCCTCCTGGTCCGTGGAGCTGTCCCCTCCTGTGGCTGTGGATGTATCTGCAAACAATTGGGAAACAGACAAACATCAGTCACCTGCACTGACCGCACACACCACAGTAAGTACAGCACATCACAGAGCAAGCCCTGGCATCTTTAGTGGAACATTGCCAAAAGTCATCACACAGATTAGGAGAAGCCAATTGTCAGTCTGATGGTCAACCATGGAACAGACACCCCTCCTGCCCTTGCACCCATCTGTCTGGTGCCTGTCTGATGGTAAGACCCCATTGTGGACACATGCACCACCTACACAGTTGTTGGACATTGCTGATAACACGGTGAAGTATGTGAACATGCCCACGTCACATCTCTTGCCACTGAGTCAGTGCAGGTGTCTGGATAAATGGACGGCCAGAGTCTAAATAGAAATGCATGTGATGCATACCAGCACCAGACCCCATGAAGCACCCATGTCCGGATAGTCAATGCCACAATGGGGTGCATGTTGCACATGTCACTCCCCTGCAGGATCACTCTTAGGAAGTTTAATGCCATGACACAGGCATGCCTGCAAAGTCATACATCACTGTCTCCAGTCACATGGCCATGGCAGCCAGCCAACAACAGTCTGCACTGTGTCACAATCCTAGGACATGGGGAAGGCAAGTAATGTAACTGACAAGTGCACATGTCCATCCCCCAAAAACCACATCATCTGAACTACTATTTGTCCACGTCATACCAATTGGACATATGGGGGACATGAAACACAACTCTCTGAACATGAGCACCTCACAGTGTGCTCAGAATGAAAAACAGCTGCCTGAAAGTCACAGTGGCATACACCTGTCTGCACAGTCATGTGATCAAACACCTATAAGTCACAGAAGTCTTGTGTCACATGGTCCAATAGTAGATGGCATGCTGACCCCTAACCGATAAACATCACAGGAGTCCCGACAACGTAGTCACAGCACAACGACACAGAGGCAGACACCTGAGGGAACATTTCACTGAGTACAGCATGTCAGCTGATACACGGGAGTGGGAGTACAGAGTGTATTGTATGCCCTGGAGTAGGCATGACTGTCCGGCTCCACCTGCAAGATGGATGAGCCCTGGTCAGTAGGCAGGTGGCTAAGCATGTGTGACACACTTGACATACATACTCCTGAGGCCCAAACATTGTACCCACCTGCAGCATGGGGGTGTGGCAAATACCCCAGGGACATGTGGTGATTCTGATCGGCAAGTGGATCACATATCAGAGTTACACCCAGACTACATTGCACGACTCAGGCATTGTGTGAGCAATTGACCCACCCATGAAGGCTAACACAATATGACGGGAACAAAAGCTGTCACCCACCTTGAGCAAAGCAAAATGCAAGGACCCTGTACCCGAGTTACACAATTATCCTGAGCGTAAGGAGCACACCGGCCTATCAGATGGGTAGTGGCCATGTCACAATAGAGGGACATGGGTACTGGACAACAAGACTGATGTACTGGGGAAGTTTAACCACGCCACAGGAGGGCACATAGCATGTCAGACAGAGTACACAGTGCAGTCTTTGACTCACCCCCTCCTTGCTGCTGTCTGCCCTTCAGCTGCCCATCCAGCTCCGGGAAGACCACCGGCAGGATCTGGAGCATGTGGGGGGTCAGGGTCCGGTGTCCGCCCCTCCTGCGAGGAGGCGACAGCTTCAGCTGGACCCTTGCGATCCTCCGGGTCCAGCCCCGAAGGTCCTGCCACCTCTTCTGGCAGTTGCGGATCCGGCGCTTGTAGACCCCCACAGATCTGACTGCCCGGACGATGGCCAGCCAGATGTCCGGCTTCTGATGGGCATCAACCTGTGAGGATGACAAAGTGAAAAGGCCATTACTACACATGCAACATATCCGTGCATCACACAGTTGGAAATACATGTCTCAATCACAGGGGCATATGATGTACACAGGCAGTGCAACGAGGGCTATGGACAGTTTGACAGCAGTTACTACATGGTATCATTGCATGGGAAGTGAACCTTGTTTGAATGCACTGTTACTCCACTGTACCTGTTCAGTGCATGTGACTACACACTTTGGGGGTGCGAACTACTCAGTGAGCATGCTAGCCAGTGGTGTGCACACTGTAAATCCTGCTAGTCAGACAACATGCACAATTAGTAAGGCAGTGGATAGCACACTCACCTGCTCCCCTGGTGTCCCATACAGCTTGCTGTACTGTGGAAGGAGGTTGCCCAGCAGGGCCTGGTTCTCCTCATGGGTGAAGGCTGGGGCTCTCTCCACAGTACGTGCCATTGCAGTAGCCAGAGGATGCAGAGACAGCAGCAGTGTAGTGGCAGATGTCGTCCTGGAGCATGTAGTGCAGGCAAGTGAGCCCTCAGGGGAACAGCCAGCATTATATGTGTGCTGCAGAGGCAGATACTGTGCCATGTGTCCAAAGTGATAGGTCCAAGTCGTATGCATCTTATGAATCTGACCAATCCATGGAATTGCAGCACCAAGACACGCCCACAGCATCCTTCAAAAATTTCAACTTCATGACACCCTTGAATTTGCAACATTGTTGTGGCTGGCCAACTGAATTCACTGCATCAGACTCGTTGAAGCTTCAAAAACGCGTCCGTTGCCATGCCAGGCCCCAGCCAATGCGTGCGCACCGATCGGACCATTGCTGTACAACGCGTGCACTCGCGATACAACGCGCACCCGCTCACATTCAATGCAATGGTCCGTGCGGGCACACCGATCGGACCATTTCTGTACAACGCGTACCCGCGATACAACGCGTACCCGCTCACATTCAATGCAATGGTCCGTGCGGGCACACCGATCGGACCATTGCTGTACAACGCGTACCCGCTCACATTCAATGCAATGGTCCGTGCGGGCACACCGATCGGACCATTGCTGTACAACGCGTACCCACGATACAACGCGTACTCGCCACATTCAATGCAATGGTCTGTGCGGGCACACCGATCGGACCATTGCTGTACAACGCGTACCCGCTCACATTCAATGCAATGGTCCGTGCGGGCACACCGATCGGACCATTGCTGTACAACGCGTACCCGCCACATTCAATGCAATGGTCCGTGCGGGCACACCGATCGGACCATTGCTGTACAACGCGTACCCTCGATACAACGCTGCACTCCGCTCACATTCAATGCAATGGTCCGTGCGGGCACACCGATCGGACCATTGCTGTACAACGCGTACTCGCGATACAACGCGTACCCGCCACATTCAATGCAATGGTCCGTGCGGGCACACCGATCGGACCATTGCTGTACAACGCATACCCGCGATACAACGCGTACCCGCTCACATTCAATGCAATGGTCCGTGCGGGCACACCGATCGGACCATTGCTGTACAACGCGTACCCGCAATACAACGCGTACCCGCTCACATTCAATGCAATGGTCCGTGCGGGCACACCGATCGGACCATTGCTGTACAACACGTCCCTGGACAGGCCACACGCATATGTCACCATGCTGGTCACTGGTGAACCTATGCCAGCCACATATACTTTCCAGGGACTCAGGGGCACACCTACTACACCACACCCAGTCCACACTGTATCTAAGGCATGTGTGGCAGCATGACCTTATCTGTGTATGGGGGTGTACATGTTGTTTTTGGGGTGGCACTTGGGGGCAGACACACCCAGGCTGTGCACGTGTTCATGGGGACAGGGTCCTTTGTGTGTTGTGCACATGACCACTGTGATGTGCAAATGTTCATTTTGGAGCATGTGGCATGGCCACATTTCCAGGTTGTGTATGTGTATGACATGTCACATACCCCCAGGCTCACATGGGAAGGCATGTACATCACAGGGTGGACCATTGCCACAATAGTCATGTTCCTCCGCAGTCTGTGTGCATGTTGAGTTTCACATGTCTGACTCCATGTGCACAATGGGAGACAGTATCCACATCCACGTTGTTTGTGCATGGACTTAGATGTTGTGTGTGTGTGTCACAGACGTCCATGTCTGTCCTGCAGAGGCTACAGGGTCCACCACCTGTGGGTGTCATGTTTGTTTTTCTGACGTGTACATGATATTCCATGTCATGCCAGTGTCCATGTGGCAAGACAGGGTCCCTGGGAATCTACCTGTCAATGAGTCGTGATGCCTGTGGCGCATCTGTCCAGACATGTCACTGTGGTATGTGTGTGGAATGTGAGAGCAGTAAATGGGTACTGTGACACAGCCTAATCGTTTCCCATAGCACCCCCTGGAACCTGTTGTCAACACTTGTTGAACAGAGATGTTAGATGATGTCCATGTAGGTGCCATATATATCCAAACAGAACGAGACACACATCAAGTACTTGTGTTTGGTAATGATGTATCATGTGAAATTGAGTATGGTGAACGGAACATATGTGGGGTGACTGGCAATGTTGCTTTCTTCACCTCTGCACTGCAGGGCTCCTGCTGTCCATAGACCATTCCCAGACCTGGCAACGATGGTGGAACGTGACAGCATCCAACGGTACCGCTTCACCAGGCAGCTGATTGAGGATTTGGCAGTGCGGTTGGACCCACATTTGCAGCCTGGCCGGCCGTATCCTACAGCGCTGACCCCCAAGGTGAAGGTGATGGCAGCCCTACACTTCTTTGCCACCGGTACCTTTCAACACACTGTGGCATCTACTGGTGGTATGTCACAGACTATGTTCAGCCGTGTGCTACGCAATGTTTTGGTGGCAATGTTGAGATGCCTTAACCAGTACATCTATTTCCCACCACGTCAACGATTCACTGACGTCAAGAGTGACTTCTATGCCCTGGGGAGGATGCCACATGTCATTGGCTCCATTGATGGGACACATGTGGCTTTGGTACCACCACAGGCACATGAGCAGGCATACAGGAACCGTAAACATTACCATTCTATAAATGCTCTGGTGGTATGTCTTGCAGATATGACCATCACACATGTGTGTGCCCGTTTCCCTGGTTCGGCTCACGATGCCTACGTGATGAGGAGTAGTCGCATCCCGAGGATGATGTCACAGATGCAGAACCAGCGTGCCTGGCTTGTCGGTGTGTACTGACTTTGTACCATTGTGTGTCTTCTGCTATGTTGCTTTCCGCATACTTTTCCAAATCGGCTAATGTGCAATTGTCTGTCTGTAGGTGACTCGGGATACCCCAACATGCCGTGGTTGCTGACACCCCTCAGGAAACCTGTGACACCAGCCCAGATGCGCTACAATGAGGCACATGGTCGGACGAGGAGGGTGATTGAGCGGACCTTTGGTCTCCTGAAGAGCCGCTTTCGCTGCCTGGACAAGACAGGAGGGTCCCTCCCATATGCCCCAGCAAAGGTGTGCAAGATTGTCATCGTCTGCTGCATGCTACACAACCTGGCAGTGCGGAAGGAGTTGCCTCTCATCCTGGATGACGATGACCAACATCCGCCACCTGTGGAGGATCCTGGCCTGGGCCACGATGCCAGTGATGATGATGATGATGATGATGATGATGGTGATGTCCGCACACAGCTCATCACCAACTTCTTCAGCTGAATGTGAGTATCCAGAGGGTTGTGATGTCAATGCTTTAGATTTGCATGATGTGTGTGTGTGGTGCTCTGGTGCTGTTTGAGTGTGGCCATGTGCAACTTGACTGGATGCGTGCAGGAATGTGTCCTTGCAGGTGGTCTGTACTGCCCAAAAGTGTTGACCTGCTAACTTGCTTTTGTGTAGTTATGTTGTGACAGGTATTAGACATGAGTATTGCCGTTCTGTGCTGTTCTTCAGTGGTTCTGACTGTGTGTCATGTCTGTCCTTCACAGGGTGCTGCCGGAGTTGTTTGATCAACTTGGATCCCCCGAATCCATGATTCAACTTCCAAGGTGGCAGCAGTTGTTTACCTACAGGTGATGTGCCACACACCCCTGGACTTTCTATCTTCTGCATTGTTTGACTTTGTGGCCACAGCCAGGTGGGATTAGCTTGCATTTGTAGTGGAAACAACATGTTGCAAATGTGTAATAAACCTGTGCTTCACTTTGGGATGTGCGTTGCCTGTAGTCACACATCTGAGTGACATTTGCTTACTGCACCTGTAGTCTAGTTGGCACAGACTGTGAATAGGTGTGGTGTCTGTGCATTGCACTGTATTTCCTGGCAACATCAGTGTAGGGGATGAGTCTGATGGCCCTGGTGTGTATGTGTTGTGTGGCCCTAGTGGTGTGTCTCCCTCATATGTGTCACGTCGCCATGACTGACATGACGGTGTTGGAGTTGCTGTAGCAGTTAGCATGCACAGTGTAATTTTTCTGATCACCATCTCCATGACAGACACCACGTTGGAATCACAACAGAGGCAGATATGGTGTATTGGTGAGTTTATTAACAAAAGGTGTGGGGATGGTGCACAGGATGGTGGGTGCTGTACATAGAAATTGTAATCCAAAGTTCCCATGTGATTTGGAAGTCTTGGTAGCAGAAATGTCCAGAGTAAAGTCCACAGTCATCTGATGAATTTGGACAACTAGAGCTCCCCATGTCATGTGGGCGAGTTGGGTTGCCTTCGACAGGGCGTGCAGTTTGCACACAGAGGAAAAGTTCCAGAACAGGTGTTGGCTTCCTGGGGGATGTAGCTGGCCATCGGCCTCTCAGTTTGGCCTCCTCGGATGGCCCCTCTTCTTGGGGGGGACCCTCAGGTGCAGGCTGCCGCGGTGCAGGGGACTCTCCGCCAGAGTCCTCCGCCCTCCCTGTGGCATTTGCTGTTGTTTCAGCAGCAGATGTTGTGGGCACACAGGGAGGTGAGGCCATGTTGGTGCTAATCTGGCGGAGGCATGTACGTATGTCCCTATGCACCGCTGTTAGTTGTTCCAATGTGTCCCACTTGGACTCTATGCCAGACATGTGTCTATCGACATGTGACATGTGTGTCTCGACACGTGACATGTGTGTCTCGACACGGGACATGTGGGAGTCCAAGCGGGCATGATGGGCAGCCTGCTGCTGTTGTATGTCCTTGAGGATCCCCACTACCTGGCTGACCTCTCCGGTGCTAGTCTGGTACGCATCCGCGATGCGTGCCAGTTGTGGGTCATCATGCAGTCCCGACCCTCTGCAAAAAGCGACCTGTGTCTACCACCCCTCCCACCACCCCTGGCGACACGTGCGGGACCTGCGGTGGCACGCACAGGTGACCGTGTGACCACTTGGGTGTTGTTCGTGGGCTCGTTGTCAGCAGCTCCAGTTTGGGCCTGGGTCCCTGCGCTGTTGTCACCTGTGGTCCTTGGTGTGTCCGTGTTGGCAGGGGTGGCCTGTGTGTTGCCAGTTGTTGGAGGGGTGGGTGCAGGGGGTGCAGATGTTGGTCCTGCTGGTGCTGCATGATGACTGACACCGGAGGGTCCAGCTAGTTCTTCCCCATCCGAGGAGTGCAGAGGCTGATCCACACCAGTGTGCTCAGTGTCCCCCGGAGCCTGGGACAGGGACTCCTCCTGGTCTGCTGCAGAGTCCCCATCATCACCTGTTTTGGGGAGAGACACAGATTGTATGGTATGTTTCTACAGGCATCAATTGTTCAAACACCTGACAGTTGTGACTGTACCTCTGGATGCGGGCCTGGACATAGCATTCTCCTAAATTGTGACAGTCAGAGAGTGATATTGGTGTAGCACATTGTCCTGCCAACCTGTGGCATGTCAATGTGAATGTTGAGGTGTGTGCCTGACCAGCATTGGTGCTATTTGGTTGCCATCCGGGCCTCCTTCTCCCCCCAGCCCAGATATCCCACCATGGACCGTGCTTCCATTGCAGGGAGTGCAAGTTGTATTTCAGGATGTCAGTCAGTGGTGTCCTGCTGTTGGTTGTTGCACAGTTCCCAGCAGGGCCTTGTGCTCCCCACAGCAGTTCCCAGTGTCAGCCATCTTGTGAGTCCTTTTCCACTCCCTGTGATGTGTGCATGGTTCAGGGTGGTGTTGATGTGCCACTTGTGAGGGTGAGCAATATCTGTGCCTACAACTCCCATCATGCTATTGCCTCCACCCCCCTTCCCAGAATGCCCATCCTTCCTTCCTTTTAAGTGGACTTCAGTGTGTGTGTGAGTGTGACAGCAATGGCAAGATAGCTGACAATGTGGTCGTGTTGTTTGTTTGTGCCCAGTTCCCAGCAGGGCCTTGTGCTCCCCACAGCTGAGGCCAGTGTCAGACATCTTTGAAGTGGCTTTTGACTCCCTGTGAGGTGTGCATGCTTCAGTGGTAGCTTGCTGGGCCATGTGGGTGGGGGATGTTGAGCTGTGACTACCACTCCCATCATGCTATTGCCTCCACACCCCTTCCCAGCATGCCCATCCTTCCTTCCTTTTGACTCTGCTTCCCTGTGGGGTGGGGTGCCTGTGCTGACAGGATGGCTGTGAGTGTTCTCCTTGCGGTTGTTTGGCTACAAGTCCCAAGAGTGTCCCTGTGCTTCACACAGCATGACCCAGAGTGGTGGTTCTTTGTGGGATCTTCAGTTAGAGTGTGAGGCATTGCATTCTCCCAGGTGGGTTATGTGGAGTTAGTGTTGAGGGGGTGTGTGAGGAGAAGTGCTTGTAACTATGGTCAGTGCTGTGAGTCCTCCTTCCCACCCAGCCAGATATCCCACCATGGACCGTGCTTGCATTGCAGGGAGTGCAAGTTGTCTTTCAGGATGTCAGTCAGTGGTGTCCTGCTGTTGGTTGTTGCACAGTTCCCAGCAGGGCCTTGTGCTTCCCCCAGCAGTACCCAGTGTCAGCCATCTTGTGAGTCCTTTTCCACTCCCTGTGATGTGTGCATGGTTCAGGGTGATGTTGATGGGCCACTTGTGAGGGTGAGCAATATCTGTGCCTACAACTCCCATCATGCTATTGCCTCCACCCCCTTCCCAGAATGCTCATCCTTCCTTCCTTTTGAGTGGACTTCAGTGTGTGTGTGAGTGTGACAGCAATGGCAAGATAGCTGACAATGTGGTCATGTTGTTTGTTTGTGCCCAGTTCCCAGCAGGGCCTTGTGCTCCCCACAGCTGAGGCCAGTGTCAGACATCTTTGAAGTGGCTTTTGACTCCCTGTGAGGTGTGCATGCTTCAGTGGTAGCTTGCTGGGCCATGTGGGTGGTGGATGTTGAGCTGTGACTACCACTCCCATCATGCTATTGCCTCCACACCCCTTCCCAGCATGCCCATCCTTCCTTCCTTTTGACTCTGCTTCCCTGTGGGGTGGGGTGCCTGTGCTGACAGGATGGCTGTGAGTGTTCTCCTTGCGGTTGTTTGGCTACAAGTCCCAAGAGTGTCCCTGTGCTTCACGCAGCATGACCCAGGGTGGTGGTTCTTTGTGGGATCTTCAGTTAGAGTGTGAGGCATTGCATTCTCCCAGGTGGGTTATGTGGAGTTAGTGTTGAGGGTGTGTGTGAGGAGAAGTGCTTGTAACTATGGTCAGTGCTGTGAGTCCTCCTTCCCACCCAGCCAGATATCCCACCATGGACCTTGCTTGCATTGCAGGGAGTGCAAGTTGTCTTTCAGGATGTCAGTCAGTGGTGTCCTGCTGTTGGTTGTTGCACAGTTCCCAGCAGGGCCTTGTGCTTCCCCCAGCAGTACCCAGTGTCAGCCATCTTGTGAGTCCTTTTCCACTCCCTGTGATGTGTGCATGGTTCAGGGTGGTGTTGATGGGCCACTTGTGAGGGTGAGCAATATCTGTGCCTACAACTCCCATCATGCTATTGCCTCCACCCCCTTCCCAGAATGCCCATCCTTCCTTCCTTTTGAGTGGACTTCAGTGTGTGTGTGAGTGCGACAGCAATGGCAAGATAGCTGACAATGTGGTCGTGTTGTTTGTTTGTGCCCAGTTCCCAGCACGGCCTTGTGCTCCCCACAGCTGAGGCCAGTGTCAGACATCTTTGAAGTGGCTTTTGACTCCCTGTGAGGTGTGCATGCTTCAGTGGTAGCTTGCTGGGCCATGTGGGTGGTGGATGTTGAGCTGTGACTACCACTCCCATCATGCTATTGCCTCCACACCCCTTCCCAGCATGCCCATCCTTCCTTCCTTTTGACTCTGCTTCCCTGTGGGGTGGGGTGCCTGTGCTGACAGGATGGCTGTGAGTGTTCTCCTTGCGGTTGTTTGGCTACAAGTCCCAAGAGTGTCCCTGTGCTTCACACAGCATGACCCAGAGTGGTGGTTCTTTGTGGGATCTTCAGTTAGAGTGTGAGGCATTGCATTCTCCCAGGTGGGTTATGTGGAGTTAGTGTTGAGGGGGTGTGTGAGGAGAAGTGCTTGTAACTATGGTCAGTGCTGTGAGTCCTCCTTCCCACCCAGCCAGATATCCCACCATGGACCGTGCTTGCATTGCAGGGAGTGCAAGTTGTCTTTCAGGATGTCAGTCAGTGGTGTCCTGCTGTTGGTTGTTGCACAGTTCCCAGCAGGGCCTTGTGCTTCCCCCAGCAGTACCCAGTGTCAGCCATCTTGTGAGTCCTTTTCCACTCCCTGTGATGTGTGCATGGTTCAGGGTGGTGTTGATGGGCCACTTGTGAGGGTGAGCAATATCTGTGCCTACAACTCCCATCATGCTATTGCCTCCACCCCCTTCCCAGAATGCTCATCCTTCCTTCCTTTTGAGTGGACTTCAGTGTGTGTGTGAGTGTGACAGCAATGGCAAGATAGCTGACAATGTGGTCGTGTTGTTTGTTTGTGCCCAGTTCCCAGCAGGGCCTTGTGCTCCCCACAGCTGAGGCCAGTGTCAGACATCTTTGAAGTGGCTTTTGACTCCCTGTGAGGTGTGCATGCTTCAGTGGTAGCTTGCTGGGCCATGTGGGTGGTGGATGTTGAGCTGTGACTACCACTCCCATCATGCTATTGCCTCCACACCCCTTCCCAGCATGCCCATCCTTCCTTCCTTTTGACTCTGCTTCCCTGTGGGGTGGGGTGCCTGTGCTGACAGGATGGCTGTGAGTGTTCTCCTTGCGGTTGTTTGGCTACAAGTCCCAAGAGTGTCCCTGTGCTTCACGCAGCATGACCCAGGGTGGTGGTTCTTTGTGGGATCTTCAGTTAGAGTGTGAGGCATTGCATTCTCCCAGGTGGGTTATGTGGAGTTAGTGTTGAGGGGTGTGTGAGGAGAAGTGCTTGTAACTATGGTCAGTGCTGTGAGTCCTCCTTCCCACCCAGCCAGATATCCCACCATGGACCGTGCTTGCATTGCAGGGAGTGCAAGTTGTCTTTCAGGATGTCAGTCAGTGGTGTCCTGCTGTTGGTTGTTGCACAGTTCCCAGCAGGGCCTTGTGCTTCCCCCAGCAGTACCCAGTGTCAGCCATCTTGTGAGTCCTTTTCCACTCCCTGTGATGTGTGCATGGTTCAGGGTGGTGTTGATGGGCCACTTGTGAGGGTGAGCAATATCTGTGCCTACAACTCCCATCATGCTATTGCCTCCACCCCCTTCCCAGAATGCCCATCCTTCCTTCCTTTTGAGTGGACTTCAGTGTGTGTGTGAGTGCGACAGCAATGGCAAGATAGCTGACAATGTGGTCATGTTGTTTGTGCCCAGTTCCCAGCAGGGCCTTGTGCTCCCCACAGCTGAGGCCAGTGTCAGACATCTTTGAAGTGGCTTTTGACTCCCTGTGAGGTGTGCATGCTTCAGTGGTAGCTTGCTGGGCCATGTGGGTGGGGGATGTTGAGCTGTGACTACCACTCCCATCATGCTATTGCCTCCACACCCCTTCCCAGCATGCCCATCTTTCCTTCCTTTTGACTCTGCTTCCCTGTGGGGTGGGGTGCCTGTGCTGACAGGATGGCTATGAGTGCTCTCCTTGCGGTTGTTTGGCTACAAGTCCCAAGAGTGTCCCTGTGCTTCACACAGCATGACCCAGGGTGGTGGTTCATTGTGGGATCTTCAGTTAGAGTGTGAGGCATTGCATTCTCCCAGGTGGGTTATGTGGAGTTAGTGTTGAGGGGGTGTATGAGGAGAAGTGCTTGTAACTATGGTCAGAGCTGTGAGTCCTCCTTCCCACCCAGCCAGATATTCCACCATGGACCGTGCTTGCATTGCAGGGAGTGCAAGTTGTCTTTCAGGATGTCAGTCAGTGGTGTCCTGCTGTTGGTTGTTGCACAGTTCCCAGCAGGGCCTTGTGCTTCCCCCAGCAGTACCCAGTGTCAGCCATCTTGTGAGTCCTTTTCCACTCCCTGTGATGTGAGCATGTTTCAGGGTGGTGTTGATGGGCCAATTGTGAGGCTGAGCAATATCTATGACTCCAACTCCCATCATGCTATTGGCTACACTGACTTGACCAGCATACACAGAATTCCTTCCTTTCAGTGATCTTCCCTGTGAGGTGGTGTTCTAGTGGTGTCAAAATATCTGAGAGTGTTTGTTGGTTCTATTTGTGGCACTGCCTTGCTGTATTTGTTGTTAGGTTTGTACATGTCATGACACAGTTAGCTATCGCTATGAGATGGCAGGTATTGTGTTTGTCTGACTAGCATTCACATCTTGTGATGAATATGTTTTGGTTGCTGTGTATTTGCTAAGGGTGCATGGTTTGCCTATCCCTTTGAGAGTGCTGTGTGTGTATTGTCACACCATATTGTGTATATTAGTTGTGTACTCACCAGGCTCTGGGATGTCTGTTAGTCCGTATACGCTCACTGGTGGTAGGATGGCCCGCACCTTCTCCTCCCAGGGCCTGAGGTATACTGGTTTTGCAGGAGGGCCACTGCCGGTGTGCTAGCTGAGGAGGTAATCCTTTTTAAGTAGGTCCCGGACCCTCCTGCGCACATCATACCACCTGTTCTGGATGTCTTCCTTTGTGCGCAAACATTGTGATTGTGCGTTCACCCTGTCGACAATCCTCGCCCACATTTTGGTTTTCTGCGACATGGGGGTCTGTTGTACCAATGTACCAAACAACTGTGGCTCTACCCTGAGGATCTCATCTACCATGACTTCCAATTCACTATCTAGGAACTTTGGATTCTTCTTTAGGGGCATGGTGGTGGTGGTGATTGATGTGTGTGTGTGTGCAAGTGGGGGTGTGTGAGTGTAGGTTTAGCTGGGTGTGTGTGAGGGTGCGATTTGTAGGTGTGGTAATGGTGTGTGGCTTGTGTGATGTATGAGCTGTGAGTGTGTCTGTGGTTGCTGTGTGATGGTGTTGTTTGCTGGCAGGTCAGTGGAATTTGCAAAGGATCATGGTAGGGATTTGTGGCCTTTATGTAGGTGGAGTTGGAGGTGTGTCCTTGTTCCATTTCCCCCAGTATTTATTGGCTTAGGAGACTTAAATATTTAGTGCGCCTAACCAAGAAGGCTTATTCCCAGACAAGCTTGGCAGCAGATCACATACAGTGCAATATATTTAGAACTCTGGACTCTCCTGCCAAGCCCAAAGAAACAATAGGGTGACTTAATCACTGGAGTTGGTGGATACTATGTCCACCTTTTTCTATGAGAAAGTCACAACATTCAGGAGGAAATTACTACACATGAGGATATTCCCCAAACATTAGTGATCATGGAGAAGCCATGTTATTTAATGTGGCGCACTTTACCAATGTTCAGCTTGTGTCAGTAACTGTGTGAAGAACTTACAGTTAAATGTAAATTTTCAGCCTCCCTGAATGATACCAGGCCTGGCAAAGGTATAACATGTATAAAGAATAAAACAGCACCATCCTTAGTACAGAAAACGAACTATTTTGTAAGTACTGGAATTGACCCTAATGACTTTAGGACAGCAATAATCTGCATCATCGGTAATTATTGAAAAGTATTGCTTAATACCAATGAGCCAACCAATTTGATGTCAATTTTTCTCATCTCACACATATATATATATAAATATATATATATATATTATCTACTGGCGGTCGCCAGTAGATAGTTATAGTTAGGACCTATTATCCATAGGAAATCCGCAACATTCTATTTGAAATAACGTTGGCGCCGGTTGACGAATCTTCGCGAAATTCTCCAACTTGTTGGGGCGCTCCGGTCCGCTTCTATCCTGAAAGTCTCGGGTGATTCGTCAGCGGGGGCCGAGAAAAAGGGGGTCCCAAAACGTGTTTTCCCCATTTATTTTTCCATAGGAACCTTTAGTCGCAGCTACAGCCCGAACTGCTGAACGGAATTACACCAAATTTGGCAAAGAGGTAGCCCTTGGTTCAGTGTCGTGCCTTTTGCTTAAATGGTGTAAATCCGTTCAGTAGTTCCTGAGAAAATCAAAAGTAAAGTCACATATATATCTATGGCCGAGTAGGGTCCGCGTACCCTCCCGATCACGAGCTGCATGCTAATTGGCTGTCAACACTCCAAATCAGGAATTGTTGGCAGCCATTTTAGAAACAAGTGCGCAAAGCGCAAAAAGGGGCAGGGTAGAAACACCCTGACCCCCTAGGTCTGCTCAGGGGGTCCCACAAGGACCCCTGGGCAGAAAAAGCATTTTTTTATTTTTAAATTGGCGGGATGCGCTTAGGGTGCGCGAATCCCGCCGAGAAAAAAATCGCAAGTGTGCAAACGCACAAAGGGGGCAGGGTAGAAACACCCTGACCTCTAGGTCTGCTCAGAGGGGTCCCACAGGGACCCCTGGGCAGAAAAAGCATTTAAAAAAAATCGGCGGGATGCGCTTAGGGTGCGCAGATCCCGCCGTAAAAAAATCGAAGCGCGGTCTCCTGCGCTCGATAGCACTTGCCCCGGGTGGGCCAAGTCCCGGGGGCATGCGGGGGTGGGTTTATAGTTAATGGGGGCCTCTAAGGCCCCAAGCCCCGGGGACCGCCACCCCCGGGGCTTTCTAATAAAAATGGTGCGGGAGGGCTCTGAGCCCTCCCGCAGCCCCGGGACTGCCACCCCCGGGGCCTCTTTTTAAATGTAAAATACCTGTGTGGGGGCTCCAGCCCCCCACATGCCCCGGGACCGCCAACTCCCCGGGGAACTAAAAATTTTAAAATGGGGGTCCGTTTCGGACCCCCGAAGCCCCGGGGACCACCACCTCCCCGGGGCTTCACCACTTAAATTACTGGTCAAATATATCGGCTCAAAAAGCTCAGTGTTGACGCAAAATGCAGTATAATTCATTTGTCTCCTTGCACATGTTGGATTTCTAGCAACCAAATATGATTTCATAATAATTAAATGATTATTCCACCAAGGTGATATGCCCACTTGGGCTTAACTGTGAGCGTTTATTTAATTATTGTTCCAATTTTTCCACCAATCCAATATGTATTTTTTTATCAATCTAATATGTAGTTTAACATGATGAGTTTTGTGTAATTACACTGTTGAAATGATGACAGGCCCTCTGGCGGTATTGATATAGGAGTTGATCTCCGTTATTCAGTGGGATTATTATGCCCTCAATGAAAGATATATCGAGTTATTTATGCACAATGTGACTTATCATGCTTTATCTCATTTAATTATTATGAAATCATATTTGGTTGCTAGAAATCCAACATGTGCAAGGAGACAAATGAATTATACTGCATTTTGCGTCAACACTGAGCTTTTGAGCCGATATATTTGACCAGTAATTTAAGTGGTTATGCATTAATTTACCATCATGCTTCCGTTATTTTCTAATTCTTTAATTGTTGAAATATACGATGAATGTTGTTGAAACTTTATTAGTCAAGATGATGATCACTAGTATGTTTTCTATATTCATTGCACGTTAGTAGCACTGTTGCTTTAAATGAAACTGACGATTCACTTACTCTTGCCCGTGACAAAGGAGTGAGGAAACTCCGAAACGCGTCGGACCTAGTGTTGTCAATAAACACGCTTTATACTTGTGGCCACGGCTCCAGTGTTGGTTTCTACTTCCATCCAAGAGTTACGCATTGGATTCTGTGTGGATTAATGGGGGTGGCTACCCCTGCTGTGTGCCCGCCGTAGAAGTGGCTTGGGTTTAGCCAAATGTAACTGTGGATATATATATATATATATATATATATATATATATATATATATATATATATATATATATATATATATATATATATATATATATATATCAACTATTATTACATGGCATCTCCAAAATGTTGTTGAAGACAATGGTTTGTTGGATGAATCTCAATTCAATTATTTATTGATTTGATAAAAGTCACAATAACCTGGACAGACAAGACTTCACAGAAAACATGCATGCACTATACTTAAAAATATGCAGGGCAGAGTACAAGACAATGAAGTTACATCAACCTAAAACTTTTAAAATACTTACAAATTCAATAAATATTAGATCAGATTGACTATAACATTTAAACTTGTTAGACGATTATCATCCCATTGTCAATAAGCAAAAGTGATGTGTAAGAATCTTTAAGGCAGTCAGTAATATATAGCCCTTTATTTAATAATTTAAGTACAAATCTGCGGAGAGTGTGATCACTTAATACCTATGTGTAAAGTTACATTTTGTTAATTCAGCAGTTTGTAAAACAATTTATTGGTTAACTGCCCCGGTGCAATACTGGATTTCATATTTATAGCTTTACTTGTCACTTAGGGCACAATTTAGAGTTTGGCAAACATGGTACTCCATCGCAAACAATGCAGAGTACACTGCCTGCCAGACCTCAGTGCACCTGACTCATTTAGAGCCTGTATTCCAGGGCTCCATCAACTGAATACTTCCTCCGATGGCCTGACGAAGTAAATAAATAAAGAAATCCATATTTGTAAAGCAGGAACAGATCACCCCTCAAGGTTTCAAGGCCGTTGGGGAGATTAAGTGAGCTATTGCCCAGAGTAACATGATGCTGAGCTAAGCTGCCATGAGCCCAGCGCTATATAGTCAGCCACTCTGGCTGCGGCGCCACACCTCTCTCCCAAAGGGTGGTCAGAGGGAGGGCATTGCATAATTCACCCCTATTTAGGGTGGCAGGTGTAATGTCTTTTCATTTCTGTCTGTCACCACCAGGAAAAATGTGGCAATGGGGGACAGGAACAAAATAGTGGCCCTCACACCCTGGGAGAAAACTCCCAAGCTGTGGGGTCATTTGCTTATTTTTTAAAGTTTAGTGGCCAGCCATCAGAATCAACAACAGCCGTGCACCAACCCTTAAATTGGGCCCATTAGTCTTTCAAGTTCCTTTTCGAGCTAGTGAATAATACTGGACGTAGACGTACAAATCTAAAGGATGGTTCACACTAGGAATGAAAACTAAATCTGTAGTTGCATCCATTGATAACAGTCTCCGAATGATTGTCAATGGAAACAGTGTTGGTGCAGTGATTTTGCTAGGTTACACCAACACATTCAACCCTGTTAACCTTTTAGTACTCATCTAAGCCCTGGAAAACTGCACGTTTGCTGGCATGGAGCAGCAATGGATTGAATCCTTCTTGTCCAGGATAACCCAGGGTGTGCAGCTTGGATTACTTATATCTGATCTTAAACCGGTCTTCTGGAGAATCTTGCAGGGATCCTCAATCTTTCCTGTAATCATGATAAATATATTCGACCTGCAGCATCTCCGCTACATGATTATCTAATATTGATATATGCATTAATGCAGATAACAAATTGATTTTAGTCATCAGGAGCATTCTTCAAAATCCAGAAAATACCTTACTCTAGCACTTGAGCCAACTAATTTAAGAATGAAATAAAACATTCTTAAATTAAATCCATCAAAAACTGAGATTTTACTCATCCACAAACAGATTTGGTAAATGGGATGGAATTCTATGACTTGAAAGCACTGATATGTCCTATCTACCAAGAAAACCTGTTAGATTCAGAGTTTTCACTCAATAAAGAGCTGGAGGCTGTCACCAAAGGATGCTTCTATCATCTGTGTATCCTGTGCTGAGAATTTCATTTCTTTTTTCTTTCTTCAAAATGCTGTGGTAAGGAATCTTGTAAATCTGAAAATGTTTGGCTATGTTTCTGGTCATTTGTGTCAATTTCCTTGGCTACCTATTCGTAAGAGAATTGTTTAGGATGAACTGCATAATGGAGAGGATATTATGCGTACATGACTCCAGTTTCCTATTGAACAAAATCTCAAAGTATGCATTGAAGCACACTCTGAGCTCAGGGGAAGCTTATGGAAAGTGTGCAAACGGTGTGCTTGCCTGCTTTGTGCACCCCAAGGCACTTTCGTAATACAGAAGGGGCTACAGACGCTGGTGCACTACCTTCAGAGCGGAATCGCTTTGCTTCTGTGCCTGCGCTGTATTAACAACGGTACTTTGCACTGCTCCATCTTAAGTCCTGAACTAACCTCCCCTTAGAGACTGTACTGCTCCACCCCTGTGTCCTTGTGCGGATCCACATGACTAGGCCACTTTTAGAGATAGCAATGGGTCTACAAGTTAAACTCCATAAAGAAGGCCTTAATGATGAGGTTACGTGGAATCAACTGAATTCTTTATTTTAGGGTTGTATGACAGAAGCATGCATGGCTGAACCACACGTGCCTCCACATTGCAGTCCCAACCACAAATGTGTCTTAACCATGCATTCCTTTATCAGGCATGCCTTTACCATGCATGCCTTCACAATGACTTTCTTCGTAAAGGTATGTTTGCTAAAGGGATATGGGTGGTAAATTACCACTACCACAACCCTGACCCCTCACCCCACCCCAAGCCCCAAAATCTGATCCCCCACCTCGACTCCCTCGCCCTTAGCCCTAAAACTGACCTCGCCCTGCTCTTAAAACTACCCCTTCCCATCCCCCCTGCTCTGAGGCCTAAAACCCTGCCCCCTATAAAAAATTACCCCGACCACAGACCCCCCCCGACCTGAGCCCTAAACATACCCCCGCACTGCCCTTAAAAATACCCCTACCCCTTCCCCCACACTGATGCCTAAAACCCGTTCCCCCTTTAAAAAAATGACCCCAACACCCCCACCCTGAGCCTTAAACCCGCCACCACCCCTAAAAACTTCCCCGCCCAACCCCTGGCCCCACCCCTTATAATTACCCCTACCCCCGCCCTGAGCCCTAAAACTCTGCCCCACCCCTAAAAACTACCCCCTCCAAACCCAGCCCCAACCCCACTTACCTGTCTGTGTCTGGAGCTTCCTGTTCTGACGTTTCCTCTCCCTCTCCCCGCCCATCAGGGCACTAGATTGCTATCTGCCTTAACCACTCATATGCGTGGTTCAGACAAGCGTGGTTACGCTTGCAGGGAAATGGCATGCGTGGCTCAGCCCTAAGTTGTAAAGGCCGTTTCCCTTACATTAGACTTCTGAATACTACAAGACACCAAAATACACATAGACGTTTTTTGTCCATTGTTAGCGAGACAAAGAAGTTATCTTGAACTTATACCGAACTATCCAACAAAGGCACCTGCGGCACGTTCAAGGTTTTTGGGGGACATTGTTTCTTATATTTAATGGAGGAGGAGAAGCACACTTTTATAATAATCAACATGCATATAGTTTATTCTGTCCCATACCAGAACCCTAGACATCTAAAATAACCATGATCGGACAATATCACATATTCAATATACTTGGTCTAGAAGCATTGGTCATAAATAACATATATGGTCCATTGACTGTATGATCCATGTATTGTATAAATGATGGGTATTTTGAATATCAACCAACCAGCCAATTATCATTGATAGCTCCATTAGTTGTCACAATAATACCAGTGACACTAATTGTTTTGACAGTTACTATATATTGCAACCTTTTACTTTGTTGAGGCATCTTCTACACATCTACCTGTTTTTCTTCCCATAATTTATGCGTGGGCTATCATAAGGGCTCTTTCAGCCTATGCAATATATTATATATAAAGACTTTGCCCTTTATAAGCCTTCTGAAGTACTTTGACTTGTGTTCTATATGGAATGATTTGACATCTCATGATGGAAGGGCATGGGTCTACATTTCCCAAGATTCTTATCACGCCGCAAATGTCACTAC
Organism: Calotriton arnoldi; assembly: GCA_963921515.1. NCBI lineage: Eukaryota > Metazoa > Chordata > Amphibia > Caudata > Salamandridae > Calotriton > Calotriton arnoldi. The sequence continues at coordinate 2,271,916 of CAWUFW010002180.1, forward strand.
GCCATTGCTTATGCCGGGGAGCAATTTATACCCAGTCTCCACCATACGGGTATGGCAAGCCAGGTAGAGAGCGGGCCTTCCGAGTAGGTAAAAAAGCAACTTGCTGCCCTTAACAAAGTAAGTGCGACATCCCTCACATTTCAAGAATGGCTGTCTCTTGTTCTAAATGACTCTATGTTCTAATGTCTGTTTGTACTCCTTGTAACATGGAGGTTCCATGACGTCCTCCTACCGATCTTGCAAAACTCTTACAGTGTGTGACTACCCCTTCCTCTCATGTGTCTTTGCAGGAATTCAGAGTAGGGTAAGTCTCATTGTATGAGTGTGATCGCACCACAAAGCGACACTTCTAACACTGAATATATTATGCTGTATGTGTTTTTTAGGCATGAAACTAGTAAAGAACACAGAGTGTGACTATATTTAGTATTAACAGGCTGATATTTGAGTGGATATAGCATTTTCACATGACTGCATGAATAATATGTGTATCAGATAAATGACACAGAGGGAGAGGGCATGATTGACCATCATCAAGGGTGTATGATCACGAATACATATAATTCTCTGCTTTCCTCTAAGACACCTTGCTGCTGACAATAAAGCTGTTTTTTACCATAGGAAACAAGACCTATTACGGTGACTGAAAGGTGCGTAATAACTCACCTTGTATGCAAGAAAGGGCTGCATGCCACTGAGTGAATGGACTGTTTATTCAGCATAGTGTGTATGTGATGTCCTGATGAAACTCTTGGCCTTAGTGTAGGGCCTGAAACATGTTGACAAATTATTAGGGTCAGAGGACCATATTATCCTTACCCCCTTTTTGAGATATTTTTAACTACACTCAAACAGCTGTTAATAAAGGGCAACTGAGGCTGGTTTGAGGTATTTGTTTCTTTTTAGGTACCCCGGCAATGCAAGCATCCTTAAGTACTCCCTTAAATATGGTCGAGCCATCCTGGTTTTGAGGGAGCAGGATGAGACCCGATGATGAATCATGCCACTACTAGAGTACTAGAGTGGGTGTGGGTCGAACAAATGCAAAGAAATCTTTTCTTTTTCTCTGATACCCACATGGTACTGGCTACAAGGAAAGCCTTTTATTCAGGCAGGGGATAACAAATTGTATTTTTCTGGTTGAAGTAGGAAAAGTGCATCCTTTGGCCTGTTCTTTCAAAGTCTTGTCTCCTTCCTGAAAATATTGCTCTGGCAGGGACCCTACTTCAGGTCTGTTGGTTTAGAAGTATTAATATACTTCTTCACCCATTACCTCTATATCCCTTACAACCTGCTCCTAGAACTTTATTTGCATATTTTAAAAGTAATATGCATAATTTATATTAACAATTAATAAATGCTATTAAACTAGATTACATTATTAATACTCAAATATTTTAATTAATACCTGAACATTAATACACTTACCCACCCATGACCCCAATATCCCTTGTATCCTGTCCCTAGAATTTTATTTGCATAGTTTAAAATAATATGAATACATGATATTACAACTAATAAATGCTTCTAAATTAGACTACACATGTAATACTCAGATTACCCCTACATCCCTTACATCCGGCTCCTAGAACTTAATTTTAAACTTTTAAAAATATATATTTATATATAAATAAAATATAGTACTACATTTAAATTGGTTAAAAATAAACATTAAAAATATAACTATAAAATCATAGACTTAATATTACTTACCTATACTTACATATACGTACCATATGTGTGGTAAAGACATTCATGGTAAAGGCATATGCGTGGTAAAGATTGTGTGGTAAAGGATATTTCCCCAACGTGATTCAGTCCTCCCCTGACATGAGCAGCCAAAACAAGATGGGCTGATTGTCCCTTCATGCATTCATGTTTTAAGTTTTTTTGCAGGCCCCAGAAGCCAGGGCTGCATCTACTCTCTAACCGATTGTAGTGCAACCACTTCTCCATCGAATCATGCCACTTTGGCAGGCACATATGCAGTGTGACTGACAGCGCAGAGCCTGCTACTCGTGGCCAATTCCAATGTGGCTTACAGTTGTGTATGAGCATAGAGCCAGCAGAAGATTAGGAGGATGTTGCTGCAAGACTATACAGGAACCATGACCTCCAATCGGACTGCTTGCTGTCGCAGAGTCTGGATAGTGGAGAAGGTGGCCCAGTCTACAGAAGGTAAGCTGCCAACTCATAGCTAATCAATCTGTGGCTCACTGTATGACAGATTGTTATTGGCCATGTATGGCAGGCCTCACGCTCTCAATCACACCTGTACATACAAGGTATATACATGTTTCCAGACTGGCGCAGCTTCACCAGATTTTGGTAGTGATGTTCAGATACAGCGCTCACTGGTTTGGGAAAGTTGCTATGTGGGAAAGGAGGAGACAAACAACTGTGTGTGTGTGTGAGTGTGTGTGTGTATGTGGTTAGGTGTGTGTGAATGTGGTTGTGTGTGTGTGTATGTGGTTGAGTGTGTGTGTATGTGTGTATGTGGTTGTGTGTGTGGTTGTGTGTCTGTGTGTATGTGGTTGGGTGAGTGTGTATGTGGTTGTGTGTGTGTCTGTGGTTGTGTTTGTGTGTGCGTGTGTGGGTACGCACATGTGATATTATCCTTCTTTGCATATTGTGGGCATCCGTGGGGGCATAATAAGGTGTCTCTTCTTGACATGCTGTGTGTTTCCTAGATGTTAGACCTGGCATCCTTGGCGTGGGTCTCCCTTCCATTTTTTTCATAATGCCTCCACTGTTGTCGATATGTTTTTGCTGGACTAGATGCTCATGGGCACTTTGCCACTGCTAATCAGTGCCAAAGTGCAAGTGCTCCCTATGATAAATTGTGTTGTGTTTTAGTGACTCCATGATTGGATGATTGGTTTACTTGTCAGTCCCTAGTACAGTGCACTGAGTGTGCCCAGGGCTTGTAAATCCAATGCTGCTGGTGGGCTTGCAGCACTGGTTGTGCCACCCACAGGAGCAGCTTGTAAAGTGTGTCTCAGGCCTGCCATTGCAGAGCCTGTGTGCAGCCTAGGGCTGCCATGTCAACTTGGTAAGTACACCCACTTACCAGGCCCTAAACCTTCCCTTTACTGCATGTTGGTCACCCCTAAAGTAGGCCCTAGGGCAGGGTGCATTGTAAGTATAAGGTATGACATGCCCTGGTGAGTGTGGCATGTCCTAATAGTGAATTACAGCCATTTTCGTTTTTCACTATTGCAAGGCTACCTGTTCTCCATAGGCCAGAATGGGCAGTTAGATTATTACATTTTATAATCCTAACTGACTCAGGGAACATGGTGGAAATTCGAGTTTAGTATGCCTGAACTCAGAATGATAAAATACATCTTTTAGTGAAGTTGGTTTTAACATTCTGTGTTTGAAAATACCACTTTTAGAAAGTAGGTATTTTCTTGTCTAACTATCCAAAGCCTGCCTCTGCTAGGTTGTGTATTCCTTGTCTGGTGTTTTTGAGTGACAGGGCTGGGGATTCCAGGAGACAGAATGAGTCAGCCCAGTGGTGAATAGAGAGATCTGCATCTAGATGGGTGGGAGGAGTTGCACCTGGGACCTGAATAGGACAGTGCCTGCCCCCCACAGTGCTGGCTCCACCCCCTGTGGTGCGTCTGATGTCTCTGCCCTGCACAGTGAAAGAAGAGAAGGAATCATGTCAACAAAGTGCTCCAGGGCTGGGCTTTCCCTCCACAATGCTGGCTCCACCTCCTGTGGGGCGTCTGATGTTTCTGCCCTGCACTGTGAAAGGAAAGAAGGAGTCATGTAAACAGAGTGCTCCAGAACTGGTTTGGACTGGGCAAAGGCCCCTCTGCCCTCAGAGGACAAAGGATTTTGGGGTATAAATATTGGGACCCTGATCCCAAGAAATTAGATCACTTTTGGGAACAAGAAGAAACCTTTGCTGAGGAGCGGAACCAAGAAGAAACCGAGGAGAGACTATCCCTAAGCTGAAGTGCTGCTTGAGGGATTGGCCTGCAGTGGTTTGCCTGACTGCCAAAGAAAGGAGAAAGGAACTTTTGCTTTGCTGTGACTTTCATCAACTTGTGAAGGATCTCCAAGGGCTTGGAAGAGAGCTTGCCCCCTGATCGAAGTCCCAGGACCATTGGACTTCACCCCCTTTGTGAATTGCTGCTAGAAACTCTGTTTCAGTGGCTACAGAGGTAGGGAGCTGTGACCGACTCTCCCGACCAGCTCGGTGTCCTGTTGGCACTGCATCGAGCAACGCCTGCATCTTGCAACGCACGGCCTTGGTCTCACCGACTCCGTCAACGAGCCGCTGCCTGCACCGTAACCTGTGAGCACCGCACCTTGCAACGCCTCGCTACACCGAATCCATCTGGTCCGACCGACACGGTCACTGTTGCTGAGTTCGAGTCCTGTGACCGCACCGGAGTTGGGCACCGCCTCGCAAGCTTCGCGACGCACCGCCCGACTCGCACCGCTGTCCGGACTGATCGACGCCAGCTCCGTCGCCGCACCGCAACCTGCCAGCACCGCATCGAAGCACCGTCTCGCCCTGCAACGCACGGCCCTGGTCTCACCGACTCCGTCTCGACGACGTCAACGAGCCGCTGCCTGCACCGCATCGAGGGACAAGGCGTCCTGCAACGCTTCTATTTTTGCATTGCGATCGCGATGTACAGCCTTCCGGCTCGCACGCCCGTGCCTGCCGCTTCAAGTAAAAGGTACTGTGACCGAGTCTGTCTACGCTGGGTTGGCCCGTCTCGACGCGGTCAGCTGGATTTGTTAGACTCTGTTTGTTCTTGACATCTCCGTAGCCGGAGGAGGCTACCGACTCGCACAGAACCTTGAATTAAGTCTTTTTGATCAGAACTAAGCATTCTTGACAGTATTGTGGATTATTTTTGTCGTTTATGGTCTTGTGATAAATCTATATAAAATATTCTTATTTTTATAAATATACAAACTGTGTGGTGTCCATTTGTAGTGTTGTCACTTGATTACTGTATGTGTTCGCAAATGCTTTACACACTGCCTCTGAGATAAGCCTGTCTGCTCGTGCCAAGCTACCAAGAGGGTGAGCAGGGGTTATTTTAGGAGTGTACCTACTTTCCCTGACTAGACTCAAGGGTCCCTATTTGGACAAAGGTACCTACCTCTGCCAACTAGAGACCCCCAAATCTAACATTGGTGGTCAGCGGTGAGGATTCTGGACTTGCATTTGTGACTCATGTACAGTAATTGGTGAACACTACTTAGTGAGTGCAGACCAAAATGCAACCACATACTCTTTGATAGCATTTTCTCTGGGATTTTCTACTTTTGCAACTGCCAAGTTTAATCACCATGGAGAAACCAGCATCAGTAGCCTCTGTCGAGTGTGATTGGGAGGAGGAGAGGCTAGAATGCTACACCCTCAAGCAGCTCAAGAATTTCTGCAAAAAGTTTAATGTGTCCATGACCGGGCTCTCCAGGAAGGAGGACCTCCAAAAGGCGCTGAGGGCCTGGGTCGAATCAAGGAGTGCCCCTGTGGAGGGGGCTGAGAATGCAGAAGGGCAGCTGGAGGGGCTACTGGGTCTAGGGGCTGGAAGACCACCTTCCCCAGTAGGTAGCAGTGTTTCTGCCAGAGGTCTGTCTCCAGAAGAGTTGGAGGACAGGAAAGAGAGTAGGATGCACGAAATGGAGCTGACAAAGCTCAAGCTGAATGGGCAGTTAGAATTTGAAATGCAAACTAGGAAATTAGCCCTAGAGGAAAAGAAAATGCAGTTTGAACATGAGAAAGTTTTGAGGGAGTTGGAATTGAAGGCCAAAAGCTTAGAGATTACTCCCTCTGGTGGCAGTGTACCGCCTGTGCCTGTTGAAGCTAGGGTGTATATTCCAAAAGATGTGGTTAAGGAATTTAAAAAAAATGATGACATTGGGCAGTGGTTCAAAGCCTATGAGGTAGCCATGTCTTCCCACCGGGTCCCTGAGAAGGATTGGGGAGCGGGGTTGTGGGGACGGTTCCTTAGTGAGGGGCGGGATACCTTGTTGGATTTGCCCTCTGAAGTCTATAATTCATATAGCCACATGAAAGATGCATTGATGACTAGATATGGTTTAACCCCTGAGCTTTATAGGCAGAGGTTCAGGAACTGTAAGAAGATTGAAGGCAGTACCTGGGTTGAATATGTGACCTTCTTTTGCAGAGCCTTGGATGGTTGGGTAAAGGGTAGCAAAGCGACTGATTTTCAGGCGCTCTTTGATTTGATTGCCTGGGAGCACTTGTCCAGTAATTGTTTTCCTGAGCTACGCCAGCACCTGATTGATAGTAAGCTGACTAACCCTAGGCAGCTTGCTGAGGAGGCGAACCGCTGGGTGAGTACCCGGGTCCACAAGGGTCACGTGGGAGACTCCGCCAAGGGTGGGCAGGGTCCCCAGCAGAAGAGCGGGTGGGACAAAGGTAAACAGAGGGAGTTCCATAAAGGGCCCCAAAGTAGACCCCAAGGGAACCAAGGGAAAGGTTCCCAGCCTCCCCCTGAGAAGAAGCCAGTGGCCCTGACAGGCCCCCCTGTTCACCAGGGACCACTGGTGTGTTACAAGTGTGGCGCCCCTGGCCACAAGGCAAACGATCCTCGTTGCCCTTTGCATGGAAAACCAGCACCCACTGGTGCCCGGCAGTTGGCTAGTGTAGCCCTGGGGGAGGAGTGGGGTGCCCAAGGTGGGGGATCCCACAGTGTTTTCCCTTGTCTCATTAGGAGACTCTGAGATGGTCCCTAGGACCCAGCTGCCTGATAACACAAAAAATACAGGCAGTGGGTGACCATCAATGGCCATAGGGTGGAGGCTCTGAGAGACACAGGAGCCAGTGTGACAGCTGTCAAGTGTCACCTGGTGTCTAAAGAGCAGGTTGTCCCTGATGCATTCTATCCGGTTGTTGCCGCTGACAACACAGAGAGTCACTGCAAGGTGGCTCAGGTTCCCTTTGAGTGGGGGGGTCTCGGGTACTCTTCAAGTAGCTGTGAGGCCAGCCATGCCTGTTGACTGTTTGTTAGGGAACGACTTGGAGAGCTCACCTTGGGCTAAGGTGGAGCGGAGTGCGCATTTAGAAATGTTGGGCTTGCCTGATTGGGCATGTGTGACCACCCGGTCAATGGCAGCTAAAGGTGTTCAAGAGGACCTGGAGCCTGAGAGGGAGGCCCAGGTGCCTGCCGGAGAGAGAGGAGGCAGGGGGCGCGGGAAACCGGCCCCCGAAGTTCCCACGGTCCAGGAGGAGGCAGACCCTGAGGGGGATGCCCTGGAGCCTACAGGGGAACAGGTAGCTGAACTAGGGGACCTACCTGAGCTGACCCATTGGCAGCAAGAAGGAGGACCCTCCAGGGAAGAGTTCTGCGAGGAGCAGAACACATGCCCTTCTCTCGTGGGTCTGAGGCAACAGGCCACAGACCAGGCAGCAGGTGATCAGTCTGGATCACATTGGATTTACTGGGAGAATGGTCTCCTGTATTCAGAGCCTAAGGTTGCTGAGCCTGGGTCAGCCCGTGTGCTGGTGGTACCCCAGCGCTTCAGAGCCTTCCTACTGGGGTTGGCTCATGATGTACCGTTAGCAGGACATCTGGGGCAGGACAAGACCTTTGAAAGGCTTGTCACCCATTTCTATTGGCCCCAGATGCGCAGGAGTGCCGCCACTCACTGCAGGACATGCCAGACTTGCCAGGCAAGTGGAAAGAGTGGGAGGAAGCAGAAGGCTCCTCTCCAGCCATTCCCTGTGGTCAGCACCCCCTTTGAACGGGTGGGTATTGACATTGTGGGGCCACTGGACCCCAAGACAGCCATGGGCAACAGGTTTATCCTGGTCTTGGTGGACCATGCCACCCGGTACCCTGAAGCCATCCCTCTGAGGACAGTGACGGCCCCCGTGGTGGGACGGGCACTGATGGGAATTTTCTCACGTGTGGGATTCCCTCAAGAGGTGGTGTCTGACAGAGGTACCAACTTCGTGTCCAAGTACATGAAGTCTCTATGAGTGCGGTGTAACTTGCAAGTTCACCACTCCTTACCACCCTCAAGGAAAAGGGCTGGTTGAGAGATTCAACCGGACCCTCAAGGGCATGATTATGGGTCTGGAAGAACCCATGAGGCGTAAATGGGACGTCCTCTTACCTTGCCTGTTGTTTGCATACCGGGAGGTGCCACAGAAGTCTCTAGGGTTCATCCCCTTTGAGCTCCTCTATGGACACCCGGTGCGAGGACCTCTGAGTTTGGTCAAGGAAGGCTGGGAGCAATCTCCCAGGAAACCTCCCCAGGATGTATACAGTTACATGCTGGCCTTCAGGAACCAGACTAGGCGTTTCAGAGAGCTTGCTGAGGCAAATCTGGAAGCCAGCCAGGAGGAGATGAAGCGGTGGTATGACCAGAATGCCACTCTGGTCGAGCTTCAGCCTGGTCAGAAAGTGTGGGTTATGGCCCCTGTGGAGCCTTGTGCGCTCCAGGACAGGTGGACCGGCCCTTTCACGGTGGTGGAGTGCAAGAGTCCAGTTACCTACTTGGTGGACTTGCAGTCTCCCAGGAACCCCTTGTGGGTCCTGCATGTGAACCGCCTAAAGCCCCACTTGGAGAGGTCCCAAGTGGGCATGCTCTTAGCTACAGATGATGGGATGGAGGAGGAGACCGAGCCTCTTCCTGACCTCCTGTCAGCCCGAGAGCAAGATGTATCAGTGGAGGGAGTAAACCTCTCTACCTCTCTCACACCTGAGCAGCAGGGTGACTGTCGCCAGCTGTTGGGACAGTTCCCTGACCTGTTCTCCCTGGTTCCCAGTGTCACTCATTGGTGCGTCCATGATGTGGACACTGGGGACAGTCTTCTTGTGAAGCACAAGGCTTACAGGGTGACTGACAGGGTCAGAGCCTGCATCAAGGAGGAGGTCTCCAAGATGTTTGCGCTAGGGGTGATTGAGTCCTCTAACAGCCCTTGGGCCAGCCCAGTGGTCTTGGTTCCAAAGGCTGCCGCACCTGGTGCCACACCAGAACTCCGGTTCTGTGTGGACTACAGGGGACTCAATTCCGTCACCAGGACTGACGCCCACCCCATCCCCAGAGCTGATGAGCTCATAGATCGGTTAGGGGCTGCGCGGTACCTCAGCACGTTTGACTTAACGTCTGGGTACTGGCAGATCGCCTTGACTGATGGGGCAAAGAGAGGTCAGCATTCTCCACACCAGATGGGCACTACCAGTTCCGGGTGATGCCCTTTGGGATGAAGAATGCTCCTGCCACCTTTCAGAGGTTGGTCAACCAGGTGTTGGTTGGACTGGAGGATTTCAGTGCCGCCTACCTGGATGACATCGCAGTGTTCAGTGCCAGTTGGGAAGAACATCTGCGCCACCTCTGGGAAGTGTTGATGGCGCTGCGGAGGGCAGGCCTCACAATCAAGGCAAGTAAGTGCCAGATTGGGCAGGGTTCTGTGGTGTACTTGGGACACCAGGTTGGGAGCGGCCAGGTGGCACCCCTCCAACCGAAAATTGATACCATTCTGGCTTGGGAGCCCCCAAGACCCAGACAGAGGTGAGAGCCTTCCTAGGACTCACCGGGTATTACAGGAGATTCGTCAAGGGGTATGGCAGCATTGTTGCCCCCTTGACAGAGCTGACTTCCAAGAAGCAGCCCAGGAAAGTGATTTGGACTGATGCCTGTCAAAAGCTTTTGACACCTTGAAGACTGCCATGTGCACGGCGCCTGTGCTCCAGGCACCCAACTTCTCCAATGAGTTCATTGTTCAGACGGCGCTTCAGAGCATGGTGTAGGGGCTGTTCTATCACAGATCAATGAGGAGGGCCTAGACCAACCTGTAGCCTTCATCAGTAGGAGGTTACTTCCCCGGGAACAGAGATGGAGTGCTATTGAGCGTGAGGCATTTGCTGTGGTCTGGGCACTGAAGAAGCTGAGACCATACCTGTTTGGGACTCACTTCCGGGTTCAGACAGACCACAGGCCCCTCCGATGGTTGATGCAGATGAGGGGTGAGAATCCAAAGCTGTTGAGGTGGTCCATTTCCCTACAGGGGATGGACTTTACGGTGGAACACCGCCCTGGTACAGAACACGCCAATGCTGATGGTCTGTCCAGGTTTTTCCGCCTTAGGGATGAGAACTCCCTAGAGGTAGGATAGTTCTCCCCACATTTCAGCTGGAGGGGACACGTGTTAGACCTGGCATCCTTGGCGTGGGTCTCCCTTCCTTTTTTTCCATAATGCCTCCACTGTTGTCGATATGTTTTTGCTGGACTAAATGCTCATGGGCACTTTGCCACTGCTAATCAGTGCCAAAGTGCAAGTGCTCCCTATGATAAATTGTGTTGTGTATTAGTGACTCCATGATTGGATGATTGGTTTACTTGTCAGTCCCTAGTACAGTGCACTGAGTGTGCCCAGGGCTTGTAAATGCAATGCTGCTGGTGGGCTTGCAGCACTGGTTGTGCCACCCACAGGAGCAGCTTGTAAAGTGTGTCTCAGGCCTGCCATTGCAGAGCCTGTGTGCAGCCTGGGGCTGCCATGTCGACTTGGTAAGTACACCCACTTACCAGGCCCTAAACCTTCCCTTTACTGCATGTTGGTCACCCCTAAAGTAGGCCCTAGGGCAGGGTGCATTGTAAGTATAAGGTAGGACATGCCCTGGTGTGTGTGGCATGTCCTAATAGTGAATTACAGCCATTTTCGTTTTTCACTATTGCAAGGCTACCTGTTCTCCATAGGCCAGAATGGGCAGTTAGATTATTACATTTTATAATCCTAACTGATTTAGGGAACATGGTGGAAATTCGAGTTTAGTATGCCTGAACTCAGAATGATAAAATACATCTTTTAGTGAAGTTGGTTTTAACATTCTGTGTTTGAAAATACCACTTTTAGAAAGTAGGCATTTTCTTGTCTAACTATCCAAAGCCTGCCTCTGCTAGGTTGTGTATTCCTTGTCTGGTGTTTTTGAGTGACAGGGCTGGGGATTCCAGGAGACAGAATGAGTCAGCCCAGTGGTGAATAGAGAGATCTGCATCTAGATGGGTGGGAGGAGTTGCACCTGGGACCTGAATAGGACAGTGCCTGCCCCCACAGTGCTGGCTCCACCCCCTGTGGTGCGTCTGATGTCTCTGCCCTGCACAGTGAAAGAAGAGAAGGAATCATGTCAACAAAGTGCTCCAGGGCTGGGCTTTCCCTCCACAATGCTGGCTCCACCTCCTGTGGGGCGTCTGATGTTTCTGCCCTGCACTGTGAAAGGAAAGAAGGAGTCATGTAAACAGAGTGCTCCAGAACTGGTTTGGACTGGGCAAAGGCCCCTCTGCCCTCAGAGGACAAAGGATTTTGGGGTATAAATATTGGGTCCCTGATCCCAAGAAATTAGATCACTTTTGGGAACAAGAAGAAACCTTTGCTGAGGAGCGGAACCAAGAAGAAACCGAGGAGAGACTATCCCTAAGCTGAAGTGCTGCTTGGAGGATTGGCCTGCAGTGGTTTGCCTGACTGCCAAAGAAAGGAGAAAGGAACTTTTGCTTTGCTGTGACTTTCATCAACTTGTGAAGGATCTCCAAGGGCTTGGAAGAGAGCTTGCCCCCTGATCGAAGTCCCAGGACCATTGGACTTCACCCCCTTTGTGAATTGCTGCTGGAAACTCTGTTTCAGTGGCTACAGAGGTAGGGAGCTGTGACCGACTCTCCCGACCAGCTCGGTGTCCTGTTGGCATCGCATCGAGCAACGCCTGCATCTTGCAACGCACGGCCTTGGTCTCACCGACTCCGTCAATGAGCCGCTGCCTGCTCCGTAACCTGTGAGCACCGCACCTTGCAACGCCTCGCTACACCGAATCCATCTGGTCCGACCGACACGGTCACTGTTGCTGAGTTCGAGTCCTGTGACCGCACCGGAGTTGGGCACCGCCTCGCAAGCTTCGCGACGCACCGCCCGACTCGCACCGCTGTCCGGACTGATCGACGCCAGCTCCTGAACCCGGCTCCGTCGCCGCACCGCAACCTGCCAGCACCGCATCGAAGCACTGTCTCGCCCTGCAACGCACGGCCCTGGTCTCACCGACTCCGTCTCGACGACGTCAACGAGCCGCTGCCTGCACCGCATCGAGGGACAACGCGTCCTGCAACGCTTCCATTTTTGCATCGCGATCGCGACGTACAGCCTTCCGGCTCGCACGCCCGTGCCTGCTGCTTCAAGTAAAAGGTACTGTGACCGAGTCTGTCTACGCTGGGTTGGCCCGTCTCGACGCGGTCAGCTGGATTTGTTAGACTCTGTTTGTTCTTGACATCGCCGTAGCCGGAGGAGGCTACCGACTCGCACAGAACCTTGAATTAAGTCTTTTTGATCAGAACTAAGCATTCTTGACAGTATTGTGGATTATTTTTGTCGTTTATGGTCTTGTGATAAATCTATATAAAATATTCTTATTTTTATAAATATACAAACTGTGTGGTGTCCATTTGTAGTGTTGTCACTTGATTACTGTATGTGTTCGCAAATGCTTTACACACTGCCTCTGAGATAAGCCTGTCTGCTCGTGTCAAGCTACTAAGAGGGTGAGCAGGGGTTGTCTTGTGGTGGGCATCCTATGCTCCGTGATGACCCTGGCATTAGGTGGCCTCTTCTGCCTCGATGGATGATGGCCGTTAACGGTTTTTAATCATATTGTCACAAGGTTGACATCTCTGACATATGTCAGATTCTATGTGACGAAGTAGTATATGCGAGTACTTAATGAATTACAACAAGCTCATATTAGGGTCCTAGCTGATGGATTTACTAAAAGCGATTTTTTTAGAAAGAGTACTGCCTTTTCTTTGGTGAGATTTCTTATATTTATCCTCAGTGAACATTCCCATTTAACAGCAGAATAAATTAAACCTTGGGATCTGAGTGAAAGGTCACGCTGAGCTGGGAACACTTACTGTCGATATTATTTTCTTGGTGCCCAAAGCCAGCCGCGGCCCATGCAGGTAAGAGCGGTAGGGCAGTGGGGCCAGGTGGGTGGATTTCGATGGTCGATGATGAGGGAAAATTAAATAAATAATTATTTTTCCCTCATCATCGTCCGTCGAAATCCTTCCCCAACCGGCCCGACCGCTCTTACCTGAATGAGCCGTGGCTGCCCAAAGTACTTGTGGCTAAGGCTGTTTTCCAATCATACTTGTCTAAGAACTTCAAAATCTGTACCCATAAGGCGCTTTATGGCATTATCATCATATTCCGAGGCCGTAGCCTGTTAGATTATGTATTCTCGCTGATATGTCAGCTTTCTGTATCTGTAAGGTCTCGGTAACCTGAGCAGAGGCTTCAGTGTCTGGATCTATCTGAGCTGTCAAACCAAAATGAGAATTATTCATTTTCTCACACTGCGCCCGTCACATAGATTCTCACTCATAATGTAGGTCTGATAATCTATTTGGAAGGTGCAGGAAGGGAAAGCAGAAGACAGAATGAAAATGTAGAATACATCATGAAAAACGATGAGAAGACATGCCAAACATGCATGCTCAGATTGATATATCTGTCTGCTGGAATCTACGGTTTTTATTGACGTGTTAGAGAAATTAGGCAAAGAGTACATCATTTTGCCACCTATTTTACTAGGTGTTTTGTTGATGGTGACCCCCACAATGCCGCTGGAGAGGCAAATACTTGCTTGGCACTCAATAATAAGGTATTATCATATTTTACGTTGTCTTTCAGAGCTACATGTATAACTATAGCTGTTTCGCTAATTTATTTGCTGATTGTGTTGTGAAATGCGAAATCTACTCCATTATTTTCAAAGTTCGTTTGAGAATTGAACATTACGAAATCTCCTGAGGAAAGCTGTACAAACTCTGTGCAACTTGGGCCTTTTATTTACGCCTCACCACAATGTGTCACCACACATGCAGAGCATAATACATAGCATCAAAAGTAGTTTTTTTTATGGGGTGCACATAACCCGGGTAATTCAGTGTAGCATAATCACACAGAACTACCTAAGAATTCCAAGAGATTACGCATAATTACACATGACAAGTAATTCTGCGCTTGGCGCTATTTCTGGGCATAAAAATGTCTAAATGGGTGCAAGAATGCATATTGCTCTAAGAATATCGCAAAATGTGAAAGAACACAGGGGCATATTAGCAAGAAGAGGCGATAATCATCGCTAACCCTGCTTAGCGTGATTTTTTTTATCGCTGGAATATATCGCCACGCTAACGCTGTATTAGCAATGATTAGCGCTATGGCGATGAATATTCCAGCGATAGCGGGGGAAATGGGCCAACATCGCTGAAAAACCAGCGATGTTGCATGGAGAAGGGAGAACACCTTGCTGATACGACCCTGTGGTCGTATCAGCATAATCCACCCCACCATGTTAGGTATGGCTAACACCTGCTAATTGCAGGTGTTAAATAAATGGCGATGACCCCGGTTAGCGCGACTTTTCACGTCGCTAACTGGGGCCATGGCCACCTTGCTAATAGGCGATAGGCCTGTTAGCGAGTGTTTCCCAGGTTTGTTCGTCGGGAACGCCCACTTTGCATGTCATTAGCGATAAATATCGCTGACATGCAAAGCGGTAAAAACGGGCGCTAATGCCCGCAAACTGTCGCTAACTGCTGTTAGAGACAGTTTGCTGATAGAGCGATATAAATATCGCCGCTTTAGCGGCAAAAAGTGCCACTAAAGCGGCGATAGTGCCCTTGCTAATATGCCCCACAGGGGCATATTAGCAAGGGCCATTATCTCCGCTTTTCGGCTTTAAGAGCCAAAAAAGCGGAGATAATATTACCGCCCTATTACCAAGGCGGGTGCTAACATGCATTAACGCATGTTAGCACCCGTTTTCCCCACGCCTCGCTCTGCATCTCTAATGAGATGCAAAGTGGGCGTTCCTTCCCAGGATAACAGGAGAAATGTCGCTAACCGACATTTCTCCTATTATCAAGCTGCAGGCAAACATGCAGAGCGATTAGAAAAGTAGCGCTAACCGCGCTACTTTTCTAACGCCTGCTCTCAGTATGACTTAGCCATGATATCCAATGGAAGGTGGATATCATGGCTGAGTCTGTCCTGCCCTATCAGCAAGCTATGCCAAAGGTTGTGTGATTATCGCTGGATTTCCAGCGATAATCGCACATTTGGCAGTTAGCGCTTGCAATTTTATCACTGTTGAGATGAGCGTTGCTGATAGCACGCTATCTCAGTGATAAAATTCAGCGTTAGTCAGGCGATAATTATCCTCGCGCTAAGCGCGCTGAGCGATAATTATCACCGGACCTTAGTAATATGCCCCACAGGGGCATATTAGCAAGAACCTCGTTAAAATTATCGCCGTTTTAGCGGCAGGAAACTGCCGTTAAAGCGGCGATAATAGGCTTGCTAATATGCGTTATAGAATTCCAATAGAAGCCCAGGTTAGATGTGCAGGACATCTAACCTGGGCTTCTATTGGAATTCTATAACGCATATTAGCAAGCCCATTATCGCCGTTTTAGCGGCAGTTTCCTGCCGCTAAAACAGCGATAATTTTAACGAGGTTCTTGCTAATATGCCCCACAGATAGTGACCAGCTGCTCAGGATTGTTTTCTCCCAAATTACTCTTAATTACGCAAGCAGGAGAAATCGCTTTATTATAGGTAATTCTGCATCAAAGAGTAACAGTATAACCTTTTAGCCATATTACTACACCACTTACAACCCAGATTCTGGTGAAATCAGCGTTAATGTGTGCAGGTAGTGGACACTGGCACACATTTTTGGAGAGTGGAACTTATTTTTTGACATCAGATTTTGACCCAAAGAGAGAAAGGCATGAAAGTGAGAAAGGAGGAGGAAGAGAAATAAAGGAAAACAGTGACAAAGGAAGAATTCAATAATGAAAAAAACCTGTAAGAGTGAGCTTTAGAGAGCCAGCCAGTGTGAAGAATAAAAACACTTCTCTTATGCAAGTCCTTCATCTCTATACCAACATAAGGCAGTTTAGAAAATTGCTATGTTTGATAATGCCAGCTAGAGTTTTGGGGTGTAGTGTGACAATCTCCACTGGATGGCCCCTTTAATATACAGGAACTGTAGAGAGGTGGAAGAAAGAGGTGTCAGGTGGAATCAAGGCAAGGTAAACTTGGTGCTTGGCAACGCTCCGATTCTACATCATCACCAGCAGCAGACTCCTAACAAAACTCTTTGGACTCTTGCAGTATTTTTTTTCTGGGACAGGGATTAATCTCTCATTTGCGCCGAATCAAGGTTATCAAGAGACTTAGAATAAGGTACTTTAACTTAATTCTTTACGATGATTTCAATTACTTGGGGAGACCAAAGTCAGTGCCTCGGAAAAGATTAAAACATGTCTGTTCCACTATCATAAACCTACATTTCTTGCTCTTTCCACCTTTTTATTTTGCAGTCCTAATTAAAAGTTTTTTGTGAGTATTTCACTTCTCAAGTTTCTTAAATGTGCATCTGTAATGCTGGAAATGTACCTATAACGTGGAAGTTACCCTGAAAAGGCGTTCCCTCTCTAGGTTCCATATCGAATTGGTGTTTCCAGCAGTTAAACCTGACAGTCCAGTAAAAGAAACCTGGTTCCACTAAAAGCGAACTACTACTAAGTAACAGTCCTCATGAGTGGCCACCGCCGGAGAGCTCATAGTCCTAGACCATGGTGATTTTATTTTTCCTAAAAGGTGGAAGTAGATAAAAAAAAGTGTCAAATTGCTTCTGCCACATCTCCAAAATGTCTCCAGGTAGTGGTTTGTGATGTGTTGCTGTAGTTCGCAAACCCAATACTTTAAAATTAACCCTTAGAGTGCAGGTAAAATTCCCTTGATCACAAATCTAGATTCCGTAAAATGCATACTTTTCTATGAAGATAAACCATTCTTTCCATGGCGGTTTTTCACGGAGGTAACTCTGACAGACATGGCGGAAGATCATCCACTGTATAGTGGCCAGTAAAGCCTCCACAATTACTGGTGGAGTTACCGCCACACACTGCAGATGGCAAATCTGGATGCATTTTGGCATGAGGTCCATCAACTTCTGCCTCACTTCAAATATGACAGTGAGTGAAAAAAACTTTTATTTGATTTCTTTAAAATCATAAAAGGGTGGAGCAAACCACCAAGGTACATGAGACATCAAAACAATTGATTGGGTTAAAATTACAAAAAGAACACATAGGACTACATTTGTGTAGAGGAGAGCAAACTTCTAGATAAGTTCATTAAAACTGTACACTGGCTTACATGCTTCTCCAGGGTATAATACAGTGCTAGTGCTGAGAGAATATGAGCTCCGGGGTTTAAAATGAATGAGCAAGGCGATTCTGTGTTGTCGGGTACAATTCAGCGCACTTTCTTGTCTAGTTCTTTTGCCGCTAAATTCCAAAGTTTTATTGCTTTGCAAGACAGTTGAACAGACGAGCCTCTGAGACATTTTGTAGCAGCCGCTCTGCAGGTCCTTATTTGTTCTCTCCTCAGTGTTTCCCGAAGGAGAGTTTTCCGAGTGTCTTGTAGCACGGGGCAAATACATAGAAGATGTAGTAGTGGCTCATCTCCATGTCCACAGAGGCGGCATTCCTTTGTCGTCCAAGTCTGTTTCCATTTTGGAGTGAGGTCTTTCGAGGGGAAGGATCCCAGCCTCAATAGGGTCAAGTTCCGCTTGAATTGGTTTGAGAAGTGTTCTGACAAGTACGGTTGGGGTTTCAGCGATTTGTAAGATGACATCACAGCCCATGCATGAGTTTTGTGGGTCAGGGTGGCTTTGTCTATTAACAGCGATTGTTGCTTGATAGCTTTGTTTGCTGCGTGTTTAAACCCAGAGTAGGTCATTATTGTGAGCCAAACCACGTCTAGCTTTAGTGCAGAAAGCGATTCTTTTAAGACTAAGAATACTGACTTTCTCAACCTGGATTGTTTTTCGATCTACTACCAGCAATAGTGGGCTAAGGTGTTGTCTTTTGCTGCCCTCATCCTCCAATAGTATTTAACCAGGGCTCCTTGTCTTGCTGGTATCTGTTTTTTTTATCCTTATTCTAGTCTTATCTGTGCTTGTGAAATATGACGTGGGATTGAGAACAGTTTCTTAAAGAGGCTAGATTGAGCTGTATTTAAAACTGTCGAGTCCTTTGTGTTTATCATTTCCAATCCGTACGAAATGGATGGCAGAAATGTTGCCGCGATGACCTTTAGCAGGTGGTTTGTTGAACACCTGCTGAGTTATTTCTGCAAGATTTTGAATGCGAATAGCAGTTGTTTGGCTTTTATTCGCCCTAAGTCCAGATGTTGCTTGAAATTGAGGTGGCGGTGTGGATGGAACCCCAAATATTTGTATGTGTCCACCTGGGACAGAGATTTATCATTTAGCGTCCAGATGAATTTAGGGCGTTTTTTTGGGGAGCTGGAAAAGCACACGACCTTCGATTTTTGATGGTTGATTACTAATTGAGCTGAGGTGGTAAATGCTGCTAATTAGGAGATCAGCCGCTGCAGACCTTGAGGTGTTTTGAGAGAGTAGGACGATATCGTCCGCGTATTGGAGACTTACTATTGGGATTTTGCCCAATTTTGGAGGGTCGCCTAGTGATAAGCGAAGATTTTTCTCTAGGTCGGCTGTATAGATGTTGAATAAACAGGGGGCCAGCACGCACCCCTGTTTTAAGCCGTTGCTGGTTGGAATTTTGTTTGTTAAACTTCGCCCGTCCCCTTTTTTTATTTGAACCCATGTTTGTGAGTAAAGATTGATGATTGCCTCTAGTAGTTTGGTGGGGGCTCCCCATGCTTTCATTTTCGCCCATAACTTAAGGGCTGATTACGATGGCGGGCGGAGGCACATCCGCCGTGCTGGCGGTGGCGGAAAATGCCCTTTTCCGCACTCCATCGGCGGTCTTTGTGTCCCCCATATTATGATGGGCATAGATAGCCCATTTCCCGTCCGCTGCGGTGTTCTGGGTTCCGCCGAAAATCTCCGTCCGCACCGGTAGCGGACGGAGCCACAAGAGAGGTACCGCAGTGCGGAATGTGGTCAGGACCGCCGGTCAAATTACGATGCCTCATACAGCCCACCACACCGCTGCGGAGATTCCGGCCATTCAAGGATGGCGGTGGCAATACTGCGGATAGCTCCATGTGTTCCAGACCGCTGGGGAAACAGCGGTCTTTGGCCTTTCCGCAGCAAATCCGACCGTCGCGGACGGATTATCAGCTTTTCCGGCGCTGAATCCTGGAATCCGACCGCCGCGATAGGGAGTTTCTGGCTGTGCATCCTAATCTGGCCGGCGGTTTTGCTGCGGTACCTGCGGGCGGAAGTTTCCCGCTAGTACGGCGGTCGGAATGCTTTTCCGCCCGCCATCGTAATCAGCCCCTTAGTTCTCGGTACTTTGTCGAAGGCTGCTTTGAGGTCTACAAAGCACACATAAAGGATATTCGATTTTGCGATGGCTTGGTTGGCCAGAAGGGTGACTGCGGATATGTTCGTTAAAGTGCCCATCCCTGCCCGAAATCCTGTTTGTGTATTCGGAATGGGGTTTGTGCTGCTGACCCAATCCTCAAGGTCTTCCAGCAAGTTAGATGCGTAGATTTTGGCCTCAACATCAATGAGTGCTATATGGATAGATGGACCCTTCTTCTACTTACATTAATTGGTAGGGTTGCCCTTATAAAAATGTCCATTTTACCATTATTAATATTCTTATTTTCAAACGTGGCGATTAAAATCAACATGTCGTATTTTAAGCAGTTGGAAGTTATGTTTCGTCAATTTATTTGGAAGAAAAAGGCCTTGCGAGTAAAACTTCCAGTGCGCCAACTCGACATAAGGCAAGGGGGGTTGGCACTTCCTCAGGTGCGAACCTATTATGAAGCTACTTTTGTAGATATATTGACTCGAATACTAGATGGCAAGGAATCATTGGATAGTTTTTTTGTGGATAAGATGGTGCAGGAAGCAGAATCTCAGACTTCAGTTTTTATCAAAACGGCAAAACTCCCAAAAAAGACTCGATATAAAACATTACTGGAATTTGGAGATATAAAACGGGCATTTTATCATATGAAGGCTCAAACAGCGGGATATGAGTTTTTGAAACTTGCGGAATGCAAAAAGCTGGGCCTTCATATACAGAGTAGCCAGATAAGATTCTGGGACAATAATGGGTTTAGGGAATTAGTCCACTTTATAGTAAGGGGGAGATGCTTAAAATGGAAGGAGATCCAGGCTAGGTGTAAAGCTAGCTGTAAGCCGTATTTTTGGGGGTTTCTCAGATTACTCAATTTGTGAAAATTTTTGCTCTCAATTAAGCAATGTCCCGGTGCCTTTATGGACAGCCCTTTATAGAACTAAATTAAGGGGAGTTGGAAACTGGTACAGACTTTTACGAAATCAAAGGGAAAGCTCTCTAGTAACAAGCTTTTTAGATAAGATTTCCCAAGAAACACAGTGCACTTTTTCAGACCTAGAGTGGCAGAAGATCACGACACATGGCAATAAAGCACTAAGAGCCGCAAACTTCAAAAGAATGGCATTTTTATCCAGCTGGATGTCTTATTATACACCAAGAGTTTTACATAAGATGTATCCAGAAGTAGAGGACAAGTGCTTTCGTTGCCAACATATGGGTCTGGGGGGTTGGCTAAATATTTTTTTTTACCTGCCCGCTTTTAACCCAGTTCTGGGAGGAAGTGTTTTCCGCCCTCAACAAGGGCTTACACAGAAAATTAAAACTGGAACCAGAGATAGCATTGTTTGGGTTTGTAAGGCAGAGATCTAATGCCCCAATCTCCCAAGAAGGAAAAAAAATATAGCGATTTCCGCTTTAGTAGCACGGTCCTTGATCCTCCAGAATTGGAGGACAATTCAAGTTCCAACCTACCTAAATTGGCATACAAAAATGTTACGTATTAAAACCTTCGAGGAAGCCTATGCAAAGAGGGCAGGGGCTATTAAGAAATTTTGGGTAGTTTGGAAATTTATGGATGAAACAAGAAAGTAAAATATATAGCATTTGACTCTTGGTGGACAAGTTACATCTATTTTTTAAGGAAGAAGGGATTTAAAATGTTATTTAATGAATTTTTATCTGTAATGATGAAATTATTGGGTTAATTTTGTAAAAGCTGCTATGCACTGCACTTTAGCTTTAACGTGTAGGATAGGTAGGAGATTCATGCTGTTAGTAAGCTAAATTTAATAATCCGATCAGGTTAAGCTGCTTAGCACTGCACTTTACTAGCTGCATTTTGGATGGGTATCAGGCTTGTGTTGGAATGGGACAAGCAGTGGAAAATGATTGCAGCCATTAGTCAATTTTAGAAGCTACTAACACTTGATGTTTTGAAAATGGTTCAACTATGTAAAAGCTGCTATGCACCGCACTTTAGTTTCGGAATTTAGGATAAAAGAGAGCCTTGTGTCTCAAGTAAGCTGAATTTAATAACTTGATCAAACTGTACTGCACTGCATTTTACTATCTGCATTTGGGATGGGTGCCGGAGTTGCGCCTGCTTAGAACGGAGTATTGTGAATGGCTTAATTTTGTAAAAGCTGCTATGCACTGCACTTTAGTCTCTGTGGAGGGAGACTTGTGACTTTAGTAAGCTGAGTTTAAATACCTGATCAACTGTTTTGCACTGCACTTTATTATCTGTATATGGGATTGCGCCTGTTTGAGATGGAGATGTGGGAAATGCATGATTCCTGTAATTAGTTAAGAAGAAGCTTTTAATTAACAACTATGGGGCCGATTCCGATTCGGGCCGGAAATCTCTCCGACCGAGCCGGACCCGGAGAGATTTCCGACCGAATCGGACTCTGGCAGTCCGACCGAACGAGTACGATGCGCACGCATGCACCCGGACTCGATTCGGTCGGACTCCCATTGAAGTCAATGGGAGCCGGTCGTACAACGCGTACGCGGGCTCCCATTGACTCAGTGGGTGCGAGGCGAACAAGGGCGCCCCCTACAGCGGGTACGCGGCGAAGCGCATCGTGCCGTACATGCACAGGTAGGGGGACCCATGGGTCCCCCTGTGTGCGACTCGCGCAGCCACACGTACAGGGGGTCCGACGCGGACCCCCAAAGTCCGGCTCCGACAGCTCTTTCGAGCCGGACGGCGCGAGTCGGTCGGACTGCTCGTGGCGCGCATCGTACTTACCCGGCCGGGGAACGACTACATTGCGCGGTGCGAGTTGTGTCCGTGCGAGTCGGTCGGAGCGTGTTGAAGCCGCGTACGAGTCGGTCGGCGATTTCGCGGGCGCTTGCATCGTACTCGCTCGGTTGGACCCGCGTACGATTCGGTCGGGAAACAGGGCTCCGAATCGGATCCGGTAAAGCCGAATCCGATTCGGAGCCCTACCGGCCGAGATCGGAATCGGCCCCTTAATGTACTGTGAATGATTTTTTTTTTGCTCTGTTATAATTCTGCTCAATAAAATAAATTACAAAAAAAAAAATGAGTGCTCTCAGTCTGTAGTTGGATGGATCGGACCATGCCCCTGAATTATATAAGGGTTGTAGAATACTTTCTCGCCAGGTGTCGGGAATGGTGCTAGACTCTAGGATGTGTGTGAACAGGGGAGTGAGATGGCTGGACCAGAAGGATGGATATTGTCTGAATAATGCGTTTGGCAGGCCATTTGGCCCTGGTGCCTCATCTGATCTCAGATTTTTATGGTGTTTAATGACTGCTTTTTTGTAATCTGTGGGTGGTGTTCCGTTGGTTCTAACCTTGTTGTTTCCCATGCTTCTGGATGAGAATTGTCCTCTTTTTGATGTTTCCGATGATGGAATGGATTTTTGGATTGTAGTGTCCTGATTTTAGTCTCTGTTTTCCTGATGGTTACTGGTTTTTGAGCCTTATGACTTGTTGTCTCACTGGCGTCCATCCCCATCGTTTTTGCAGGTTTAAGAGTGTTTGACTCACCTAAGAGTGAGATTGTGTTGTATGTTGCTTCAATGTGGGCTCTCCATGTGTGTTCCGTAATGTCCGAGTTTTTGCCGTTTGATAAGAGATTGATGTTTTCCCAGAAGAGTTTGGAATCTTTTTGCTTACTGGCGTGAAGAAGTTTCATCCAAAATTGTTCATTGTATGCTTGTTTAGCCACCTTGATTTCATTTTTTAGGTCTCTTTTCATTCTAGCTATTGACATGAGGATCTGTTGTAACAGTTCTGGGCCCTGGGTTCACAGTAATCTTAATTGTTTGTTCAGATGTTTTTTTGTGTCCTCAGATTATTTGTGTACCAAGCTACCCCAGTTGGTCTGTGGGCTTAGTGGGTGTTAGCTTGGTTGGAGAATTTTTTGTTTAATTCATTAATGAACGACTCCCAGGCCTCAATGCGAAGCGCTTCTGCTTCCGGTGACACCAATAATGTGAAGCATGTCCCCATGATGGTGTCTATGTTGCTCTTGTTCCAAATGAGTCGTTTTAAGTTGTAGGATTGGATTGATAGTGACAGAACCTTGGCTTGGCCGGACCTTGTTAGGGTTGTGGTTAGTGTAAAGGTTTGGGGATGGTGGTCACTTTCTGCTCTTTCATTTATTTGGAAGTCTGAAATAAGAGGAAGAAGGTCTGGGTCCGCCAAGGTGAAATCGATGGTTGTGCTTGTTCTGTTAGTCACTCTAGTGAATGCTGCGGGACAATCAACTGACCTCGTCTATTTAGCGTGTACAGTGAAAGATAGTCCAGACGAGCCGCGAATTTCTTGTCATGGGCGTCCCGTCTGCTTTCGTTGCCTTGTCTTGCCTGTATAAGACCTGATACGTTTTTTTCCTTGCCTTGCAGTAGGTTCATATTAAAGTCCCTGGACAATAATGTGTTGGCTTGTGGATGAGTAAGTTTTAGTGTTTCAAGTGCAGCAGTCAATTGCCTGATTCTTGGCCCCTTTTGCTTAATGGCAAGGTGGATGTAGATGTTCAGGATTAACAGGCTGGTCAAGGGCGATACTTCGAGTTTGGTGCATTGCATCCAAGGGGAGTCGAGGTCGATGGCAGTGACTTTCCATGGAATGTCCGTCGAGATGAAGGTCGATAGACCACCTTTTGCCCTTCCGTACTTTGCATCTTTTATGGCTGGGTTGAGGTATTCTTTGTAGCCTGCCATTGGTGAATTTTTAGTCTGCCATGTTTCTTGTAATAGAAGTATGTCATGCTGTAGGATGAATTCTACAAAGTCGTCATCTTCGGGTTTTGCGCTTAGGCCGTTCACATTCCATGAACAGATCTTGCAGCCCAGGGTTGATTTGGAGTCCTTGCGTGGTTTTATTCATGCAACTCCGTGGTTTGTTATTAAGGCGGTCATCTGCGGGTAGTCCGCGGGTTTGGCAGCTTCAGGGTGTGCGATTGTGATAGTGATTTTCCTTGTTGTTTGGCCGTCGCCGTTTGTTGTTCTGAGCTCGTCCAGGCCTTTTGAACCTTTTAGGATCCCCACTGTTCGATTGGGTTGTTGTAACGGGCTTGGGTTACAGAGGTACTCCGCCTTTTTTAGCTCGATGCCCCATTTGGAGAAGGACTCCTTGTACCGCCAGATTTGTTCAACGAAGCAATGATCTGTCCAGGTTGCTATTGTGATTTCTTGACCAGTTTGATTGGGATTGGATTTGAACTCTATGCTTTCCAGATCGCTGGTTTTGATGTGACTCAGAGTTGGGAGGGCCTTGAATAATTTTAATAGTGCGCTTCTTTTTAGAATGTTGTGAGCTCCCCTCGAGACGTAGTGTGGGACTAGCTCTATCTTTTTGTGGCCTCTACTGGGAAGATCAATATATTGTTCTTTGTCTCGGTCACTTAGAGACTCTGTTATAGCCTCAATGGGCTCTATGTGGTCTGGGATTGGGTTTGAGTGGTGTCGTATTCTGTTTTGTTGAGTGCTTTGGAGGTTCATGGCAGGTTTGGCCTCGTCTCCTCCCAAGTAGTATGCTCTTGTCTTGGCTTCTTTGTTGTTACACCTCTCTTCCGAGACAACTAGCCTGTTGCTGGCAGCCTCCTGTGGGCTGAGTGTACTGGCTTTGGTCGTTTTACCCCGGGGTGTTTGTGTAATGTTAGTTTTTTGGCTAACCTGGATGGTTGATTTGTTTGGTTCTCGCCCTTCCAAGGGATTGAATATGCTGTTTATTTTCTTTATAGGAGAGTTTGCACTTTTCTGTTGTTTGGGGCTGCTTGAGACAGCAGCCTCTTTTGTAGATGAGGTGGAGTGGTCCTGGATGCGGACTGCATTCCTGATGTTTTGTTCTATGTTATCCTTATCTATTTTTATGTCACTCTCGGTTACCGGTGTGATTGCGTTTGGCCCCTGTCCATTTGATTTACTTTTCCTTGCTTTCCTCAGGCGTTTTCTTTCCCTCTTCGTCAGGGAAGTTGTCGATTGTATCTGTTTGGGGCTTACTTTTGCTGTCGGATGCAAACAGTGATGGTTGGGCGACGCGTCTGGTGCGCCTGCTTGGCAGCAACCGCTCGGGGCATCAAGTGTGGATGAGCTTGCCTGTGTGATGGAGCGTTATGGGTCTCCTTTTCTCTAGGACTTTGACTCCTGGGGGCCTGGGGCTTGCTCGATCTTCTCCCCTGAATGCTTCTTGTTCGGGGGCTTTCGCCAATTTGGTCTTTGATTAGGGATTCCTCACTGCCCCAAACAATTCTGAGATTAGGGTTGGTACCGCTGCTAATTTGTCAATTATTTGGGGGCAGTGACACGTATGGTATGTAGTGTCCCAGTCGTGCTGGATCTTCACGATCATCGTGTTGAGAGTATGTAGCTTTTGTTCTATCTCCTGAATGTGGGTGGCTAAGATGTTTAGGAGCTCGACTTGGGTGTCTAGCTTATCAGCATGATATATCATTGCCTTTCCGATAGTTTCCATGGTGTTTAGCAAGTGGGGCCATGCGGCAGATGTTGGAGAGCCGATTGATGCTTCCAACTAGGGATGGTCTGATTGATCTGGTTGGTCCAATTGGTCCGATTGATTCTTCATCCTGCTTGGTTGTTCATCTTTATGTAGAGTCTTGGATGCAGTCGTGGGAGCTGGTGCGGGCTCTTTAGCTTCTGTTGGCGAGCACCCACTTAGTTTATGTTGGAGTGATTCCTGGCCAGATTGCTGTGCCGTTTCATATGGAACTGGTGATAGGGCAAGAGTATCATGGTCTTGGACGCAAGACCATGACAGAGCCCGGCTGTTCCAGCGATAGTAGGGCTACCGAAGACATGGTAGAGTGAGCTTCTCCGAATGGGCTTAGAATATTCCTCATTTTTTTGGGTTAATAATTGTGGTTGCTGTTGGTCAGGAAAGGACATTTGGCTGATTAGTAGATCCCAACTCGGGTCAGGCTGGGTGTGGACTAGAGCCTCGACAAGCTGATGGTGGTGCCTTTGACAAATGGCAGGTGAATTTGGGACTTTAGATATTGATTGATCCTAGTTTGTTATTTACGAGCTTGAGGCTTCTCTAATAGTGGAGAAGAGAACATTTGTTCCCGTGCCCTGGATTTCTTTGTTTTTATTAGTGCAACTGCCATGCAAGAGGTCCTTATTGCCTTCGCATTAGGGATCTGTGATGTTGTTGCTTTCTTTGGCGTCCTTGTGGTCCATGTGATCCTTATGGCTCTCGTGCGGGGGTCTGCGACTTACTTTTAGAAAGTCCGTGATTAATGCCCGCTTACTGGCTTTGAGACCAGAGTGGTGCGTGGTGGGTGCTGACGCCTCTCCTTCCTTGTCTCCTTCTAGGTCTGTATATGAGTTGATCTCAGTGACAGGGACCTGCCTGCTTGCATTATCCATTGCAGTTGTAGCGATAATGGTGGTTGTAGACCTGGACAGCTCCCCATTTTTGATTGTGTCTGTTTCTAAATGGGTCGATGACTCTGACCCAGGTGATTTGTTTGTATGGTCCATGCCTAGTGGTCCGCCTTTTTCCTTCTTGGACCTTGCTTGCGTTTTTTTGTCTGCACCTCTGGCTTTCCCTGACCTTGTCCGGGTGTATTTGGGCCAACCCTGGTGGATTGTAAGTGCTGACCAGTGCCCTGCTGGAACCCACCTGGGACCTGCCTGGGAGCCCTGAGAGCTCGATTCGCTGCCGCTGAGAAACCCTTTGCGAGAGATGGCCTGATCCGGCCCGAGCGGCCTGAGATGGCCAAGCTGCTGTTAGGACCTGGATGAAAAAAGGGAAAGATGATTGGCAACGGAGGGTTTCCAGGTTTTTTTTTTTATTTTGTCCTTATTCTTGTTTTGTTCTTTCTTTGCTTTGTTCTTTCTTTGCTTTTGCTTTCCTTGGGCCTTGCCCTTTTGTGCTAGAGGTGCTGAGAGTGTTGATGCTCTGCTTTTAAGTAAGGGCTTTTTTGGGGGGCTTTTTAGGGCGAGGAAGGAGGCACTGAAGGTAGCACTAGGGTGCTGGGGCGCTGAGGGTGAAGCTGTTGATCAGAGGGCAAGCGGGGCTCACAAGGCGGTTCTGCAGGCTGCACCCGGCCTGGCTGGGCCACCTCCGTAAGACCACCAAGGGCACAAACTTACTGCGGCCGCCCACTAATGGCGGCCACGCTTGCCTCTTACCTTGAGGCGCCTTCACCAATGCCCTGGAGCTGCAACCGCGGTCCTCCGATGCCTGTGGTGGGAGCGCCCGCCACTCGCACCCGCCACTCGTGACCTCAAAATCACGACTCCCCGGGAATCGAAAATCGTCGGCGGGCGAGCAAGCGATCGCCTCGCCTTGCCTCGCCACGCCACGTCACGTAGAAGCGAACAATAGGACAGATATGAACAGCCACTCCACCGGATTCACTGCAGATTATCAGATACCATCCTCTTCTAAAGGAAGATCGATCTGTTTTACCTCTCTTAAATACCTTCTAATGTTGTGTGCACAATGTAAAAAAAATATATATATAATATACCTCCTGGTTAGAATACTGCTCTCTCCTCTTGTGCAGCACCACCAGAGAGTGCCTGCACTCAGCACTGCTCAGGTCGGTGTTCAAGGCCTGCCGCCTCCTGCTCAGGCCCTGCCCTCCCCCATGGCTCATACATTTCCTTCGCTGTGCCTTTTGGTTTTCTTCTGTTGTTGATTATTCCTTTTTCCTCTGTTGTTGCTTATTCCTTTTCCTTTTTCCTCTTTTTCCTCTTTTTTCTCCCTACTCCTTCTTCCTTCTTTTTCCTTCTTGCTCTTCGATCACTTTTCCGCCGCTCCTGCCCCTGCGGCCCATCCCATCTGTTCCCGCTCCCACCTCCCAGCTGACTCGCCCTCCCCTGATCCCTACTTAATGGCAAGCCCGTCTGCGCCCGTCCGCGACCCGACCGTGACCAGCACCAGGAACCCTGGACCTCAGACCCGCCAGCGCTACAGCTCCTCGGCCCTCCATGCACAGACCAGGACAACAACTGCAAGTGGTCTTCACCAATCAACACCCATGGACCCTTCACCTGCCGCCACTGCAGCCACAACCCTCCCACCACAACATCGCCACACCCCAAAGCCTGAAATGCATCCTCCTCAATGTCCACTGCCTCCACAGACACGCTGCAGAAATGTGGGTCCTCCTCGAAAGCACCACCCCCGATAATGCCTTCTACCCGGAAACCTGGACGAACGCTGCCTCGGGACCAGACATCACGATCGCCATCCCCGAAGGATACAAGATCCCCCGAAAGGACCGCCCCAACTGGAGGCATGGCCATTGCCCGCAAATCCAAGCTCCAACTGAGCACCTACACCGATGGGCCCACAGACCTGATGGAACACCCTAACCTCAAGATACAGACCAATCCGACCACCACCCTCCAGGGCACCCTCATCTACAGACCCCCCAGAACCCATGCACCTTTCATCGACTCCATCACCAAGATCATCACCCCGCAAGCCATCACCTCCACCGACTACACCTTGCTGGGAGACCTCAACTTCCACCTCGACAGCCTCCAAGACCCCAACTCCTCTTCCCTCCTGGATGACCTCCCCAACATTGGACTCAAACGTATCTTACCAGAACCCACATACTCAGCAGGACACATCCTCGACCCCATCTTCACAGCAGGAAACTCCATCACCTTTGGCCACACCTCCAAACTCTCATGGACGGACAATCGCTGCATCCACTTCACCTTCAGAACAACCATCCCCTTCAAAACTCCACACCAGCCCCCACGCAGGAACTGGAACAAGATCTCCGGGGACCAGCTCACCGCCTCACTCAGCAGCTCCACCCCAAGCACCACGGACAACGACCCAACCAGCGCAGCCCAAACCCTGCACAATTGGATCACCGACTGCACCAACACCATCGCCCCACTGAAGGAAACCACCAGCACACACGCCAAGAGAGCCAGCTGGTTCTCCACCGAACTCTGAGAATCCAGACGAACCTGCAGACGCCTCAAAAAGATCTGGAGGAACTCCAAAACAACAGCAGACCATGACAACTTCAAAGCAGCCACCATCGCTCACCACAAGCTCATCAGAAATACAAGGAAGAAAGCACTCCAGGACAGAACTCCACCCACGCACACAACAGCAAGGAACTATTCAGCATTATCAAAGACTTTGCCCAACTCAACAGTAAGACTACAGCCCCAGGAGCTCTGCAACAAACTCAGCTCCTTCTTCCACCACAAAGTCAAGACCATGTACGACAACTTCGATGACGACAACCTACACGCGGAACCTACACCTCCCACTCTCAACACCACGCAGCCTACACTTGACAGCTGGGCCACTCTCACCACTCTCACCACCGACGACACCCGGAAGACCATGAAGTCAATCCACTCCGTGGCCCCCACGGAACCCTGCATCCATCACATATACCACAGAGCCGCCGACATCATCGCCCCAAGCTTCGCCAAATCATCAACTGCGCCTTCGAGACAGCCCCCTTCCCCGATGACTGGAAACACGCAGAGATCAACTCTCTCCTGAAGAAACCCTTGGTGGACCCCACCGACCTCAAAGACTTCAGACCCATCTCTCTACTCCCGTTTCCGGCGAAAGTCATCGAAAAAGCCTTCAACAGCCAGCTCGCCTCTTTCATTGAAGAAAACAACATCCTCGATACCTCCTAATCCGGCTTCAGGAAAAACCACAGCACCATAACCACCCTCCTCGCCGCAACAGACGACATCCACTCCCTCCTCGACAGAGGGGAGACTGTGGCCCTCATCCTTCTGGACCTCTCTGCAGCCTTCGACACAGTCTCTCACCGCTCATTCCTCTCCAGCAGAACGCAGCGGTTCAGACTCCCACCCTTCCTCTTGGATCCCACATCGACCACCTGCGGAGTACCCCAAAGTTCCTCCATCAGCCCCACCCTGTTCAACGTCTACATGGCCCAGCTCGCCCCCATCGCCAGATCCTACGGACTCAACATTGTATCCTACGCAGACGACACCCAACTCATCTTCTACCTATCCAACGAACCAAACGTCTCCAAACACACCTTTCAAGAGGGAATGGAAGCAGTCGCCAAGTTGATGATGAACAGCTGCCTACAAATCAACACAGACAAAACCGAAGTACTCATCATGGGCCCACACCCCGATGCCTGGAACGACACCTGGTGGCCCCCCACCCTCAGAAACCTGCCCACCCCCACGGACCACGCACACAACCTCGGAATCATCCTGGACTCCGAACTCAAAATGAACTGCCAAATCAACGCTGTCTCATCTTCCTGCTTCCACACCCTCCGACTCCTATGAAAGACCTTCAGATGGATCCTCCTCGAACACAGAAAACCGTCACCCACGCCCTCATCAGCAGCAGAATAAACTACGGCAACACTCTCTGTGCCGGAATCAACAAGAACCTCACCCGCAGACTCCAGAACGTCCAGAACACCTCCGCCAGACTAGTCCTCCACCTACCGCCCCACTGCCACATCACCCAACATCTGTGGACACTACACTGGCTCCCCATCGAGAAGCGAATCACCTTCAAACTTCTCACCCACGCCCACAAAGCCCTCCACAACACCTGACCTGCATACTTGAACTACTGCCTCTCTTTCCATGCACCCCCAAAGACTCCTCTGCTCAGCCCAGCTCTCCTTGGCAACCGTGCCTCGCATTAAGAAGACCAGAACAGGAGATCGCTCCTTCTCCTACCTAGCGGCTAAGGCATGGAACCCCTTCCCACTCCACCTCAGACAGACACCGACTCTCTCCAAGTTCACGAAGGACCTCAAGACCTGGCTCTTCGACAGATCGCAGTGAACATCCGAGACCTGCGCCCCCCCTCCAGCGCCTTGAGGCCCTATCGGGTGAGTTGCTGCACTTTCCAAATCCATGATTGATTGATAATATAATTAAAAGATCCCAATTTGCAATAAAAGGACTTAAATGTGCTGGGTGTATTTTTTGCAACAGGAATTGCAAAGAAGATCTTGAAAAACAAAGAACATATGAATTCTGTATTATATAGGAAGTAAGAGCACTTGTAGGCAAAGCAACAGACTTGTAACATTGAAATGGAGAGAGTCATTGTAGATGAATGGGACTTAGTCACTTTAAGGTATGTGACCAAATTCAACCCAGACATTATCCCAAGAAAAGAGCAGGAGAAAACACAAATGGAAGCAGAGGTGAAACCAAGATTGTAACATTGAGTAACTTAGTGCCTCATTATAAACAATAGAGTGAGAAGGGTGTTGGACTAATTATATTGCAGCGTTTTAGTGTGTCCCCTCTGCCTCTCCCTCTTTTCATTAGAGCATACCATGCTCAATGAGTGGAAGCATGGAATGTTCTAATATAATTAAATCCCTTATACTGAAGGATTCATTGATGTCATATGCCTTTTTCATTGTGTCAGGATCTAATCTGCGGTTCAAGCCCTAATTCTAGCAGTGGAAGCATAACAACCAAGACAGTCTCTAGCAATAGGATTTATCAGAAGCAACCTTGACTCAGGGCAGAAAGTGGCATCATCTAATTAGACCTCTCCACCGCTTTCGATACTGTGTGTCTCAAGATCCTTTTACAAAGGTTGGAGCAGGCGGGAATTAAGGGCCGTGCTCTGAAATGGCTCCGCTCCTATCTAGCTGACAGACAACAGGCGGTATTCCTCTCTCCCTTCACCTCCCAGTTTAGAGTTATAAGCTGTGGTGTTCCTAAGGGATCATCATTTAGTCCAACCCTTTTTAACATCTTTCTGGGCCAATGAGCTTTAGTTGCACAAAGTTGGGGTAGGAATAGTGTCTCATACGCTGACGATACACAACCTATGTTAGCCTTTAATCATCTCAATGAAACTGTAATTGGGAATTTTGAGGGCTGTCTTACGTACATTGCTCAATGGATGCATAACAGCTGTCTTCAACTTAATTCCAACAAATTAAAACTTTTGATGTTTGGTTCTTCCTCCCCCTTGACACAATGTGACTCTGGCCCTCTGATTTAGGGCCTGCCTCCACTTCTTTCTCAGTGGTCAGGAATCTGGGGGTTTTAATGGATATGACCTTCTCCTCCAAAACCCATGTTAAAGCCACTGCTGCTACTTGTCTCAATCTGCTTAAATCCTTAAGGAAGGTCTTAAAATATCTTCCTCGAGATACTTGCAAGGGAATTGTACATGCGCTAATCACCTCCAGGTTGGATTATTCCGATGTACTTTATCTGGGTGCTCCCCAGAATCTGCTTCCTCAACTGCAGCGCATTCAAAATGCCTCAGCAAGGCTCATTTTGATCATGCCCAAATGTCACTCCATCAGACAAGGTCTAAAAGATCTCCACTGGTTACTGACTAAATCTAGGATCAAATGTAAAACTCTTATGATCACACACAGAACCCTTCACCATAAGGGTCCCAGCGACAATCAAAGACAAGCTCAAACAGTATTCTCCTGCAACGGCACTTCGTTCCTCTAGTCATAACCTATTATGCATTCTTAAAGTTTGGAAAGCCAGGGTTGGAGGCAGGTCTTTTTTGGGGGGGGGGCTCCCAGTTTTGGAATGCTCTCCCTCCCTTCCTTCAAACCATTTCTAGTGAAAGCCTCTTCAAGACACAGCTGAAGACAGTGTTGTTTGGTGAGCTTTAATCCTGATTGTACCTGACTTCGCAGGCACGAGGACGCTTCTCTTGAAGCAACAGTTGTGCTTTACAAATATCTATTCATTCATTCATTCATTCATTCATTCAATAGGCTATCTATCTATCTGTGCGCCATAGCAGTGAAAATAAATGTAGTCCGATTAACACAGTATTTAAAGCAAGTGTATTAATAAATACATCTTCACACCTTCATTACTACAGTGAAAAGGGCAAATTCAAGTTTATTACCACTGTAGACCAAACTCGATATGAGAAAATCACTGTTTACTGCCTCACAGTCACAGATGGCATAATACAGTTGCCTTATATATAGAAACACTTCTCCTTAGAGTCAAGAGATCTCATCAATGTAATTTTAAGTTACTGCAGAAACCTTGTATCCTGTTTGGTCTAATTATTTTTTTAAGCATATAAACATGGAAAAAATGCCATTGCGTAGATCACCAAATACACAGATGCTCAGAGTGTAATTTGCGACTGTTGGAAATACAACATGCTACCCTTACAGCTTTTGGAAGTCTGCACGTGTTAATTTAGCAGAGCATGCAAAGTGCAATATTGCCATGCAAAATGGAAGAATGTCCCCGTACTAGCAGGGAGAATCTAATGGTGTCCCCTCCCGAAACTCCACGACTTATCAGTGGAATAAAAACACATATTTCAGAGGGAACTGTGAAATATTTAAATATTTCACACTTGCCTGTCAAACACATTTCATCATAATAATGATAGCCTCCAAACCACTCTGCAGACGTTTAACAATGTCAGGGATACTGGCACCATGTTTCAAAGACGATCAGAGTTTACCCCACTTACCTTAAGGGGTAGGGTTATATGCATATAAAAACACAAAATTACCCCCATTAAGGGATGTGCTAAAGAGTCCAATAATGATCTTCAACATTATTGGGATGATTCACAAAGGCATGTTTCGCCGCTTCACAAAATCAGGGTAAAGTTACTCAACAGTGTAGACTTAAATATTTCCACCCGCTGTAGAAGGGTGTGGAGACTAACTTATAAGAGTAAGTTACTACTAAGAAAAATAGTAGTAAACCTAGCACCACATGTGTCCAACCCCTTGTACTGCAACACCCTCCCATAGAAAATAATGGATGCAGGTGTGAACATATTGTTTGGGGATGTTACTATTGCCTCTTAAGTAACATCTGCATCTAGAATAACTTCTATTTTTTTTAGGTGTTCATTGAAAGGGTGGTTATCCTATGTCTGTGGGGCAGACTGTGATCTCTTGTGCCAGTATCCAGTGTACACCTGTGAGGATTTCTGTTTTTCTAGGGTTACATTTAAGGTGGTTGATGGTGATCCAGTCTTTCACAGAGACCAGGCATGGTGCCAGCCTGGATGTCATGGTGTCACTGAGATTTTGAAACTTAAGGTTAACATGTGTTATCTGCATAGATAAATCAAGTGTGATCACAGGATTGAATCAATCAAGGCAGACTTCTGTGGCAGATGTTGAATAAAAGGACAGAGTTGTCAGAACCTTGAGGGACATCTGTATCCATGCAGTAGGGTTCATATGTGTATGGTGGAAAGGGGATGATGTAGTTATGGGTAGAAGAGAAGTAAGAAATCAAGTCCTGGCTTGTTCCTTGGCACACATCGTCTGCAGTACTTCTGGTCAGTTTTGTTGAGCGATGGTCAGTTTTGTATGCAGAGAAGTCTAGTAGGATTAGTGTTAGTGTTCTTAATTCAACTATAATAATGACCAGGATGGATTCTGCCCCTCTGTAGGGGTGGAGGCAGATGAAAGGGTGGTGTTTTTTCAGAAAATTATGTTGTCTGTGTGTAAGCAACCTTTTCTGTTAGTTTAGCTAAGAAGCATCCATTTCCTGCCTGTCTGTAGTTGGCTGGTTTATTTGCATCCAGAGTTGGTGTGTATAAAAGAGGTTTGATGACTGAACACTTGAGATTGACTAAACATGGTGCTCGTATCAAGCCCGACTTTGGAAATCTTCATACAGCTTCCATTATAGGTATAATGCACAGATATACTTGAATACTGCAAGAGGCATAACTGAGATGGTGATCCAGATTTTCTCCTGCCTGATATAAGTCCTTTAGAGGATTGAAACAAATGGGGGGGGAGAACCTTTAGGTGCTTCTGTCTGTTGTCCGTGTTTTCAGGTCTGGGTGGGAGTGTGAAGTAGTTGCTGGTATCTTTGAGCAGAGGAGGGTGTGTACTTCTTTGGTCTTTCCTACAAAGTAGGATTGAGTGAGGGAACAAAGAGTCAGATAGTTCAAGCAGTGTCTGCACTATGCTGTTGGGTTCATTTGGATTTAGGTGATTCTGTGGCTGCAGATTTAAATGCTTAGCTGTGGATTTACTTCATTTGTCACACAATTTGTCACATATTTTTGAAAACATTTCTATCCCAAATTGATAAATGTAATAATGGCAGAGTATGTGCCCCATAATTAGCATTTTTTGTTGCATAATTTGGATTACCTTGCCTTATAATTTACCTTATAATTTGGTCTTTCACGCCACACAATCCTAGTTCATAAACAACACATAATTACCTCTGAGGTAATCACTATGGTCCATTAAAGTTTTTATTGTCACACACCTGCTCAGCCCACCTACCGCCATGCGGTGTGTCCTCCCGTCTCCTGCCGACACAACCCTCCCGGTGGCGATTTGCAGAGCTTGGTCCTGGGTGGAGGGATGGTGGGCCAACCAAGGAGGGATGGAAGAGTGTTCCGACGTCCAGCGCGAGGAGCGCGCGGTCGGAAAGGGCCAAAAACTACAGACCCCATGAGGCAAAGCGGAAGTTCCGCGATTGCCTCACGGGAAGGAAACCCGTGACCCGGAAGCGGAGGAGCTTAAAGAAGCCTCCGGTGCCGGGTTCGGAGCTGATTATTCTTCGTGATTGCAGCGCGTTGCGCTGCCAGCCCCTGTTGCTTCCCTGGTACCGGTAAGGGTGCACTTGCAGCACTTAGATCAAGACACTTGCAAAATAAGCGGTCATCGCTTCTCAGGCAATGTTTGGAACCTTTACTCGAGACAATTTGATAACCGTATTGCCGGCCGTGTTTTTGGAGTGCTTTCAACTTCACCATAACGGCCCATATCTAAAAACTTGATGCACGCAGAACTACAAGCACCAGTGGGTGCATTAGGTGTTTAGGAATATTGTACAGCAAAAACTGATGATATGCGCACAGTTCTTATGGCATGACACACTATTACTTGGGCAGTAAACCAAAAGGATTATTTTGGTGATTGTTGTTTATGTATTTCCTAACAGGGGGTTCAAGAGGCGGCCTTCTGCTCTTCCCCTGTGAAGCGGGCACTGCCAGGCATGATGGTGTGTACAGTACAATAATGAATGTTATATTATATGTGATACATGTGTAAGGGCCATCTAACGCTTCTTGCGAGACCTGGTTTTTAAGGTTCCTTCTGTTTTGACCCCTTTTCTAGCGCACCCCCCTTCCTTGCGAATCTAAAGATAAGGTCATTTATACAGTTCTCTCCTTGGAACAAGGAAGTTATTTGCTTTACAGGTACTCATGGCTCAGTAGGTAGCAAGAGAGATACCTGGTGTAAATCTGTACTTACCTATATTGTTTTGCCTTACAGATCTCCCTCCTTGCAGTCCCCTTCCTTTCCTTCCCCCACTTGATCATCCCACTCGCCTGTGCTGTTATAGCATTCAGGGTTGGGACTGTCGAGAGGTGGACCCCTTTTTGGCATTAAACCGTTCCCGAGGAATCATCGAGCTGACAGTTATCAATACTACTCTTGCATAGAGCACTGATCCCAGTAGTCAACCATTACAAAGATATCACAATTTATAAATTCAAATTTGAAATTCAAACACGTTGAGAAAGGCTACACATACAGGAAGACAATACAAACATGCATTATAAACACCGACGTAGCCTATTCATAAACTGCATTTTGTTGTACATTTTTTAGTACTGCAAAACGTTCTAGAAAATGATATTCCCAAACCTACATGTGGAATTTAAGCCTTCTCCTCTCCTATGTTTTTCCATGCGGAGATCTCTGCCCCGAGTGTGGTATGTCCACACACATAAGTATATGTTTTAATAATAAATTTGGGAGCAAAAGAAGGGAGTTGAAGGGAAATAGGGAATATTTACTACCAAAGGGGAGAAAAATGGGAGGAGAATAGGGTGGAGTAGAGGAGGGGGTAAAAGAAGGTCAGGGAGGGATTAAGACTGGACATATAGCCACCCACAAAAAGGTAAGGGGCATATTTACGTTCCCTGGCGCATCCCTGCATATCAGCAGGGATGCGCCAGGGAAAATGCGTCATGCAAGTTTACCCTTGCGCCACGTCCGATGCGCCGCATTTACAATGCGGCGCATCGTGGCATGAGGATAAGCAGATGCGTGACGCATCTGCCGGCGGAAGGTTGGCGCAGTGCTGAAGTTGTGTCGCAAGCGCGACGCAGCTCCAGCACTGTTCCAACCTTCCCTATCCCTAACATGGTGCGTCAATCCTTACGCCTGCTTGAAGCAGGCGTAAGGATTCGAGCACATCAGCGTCGAGAAAAGTGACTGCGTGAAATCTTGTAGATTTCACTACGTCACTTTTCCGAGCGTACCTGCGCCGGAACACCCCCTGCGCGTGACGCCCACATGAAACCTGATGCAGGTTTCATGTGGCGCAGGGGTTTACTACGTGACGCATCTCCCTAGATGCGTCACATTGTAAATATAGAGCAACGCGGCGCATGGTTTGCGTCGCCGCTGCGTCACATGCGTGACGCAACGGCGGCGCAAAAGTGGCGCAAGGGGCTTGTAAATATGCCCCAAAGTCTATTGCTATTCACAAATCTCACTTTTGATGTTACTACATCCAAAAAGGGACCCAAAACAGTAGTAATTTATTCCAGTTCAAACCTGAAGTAAGTTCAACAGCCACTGCTTATGCAATTAATGGAGTTAGGGGCTTTAAAATAATAAAGGAAATAATGTTACATTAAATTACATTAATTAATTTAAATAGCTAAAGATTTAAATAATTTTAATGTAATGTTGGAAAAATATATAAGAGCAGTACATATTTTTTATTTAATTATGAAATATTTTAATAACCATTTTTCTGCATTTCAAAATGAATACACTGATATTTTTATGTAATTAAATTGGTTTTCAATAATTCTATAATCACGTCTAATAGTAATTAATGCACAGTTTAAA
This sequence comes from Calotriton arnoldi, assembly GCA_963921515.1. Taxonomy (NCBI): domain Eukaryota; kingdom Metazoa; phylum Chordata; class Amphibia; order Caudata; family Salamandridae; genus Calotriton; species Calotriton arnoldi. The sequence goes on from CAWUFW010002180.1 coordinate 2,310,114, forward strand.
AAAATTCATTTATTTACTGTCGGTGGGAATTTGTTTATTTTATCTTTTTGAAAAATAATTTTAAATCAATATATTAATTTAATTTCATATGTTTATGTTAAATAAAGATTAATTTCAAGATTTTTTTGTGATTGTTGTAGCTTGTTTTCTTTAGCTATAAATTTAGAATAAATGTATAAAATGAATTAACATTAATATTTTACATAAAAGTATTTTTACAAGCTTTTTCCAAGTTTAAAAAACTTTTCTGATTTTCCCTATACTTTACCATATAAAAGCCACACCCCGTTGGTGGAGATCTCCACATGGTAAAGTACAGAGTAAAGAAAAAAGTTTATAAAACTTGAAGCAAGTTTATAAAAGAATTTTATATTAAGCAATAAAGTTAATTGTATTTATGATTTTAAATGCAGAACTAATGAAAGAAATGCTACAGCACTAATAACTACATTTTTGTTTTATAATAAAATTATTTGAAATATTTTCCATTACATTAAAATTATTTTTGCAAGTTTAACTTGAAAAATACATTCTCAACTAAGGTTAGAATAATAATTTGTACTATGCACTAATAATTGTGAAACGTAATGCTTCGGGCCGATTACAACGTCCCTTGGAAATGGTTCCGAACAAATCAGTCTCAGACTCGTTTCCAAACGAATTGGGTCCTACAAGTCCGGACGACCGATTACGATGCTTCCCAACATCGTCCGGTCGGATTTGCATTGACTTCAATGGGAGTCTGTGTTCAGAACACGAACACAGGCTTCCATTGAAAAATGGTGCCTGCCACATTGTGCATTGCGGGAAGAGGGGTCCCTTGTGTACTCCCACGGGTCCCACTCGGATGCCTCCGGGTGAAGGGGGCCCGCAAAGACAGATTCCGACAGCCATTTCATGCCGGGCAGACCGAATCGGAACAGCTGTCCGAATCGTTCATCGTAATCAGTCAGCCGGAACCTGTGTCCATAGAGCTGTACAATTCGGCTCTGAAAGACTCGGGCTGTCAATCAATCAGGGGTTTTAAATAACCCTGGGCATAGTGCTACGCTACGCTCACAGAGCATAAGTAGTTTGTGTTACTACACACTACACAAATTGCACGTAGCACAGCGCAAAAAACTGTGCTAATTGACATATCGTAGCAGCAAAATCATCAACACCTACAAATGCTCTGATGAAGCAATTTTACATGCTAAAAAGCATATAACCAATTCACAAAAGTGAACTTTGAGAATAAAATAACAGGCAATGAGAGAGGTGATGTCCCTCACGAGTCAAATGCAAAAGCTTCATGAAAGGGTTTCAATGCTTTTGCATTTGACTCGTGAGGGACATCTAGTAACGACTAGTGGAACTGCAGCTTGATGTATTAATACTTTCAATGCTTTTGCATTTGACTCGTGAGGGACATCTAGTAACGACTAGTTGAACTGCAGCTCTTTGTAGAATTATTTTGATATTGGATACTATAATATTCACTGCCCACTGCTAATCTCGTCCCATAATGCTTTGCAGGGCCTTTGGTTGGGATTGTATTTTTGCCAATATCTGTGCTTGGGTGATCCTAAGAGGATGGGACCAATACCGAATCATTCAACAAGATGTGCTTTTTGTTTTCAAGGCATCTGCTTGGTTCTCTCCCTAGGTTAGGGAGGATCCCAAAATCATCACCTCTCTCACTGCTTGTTAATTTATTGTTTTCACTTTTGTGAAATGACTATATGCATTTTAGCATATAAAGACAGAGATACTTATTTTATCTTAACTTGCACTGTGCAAGATGCCTTTGGTAATTATTGTACAGTGCAGTCAAGCACACAGCTACGCACTACGCAATTTGCGTAGCTACGTGTAGTTCAAAATGTACTTTGTGTAGCTACGTGTAGTGCTACTACGCCCAGGGTTAGTTTTAAAGTGCACTACTCACCCGTGAGGGTCTCAAGGTGCTGGGGGGGTGCAGCTCCCGATCAGTCAAAGAGCCAGGTCTTGAGGCACTTCCTGAAGGTGTGCAGGGTGGGGGAGCATCTGATGCTGACTGGGTCGTTCCAGGTCTTTGCTGCGACATAGGAGAAGGCTCTTCCGCCTGCTCTGGTTCTCCGGATGCGTGGGGTCTCTGCCAGGGCGAGGTCGGCGGAGCGGAGGTTCCTTTTGGATACGTGGAAGGTGAATCTTTTGTTGAGGTATTTGGGTCCGATGTTGTGGAGGGATTTGTAGGCGTGGGTAAGTAGCTTGAAGGTCACTCTCTTCTCGATGGGGAGCCAGTGGAGGTTTCATAGGTGCTGGGTCATGTGCTCGTGTCGTGGGGTTCAGAGGACGAGTCTGGATGCGGTGTTGTCTGAATGCCTTTCCCGATTCGGACTGCCCATATGGTTTCCGGGCATCGTAAACGGTTGTTGGGAAATGTGTACGATTCGTTGGGAAACTAGGGTTCCGAATTGGATTCTGCAATACCGAATCCCAACCGGAGCCTTTCCAAACGTCATCGTAATCGGCCCCTTAGTGTTAATGAAAATTAATGCAATTATATTGTAATACAATGTATTATTACATTAATTTAAAAATGGATGGTTATTGTATTTATATTATAAATAAAGCAATATGTACTATCTTATATATATGTTTAATATTGCATTATAATTATTTATAGTTTTACCTACTTTAAATAAATATTTTTTCCTATAGGGTTTCAGGACAGTGGGATGGCTAGTCTCCTACCAAGGGTCCCCCCTCAAAGGTTCATAAGCACTGCTCCACGTGTGCTCTCTCGCTTAGATTACAAAAATGTTTTATACCTAGGACCCCTGAGATGTCTTCTAAACAAATTACAACAGGTACAAAACTCAATGGCAGTATACTCCTACACTTGAAATCCTAGGATCACATTACTCTAGCCGTTGTATCTCTGCACTGGCTTCCAGTGTGTTTCTGGGTGCACTCACAGTGCTGTGTATAACAGACTTAGCACTGCAAGAGATAGGATCGCTATTCCTCCAACAGAATTTTAGACCCCCACCTTAGATGAAGCGTTGGATCCACCATACTATTGCAACTTAAAGTACCAGGTTTCAACAAAATCTGGCCCAGACATTACTCATTCTGAGCCCAATCCAGCATACTTTAAACGCCCTCCCCATCTAGATAACTGCAAAGAACCACCTGAATTCTAGAAGGCTGTAAAAACATGGCTCAGTGATTTTCAAACTCTGACGTGGTCCTCAATCAACCCACAAGACATTGATCAACTACTAAACCACTACTGAGCCTTGTCGGAAAGGACACAAAAGTACATCTTCTAGGTGAGGACTCACCCTTTCAAGTATTTATGAATAAAGTTTCATGAAACACTATCTACCAGATCTCAAATATCTTATAATCATGAGTGCACTTAGAAGCAGCATCAAGTTTATTGTAGGATGACCAGATCACATGATAATCTCACTCTCCCCACCCAACTCTTCCTACAGAGGACATTTTGCGTGTGTGTATGTGTGCGTGCGCGCGCACGCGCGTGTGTGTGTGTGTCTGTCTGTCTGATGTGGGCCACGGTGAGATGGGGGAGCTTGATGCCCGCTCCATACCACTGATGCACCTCCCACCTGGGAGCTACAGATACCAGTACTGGAACTGCTCGTGCCCTGCTTGATGTTATGGTTAACCATGTCTATTGTTGTAACTAAGCTGCGGAATGCACATATGCTCCCTATGGTTGTCATCGCAACCCTGTGAAAGTCATCACTGTATTGGGACACTAGATATGTATCGCCTGTGTTGATTTGTGTCACTGTACTGAATATGCCATCGTCTGCTTATACCTGCAAATGCTCATTAAAAGTGTTTAAAAAAATTAATGAACTAAAATGATAATTGCTTGTTGGGCATTACCTTGGAGGACATTGCTCCCCACCAAATAATATTGCTAAAACAGGAAGTTATAGCCTGTTAAATTCTATGCTCCAGAGTTAAAAATAGAAAACATACTTATAATACACTTAGAATCTACATGGCAACGTTTCTGCAATCAGACTTAGTTATTTAGTGCGCACAACCAAGAAGTCTTATTATTCCCAGACGAGCTTGGCAGCAGATCACATACTGTGCAGTATATTTAGAATGCTGGACTCTCCTGCCAAGCCCAAAGCAACAATAGTGAGACTTAATCACTGGAGCCGGTGGATACTATGTTCACCTTTTTCTATGAGAAAGCCAGAACGATCAGGAGGAAATTACTGCACACGAGGATACTCCCCAAATATTAGTGATCATGGAAAAGCCATGTTATTTAACGTGGCAGGCTTTACCAATGTTCAGCTTCTGACACCAACTAGTGTGAAGAACTTACAGTTAAACGTAAATCTCCAGCCTCCCTCCATGATACCTGGCCTGGCCAAAGAATGACATGCATAAAGAATAAAATTGCACCACACTTAGTACACAAAACGAACTATTTTCTAAGTGCTGGAATTGAGCCTAATGACTTCATGACAGAAAAAATAATCATCAGTAATTATTGAAAAGTCTTGCTTAATACCAATGATCCAACCAATTTGATGTCAATGTTCCTCCTAATATATATCTCAACTAATATTACATGACATCCTCAATATGTTGTTGAAGACAATGGTTTGTTGGATGAATCTAAATCCAATTATTTATTAGATTTAATAAAAGTCACAATAACCTGAACACATAAGCCTTCACAGAAAACATGCACCTTCCTTTGAAATTTTTTATTGTTTAGTTAATTAAAACCATAACAATCTTTTATCACAATAGAACAGAAAACATGCACAAAACTTAAAAATACGCAGAGCAGTGTACAAGGCAATGAAATTACATCTACTTAAAATCTTTCAAATAATTAAAAATTCTATAAATATCGAATTAACTATAACATTTAAAATTGTTAGACAATTATCATCCCATCATCAATAAACATCTTGCATAAAAGTGATGTGTAAGAATCTTTACGGCAGACAAATAGACTATGTTTTAAATCTTGGACGGTTTAATTATATAAACAGCAATGTGAGGATTAACTATTACCTTGATAACATTTCATCATGTTCTCCGAATGATTGCCAATGGAAACAGAGTCGGTGCTGCGATTTTGCTAGGTTACACAAACACATTCAGCCCTGTCAAACTTTTGGTTCTCAGCCAAGCTCTGGCAAACTGCACATTTGGTGTAATAGAGCAGCAATGGAGTAAATCTTTCTTGTCCAGGATAACCTAGGGTGTGCACCTTGGATCACCTGCATCTGATCTTAAACCTGTTTTCTGGGAAGTCTTGCGAGATCCTCAGTCTCTCCTGTAATCATGATAAATATATACGACCTGCAGAATTATTGTTGCCTGCACAGAGAAACACGGAGTGGTTTTGAAGCCGATGCTTTGTATTTCACTGTAGGTGATGTCTCCAGAGTAGCATGAGTTTGCGGCTGTCCAGAGTGCATCACATTCATCATAATACAGTGCACTGTACCTGTTTACTCCTGATGCACCTGTTTAAAGATGTGCTGTGTTGCAAACAGGGATAGTGCGCCCTATTTGTAACACTGCCTCAGGGGCCCATTTTATTGCTTGCAATCCCCAAAGTAGCTCTTATCTGGAGCCCTGCCTTTTTATGTTGGTTCTCATAAGATCCATCTAAAGAACATGAAAAACTTTAACGTTTGAATGTTTGCCTATTAACTGAGCAGCCACCAATATAAGAATTCTTCACATCTAACCTTCAATGGCACTAGGAGACTCTTTTTGAGTGGATGTTGAGCTTTGCAAATGATCAATTGATAAAATAGTAATACAATGCCACACTAATGCCAGACAGCATGACATGACATTTAGGCTCTGTGCTGCTTCTCCCCAGACCCTGCACTGCACCCCATACCACTGTACTTTGCGCTCCTCCATCCCAAGTCCTGAACTACTGTCGTGTAGTTCCTATAGAAATTATACAGGATCTGCACGTTTAGACAACATACACTATAGGATTGGTGTCAGACAAACTCTGATCACCCCCACCAGGTATGCTGGCTCTTTTTGTACCAACTAGCTAACAGTGCCACTAGAATCCCCTCTTACCAAGGAGAGAATAGTTCTTGGCAACCATTCGAACATAACAACCCTGATCCCTCAGGACCGTGGAAACAATATACTACCTTTCGCTCAGTCACTCGTGCTTACTTAGTCTATCTCAAAGAGATACACCGAATAAACAGGCTGGGCGTTTTCAATAAGAATTTATTGAACTGTTGTTATTCTGGTGTAGAATAAATGAGCTGCAACAACCGTTAGATAGTATAAGATATAAATGATTAGCAGTACGATAAAGGTGAATGGATGGTATACCTCTACCATCTGACATTAATCATGAATACATTAGAGTATGTAAAACACATGATAAAAGATGCGTACTCCTACAATGCTTCCCTAACTAGCTGTACCTAAGTGTACCTAGCATGTATGTAGGTGTTAAGCCAAGAATCCCTCTAGGATTTAGTCAACTCCATTACCTGAAGTGAGAGACTATGGGACCCCGTCCTGGTCTCGAGCTGGACACCCCACGAGGGAGGTTAGACCACTGCGAGCTGGAGTGTCTGCATGCAGGAACCCCAGCGTCTCTGGTCAGTGTGTCGGCCGGAAAGTCTCGGTCTCCTCTGTCTTATCTTAGCAAGATGTGATGTATATATACCCATAGGTCTCCCCAGGGGTCCTACCTTGCTGTGTTACTGTGTCGGCCTAAGGATGACATTGGGCATGAACTTTGTACATAGATTTTTTACAGGAGATGGTAGTCCTGCTGTGCTTCCAAGAATCCTCATGCATAATGTATGAGATTTCGAACTAGGGAAAACCCGCATTCTGACTGCAGTGTAATATCTAGGTAACAGGTCAGTCCCTGTAAACCGTGACAAATGTAATGTAGGGAGAGAATATAGTTGGCGGGTAATAAGATTACCGGGGCTTATGTTATGATACCTATATGGAATTTAACACTACCCTCTCCTTAGAGACTGCGCTGCTCCACCCCTGGGGCCTTGTGCTGATCCACCTCTCTGACGCTTCACAGGTCTGCCCTCAGATCCTCTGCTGCCTGCACCTACCAGACCCGGCGCTGCTGTACCTTAATACCCTGCGCTGCCCCAGACCCTAGATATGGCAATGACCTACATCCCTGTGACCCTGTGTTGCTTCCATCCTCTGTACACTCTGCTTTCCCACCCCAGTGCCTCAGGACTTGCACTAAGATTCACAAAACAAAAACACAGATACAGAATGAGTGACACTATATGTGTGAAATGAGCATCAGTAATGGTACCCATGTGCTATGTTTCCTATATTTTTCTGTCCTTCCAAATATCTTTTTGATATACAAAGGCCCAAAAGGCTGGCATTGCCAGTGCTTGTTTACATTTTGGCCGTAAAGGCGAATTGGAAACTCTAAAGGTGCATTTTATGCCTGGGTATTTAGCATTGCCAGCTTTGCCTAAAGTTAAATTTGGCGTTTAAGCCCCACCCACGTGAAATTGGAATGCCCTTTGCAGCAATATTTATTTAATATGTGTAGGAAGACCCATCTGTACGTGTTTTACATATCTCTTATAAGGAGAGTCTTGCAGTTATCATTACCTAATTCACTGTGCTTATTTTATTCACACTCGAAGACTGAGGGGCATATTAACAACGGCCAGCGATAATTATCGCTGGCCGTGCTGAGCGATAATTATATTATCGCTGGCTATCTCTGGCATTTATCGCCCTGGTAGCGCGTTATTAACAACGCGTTACTCCAGGGCGATAAAAATTCCAGAGATAGCGATGTTATCGCCCTTTGTAGGGAACATCGCTGGTTTTCCAGCGATGTTCCCTGCAAAGGGCGATAACTCTGCTGATACGACCCACAGGGTCGTATCAGCAGAATCCACCTCCAATGGCTAACATAGGTAAGTCGGGATTATAGCAGACGTTAGATTTTGGCGAAAACGGCCGTTTTCGCCAAAATCTAACGTCTGCTATAATCCTATGGGCTGCCTTGTAAATATCGCGATGTGCACATCGGCGATATTTACAACGTAGCCCATCTGGGGTACGCCCAGTAACGCCCACTTTGCATCTCATTAGAGATGCAAGGATGGGCGTTGGGGGAAAGGGCGATAGTGCAGGGATTCACGCGATAGCGTGACCTTGCTGATTAGGCGATAGAATTATCGCCGCTTTCCGTCCGAAAACGGACGCTAAAGCGGCGATAATTGTCTATCGCCTCGTTGTTAATATGCCCCTGAGTTAGCAGTAAGAATAAATGAGCCTGTGTCTTTCAAGTTGGACCCATAACTTCCAACCTTTCTTACCTGCTTCATCTTCTGGCCAGGTGTATCCACTATATATTGGCATAGAGGGGTTAGGAATCCCCTTGACAGATCTATTTGTACGCAGCAACATACAGGATGTGATACTGGAAAAGCAGAACTCTTGGTTAATGTACTTGCTGGAGAGATTTCGATGTAATGCAGGTCACAAGATAGGGCCCTGGTACACTGTTCAGTTGGACATGTTTCTGATGCAAAAATTGGCATATAACTAACAACGGATTCTTACAGATTAACTCAAACTTTCAATGCCCTAGGTTGATAACATGAGTGACACTGTTTTTTGTTTTTTGACTTTGTACCTTGAGTAATTTAAAACTGTCACACGGACACGAGTGTATGGAATTTGAACGTTTCGTGTTTTTATTGCTTCTTTGCTTTGATGTCTCCGGCCGAATAAAAGACTTGTTTGACTTGACTTGAGTAACACTGACTTTTGGAGAAATGTATTCCTGCCACGGGCCACAAACAATTGTTTGCAATTGTACCTTATTGATGACTGTTCGTTTGACAATCTTTTTACATTGTTTTGGATATGCATATTAATTCCCCTGCCTGCACTAAAGTCAGGAACCACGTTCCAGCACATGCTGCAGCAAGCAATTGCAGTCTCTCCTAGTCCTTCAGGTGTCGTCACGAACATTTGCTTTAGAAACGCTTTGTATTTTTCATGGTGATTGAAATCCTAGGACTCTTTCATTTCAGTTTGTCTCTCGAGACATGTATGGTTAGGATGTCGGCCTTGATGGCCAGCTGTGTCTGGAGGAAGGAGGCGCAGCAGTGTACCCGACTACACTGACTGTCCCTGACTCATGCTTCTGGGTGTGCTCTTGGAAGGCTTTGGACGATGACAGAATATTGTTCACTTTAAGCTTCAGTTTCATCGTGCATGACATCAACTGTATTCCGTGTGAAGGGACTTTGCATCACTGCTTTCTGTTGTGTGCCTGTTCCATGTGAGGGAAGCTTGCAGCACTCGTCTCTGTGCTGCACCTGTCTCAATTAAGGAAACCCACAGTGCTGTTGCCTGTTCTGCATCTGTTCTGTGTGCAGAACAAGTAGTGTCAGTTTTTGGCATCTGGGACACTTGCACTTCTGGTGTCCGTGCTTTTTAGTATTAAATCAATTTTTATTGGCAAGACACATAGCAAAATGGATCAGAACGTAGGGGCCTACAACCCAGCGGGCCGGCGAAAAAACTGATCAAAGCAGTGTAACAAATAACCACGGAAGCATACTGACTGATAGTTAACACAGCAAGTCGCCTACAACCCAAAGGGCCGGCCGCGGAAACAGAGAGAACAAAATGGCAACAAACGCGGTTCCAGCAGATAAGCATGCAAAAGGCCAGTGGGTTGGTCGTCGTGCCCGCAATGAGAGCCGGAAGTCTGTAGCAGATCGACGCTATATAGTGGTGCCATTACTCATAAGGAACTAAAAACAAAGAAAAACCCATAAACATCTAATCCCACCCCCACCCATCCTCCCCAGTGAGCAGAAACAAAGGTAAGGAAAAGGAGCCTGCCTCAAGCGGTGTATGAGTTAGTATGACCATTTTGACTTGGAGATCTCACTAGTGGTAGGCCGTCACCGCTGGTTGTGGGGGGGAGTCGTCCTCGGGGATCAGATTCAAGAGCCGGAGATAGCTGGCACATGTCAGTTCCCGAAATTCAGTGGAGAGAATTTTGATAAGTGGGGCCCAGATCTTGGTATATTTTGCAGTGGTCCCCAAGGAGGCCATGGAGAGTTGTTCCATACCCAAAAGGTACCATAGCTGATGCAGCCATTGCCGATGGTCAGGGGTTCTGTCTGTTTTCCAACCCGCCAGGATTACTCGGTGCACCGCGTTCAGTGCAAGCGCCATCTGTCTCCCTCTAATTGAGCGCAGGGGGAAGGTCAGCGCGTTGGGCAAGCCTAAGATAGCATATGCCGGGAGCCTAGGTATGGTAGTGGAGAAGGCCTTGTCGATGTCATCCAATACCCCTTCCCAATATCTTGTGAGCTTGGGACAGTGCCACAATAAGTGGAGGAGCGTGCCAGGACTGCCACAGCCCCTCCAGCAAAGGCTGTCACAGTTAGGGTGCCACTTAGTAAGGCGTGCTAGGGTATAGTACCAATAGGACGCGATCTTGAAGGCGGTCTCCGCATGTCCCATGGAGTGTGCCGTATGATGCGCTCGATAGAAAATATCCTCCCACTCTTTGTCGGTTAGTGTGCGCCCCAACTCCGCCTCCCATCGCCTCTGTCCTGCAGAGCGAGTCTTAGAGATGCCTGCCATGAGAAAGGAATATATTGCTGAAATGAGACCACTATCATCTGTCTTGCGAGTTAGCCATTTCTCGAAGGGTCGCATCGGTCTGCGTGCCTTGGGGCGCGTCGTGGTTCCCGAGATCCAGTGTATCATCTGGGAGTGAAGGAAAAGATCCGAGCTAAGCAGGCCATAGCTCCCCTGTAGGTCCTGGAAAGGGATAAGGCCCTGTATATCGAACAGATGCCCTATGCGTTTGCAGCTGCCCGCTAGCCAGCGTGCAGCTGCTCCCGTGTCCACGCCAGGTGGAAAGGCAGGATTGGAAAAAATCAGGGTCATTGGCGAGGGAAACGTAGTAAGGTTAGCACGTAGGGCGACCTTGTCCCAAACCAACATGGTGGGGCGAGTGACTGGGGAGGAGTACAGTCCCCAAGCGCGGGCAGGTCGCGGTAGCCAGGCATCGCGCCAGATATGGTGGCCTGCCACTGTTTGGTCCATGAAGACCCAGTGTTTCTCGGTCAAGGGGCGGTTCCATTCCACCATATACCGGAGTAGAGAGGCTTGGTAGTAACAGTTAATGTTGGGGAAAGCAAGGCCGCCCTCGTTCTTAGAGCGCTGCAGTAAGGTCCTCTGCAAGCGAGGGGAGACCGGCCCCCAGACAAAGCGCTCGATTGCGGTCTGGAGATGACGAAGGACCTGCGGAGGGGGCTCCAGTGGGAGCGTTTGAAACAAGTACAGCGCTCGCGGGAGTACGTTCATTTTGACTGCGGACAGCCTACCAAACCACGACAAAGGTAGTCTCCGCCAACGGGTCAGATCCGCCCGGATGCGAGTTAGGAGGGCCGCAAAGTCCACGTCTGCCGTTTTCGCGAGGCTCTGATATAGAGTCAGACCGAGGTACGCGATGGCATCCGATACCCAGTCAAAAGTGAAGTTGGTCTGTAGGGCATTTATTGTAAGTTGGGTAGCTGTGAGGTTAAGCACCTGGGATTTCTGCATGTTAACTTTGAAACCAGAAACCTGGCTAAAGGCCTGCATGTCGTCCACAATGGCCGGTAGGGAGGTCAGAGGGTGTGGTACCGAAAAAATAACATCATCGTAGAGGCTGATGAGATGGCGGTCCAGACCAAAGGGGACTCCGAGCGCTCCCGGGTTGTCCCGAAGCCGTTGGGCGAAGGGCTCCATATAGAGAGCGAAAAGTAGGGGGGAGAGGGGGCAGCCCTGCCGCGTACCCCTCTCCACTGCAAAGCTGTCGGAAAGCCGGCCATTGACCCGCACCGCCGCCGTTGGGGAACTGTAAATGCTCGCTATCCATTGTCGAAATCGGGGTCCCAGTCCGAATCTCTCCAGGGTAGCAAATAAGTACGGCCAGTGGGCACGGTCGAAAGCCTTTTCCGCATCTACCGCTAGTAATAGGGCTTCCTCTTTGGACCGCTGTACCTTATCTATAATGTGGCAGAGTCGCTTAGTATTATCGCCACACTGCCTACCTGGAATAAAACCTGCCTGGTCCGGGTCGACCAGGCCTGGCATGTGGGTGTTCAAGCGAAAGGCCAGGATACTGGAAAAAAGTTTTGCGTCAACATTAAGGAGCAATATCGGGCGGTAAGAACCGCAAAGCTCCGGGTCTTTCCCCGGTTTGGGGATCACGGAGATAGATGCCTGTAACATTGAGGCTGTGAGAGACCCAGTATCCACGAAGGAGTTGAACAAGCGGGTGAGAAACGGGGCGTGTTCCGGGCAAAAAGTCTTGTAAAAGAGAGCGCTAAAGCCGTGGGGGCCTGGAGCCTTCATGGCCTTCAAACGGGCAATAGCAGATATTACCTCTTCAGCACGTATAGGAGCTTCCAAAGCCTCCGCCTCAGCCGGAGGGAGGGGGGTGACCGCCGCGCCCTGTAAAAACTCGGTGGCGTCAGGCAGTAGGGAGTGATCAGCAGTGTACAGATTTTTATAGAAGGAGCGGACAGCCGACAGTATACTTCATCTTCTGTGAGCTCCGAGCCGCTCTCCTCCCGGATCACCTTAACACTTCATGCGGTCTGTTGACTGCGCAAGCAATGTGCCAACATCCGCCCCCCCCCCCGGTTGGAGCCTACAAAATATTTGTGCTTGAGGTGGACAACTGCGTGTTCGGCCCAGTCCAGGTCCAGCCTCCGGAGCTGAAGGCGCTCCTTTTCCAACTGCCGCCAGATTCTAGGGGCACCGGTGCGCTTGTGTATGGCTTTCAACTCCTTAACTCGGGCCTCCAGGTCTGCGCGCTTAGACTGCCTACTCTCGTTATCATAAGCTGCCTTGGCAATGAGTGTCCCCCTCGCAACTAGTTTAAGCGCCTCCCACACCTAGGACAGAGGTGAAAGCCCCACATCATTAGTTGCTAGGTAGTCAGTCAGGCAGCGCCTCAGGTCATCCACCACATCCGGATGCCGGAGTAGTGAGTCGCGCAAGCGCCATTGAGAGGTGTATGAGGAACGCACAGAAGGAAGGCGCATGGTCAAGGTGATATGTGCATGGTCAGACAAGGAGCGGGCCTCAATGGTGGAGTCGGTAACACAGGCCCAGGCGGCTGGAGTAACCAGAAAGTGGTCTAGGCGCGCGTACGTCTTGTGAGCTGCCGAGTAGTATGAAAAGTCACGTTCATCTGGATGCATGCAGCGCCAGGCGTTGCGTATCCCTGCGTCGCGCAGCCAGTCACATCCCCCCAGCGACAAAGCCCCGGTCCCACCTGAGCGAGAGCCCGAGCGATCCTTCTCGGCATCCATGACTATGTTAAGGTCACCCCCCAGCACTACTATCGGGTCTGGTGAGTGCAGGACATCGGCATAGGTATCTAAGAGAAATTTCTCTGGTCTTTCATTAGGGGAGTAAATGGAGGCTATCGTGAAGCATGAGTGTCCTACGCTGAGGCGCAGTGCAAGAAGGCAACCCTTGATCTCTGCAACGGGACCCACTACCCGGCCCCTGAAGCGCCTAGAGAGGAGAATGGCAACCCCACCCCGCTTACTATTCCCAGAGGACCAGAATTGTGTGGGGAAGTGGCTATGGCGCATGCGGTGCATATCACTATGGAGCAGATGGGTTTCTTGAAGGAGACAAATATCTCCACCGGAGTGTTCAAGGAGAGAGAGGACCGCCTTTCATTTAACGGGATTATTAAGGCCCCTGGCATTAAAACTAACTATCTTAAGGGCCATGGAGGAGAGAGAGGCCAATTAGCGTATGTGCCGAGGGCCAGTGTAGTGCATCGGGGGACCGGACCATCAGGAAAGCAGGGCCCTCCGGACAAGGTAGGGGGCAGGAAGCTAAAAAGCTCACTGGGGAGAGATCCCAACCACAACCCAAACAAACCCCAACCCCAAAAATACCTAAGGAAAAAAAACATGAACAAACAAAACATGACCAAAGTTCGTCACAGTGGTGAAGATCAAGGGGATCGTGACAACGACTAACGTCCAGCCCAGGAAGAGTTCAAGAGGTAGCCTCCTCGACGGGGAAACACTGCCGGTATGGGATGCCGGTCATTGGTGTCCGCCCCTCCGACGCCTCTTCATGTGCCCACTCCTGTGCCGACAACCAACGGATTCACGGGGTGGCAGGGCGGTCAGTAGCCTGCGCTAAGGAGGAAAGCACTGCCTCCTTCTCCTTGTCTCTTGTGGCCTGGTCAGGTTTCTGGATGGGTGGCGATCTTCCCACCCGCTGCCAGCCAGAGGTGCGACGTGTACGCTGGGACTTGGGTCTCTCTGCACCCTCTTCGGGAGTAGTGTGTTCAAGGCCTAGGATTCCCATTGCCTCCTCCAGTGATCGAAGCTGCAGCAACTTGCCCTGGTGTTTAAAAACGAGGCGGAATGGGTGGCCCCATGAGTAGGGGATGTTGTGCTCTCTTAGATGTGTGGTTACAGGTTTGAACGCCCGTCTCTTAATGAGGGTAGAGGCTGCCAGATCTTGAAAGAGAGCCGGTTGGTGACCACGGAAGTGTATAGGCTGGGCCTCTCGCGCTTTCCGAAGTATGCGTTCCTTTAATTGAAAATCGTGTACGCACACTAATATATAAGGGGGAGGCGCATTATTACCTCGAGGGAGGCCCACACGATGGACCCGATCCATTTGAATGTCTGAGGTACCCTCCTCCTCTAAAATGTGTTGGAAGAGCGCACTGACATACTCCCTAAGGTCGTCCCCCTCCTCCTTCCACGGGACTGCCCGTATTCTCACAATGTTCCGCCTGGAGCGGTTCTCCAGGTCCTCGGCGTGGGCCTGCAGATCTCTGTTCTGTTCGCTGAGGCGTAGCATGTCTTGCTGTAGGTGGTGGATTTCCTCATCTCTGGTGAGGTCGTGTTCCTCGAGTGTCGCCACCCGCTCTCCTATTTCGTCCACGTCGCAGCGCACCTCCTTTAAATCCGAAGCTAGTTGGGATCTCAGGTCCTGTATGTCCTCTTTTATGGCTGTGAAGAGCTCCACCATGAAGGCTTTAGTCGCCGGGGAGTCATCGCCCTCCTGTAGGCAGGCCCCCTTGTCTCCCTGAGACGTAGACTGACCAGGCTGTTTCATCAGGAGCTCCTTAAGAGATTTCTCCCTACGTGCCCGGGCGGCGGCCATGGCGCTCACCTTCCTTCCAAGGCCCCCAGATCGTAGCCGCTTCCCGCCGTCGCGGTAACGGTGCCGTCTGCTCCGCTGCTGAGTGCCTCTCCAATGCAGTGTCCTGCGGGCCCCCTCACCTAGAACCACTCCGGGGTCCACCGTCTGCCAAAGTATGGACCGCAAGGGTCACACCCTAGGCCCGGCCGCCGTGTCGGACCCCCAGCGACCAGTCTCCGCTACCAGTGCCGCCGCCCCTGAGCCCCCGTCCGCTGACGCCCGGACCGAGGGGGGTTCCGTACAGGTCCGTCCACACTCCGATCTTCAAGGCCCTTGATCCTAGGGCACCGAGCAGGCGCATTCACCACCTTTAGGGCCCCCGAGAACCGCAGTCCAGGCACATTCCGTCCGCCGAACCACGGACCGAGCAGGCTCACTTCGGACCTGGCCTCACTGTCTTGGGCCCCTCTTCCGCCCTACTCCGCAGGGGTCACTAGCTGTCTGCACTCCCAATCAGGTTGCTGCCCAGTGATCGTGCCGCCCAGCTGCCTCACGGCCCGCACCACCACCACCACAGTTAAAAATACAAGCCTGAATAATTAGAGATTGCCTGTGGAAAATGAGGAAAAGGGAAGGAGATTAAGGAGCGTCTAGTACAGACCGTAAAACATTATGCTATCCAGGGGGTCCGGGACCAGCCCCGGTGTGACCGCACCATGCTTGTGAAGGAATAACCGTTATGAAAACACACGACGACTCACAACAAGGCAATAACTGTGACGGGAGATGGCTAGCGTGAGTAAACGTGAACGTCAAAGCTGCACATTAGAATAAGGTGTAGGTGGAAACAAGCGTGGAGACATGAGCGCACGTAATCATTCGTTACAGGGTAGTGACAAGCGAGATAGGCTAGACGGTACACGCGTGAGCAAGGTGGAAAGGCCTAAGGATGTAAAGGACCGAGTTCGGGCTTGTATTTTTAACTGTCCTGATGATGATCCTACTATTTCTTAAAGAGGATCGAAACGTCGTCGACCAATGTAAACAGTTTGCACATTAATCAAATCTGATAAAAAAAGTGTATTTACTGTTTCCTCAAGCTTGTTAGAAATTGTGTTCAATATTCCACAAGCTACACTGTCTTGCCTGATATGTTCCTGTCCTAAGTGTACTTGTCATGTTTCTATGTAGGATGCAGGATTGTGTCCCACTGTATTGATGTGTTTATTTTTGGTTTTTGACATTTTTGAATTATTAAATTGAATGTCCGGCTGGACACTCGTAATCTTGCACTGATTGGAGTCTATATTTATCCTGATGACCACACTGTTCTGTTTATGGACCACTGTTCTAATACTAAACTTGAAACAGTTGCATCAGACCTGAAAGGGGCATTTAGTAACAACTTGTTATTGCAGTTTTGTGATAGACTTGTTAAGCAGTTGCTTCTATCTTGAGAGGGACGGTACATAAAGTTTTGAAGGCTAGAGCCCTGCTAATGACTTCAAGCAGTTGCTTCTGACTCGAGAAGGACATCTTGTAGAGGCTTGACGTATATAGATATGCAAATGGCCAGACCGGTTGACTTTGCCAATGAATTGTGGCGGGAGCCAGAGGGTGCTGCGAGAGCGAATCTTATTCCTTATTATTAAACTGTTTAGTGTTCCTATTACAAATTTTGCATTAAAAATGGACCTTAGGCAACATGAATTTCATGTTTTTTGTTAACTGCCAGGAATATTATTGTGCCATGGGGTGATTGATTATATTAAGCTTCCACCATCCTCAAAAGCACATGCAAAACACGTTCAGTTCTGGGGCCGCTTCTGTTTTCAGATGTTCCCAATAACATGAAAAAATCATTTATAATGCAATTGTTTCTAAGTACTAGATATTGAATACATACTGGCACAAGCATGATGGTTTCTTACCCAGTCATATTTGTTTTTAAATGCTTATGCCATAATAGTGGGTTGGTAATTCCAACCCACTGGCTTTGGACTGCGATGTCAAGTATTCCACAGACGTTTTCCTTTTCTGTTGCGTAGGAGGGCTCACGGGTCATGTCTTACCTTAAATAAATCAAAAATTGAGTGTGCTGGATTAACACAAGCCTTTCTGACCCACATGGTTTAAGGGAGCTTGATGTTTCCTGGTTGGCAGGGCTGAGTGATTTATAATCTTTTAATTATGATAAAGGCAAAATGTGGGTCATATTTAGGCAATGTGAAGGGTAATCAGGATGTGGCCAAGTGCCCAGGAATAAGTGAGGCTAGCCCAAGACATAGCAACCAGCCTTAAAGTAGTAAGGAACAGTCTAATGTTAACCCACAATGTACCTGTATAGCCCAAGACCATTGTTCTTGGATGAACAAGGCGGATAAAGCCTTTGCTCTTCCAATGGCAGATCAAAGCTACAATATCCAGTAGACTCAATCAACTTACTCTGCTGGCTGTAAGGGATGAATTAGGAGTTGTCAGGACAGGAAATGTGAACTATTGGCTACTATTGTTTTAGTTCAAAGACCTTGGGCTAGAAGGGAGAGCAGAGTTAATGGGTGGGGCAGGTAGGCTGGGAAGGAACCAGAAAAGGGAGCTCAGAAGAAAAGTTAATTTGTGGTAACATATATAAAAAGTGTTTTTTCACAAGGCTTGCACGTCAGAGAAGAGCTGGGCTATGATTAACACATTGAGAACTATCAAATCGGTGCCATGCTGTTGTTCTAGCCAAAATACTGAAAATAGAGTAAGTCTTTTTTCACCACGTTGTCTATTTTTTATCCTGAAATGTTATTCACTACAAATAATGAAAGTGGAAGTTGTTCTGGGAGAAAATTCTAGGTCAGGAGGATGACTTCTTATGTAAACTAGAAAGGACAAGGATGGCTTGGATCTGAGAAAAGTATTGGGCTTGCATGGAGGGATCAAGCCAGGAGGGTAGAGCAAGGTAAGCTGAGTCACATGCACAAAATGACATACAGAAGATGGCCACTGAGCTGGAGCTCCAAAGGGAAGCTCCTAGGGTTGGGATCATTAATCTATAAATATCCTGCCTCATACCCTGCCATCCACCCACTAAAAGATTATCAGCACAATAAGGAATGCACGTTCAATGATATTAGCCCGGCAAAAACTTTTTCTACTTGCTACATCAAGGAGGACTGCTTCAACCCACCCATCAGTGTCGTCTACTCAGCCCTGGGAGATTTGACTACTGATCCTGTGGGACTGCTACTGTACCGGTCTTCCCTACATCTCAGCAGCCTAAGGAGGCCCAGGTATTGGCTGAATTGGGGCAGCGTTGTTGTGGTTTCCACAGGGGATTAGCCTTGGCTGCTCCGACCCGGCTGCCACCGCCTGGCTCCCCTGCCGTTCACTTATCCTGTTCCCCCTGGGGATTCCAACACCCTAATATAGGGGGAGCCAGTGGCATCATGGGGATGCACTGGGTGCACTGTGGTTTCCTAGCCAAAGTGGCCTGAATTCCCCTCGCGGTCCATTTGGTCTGTCTTCTGGAAGACTCAGTGTCTGTACAGTACTTGACCCACCCGCAGTCCTCTGGGCCTGTACTTCCTGAAGGCCTCTTGGTCCATCGTGACCTTGGAACGGGCAGTGGCACCTCACTGGGGCCGCTTGGCAGCTCTGATCTCACTTCCTTGCCTGGTCACCCCTAGCGTCCATTAGGGGGCTGCGTGTTTATGGACTAGTCTGGTTCTCGGGCTTCTGGGAACTGATCTTGCTGTCCATTGCCCTTAAGGTTGCCCACCTTACTGCATCCTACCTTGGCCCCACAAGCCGTTCTGGTCAGAACGCAGCAAGACCGGACATGCTCTGAGTGACACACTATTCCTTTTGCTGCTGGCTCAGTTCTGTAATGCCGACCACAGCCTGTGCCTTGTTTTATGGTACCAACCACGGCTTGTGCCTCGTGGCTTTGTTTTTCCTCTTTGGAATTCTGTTGAACCTACATTAATTTTGTGGAATCATTACTCCCATTCATTCACAAAATGGCTGCCTTGCTCCTCGATTGTTTAAAATCAACAAAGGGCTCTAAATATACTGTCACATAGACAGTAAAGAAGGGCTCATTTGATATTCTCCTCCTGGCTACCTCGTTAGGGAAAAAGGACTCTTCAGGCACATAACACTAATAAACGACTCTACCTAGCCTGATGTGTAAACAGCAAAGTAGGACTTAATTTAATAATTGCCCTGCTATACTGTCAGGGATGATGGACCATTCGACTCAGCACATCTAATGGCTGCCATCTTGTAGTGGTGTTTGTTCCTGTTGGCGCTCATGAACTTCTGCTCTTCCTAACCCCAAAACCTGTAAGATATTGACTTGCTCCTATGATCCTCCTGAATCTCTGCTCGCCCTATTTGATATACCCAGTCGTAGTCAACTAATTCACTACACTCTCAGCTTAGCCAACCTGACTCCCTCACTCTCTAACATAAACAGGAAAGTTTATTCATATCTTGCCTACACAACATACTTAAGGAAGATCCCAATGTTTCAGAGCTGCTATTCAGCCATGATCCTCATCTGAGCCATTATATCCAGAACAAATCACCCGCACACTCACAAGACCTTTACCTGCTAGCACCATTTCAACCCCATAGGAGTTCATCACCTCCTCGTTTTTAGAATCTGATTTTTAACCTCGTTAGAACACTGAATAGACCAACTCTCTACCCTTAACCCACGCACACCCACGCTGCATGATCTAGCCTGTTTTCCTTCATTCCCACCTGACTTTTCCCTCCACTCTTACCTGACCTACCTAGTTGGCTCACCTTGTTTTTGACATGGATCCACAGATAATAACTGATACCAAAAATTGAACAATCAGGAAGATATGCTTATAAAATTAGGCACCCCCGAATGTAACAAAAAAGGCTTCTAAGAACTTAAAAAATAGACTCAGCATAGCTCATCCAGTAATTCTTATCTCTAACCCATATTTCTGCATGAATTAAGGTCATCCTTTTTAGGAAAAGATGAGCACAGTGGACAAAAGCCTTTTTCTGATTGTTCTTGATCTCTTCATCCAGAAAAAAACCTCATGATGTAAGACTCTCGGTAGCCACCTTTGCAGTTTACAGAACAGAAACAACCATCTCCATTTACAACAATGGGACTATCCTCATCTAATCATCGGATCATAACCTTGAAATATTTCAGGGCATTTTCCCTCTCATCAAAAAACTGCAGCCAATAATGTATCCACCACCTCTTAAATCCTTCCTAACCCGGCATGCAATACAAACTCACCTACATCTCCAGGGGGGTCGAGTCCCCCTCTATCAATCACCATACCATACCACAGCCACATCCCACACCTAGAGCCATTACTCCTGAGTCACATAGCCATGGAAATCACTATCTTCCCACGACTATAGCTCTGACCCCCTCCATGTCTCAACCAATGACACTCCTGATGTCTGAATCCACTATCCCACTCAGCAACATCCCCCTAGCATCTCCTCTTTCCCCACTCTCAAGCTCCCCTCCACCCATCTTTGAGCTTCCTGCCACCTCCGAATCAACTCCCACTCCACTAGACCCCTCTGGCCAACAGTACTCCGTTGCCACAGGCATCAATACCCCCGCCTCCTTTCCCCATATTTCAAGACCTGACAACCTATTCCCACATCTCACTAGCTTCCAACAAAACCTACTACAGCTCAAGGCAGACTTACAAAGCCTTATGCACATCACCATTAAATCTACTAATAATCACTGGCCATTTAGGAATCCAAGATCGATTAATCATAATAAGGACCAACCACCTCACCTTGCCTCAAACACACCTCCCAACCAACCTCAATTCACCTTACGCGAAGCCCCCTCACTGGAGGTTTAGAACCCTACCCTACCCCATTGCACCCTCTAGACCCATTAGACTAATAGATTAAGATTCACTATACAACCAAGATATCCATTCCCTCCTTCTATCATATAACTCATCTCACTCTGAGATCATAGACATTCAGGGTCAAATCTAATCCATCCTTGCAAACCCACACAGAGAATTCAAGCCCAATCACACAGCGATAGACAAGCACAACCTTAAGCAAGTTACCCGTACTCAGACTTCCTCAGCTATCCCCAAATCCCATCTGAAATGTATGCGTCTCAATTGCAGATCGGCTGCAAGACATGTGATGGACCTTGCTGACCTTATCTTCGCACATGACCTTGACCTCCTTATCTTGACTGAAACTTGGCTAAATGCTTCCTCTGCACCTATCCTTGACATACTATTCCCTCCTAGTTACGACATCACTAAATTAGATAGATCCAGCTGACCAGGTGGAGGCATTGCATGTATTTACCATAACAGCCTTTCAGGCAAGCAGTCACAATCCTCTGTTCTATAGTCATGCGAAATACCTTTGCATCAATATCAGCTGCAACAACAAATCACTATGCAAACTACATGCGATCTACCATCCGCCTGGAGATAAGCTTTATTTCTTAGAACAAATTAAGAAAATCACAACAACTAACACTGGTCAACACAGTACCCAAATCTTCCTTGGAGATTTCAATCTCCATTGGAATGATTTGATTGACCCCGTAGTTAACAGCCTTAAAACCTTTCTTGCTGACCTGAACCTGAACCTGACACTGACACTAATTAATCTGTGACAGCCCCACACATAACCAGGGACCAACCTTAGATCTTATCATCACAAAAGCTAACTCTATCCAACTGGAATCTATCCTCCCCTGTGACTAGTCTGATCACTACTGCATCACATTCCTCATCACTAAACCCCTGAGAATAAATACCACTCAAGTAACGAAACCCAAAATATGTAAAAGAATGAGAACCATCAACTTTAATGAACTGACATCCTCAGTAATAACATCCTACCACCTCCTTGAGACATGTTAGATATCCAAGATCTTACAAACCACTACACTAGCTCCATGAAGAATATTCTAGACTCGATAGCACCCCTAGAGCTAAAAACATTATCCACCAAAGACTCTAAAACATAGTACAATGGTAGCCTCAATACTGAAAGACTAGCTGAACGAAGATGGAGATCCTCACCTTCCCTCGAACACCTCAAACATTTGAGATCACTGAGGAGTACATATTACAAAAGCGTCAGAAACTCTAAAGCAAATTTCTTGAGAAATCAAACCTGATCAAGTCAGAAACCGGCCCAAAAAACTATTTGAGCTCGTTAAACTTCAATCAAATGGCATACCTAACTCTTCCCCAACTGGATCCAGTCTACTACCTAACTGCAAAGAAGTTGCCTTCTTTTTCCTTAAGAAGACAGAAAATATGAGAACTGACTTGCAGATGGCAGTAGAGCTTCATCCTTTTTTACCTAACTCCAGCCTTTCCCTCTCCTGAATTGTTGTACCCTCATGTCTACTGGGGCACATCCTCAAAAGCAACGCTTCGTGGAACTCCTTCAAAACCTTTGAGGATATCGCCATTCTCAAAATTCTATCAGATTTGAAACCCTCAAACCACTTCAATAACCCACTTCCCCCCAACTTCTTCAATGAGATCAAATTGTCTATGCTCCCACTTTGAACCACGATCGTCAACTCCTTCCTACGTCAAGGCACAATTCTTGATTGCCTAAAGTCTAGGCAGGTCAACCCTATCCTAAAAAAAACCACCATGGCAGATCACACTGACCTAAATAACTTTTGCCTCATCTCAAATACTCCAACTCAGGCAAATCTACTTGAAAAATGTGTATACATCCAACTATGTAACCACATTAAACTATTCCAACTTCTTGACCGATTCCAATCGGTGTCGGCCCGGGGCATAGCACTGAATCGGCCCGAACACACATAGTGGATGATGCGCTAAAAATGTTAGATCAAACAGAATCATGCCTACTAATCCTCCTTTACCTGTCTTCTGCATTTGATATGGTTAAGCATGACTACCTACTAGACCTATTGGAACACAGGATGGGATTCTCAGGGTCTGTCTTGAACTGGTTCACCTCGTTTCTCCAAAACAGAACTCAAAACGTCAAGGTAAATCAGTCCTTGTCTAAGACCGCTCTGGTCACATTAGGGGTCCCACAGTGTTCCTCCCTCTCACCCACTCTCTTTAACTTGTTCTTGGAGCCACTAATGGAAATTTTGAGTTCAACCAACAGCCAATATCACATGTATGCCGATGATATCCAACTTTACCTGAAAGTCTCCTCCCTTGAAATTTGCTATCATGCAACCATCTCAAACTTAACACTCTCAAAACTGAATTACTCCTAATCGCCCCACCCAATCAGTCATCCATCATTAATGAATGGATGAAGCAACTAACAGCCTTCAACTACCTACCACAAGTAATTGATTGAACAAGATCACTGGCAATAACTCTCGACAAGAAACTTAATATGCAAAAGTACATTAGTGCTGCCACTAAAGGAGCCAACCTCCACATGAAAATCTTAAGAAAATTAAAACCCTTCCTCCCCCGCAACAACTTCAAGTCTGCCTTCCAAGCCCTAGTGGTTCCCAGGTTGGACTATGGAAGTGCTACCCTCTGCGGCTTGCCCAGATCCAGAACAGACCCATTAAGGGCCTCACTTAACTCTGCTTCAAGGCTCATCACTGGATCAAAAAGAAAAAATCACATCACCCCCGATTTGAACTCCCTCAATTGGCTCCCCTATGAAGCAAGAATTCAACAGAAAATTGTATGCATGTCACACAAAGCTCTACACTTCAATACTCCTAACTACTTAGCTCACAAACTTGAACTTTCAGGAGGCTCCAGATCCTATAGAAGCTCCAGCACTCAATTGCTGAGCCTTCTCTGGCATCACCCCGAGAATTTGGAAGTCCCTCCCACCTGAAATAAGACTGAATCCTTCAACTACATCTTTCAAGAAAGAAGTTAAACTACTATTTATGAACAGATTTCTGACCTAGACCCTAGGAACTCCTCTCTTCAAGCATATTATGACTACTCTCATGATTATTGCTAGCTTTTTATGCTAGTGTTCTTTTTTTGATTTCTCTGTTTCAACATTGAGGTGACACCGCCCTTGTCTGGGGTGTTGCCTGATCCCGTACTGTTCTAGATTATGACATTATGATTACTGCCTGCTTGTTATGTTATTGTCTTTTCTGATCTATCTGTCTTAATATTGAGGTGTCACCACCCTCATCTGGGGTGTTGGCTTAGCCTGTACTGTTCTAGATTATGACATTATTATTACTACTCGCTTGTTATGTTATTGTCTTTTCTGATATCTCTGACTTAACATTGAGGAGTCATCACCCTCTTCTGGGGTGTTGCCTTATCCTATAGGAGTCTGAGGGGGTGAGTTTTGAATCGAGTGACTGAACCGGCGCTCACTGTTTTCCCGTGTCCGTATTATTCTGGGTATTCTAGTACTGTGGTGCTCAATGGGAGGAGGTAATCACCCTTAAACCCCCTATCTAGGACCTGATAAAGAATCCACAAATTATTAAACCATAGCCCTGAGCACACACTCTCTATCAACACTACCCAACATTGAGTTATTTCAAATACAAAAACAATTTATTTTTGTTGATGTGTATCTTTATTTTCTTTCTTCATTAAGTCTCTAGCCTTTAGCCAACACGTGTTTGTCGTGTCAGGATTACCCCACGACTTCTTCAGGGCTTTCTCAATTTTCAATGAATCGTTATCAATGATCTTACTGTCGGTTTTATTCCGTCCCGGTTGTCTCATTCTCCCATCTTTGTTTCTATATCCTATTCTCCGCTTATGTTATGTAGCTCCAATTTATCCGTAACTCAATCTGTATCGTCTATATGTTTCCGTGATCCTTTATGCGCAATCTGCTAGCGAGTACGCTCGCATATTTCAATTTTGCTGCAGTCTGTCTGTCGTTCTAAATTCGGAAAGTTGTCTTATCCTGTACTGTTCTAGTTTACACTATTGGTTCTATACATCTCGGCTCCCTATCATTTGTAAAACGCTCTAATACCCGTGAGGGTCATGTTCGCGCTAAATAAAACATTTCAAATGAACAAAAAAAAACTCTTGTGCTGTCAAGGCAGCAAAATACCAAGTGTCTCACATCTCACCATCACATGTGCCTTTCTAGATAGGGTCTGAGCTAAGACCCATCTGGTGCTCTTCCACCTTTGAGAACCTTCGAGAGCCTAAGAGGGGCTTGGGGCATGAACCCCTCCTCAAAATGTTGCCTTCCTTCGGCCTGGCAGTAGTAGGTGGAATCTGGGCTTTATAAAGTTTGTGTAATTTTGGGTAAGGTTGCTAGTCTTGATTTATCTTAAACTTTCTTCATCATTCTTGGGATGTAGTTATTCAGCAGTAAGCAGTGTCCCTGTCTTTAATAAATAAAATAAAATACAATGGTGCATGGCTATTGTGTATGTCACTAATTCCTGTTTTGCCTGCCATGATACCACTTCCTATATTGGCTCAAAACAAAAATAACACCCCTGCCAACCACACACCCTGCATGGTGTAGCTTGCTATCCATGTGGGTAAACACTTTGGTGCCCCATGTAAGGGCCACACAAGTGCTACAACACAGCACAATGCAATACAATGATTGAATTAAACGGAAGCTGGGGTGATTTAGGGAATGAGTCTTGCGGGCTGCGTACCCTTTATTGTAGGCTCTGTTCTAGCAACATGTTAGAGGATCACTCAAAGGTATGCAGGCTTTAATACCAGAGAAGGCAATGCTGAATGGTATCTTGCATCTCTACACAAAGTATGTTGTAGAAGGTATTCTGTAAAAAAAAAATAACTACCGGAGCCCAAAGTTTTGTTCAGAAGCACGAGGCCGACGCTATCGAAGGTCAGGGTACCAAACACCAAGACTGAGTAGTCTGGATTCCACCTCCTGCCTCTCTCATCCACCACCAGTCACTCCCTGCCCCTGTATCTCACTCTTACAGGTTCCTCCTTTCTGCCTTGGTCTCGGTTTGTCCGTCCTTTCTTTCCTTCTTATTTCCCCATATGTGTCCTTGTCTCTCTTGTTCTGGAACAAAGTCTGAGGACAAATAAGAGCTGGTCCTCAAAAATGAGTGCTGGTGGGCCCCTCCTGCAACCACCGTCTCCTAATAAGCACTTCATGTTTATTGATTTTTGCAGTTTGTAAATGCCTCCAGCCTCCATTCTTTCCAACTGACTCCATGGAAGCGTGTCTGTTTCTCTTTTTACTCTGTTTTACTAGCATTAAGCTGCTAGATGATTCTGCCTTCCAGCATTTGTATCGGGGCAAGGCAAGGACTTCCAAGTACAATTCGCTTTGACCTTCGACCTCCCATTTACACCAGATTCTTGCCAGAGTGCAACCACCTAAGCATCACTTCATTCTCCAGGTTTGTGAATCTTGTCATGCCTCGAGGTGAGCATACACCAGTTATCTGGATGGCTGTGAAAGGTTGTCTGTGGCTGCATGCAGCCTTAGGCCTTTCTGCTGATCTAGTTTTTTCCTCCGCTGTGAGATGGTTCCCCGGGGTGCTCGTAGGTCTTAGCTGTTAGTTACAGTGCAGATATTATTACTGTCTTCCCTTTTATGGCTCTGTGCAAACATGCCAACAGTGGGAACATCAGAGAAGGAGATTATGGTTAATTATTGACTGAATTAAATCTCTGAGGAAGGGAAGCGCTTCATATGGGTGAAAGGTAAATTAGAAGCGGCAAAATGTAATACAATTATACCCCTACAGCAAAGAAATATCATTATTTTATAAGCATGTGGACATTTACAGCTAGTTAAAGGAACTACATAAGCTTTTGAATTTGCCCTCATTAATTACCATGAACAATTATTCTATAAATCTGCACACATCTGCGATTAAAGAAATAATGTAGCAAGACTTTCAGTTAGTTTTGGGATGAGGTAATCATCAGGCAGATGGAAAGGGATGATTAATCTGCCTGGCGCTTTTTCCCTCTCTTTTCGGAGAGCCTGACGCATGCCCAGGGAGATGCCAGTGAACCCTGCTGGGTGCTCTGAATTATGCGGTATGTTCGCCTGTACACACACCTTTCCTTAAGGAACATTTTCCCTCAAAAGAGGGGCCGTATAACTTTGCAACTTCTTCCTAGTTTAGTAGAGTCGTGCAGCTAGAACCCTCTCTTAGCTAAATCCTGTAGTGTAAACCTATCTAGGCATTCTCTGCCATTGGGTTTTCTGGCCCAGTTGTGTGGCTAATTCCAAAACACATCACATAGGGGACCTTTGGGTTATTTGGCTCAATGACAAGGGTGTGTCCTATTTTTGTCCTTTTTATCCTTGAGATACGAAAGTTGATCGGGGCCAGGGTTCCCTTAACTTTTCCTGCTGCAAAGTCACTGGCAAGTGTTTGAGCTGGAAATGGGTAGTTTGTGAGCTGCACACAATCATAGCTCAAGGAAACATCTGCCTAAGTTCAGGCTAGAAGCTAGCATCCTCTGAGTTCTTCACCAGGGCACGTGCCTTCCTCTCTCAGCTGCTCGCCTCAACTGTGTCAGTCCAACACTCTAAGGGTATTAGCAGCATTCCCTCTTTCTTGGACAACCTTCATACTTGTGCATGGTAATGGGGACCCGCTCACCAGGTTTCAGTTGGATTTTCGTGTAATGGGGAAATATAGGGGCATATTAGCAGGAAGAGGCGATAATCATCGCTAACCCTGCTTAGCGTGATTTTTTTTATCGCCGGCTATCGCTGGAATATATCGCCACGCTAACTCTGTATTAGCAACGATTAGCGCTATGGCGATGAATATTCCAGCGATAGCGGGGAAATGGGCCAACATCGCTGAAAAACCAGCGATGTTGCATGGAGAAGGGAGAACACCTTGCTGATACGACCCTGTGGTCGTATCAGCATAATCCACCCCCATGTTAGGTATGGCTAACACCTGCTAATTGCAGGTGTTAAATAAATGGCGATGACCCCGGTTAGCGCGACTTTTCACGTCGCTAACTGGGGCCATGGCCACCTTGCTAATAGGCGATAGGCCTGTTAGCGAGTGTTTCCCAGGTTTGTTCGTCGGGAACGCCCACTTTGCATGTCATTAGCGATAAATATCGCTGACATGCAAAGCGGTAAAGAAACGGGCGCTAATGCCCGCAAACTGTCGCTAACTGCTGTTAGAGACAGTTTGCTGATAGGGCGATATAAATATCGCCGCTTTAGCGGCAAAAAGTGCCGCTAAAGCGGCGATAGTGCCCTTGCTAATATGCCCCACATTTTTCTAACTCGAGCTCCGGTTCTTTCCGCAATGGTGCAGCCGCTTCTTTAGTGGGCCTGGGTCTGGACATGGTTGCTGTCAAGGGGACTGGGCGATGGATGGAAATCGGACTGCCACAAACGTTATGTTCGCTTAAGTCTTCCTTAGGTCTCAGGTTGCCGGGATAGGGCGGATGCTTCAGATGTTTACAGCTTACTGATGTCACTTTCTTTCCCTCCTCAATTTTTGCAGTAGGTTGCATGGCTCCAGCCAGCATGTGGGTTTTGACAATTCATTTATAAGAAGAGCGAACATTGGGGCAGATTTACGAGCCCCCTGCGCCACCAGTACGTCACTTTTCGTGACGTACTGGTGGCGCAGGGGGCTGCTCCATATTTACAAGGAGAGGAAAAGCCACCCTGCGTGACTTTTCCTCTCCTTGTAAATACGGCCCCTTCACACGCAGCACTTTGCGGTGAAGGGGCGTTCCATGGGTGTTGCTGTGGGTGTTCCCACGCAACACTCATGGAACAAGACACATCTCCAGAATTACGACAAATCGTAACTCTGGAGATGCGTCTGAAAGCTACGCCACCCTAGAGGTGGCGTAGAGAAGTACAACGAGGAGAAATGTTTTCATTTCTCCTCGTTTTCTCTTTCAATGCGTGCTGCATTCTGCAGCACGCATTGAAAGAGGAAAATGGTTGTAGTGATTGTTTTTGTGCAGGAAGGTGCACCTTCCTGCACAAAAACAATCTCCCCACGACGCAGGCAAGGGTGCCTGCGCCGGCGCATGGCTGCAGTTTGTGAGCCAGCGCAGGGGGAAGCACAAGGATGCAACATATTCTTGTAAATATGTCGCATCCCTGTGCTTCAAAACTAACGCAGCGCGGCGCAGCAAAATGACTTGCTGTACCCCGCTGCGTTAGTTCAACGTAAATCTGCCCCATTGTGTTTAATCACTGCAAGTTTCGAAGACAGGCGAGGACACATGCCCTCCAAATGCTTTGGGTTGGCGCAAGGGGCCTTCACCTAGAGGGACTGTGCCATTGGTGAAACAAACAGTGAGAAGGCTGTTTTCAACTACCTGCACTCATCATTGCTCATGTTGGGTGTAGTGACTTAGCCATGACGAGAAGAGGCTTATTCAAGATGCATCTGTCTACTATTACTGGGTTTGCAAGAGGGCTCCCGGAGTCAGTCATTGCCTGGTCTCATATCCTACCACAAAAGGTTGGAAGGACAGAATCATCCTCTAGTGGGTCTCAATGAGTCTGCTGGTCATCTGCATAGTTGCACGAAAAAAGTACTAAACAGGGCTCGCTTGAGGGCTGTCGTGGATGGCTGCTTGAGGGGTGATCGCCTTGTGTGCATAAGGATGTAGGGCATTATCCCCTTCAGGGTAATGGACTGTTTGCAGATTCACTAATAGTATACGCTGTGCAATATTTTTCCCCGGCTTGAATGGTGAACTTGGGGAAGATGGGCCACAGCTGATCAGTTATCCATCCCTGCCTGTGGCAGGATAAACTCATAGTTGACCACAAAGCACATAGCTATCTGTGCATGTTTCAAATTGCTGACGTAAATAATTTGGTGTATTATTATTCCTTCTGTTTGAAATAAATACTGGTTGAGAAGTATTTTTTTCTCCAAATAAATAAGATGGGTCTCGTTCTTGAGCCTCCTCACACTCCTCAGTGGGTCCCTCACCCATGTACATGTTCTCGATGTGGGCATGTTTCCAATGTTTTCACTCATGTTTATTGTTGAAATGATGACAGGAAACCGTAGCTGGTTGCTTCTGCTCTTTATTTCATGTCTCCTCTCTCCACCTATAACTTCATCACTCTCTCTCTCTCCTGACAGATTAGAATCTTGCAGCCATCCAACATTCTGAGGCAGGCAACCTTTCCAACTGTGGGAATGCACCACTGTGAAACAAAGAAAGGGGGAGAACATAATATAGGAACTAGGAAGGTGCTAAGTTAATGTTTGGGAATGTAACTAATCGATGGTAAAAGATGTGAGCCTCCTCACGCCTCTCAGTGGGTCCCTCGCCCATGTACTCGTTCCCGGTGTGGGCATGTTTTCAATGTTTTCACTGATGTTTATATACGGTACTTTAAAGTTCAGACTTAACTGAGAGTTTACGCAGTTCGGGGAGCAGTATGATTTGAAACTCACTCACAATGCTTGGGGACACGTCACATAATGTGCTTTAGACTTCCAGAGGCTATGGATTTCAAGCAGCGCAAGAGGGGACGTCATCGTGCTACTAACATTGAACCGCTCTGGTATAATATCAATCCTATCAAAGAAGCCAGATACACCCAAGCTTTGGAATGAGGGAGAAGCAGGCTGGAAGAAGCAAGGCCATGTGATGCACGTGTTGGGACGGCAACAGTGGTTTAAGGGTAAGGCAGACTTTATGGAGTGATGTGAGGCCAGAGAGATGCTGCCAGACCAGCAGTATTTTTAAATCTTGCTAAAGATCAGAGAAGGAGTCAGACCACCTTAAGGGTTGTTGGGGCTCCGGGCGCGGCATAGTTTAGGGCCCCCTGTTCGGAAAACAAATTTGAATTTTATTTCTCATTATTTGCTAATTCAATCATGCATGATGCTAAACAACTTTGAATTGTATGTTGAACTTTCAGAAATTGGGTCAGACAAACACAGGTGAAATATTTCTTGCTCCAAAACTCCTTAAGATGGCATTGGGTAAACAGACGTAGTAAGAGGTCGGAGGACAGAGCGAGGTTAAGATAGAGAACAGACAAAGGCGAGATAGAGAGAAAAAGAAATATCAGAGGACCTTTGGAAGGAGGGAGCCATGGGCAAGTGTCCACTTTGCCCTGTGCTTTAAAACATCCCTTGAGGGAGTAAATCTGAGGGAAAGGGAGAGAGTATTGCACAGTCTAGTCTGTGCGTTAACTTGTGGAAGGCCTGTTCCTGGGCATTCATCTTGAACAGGGGGTTCTGGCCTGTGGAAGCCCCCAGATATGGAAAGATTGCTGGTGAAGCTGGATATCTAGGCATGGGAACCTCAAAGGTGGCGCAAAAGCCCTGGAAGAAGGTTCCAGCAGTGAGTGGTATCTAGTGAAGTGTGATAGCAAGAACCCTGAATTTACGTTGCCACTGACGATGCAAGCTGTGTTGCGGGGGCGTTGCTTTGAGAGTGGCAGGGAAGAGGCAGAGAGACCAACGAGGTGTGCATTTCCACCAGCGATGTGTGAGGGGAATGAGGGCCTACGTCCACGTGGAAATTTAAATTTCAGAGCTAGGTCCAGTTTTTTTTTTATAGCAGTGAAAGTTGATTCCAGGTAGTCCGATGGCTTCTTTGCAATATCTGATTTATGTGAAAAAAAGAGGACCTTCAAATGTGAGCTCTTGACGATAAGGGTAGGATATATTTTTTAATGTTTTATTCCAAAAATCATTAAAACTTTCTGAAATTAAAGAAGTGGTTCTGCACAGAAAGTGAGATCCATTGAGATTCATGTTATTAACACATGCTGGGAAGACTGTGTTGCGTTTTCACCTGTTGTGGATAAGTTTGATATTTGTTGACAACATCTAAGACTGGATTATCGAAAGGTAGAGGTGGTTGATCTCATTCAGAGAAGAGATTTTTGGATATAGTTAAGTATCTCATGTATGCTGAAGATTTTTGAAGTATGCGTCAATGCATAGATTACATCATAGAAGAAACTATTAAGCTCTGGGGGACCACACATTTCGTGGCAGTTTTGGTAATTGGAGGTAAGCATCTGAACAAATGCACAGTGCGAAAGAGGTAAACAAGTTAAAGGCTGTCATGTGATTTGCGGTAGAGGTGAGGGAAGTAGATTGATGTATGACTTGAAATTGCTTTGAAAGAAGACCACTGTTTACCCCTTAAATGGCTATAGTTTAGTACTACAAGAACTGAAGGCTGATTGGTAGACCTGGAAGAGAATGAGGGGTATATTGACAATAAAATGTCAGAGCGCGGTGTTACTACAAAATAGATCAAATCCGTGCTTCGACATCTTTTAGATGCAGGGATGCGCTGTATTTGCAAAAATACGGTGCACCCCTGCGTTTCTCTTAGTGCTGGCGATAAAAAAGCTGCCTAGCGCCAGCGCAGGCACTGTTCTTGCATGTTGCAAGGGTGCCTGCGCTGCAGGGACGATTGTTTTTGTGCAGGAAGGGACACCTTCCTTCACATAAAGAATCTTTAAAGGAGATTTGCTGTTTCTATGTGTACAGCAGAATGCAGCACACATAGAAAGAGAAAAATACGAGGAGAAATTAATAATTTCTCCTCGTATCGCCATCCTAAGACCAGGTTTTACCTGGCCTTAGTTTTGTCGCTGCCCCATTCTTGTAAATATGGGGCAGCGTCAAAATGCAATGGGTGTTGCGGTGGTAGCCCATTGCATGCCCCTTTCACGCTAAGTGAAGCATGAAAAGGGGCATTATTTACAAGGCGGCGTTAAGCCACGTTAAGTGGCTTAATGCCGCCTTGTAAATAAGGAGAAGGGGATATCGCCACCAAAAGTGACGGTCTGGTGGCAATATCCCCTTGTAAATATACCCCTGTGTGTTTCCTGGTGGCCTTGTAATTCAATTGCAACTTCTCCTCCAATGATTTTATCCAGGTAGGAAGTGTGCGTAATATGGTGATATTTGCAAAGGCCTCAGAGGTCAAGCTATTCTTTTAGTGGAGGGGAAGGAGTTTTGAAATGCAAAGAAGTTATAGCTTGGAGAGGTAGGGCTTTGATAATAGCGGATGGATGGGTGTCCTTGTCATAGAATATTCTTTAAGGTAAGAAAAGCCCTTAAGGTCATCCAGGGAGTGTGGAAAGAGGCTCAAGCAGGAATAGTGTGAGTGTGTCTGGCATAGAGTGGGACTTGCTCAAAAAATGGTGTATCGATTGATATTGTCTCTGATCTTCGTAACATTGTAAACAAAATATGCATTGATAGCTGTTGGCTTCCGAGTAAAACAAAGGGTAATATGAAGGGGGAGGATGTTTATGCAGCAACAAGCTGAGAAGACTAAGAGCCTGATTTTGTTGGAAGCGTACGTGATGCTTTTTGGGTTAAGGGCTGCTTTGAAATTGGAGCTGCCATTTTTAGGTCTTCCTTACTAGACAGATTGTGCGTTGTCTGTTGCAAGACATATTGTTAGCTTACAGTGGACTTGAAGTGCACCCTTTGCTTACCATTGGTTGGCTTGATCGTCGCTCTCATTTGCTTGTTTGTTGCTCATTATGCTAACTTATGTGGCTTTCCTTCCCTCAAGCATGGACACATTACTTCTGTCCTTCCACTGCTAATTTTTCAGGTGCTCCTTTTTTTCTTTTTGTTTAAGAACTCCACAATAGTGCATGATTTCCAGCTGTCTCCATAGTGTGCCTCTATTTTCCTGTCCATGCTCTGTGTTGCGCTCTCTCTCTCTTGTCTGTGCATTTCTCCCCCACTCACTCTCGTTGCTCTATAGTTGTTTACTTTTCCTCCCCCACCCCATGTTGGTCTCCCTTCCCATTTGTTTGCTTCCCTTTGTGCACCTTCTCTGTTGCTTCGTCCTGACCCACACCCCCGCATTACTTCCCCTTCCCTCACCTATTTGCCTCCCCCACCTCTGTTGTCTGTGATTTGGCCCATCCTCCCTATTAATTCTGCCAACCTGCACTCTTTGCTGCTATTTCTCAGCCATGTGCCTCCCTTTGTGATTGACTCACGGTGAAGCTGAGAATACTTAGACATGCTTCACCAGGGAGCAAATGACCCACACAACCTTTTTTTATCAACTTCACCAGGGAGCAAATACTGCAGTTCCACTCCTAAAGTGGCACAATGGCACCAAGGGATCCCTTGACCTACAATCACAGCCTGGCGTGTCAAAGTGGAGGAGGTCAGGCCATTGGCTTTCTTTCACTGAAGTGCAAGTTACCTCTCTGACGCGTAATACCAGCTCTGCTCATGCACTCCCAGAGATGGTGTAAAGTGAGTGCCCCAGAGGAGCACAGTTGTTGCTTCTTCTTTCTGCTCCCCAAGTTTAAGATCAGACTCCATGGACTCCAGTTTTACAACATTACAATTTTCAGTTCTCACCTCTGAGACAACTTTTAGCTGACTGTAGGCAAACGCCTATTGTGGAACTCAGTGTTTTAAGTGGGGTGAAAAACATGGGATGGGGTCTTTAAAAGGGGTGTGACCTAAGTAATTAAGGGCGTGGCATAAAGCATGTGAACTACAATCCGGTTCTTTACACAGCATGCTGCTTGTAGGAAATAGGGTACTGGTTGGGGGGGGACCCTTTTCAAGCAGCAACCACATCTCCTGTCAGAGTAAAGTCACAAGCACATCCCAAATTAGCTTGTGCTTGACCCTCTGGTAGTGGGCACAAAAGCAGTCACGCTTAAATTAGAGGCAAAATGTAAAGAATTTATGCAGCACACAAACAGTAATAAAGTAAAAGGACAACACAAGAAAAATACCATACCCATTTAGAATAATAGAGTCAAGTTTAATAAATAATTTTAGACCAAAACAACAAAAATTCAATCAGTAGAACTGGAGATATGCAATTTTAAAGATTTAAGTAAAAATAGTGCCTAAAAGCACAAAGCACCAACTGCGATCACCTGGTTACACCAAACTGGTACACAGTTCCGAGATCAGACCGACTGCGATGGAGTACGGGCCAAGTACAGAAACCAAGTTGGGCCCGCTGAACAATGTACCTTAACTGTGGGTTGTGGAGTGTTGCAAGATCCCGTGTGGAGGATGTGTCACGCAGCGGAGATTGTGATGGGCTGTGGACTGCAATGCGAGGTCCTGCATCAAGGATGCATCAGCGGATCGGTGATTCTGAGAAGAGGCCAGACTGCGATGTGGGGTCCTGAGTCAAGGATGCATTGCTTAGCAGCGGTTCAAAGAAGTTGCAGGGTTGTGATGCAAGGTTTCTGCATCGGGGATACTTCGTGCAGCAGCGGGTCTGATGTAGGCTGTGGGGCGATGCATCGCACTGCATCAGTTCTACTTGGACCACAGATGGGCTGGCAGAGCACCTTCAGGCACACTTCAAAGGGTCGAGAACTGGAGTGGCACCACTTAGAGGACAAGAATCATAGCAGGCAGAGGCCAGGTGCTAGGTTCAAGGTGGTTTGAGCTTTTTCTGTCCCTGAGTCTCTGATCAGCTCTTGGGGTGACTCTTGCAGTCCTGGGTTCAAGATACAGGCTTAGTGTTTCTTACTCAGGCAGCAGGGCAGCAGCCCTTCTTGCAGAGTAGCACAGCAGCCCTTCTGAGTCTGCCACAGCTCCAGAGGAGTACTGAAGAGTGGGTCTGAGAGTCCTATTTTTATACCAGGTGCCTTCTTTGAAGTAGGAGAAATCTTTAGAGAATTCCCTTTGGAGTTCTTGAAGTTTCCTGCCTCACCTGCCCTTGCTTCAAGCTGGCTGCCAAGCTTTGTGTAAAGGCAGGGCATAGCCTATTTAGTTGCAAGTGGGACTGCGCCCATCTCCACCCCCCCCCAACCAGCCAGTTGATGGCCATCCAAGCACACCTAATGCCTCTATTGTGTGGCTGTCTGGGAGAAATAAACAAAGTCCAGCTGCCAACTACAACCAATCATGTGACCCAAGAACAGGCTGCAGGCACCAAATATTTAGGGCAGGAAACTGCTAACTTTCTAGAGGATTTTTAATTACAATTTCTCAGATACCAAAACATGAAACGTTTAACTGTTCCCAATCGAAAGTTAGAACTTATTAAATATAATAAGGCAACCCAATGCTATACTTTTGGAGAGGTAGGCCTCACAGTAGTGAAGAATGAATTTAGGAGTTTTTCACTGTCAGGACATGTAAAACTTAAAAGTACATATCTAATCTTTTAATTACAATTCACCATGCCCTATGGGCTACCTAAGGCCTACCTTAGGAGTGACATATGCAATAAAAGAGGAGTTGAGGTTTGTTAAGGGGGTTATATTGACAAGTTTAATTGGCAGTTTATAGCTGCACACAGGCTGCAATAGCAGGCATGAGACATGTTTAAAGGGCAACTTAAGTGGGTGGTACAATGAATGCTGCAGTCCCACTAGTAGCATTTAATTTACAGGTCTTGGGTACATGTAGTATGTTTATGTTTATGCTTAGGGGATTTATAGAGTGCATGGCTGCCCTTGGGCTTCCCAGCACTGCAGAGAGGGAGGCGGGGAGGCATGGAGGAACAATCATGGGAAGAGCCAGGTTGCAAGTTTCTTCCTGAAACTACGTTCGCCCTTTAAAAGTCTCAATTCCGTGGTCATTGAGTTCCAGAGTTTTGGGACCAAATGAGAAAAAGATCTCCCTCCCCATCTGCATCTCTTTATCCTCTGTGTGTTCATGAGGAAGTCAAATGAGGACCTAAGGGACCTGTTGGGGAAATATGGAGAGATGAGGGACTGTAGCAGGGCTGGACCCCTGCCGTGCATAGCTTTGTGGGCTAGGCAAAGGGCCATAAACTTGACCCTGGATTGTCTAGGTAGCCAGTGGAGTTTTCTCTACGAAGATACTACTGACTCCTGCTTGCGTATCTTTAGGAGCATCCTGGCCGCCGCATTTTGAACAACCTGTAGCCTGTTGACTACGTACTTTGGGGCCCCCAAGTACAATGAGTCCAGTCTTGAGACCACCAATGCCTGGCTCACCGTTCTCCGAGCCTGATCTGGGAGGAGGTCTATGATCTTGCGATCAAACGTAGAATACCGAAGCAAGTTCCTGAGAGTTTTTTTGCTTGGGTTTCCAGGGAAAGATTTTGGCCTAGCCCATCCCCAAGTTCTTAATAGAGGGCTTGGGGGCGGGGGGTGCACCCCAGTTTTCAGGCCAGCTGATCCTGTTCCAATGCCCTGTGCAGTTGCCCAGGAACATGAGCTCCATTTTCTCACCATTAAGCTTTAAGCTGCAGTTGGCCATCCAGTTTGCTATCTTTTCAATGCATGGGACTAGCTGCAAATGATTGGAGTTATGTGCATCAGACACTGAGACTACCAATTGTGTGTCATCAGCGTAGGACACAATTGACAGTCTGAACTCCTGAACAATTTGGGCAAGTGGGCTCATGTAAACATTAAACAGGGTAGGGCTGAGCGCCGAACCCTGAGGAACTCCGTATTAACCCTGGGCGGAGTTCGTAGTGGAACTCCGCAAAGTGTACAAAAACTCCGCCGCACTACGCGGAGCTCTGCGAGCGGCGGAGTTTTTTAGATAAATGCAGTTCGCGGTGATTGTCAGTGCTAGATGCTTGTCCGCACTGTGCAATTATCGCGAACGGCATCATGCACAGCGCCAGCGGGCGCTGCCTCTTTTCTGCCGCTCGAGTAGATTTTGACTTGAGCAGCAGCTTTCTCAACGTGAGCGGGCGGTTTCTCAACGCGAGCGGTCGCAAGCATAAGCGACCACTCGCAATGAGAAATCTGACTGCCCGCGATGAGAAATCTCGCCAGAAGGTTGATTTTCCACGCTCGCACTCGCCAACTTGATGTTGACGATCGTGAACGAGGAAAAATCTTGCCGGGAGGTGGATTTTCCTCACTCGCGTTCGCCAACTTGACATTGACGAACGCGAGCGAGGAAAAAAACTCAGCGAGCTCCGTGTAACGCAGAGTGCGGAAAACTCCGCAAACTCCGTGAGCGGAGCGGTGTTCACCACCCAGACTAACTCTGTATGGGGCGGAGAGCATGTCTGAGAGGATGGCAGATTCCATACACTGGAATGATCTTTTGCTTAGAAAGGAGGCCAGTCATTGGATGGCTTTGTCCTGAATCCCAATCTCCCCTAATCTGTGTATTAAGATACTGTGGTCAACGGTATCAAACGCCACGCTTAGGTCAAGAAGCAGGATGGTGGCAGATCCCCCCTGGTCCAGTATCAATTGAAGTGTCTCTGTAATCAGGAGGAGAGCAGACTCTGTGCTGTGTTCAGGACTGAACCCCATCTGAGTCTGGTGCAAAATGCTATTCTCCTCCAGAAATTGTGAGATTAAGCTGTTGACATAATTCTCTGCTACTTTGCCCAGAATGGGTAGCAATGAGATGAGGCGGAAATTCCCCAGTACTGTAGGATCAAGATGAGGCTTCTTAAGCAAGGGTTTTACGATGGCGTGTTTCCACTTTTTGGGAACTATCCTGGTGCTCAGGGATAACGAGATAAGGTCTGCCACCATAGAGAGAGCGGGCTCATCACCTTGGAGAAGAATGTGGGGGTGGGCTGGATCGAGTGGTGAACCTGGTTTGATGTTTTTCAGGAGACCCATGTGTTCTTTGATTAAGACCAGAAAGGTGTCTAGTGCTGGAGTGGTTGACCGGCCAGAAAGGTCAAGACTGGAGTGCTGGCCTGTCCTACCAGAGGTGTCCTGCCTAACTTTGGAGCCACCCAAGTGGTTCAGGTGCAGTGAGTTATATATATATTTTCCACTTTATTTCTGAAAAAAGTGGCTAACTCATTGCATCTCTCCTTGGAGGATTGGTGCGTGGGGATACTCTGTTCAATTGTGATGAGGGACTTCACGATTTTGAAGAGGTGTTTGGGGGAGGTGGAGGCCATAATAATCCTTTCCTCATAGTATTTAGCCTGAGCTTCCTTGATATCATTGTGATATTGTCGGATGGCGCTTTTGTACAGCGTCTTAAGATCGGGGGCAAAGGTCTTCCTCCAATTCCTTTCTAATCTCTTACACTTCTTTTTCTGGGTGGCTAACTGGCTGTTAAACCAGGCAGCTCTTCTGGGATTACATTGTGCTTTCATTGTAGGTTTCCGAAAGCATTTCTTCACTGAATCATTGATCCAGTCCGACCAGCACGCATGGGCCTCATTAGGGTCATCTCTTAGGGATGGTGTGGTGGACTTTAGGAAGTTAATCCATTTTTCTGGAGCGACCATTGGCCATTTCCTGCCTCACTTCATGTCACCAACCATACTGGGGACTTACAAGTGAATTAAATGTGCCAATTGGATTTAATCCAATTTTACCTTGTTTAAAGGAGAGAGCACAAGCACTTATCACTGGTTAGGAGTGATAAAGCGCGCAAAGTCCTAAAAGTCAAGAAAAACGGGGTCAAAAAAAGGAGGGTGAAGGCAAAACATTTGGGAATGACCCTGCAGAAAGGGCCAAGTCCAACACTGCTTGACCAGCATTTAGATGCCTTTTGTGAATATTCTGCTATTACATCCAGACATATCACACAACAACAAACATATGCCTAAACCATGCCAGACCAATTTGCTTTGAGAGTGCTTGTTATTAGTGCTTGTTAACAGTTTGATATAAATAACTAACAACAATGATTATTTTGTAAGTAATTAGAATTGGTAATTGCAGATGGGACATATGCAACCATATGTGTGCATTGGAACGAGGCCAAAGATTGAATGAGCATGTAATCTGAACACCGTTACAGCCGCTGACTCACACTGCCTTTAGCCTCAGCTCCAGAGTTCTCGATTGTGCCCCATTATGAACACCCTCCCATAAGCAGAATTCCCCCAAACACATAAATGCGATACAGCTCTCATGTACAATAGAAGCACTCGAAAATCCAGTAGTTCAGCCTCTCAAAGCTGAGACCTCTTCGCTTTGCCAATGCGTAGTAAAGTCAGATCCATTTACAATACACACATTTTAAACATTTGGGGAGCAAGAGCTGCAGCCCCGGCCGTCTGCCACCCCAGCAAGTTAACCTTGTTTCTTCACTGCCAAGCTGTGTCAAAATCCAGCCTGATATCCACATGTTTCCAAGTTCTCATGGCTTCTTCACCATAATAGTTTTCTCTGGAAGTTCTGATACAAATGTGATCCAGGGGTGTCTCCCCCAGATTATATATTGTACTGTCCCCCTTTCTGGTTTCTCACACTTGTTGAAACCATGGCATCATTCATATTAGACGATCACTCCCTGAACGTTCCTATCTCCCCCTCTGATCCATGGGGGCGGCCCTTGATGGCCCTTCTCGGTGCAGCCCCGTTTTCTCTGCTATCCTTTTTCCTGCAGCCCCTCCCCGGCCAACTGTTCTCCATCCTTCCAGCCAAGACCAAGCTTCCTCCGGAGTTTCAAAGAGCCAAGTTTTGTTATCGGCCACAACCCTCAGTCTGGCCGGGACGAACATTGCGTATTTCAGTTCCTTTTCCCTTAGAGCTTTCTTCACCTCTAGGAATGAGCGTCTCATCCTTTGAACTCGGAGAGTAAAATCCGGAAAGAACGTGATCGTACTGTTGTCCCATTTCACCGGGGGCACAGCGTGGGCTGCCTGCAGGATGACGTCCCTATCCCTAAAGTTAAAGATTCGGGCTATAATTGGACGTGGGGGATTTCCTGGACGTGGCGCCGCTCCCGGCACCCGAAGAGCACGCTCAACCAAGAAATATTTCAACAAGTTTTTGGGTTGGAGATGGTGATGGATCAGTTCTTCCATGAACAAGTCGACTGCTGAACCTTCGGCCCTCTCCGGGACACCAAGAATGCGGACGTTATTTCGCCTTGTGCGGCCCTCTGCGTCTTCCGTTCTATTTTCCAACACTTGTGTTAGTTCCTTCAATTCCCCAACTTGGATTCGGAGAGCTTTAGTCTCAGTTTGGAGCGCAGCGATGGAGTCTTCATTTTCTTTGACCCATGCCCCCATATTCCGCAGATCAGCTCTTATCAAGGTCCGCTCCGTCGAGACCGTATCAATCTTGCCTTCCAAGAAGGTTTTTACATTTTATATCGCAGCCATTATATCTTGCAGGGTTGGAGAGTCGTCCTTTTTCGTGCTTTGCATGTGGCTCGGTGGAGTTTGGTTATCTACCTCCACTGTGGGGTCCTCTGCTCTCGGGTGGGTGTACTTGTCCATCTTTGTCTGAAGGGCTGTCCGGGGTCCCTTTGTCGCCATTCTGCAACATCCTCACCAGTCGTTGAGAGGGGGGGTGGGGGAGGAGGATGGAGGAGTAACCCACCACCTGTCAGTGGTGACACAGCCACCTGTGGCCTGTCGGGGCCCCCCACCCGCACCACACCCCACCCAAAATCAGTTACACTCTCTTCTGCTCTCTGTGGCGTACTCCACTGTTTTGATGACTCCGATTGCCACACTTCGTGTCACCAACTCCCTTAGATCTTTGGAGGGGGGGCAGGGGGCAAGGACAAAAAGTCAGTCCGCCACCTACCCGGGGCAAAGTAGCTGTAATTTGCCGGGACCCTAACCCCCTGCTGCTCACATCACCTCTCGCCTGAAATCATCTGCGGCGTGGAGCACAACCTTTTCCAGTTCTTCGTGTCGTGCTCCACCACGTGTCGGCTGCAATTAACCCCCTTTCCGTCGCCAACCCTCTCAGTAGGCAGTCCCGGGTCCTGCTCAGCTCTCAGTGGTGTGCGGCCAGTTC
Organism: Calotriton arnoldi; assembly: GCA_963921515.1. NCBI lineage: Eukaryota > Metazoa > Chordata > Amphibia > Caudata > Salamandridae > Calotriton > Calotriton arnoldi. Next base: position 2,351,886 of record CAWUFW010002180.1, read on the forward strand.
AGCAGTCTAGCCCAAAGAGTCCACCCCTCCAAATGTTCAGACGGGTGTCTCGGAGGGGTCCCTGGGCCATGGTGCTGCTGCAAAACACGCGGGGGCCCTCGTATCACCCAGTTTGTCAGGAGAGGGTGGAAAGGGTGGAAGGATAAGGCCAGGAAGGTCTCGCAGTCACCCCCTCCTCGCTAGTCCTGTCACATGTGTGCTTCTGTTCAGGGCCCCCCGATCTTCCCCAGTACCACTCCTCCAGTCCCCCTCTAAGCGGTTCTCGGGAGCTCCAACGATCTCCCCACCTCTCCGCCCCCTTGGGGGGGTTTTCTCTGTGTATCAGAGCCCATATATGTCCTTCAGGGTCCCCGGCGCTGACCCTCTTGTCTCAAGGTCTCTTCGGGAGGCCCGCTGAAGCCGCAGTCACGGAGTGAGGCATCGGCTGACGCCGCTTCGTTTCTGGTCAGCCCGCCTCGTCACTTTTCCACACTGCCTCAGTGCTGTCGCTGGGCCGCTGATGATCGAGCGCCTCCGGGGTCTTCTCATAGGCAGACAGCCGTCCTCCCATGCACCGCTGGTTCCCTGCACAGGGCTCGATCTATTTTTGGCAGTTTATCAGATAATTGTACGGATTTACGGGGGTATTTCGCTGCGGCCAGTCGGAGCTCTCCTAAGCTGCGGCCATTACTGTTTTAGTAGGATTATTAAGGAGGAACTGCATGAGAAAACAGATAGAGACTGTCTATGAATCATAGTACCTACTGTCTGCAAAGATGTTCTCATACAGTTTCCTCTGGTTGGGCCTTATTGAAACTTTTCTTAGTTATCTTTTTGACTAAGATATTTCAATTTCCACTCTAATATGTCTGAGAAGGAAACTTTATCTTACACTGAAGAATACATACAAAAACTATTAAAGGGATCCTCTTTTTTACAGTCCACACCTATCGCAATTGAGAACACTCTCAATCAGAAGATTGAGAAGCTCGAAAAAATGAACGGAAAATTAATTTGTACCCAGTTGCATGGTTATCTTGTGATCCGGTATTTACAATCTAACACTATTTATTTAAGTTGCAAGTTAGGAATGAGCCTGCAATTATTACAGATGATCCAAAGTACAGTAAGGAATTCAGTTTTGTGGGCAATAAATGCTCATGTCACTGGATGATTCTAGGTATCAATACTGCCTTAGAACTTGTGAAAAGACTTGAAAAAGAAATAGCACATTTAGTAAAAGAAATTCTTGATGATCAATCATTGATTTATGCTAATGAAGCTTTAGCTACATTAGAAAAAACGGTCTCTGAATTCAGAATAGTGACACAACTGATTTAATTACATAAATTAGCCAGGTACATCAGAAATTACTATAAAAATAAGACTTACCCATATCTCCTTGATGAATATGAGCAACAGAATAATAAAGTAAGATTTGTGAACAAAGGACGTTATTACCATAAATATTTTTCGGACATTTTTAGACGCTACTAACTCAGAGGCTTCTGACTCTGAACCCTGCTCCAGCACTACTTATTTGCCATCTAGAAACTTCACACCTAGCACCTCAACACAACCAACTTTTTTAGCAACAAGTAGCCGACAACAATGGCCCCCAAGACAGAAGTATCGGAACCCGAGAGGCAGAGGTCATGGTCAGGAGAGAGGACGAGGCCGCAGGCAAGGTTACTTCCTAACAAACTCACGTGGGGAGAGACAAAACACGGAGACAGAGGTATCAATGGTGAGGTCTACGCTTGACTTGACTGCTTTGTCTACACCACCTATATTTAACTTAGCGAGACACACTTTGATTCTCATTAAATTACACTACAACTACCCCCTACACTTAGGGAAGCTGTTTTGGTCATGCTGTTAAAGCCTGACAAGGATCCAGGCAGATGTGAAGCATATAGGCCGCTCTGTATTCTCAATATTTACTATTAAAATCCTGGCGACAATAATTGCCACCAGACTCCAATCGTTGGTACCAAAATTGGTCCTGCCTGATCAATCTGGCTTTGTTTCCGAGAGATCACGTCGCATAATTTGCGTACACTGTTCACTGTGCTTCATCAACTAGACCCGGAAATCAGTGCTGCAGCGGTGTTGTTAGATGCCGCTAAGGCTTTTGACTCCATACAGTGGAAATATATGTTCACGATATTACGCCGTATGGGGCTGCCTCAGGTGTTCCTAAGAAGGCTACTTCTGTTGTACACGGACCCTGTGGCAAGAGTCAGGATAAATCAGGCTCTGTCGGAACCAATTAAAATCTTTAGGGGCACCAGGCAGGGCTGTCCACTCTCCCTGATGCTGTTTTCCCTAACAAAGGTATGCTCATGCGGCGCTGAGTTTCTCGCAGCGTCCGCTATCCATCTCCCTGTATGCAGATGATTTGCTGCTGTATGTCAGGGATCCTGGAAAAAATTTAGCACAACTAATTCAGGAGCATGTAAGATTTGAATGGTTTCCTGGCCTAAGTATAAATTGGGACAAGTCCACAGTGCTACCTCTTACAGAAGGCTCCACTCCGCATGATCTGGCATATCCTCTGTCCTGGACCACGGAGCCTGTTAAGTACCTGGGCATCTGGATGGATAGGAACCCTGAGGTGGTAGTCCATTTGAATTATGGGAGGGCAGTTGTGAAACTGTCGGACTAAGTTTCTCGCTGTATACAGCGGATCGGGTAGGGATGATGAAAATTACAATACTGACCAAATTTTTATATATGTTCGTTAATATACCCATAGTTCTAACTAAGGCACTATTTAAAACTATTGGAACACACATGATAACATTGTCATGGGCAGGAAAGCAGCCGAGATGCAGCTGGAAGATATAAATGAAGCCATTTGACAGGGGGGCCCCAGATATGTATCTCTATTATTTATGTGTGCAGGCCCAGTTTGCACACTATTGGTACTTTCCGCAGAAATATCTGTCACATCTAGCAATAAAAGAAGACGATGCGCACCCGCTTCCACTCACTGCAATGGCCCTGCAGACTCGCCCGGAGATACACCGGCTGGAGATAAACACGGTGAATAGCACAGCACAGCACAGGCATGGAGGGGGCTACAGAGAAGAGCAAATAAGGAATATATATATGCACCGGATGTTCCCCTAGTCGCCCATCCAAACATATCAGTTACACATGAGTCAAGGGCTATGGAATTGCTTGGTGCTGCAGGGGTAAGGTCACTGGGAGACCGCTACATAGATGAGCAATTTATACAACTGGAGACACTCACAGCTAGGCAGCCATTCACGACAATGCTGGGATTTACAAATGCGATACTACGTGCTGCTGTGAAGTCCCTCTACCCCGAGTTCCCGAAAGAGCCGATAACCATAAAGGCGCTTCAGGTGCTGTTAACAAATGGATCACGGAAAGGGATTATAACCAGGCTTTATAACACATCCTTCACAGAGAGCCAAGAGGTTGCTATAGGAGGAGTTAATAGGTGTAATAGTGTACTAGACAAGCCATTATCTCCTGATGAATTGGTGGAATGTTGCGCACTCACAGGGCGTCTTACCGCAAATTGCAATTTACGGATAATACATTTTAAATATCTCCAGCAGACATATTACACCCTGATGCGGCTTCACAGGTATGGGTTCCATGTGGACTCCCGCTGTGTCCGCTGTGGGGAGGAAGGGGCAGACCTCATGCATCTGGCCTGGGCATGCGGGCCTGTTCACCAGTTCTGGACCCAGGTAACGCTGACACTCTCTGACATGGTCATGGAGCAAATTGGGTGCACTCCGCAGTTATGCCTGTTAGGCCTGGTGAAATCGCTAAAGCTCTGCAATCGTAGACTAGTTACTGCCACTACATTACTTGCCAAAAGGTTGGTAGCAATGGGTTACAACGAAAGTGCAAGGGCTAAAAGGCATTGTTATAGCAAGGAACAATTAAGCATCTATGCGGAAGAATTACCTGCCTCGACTTCTGGGGCCCAGTTAGGGCATATCTGCTGCAGGATTCAGCAATTGAATAATTCCCGTAAAATGTACTTAGTTGGCAATTGTGATTTGTGGGAGTGGGGGGTGCTCCGACAGAGTCATGTATCACGAAAATGTCATAAGTATTTATGCATGTGCTGAATGCGCTGTATATGTTGGAATGTTTTTAAGTACATGTAATGTTGCATGTTTGAAAGTATAAATAAATTTTTTTTTTTTAAATACCCTACAACCAGACCAGATCCCTTCTTAGTTCAACTTGAGTTGCACAGATTTTTTCTTAAAATAAGATTAAGGGGCTCATTACGATGGCGGGCGGAAGCACAACCGCCGTGCTGGCGGATGCAAAAACCACCAGTTACCGCCGGCACGCAGCAGTCCACACGCCCGCCCAATTACGATGCGAAAAGTAGGCCAAACACCGCCGGCAAGCCAGCAACACCGTCCGCCATCAAAGTGCGCCCGTTCACGTAGCGGCGCAGCACAACTGACACACACCGTCCGACGAAACACGTCCCGCCCGGCGCATAAATTACGATGCCGCAAACAAACGGCTCCCACGGCCAAGAGACACCGCACGTGAAAGAGAGGCGGTAACACGGACGCAGAGCACGGACAACGAAGAAGCGGCACCCCGGGCATGAATCCAGCACTGCAGGCCCTTCCCATGCTTCTGCTGATGCACCACCAAGGACGCAACGTACCGCGGAGACGCAGGTAGGCACACACACAACAAGTGCACGCAAACAGCGCACACAGTGCAAGGGCGGAAAAAGCGGACAACCCCCACCAGCGCGTGTACACTACACATCCACCATTGCATCCACATATGACACACAGGCCAAATCCTAACATCGCGGAACACATGTGTACACACCACCTGGGACTAGGAACCAACCACCCCGTCACGGCCACAAAGCGCCGATGACGCCGCCACACATGCGCACAACGCAGAGGCCAACCGCAGCGCCATGCATGCGTCGCACACAGACACAGGGACACAACCAAGCAGCACACACATCAGCCCCACCCCGAACGCACATGACACGTGACAGGCCTGCCACAGACATGTCCCCAACGCCCAATTCACGGACAACACCCAACGCCACACAACCGACGCACACATGTCAGTGAAGTCACGCAACAGCAGGACACACCCCAGTGTAACAAACATGGCGAAGCACACAGCGGCGGCAACACCAACTAGGAGAAGCAGGGCCCCTTCGGGAAGAGGAACGCCAGTACCACACTGAAAAACCCATACCACCCTGCACATATGAACAAGACATATGAAACGGAACACCAAAGAGCCCGGGGACCGACAACAGGTGGCCCAAGAATAACATCCACACACAAGGCCCAACGCAGAGCGGAAAGGCAGCCTGCCGCCCACACAAGGGAGAGCAGACAGCACTGAATGACCTTCCATTCCAACTCCGAAACCACAGCCCTACGACAGAAGCCGGTGAATACAGCCATTGTCCAAGAATAGACCAACACAGGCATGCCGAGGAGACCGACCACAGGGCAGATAGCGCATATCACAGAAGCACACAACGGACGGGGAAGAAAGAAGAAAACACTCCTCCATGTCGGCCACATGCAAGTTAATTGGAAGGAGTCACACAGCACTGACCTTGAACTGTCTGAGAAGCATGTGGGAAGAGGGCCCGTGTCCTCCAAACAAGCCAACAGAACACAAGTCCTGTCTCCCTACGACTACACAGAGCTCACAGCAACCCCGGAGCGTGCACATTGCAGACTGCACACACAGCCGGAGCACGCCACCTCAACGAACCGCTGCGAAATGGCAACCGCAACACACCTACCCAACTACGCCGAACAGCTCAAGCTGTACAAAACCAACACGATACATACATTGGGATGCGATCTCCTGTCCCTGCTGAACGTAAGTTACCGACTGACTTACCGCATCACATTGTTCAGCTGCGTCATGCCCGTCTTCTACTGTCGGAGGTGTCCCTACCAGCATCCCGTCGAGATATGCCTCTCCAACCCGGCATGTCTGAAGGCGGACCTGCTACCACTACTCCTCCCTCTGGACGCACACGACAGGGCCTGCTCTGCCTATGGGGGCATGGCGTATGTGGCCAACATCGCACGCGCACTGAAATGGGACCACTGTGCCTCCACACGACGGATCATCGAGAACAGCTACATCGAATGTCACCCAGCATGCCCCATCATGGTCCTCCAAGGGACAACTTACGAACAACACCTTGACAGCCACCATCCGCTTCATTGGCTGGCAAACATGTACACCACCAATGACATGGAAGCCCTGCTGGACGGCATCGCATACCTGACAACCTGTAAATACGTCGGACCACAACGCAGGTTCCCCGAGTGACCTATGAAGTCCAACCCCGCACCCATGCTCAGCTTCCGCACGGACTGGCCAGTCACCACCACAACAGCCATACCAAACGACCGGCAACTGTAACCACACCATCAACGACATCGCCATGACATCGGATATGACCGGGACATGCACACTGTTCCCCATCACATCCAGGAACACCGCATGCATCGTGGGAGGCAGTGGCATGGGCTCTGTGTATCGCACCCACATGGACGGAACTGCACGAACAACCAGGACACGACATGGATCCAGCGCCCATGGACACACACACCGCTCAGTGGACATGAATAGGTCGCCTGGAGTCTGTGGGTGCTGCACCCCTCCCACCCCCGCCCCGGGAATCCCATACCAGGACCTTTGCATGGACGACAAGTGCATACAACAACAACACGACCCCAGTGACTGTGACATGTCCAGTAACCACCACAGTGCAACAACAAGTGGCACGCCGCTGCATGCACGCAAGCACATGCCCTGATGTCATCTCACATGCACGCGTGCATGAGGAACAACCGCAGCAAACCTGTCACATGGAACTGAGATGGACTGTGCCCATGATGCCGAGCGGTCTGGTAGGCTACATGTATACCGTCTGTGTCAAAGTCCGCAGCTCCGCAGCTATACGTAAATGTACATTAGCACAGCCTTGGCCAAGCAGATGTTACCCCACACCCTATCCCATTTGTGATCATGCTCAGTATATCCTCAACATGTATTCCGCTGCCAGTAGTGTCCACTATACTGCATCACAGAGGACAGAAGACTCAATATAATGTTTGAAACCAAAACTGTCTCCGCTGACTCATTTCACAAGTACGAATGAGAGAGGATGAGAGTATGTGAAGTACACGGCAGTCGTGACATGACCATGTAGTCCACTGGTATTGGATGTCAACGCAAATGAGTAGCACTACTGTGGAAGACACACATGTGTCGTGTGAAGTCGTATGGACGCAGTGCTCAGGTGGGTGGGTGCGACGGGTAGATGCGCACATGCCAAGTTGGAGCACGCCGTGTTGGGAGGGGTCATGAACAGTACACCACCGCTTCCCTGGGCATTGTGAGAGGACACCTGTCGGGGGGGAGTGAACACGTGTGTGCACAGCAGCCGGGCACACGTACAAAGCGGTACCAGGCGCACCTCAGCCCACCCTCTGTGGACAAGCTGGATCCTGTTGTGCGCCCGCCATGCCCCTTGACAAGGCACACACAGCCCCAGTCGACCAGGTGTAACCCCAACATAGTCAATCCGCACAGGCGATACAGGGCACGGGATGGCAGTGGAGCATGGTGTGTGAGAGGTCTCCTCGCGCTCCTCCTGGTCATATCACGCAGGCAATAGAACCTCAACGTCTAGCATGGCACAAGTCACATGGAAGTGTAGGGGGACGCACCACAGCACGAGCAGCACTGACGTCACGGGAGGTGGCTCGCACCATCCCATCCATTGCCCATTATTCCAACCACGCCACATGCCATTGCGACAAAGTGCAAGCGCGTGCGCCACCACCCCGAGCCCTCCCCAGAGAGGCCAAAGAGTGAATGTGTGGACCATCAGCTACAGCCGGACGCGGCCTGGGCGCAAGGGCAGCCACAGCCTCTGGGTGTCGCAGGTGGCGGATCCGGAAGGCGAAGACTGTGATGCATAGTCCATGCAGGCCGGGTCTCCATTTGGGGCACCACGCAGGTGGACGGCGTCCCGCCACACATCATACCCTGGACCCACACATACACTCCTTGCCCTCTCTGGTGCGAGCTTGGGGCTGCCTGTGCAAGCGCTAGCCTCGCAGGTGAGCATGCATATTGGGGGGCGAGGGGAGGACATGAGGGCTGGGGCGAAGATGACTGTATCACTGTCAGTTAGTACAAGGGATGACCCAGATGTGGAAAGGAAGAGACGTGTCCCGTGTGTACTGCAACTAGTCGCCAATCCAACTACCCCCCATGTCCGGAATGTAAGCCCGCACCTAGGCCCGCCCATCCGCCACATCGAACATACCACCAGCACGACAACCTTCCCATTCGAAACACTGACTGGGGGTGGCGACCAGTGAACAATCATGTGTAGCCTACCCACGCGTACATGTGGGCCCTCCATGATCCATGTCACCTGCGGCAAAGACATGACATGCGCAATGAGGGAAGTGAGGAGAGCTGTCCGCCCCACGCGCAGAAGGTGCATCAGCTCCACAGACCCAGCAGCGAGTCCAGCAGGGGTCAAATGTGCAGGGGCAGCTGTGCCTGGTGTGAAGGCACATGCATATAGACAGCACATCGACCAATGTGTAGTCTGCCCACATCCACAGTCCATCATCATGCGGACATAGGAATTGAACACAGGGCAACACATCTTAGTTGGTGCACCCACCGTGACCAACAATGCGCAATCATCGACGTACCCGCCCTGTGCATGGCCCCCCACCCAACGGAGGCACATCCAGTGCCACCATCCCACACACACAAGCCTTCCACGGAACATGCTGTGTCCAATGGTCAGTACAGAGTCAGCGCCCATCTGGTGGATCCTGAACAGGAGACACATGCACACACATGCCAGCTCCCACTATGTACGTCTGCCACCTGGCACGTGCAATGTAACCTCTCACCTGTGACGTGTGACTGCAAGCACACAGCCGTCTTGGCATGGGGCTGTCAATGTGGACACCAGTCAATGTTTCGGGAGCTGTGATCCGTACAGTGCTGTACATAGGGTGCAGTGCTGACACCTACTACTGTCTCATATCCCCTCGTGCCACAGGTCCCACTTGTATTGGCCGCTCAGCCCGTGCCCACATCGTCGTCGTCGTGTGCCATACTCATCCAGCCTCGGAAGCAGTTCCATGCTCAGCAGACACTCATGTTGCCGTGGCGTTGCCGCTTGACGAATATGCAGTCAGTCCCCATCAGCACGCCCCGCAAGTCATTGGGGCCTAGATCCCCATGTGCATGCACATGGCAGTGGTATGTCTCACTTGCCATTGCCATTGTTGGGAGACCTGTGTAAGTGTATTGTGGCCGTGCCGTCCCAGCTTGACAGCTGGTCTGTGGCTCATGTGCTTGCTCAGTCATGTCAGTGATGTGTATGCGAAATTGCTATGTGCCGTGTTGCTTTGACATGTGTCCTCTGCCATTTAACCCAGGCGGAGACCGAACATTGACCGCCCATACCAATTGCTGGCGGACATGGAGGATACTGAGGTCATAAGGAAGTTTCGGCTGGACAGGCCAACCCTGCATCGACTGTGTGCCATGTTAGAGCCCCATCTCCGTCCCCGCAGGGTGTATCCGACTGCTGTCACCCCCACGGCTAAGGTGATGGCCGCCATGCATTTCTTCGCCACTGGGTCATTCCAGCACACAGTGGGCAGTGGAGGAGGGATGTCCCAGCCCATGTTCAGCAAGGTGCTGAGGGATGTACTGGCAGCCATGATGCTGTACCGGAACAGGTACATCAGATTCCCCAGGGCTCGTGAATTGGCGGCAGTGAAGGGTGCATTCTATGCCCTTGGCAGAATCCCACACGTCGTGGGAGCCATTGACTGCACACATGTTGGCCTTGTTCCACCACAGGCCACTGAGCACCTGTACCGCAACAGGAAGCACACGCACTCCCTGAATGTGCAAGTGGTGTGCCTTGCGGACATGGTGATCACCCACGTGTGTGCAAAGTTCCCAGGCTCGGCCCATGACGCACACATAATGCGCAACAGCATCTTGCCACGACTGATGGCCAATCTGCAACAGGATCGTGGCTGTATTGTCGGTGAGTATGTGGAGTGGTGTAGCGTGCTGGTTGTGCGATGCTGTCCCCTGTCCAGTTGGAATAGCAACGGTTCTCTGTGTCCCTCACACCCAGGTGACTCTGCGTATCCGAATGGGGCATGGCTGCTCAGTCCATTGAGGAATCCTCGCACCCCAGCAGACGATCGATACAATGAGGCACATGGGAGGACCAGACGTGTGGTCGAGCGTACCTTTGGCCTCCTCAAGTCCAGGTTCAGGTGCCTGGACCGCACCGGGGGTGCACTGGCGTACTCCCCACAGAAGGTGTGCCAGATAGTGGTGGCGTGCTGCATGCTGCACAATCTGGCCATTCGGAAGCAGATCCCCCTCATTGTGGATGACGGAGATCAACCAGGGCCCCAGCCCGCAGACCAGGACAGCTCGAGTGAGGTGGACAGCGGAGAGGAGGAAGCTGGGAATGTGCGCCAGCAGCTCATCGCCCGCTACTTCACTTGACGGTGAGTGTCCATGTACGACGGATGATGTGTCTGTATCTGTGCAGGTGTGTGTGTGCTGTGTCAGGGTGGCCGTATGTTCACTGCGTGCAGTGTGTCAACGCTCCATGGCCAGGGTAGTATGCCACTGTTGGTGACTGTGGCATTGTGCCCTATTGCTCTGTGCGATGTGTGTACATTGCTTGTAGTTGTTGACATGTACTGTGTGATGGGTGTGTGACACACTCATTGAATGTGCTCCTGTTCTGTCTCCCACCCCTAGGTCCCTACAGGCCCTCCGGATTCCATTGCCATGCCACGCATCAGGTGCCTTTCCGCCCAAGGTGGCCGTTGTATTCCGTACAAATAAAACACAGGGCACAAACAGCAGTTAGTGAAAAAGGTGCATTTATTACAAACTGTGACATGTGATTGTGTGTAAGGTGATGACAAAAGTGGTGCGTGCAGTGACAATGAGCTCTCGGTCATGGCTGCGTGAAGCTCAGGGTGTACCCACTGGTTCTATGTCCATAGTCCAACACACACATGCCATCCAGATGGCTGTGTGGAGTGGGATCGTAGAGCAAGTCAATGCAGTGGCTGGTCAAGGAAGGCTGGCGGAAGGCTGGCTGGCTGCCTCACTTGCGACTGGAGCGTGCGAAGTCCTCCCAGGAGATCTGTTTCCTCTTCGGACGGCCCCTTCCACGTTTGGGAGGGGGTGTGTGGTGGCGACCTGCTGGTGGTGGGTGAGGTGTGCTCACTGGCTGTGGACGCAGGGGAAGTGGACACTGCTGCCCGACCCTGCGCCCTAGCAGGTGGTGGCGGAGGTGGTGTTGCTGGCCTTGCCTGTGACCCCACCGCCACCACCAGCTGGCCTATGAGGTCCACGAGTTGGTCCATACGGGACACGAATTGGCCCATATGGGCGTCCATGGACCTCAGCACCCCCAGCACCTCCCGCGTGTCTGTAGCAGACCTGGCCCATTGTCCTTGGGCCTCTTCATAGGCCCCAAGGACTCTGGCCATTTGAGGCAGGGCATGGCTCCCAGGGGAGGCTGGCGTTTCCCTGACCCTGCTCCTCCTACCAGTCCTGCTGCCACCGGCCTGCCCACTAGCCACATTGCACACCACGGTCCTCGCTGTGGCTCCCAGGGTGGATCCAGTCGGCCGGGCCACCACCTGCGCTGGGGCTGGTGCCAGCGAAGACGTGGTGGTGGTGGTGGCGGTGGTGGTCGGTGCGGCGATGGTGGCGGTTGCGGCAGTGGTAGTGGCCGCAATGACCGTGGGTGTGGCCGCAACGACAGTGGCAGCAGGGGGCTGGGACTGTTCAGCATCCCTGGATGATGGGTTGGTGGGTAGGAGGGGTCCTGGGGAGCGGCTGGGCCCTGCCACGCCAGATGGGCCTGCTTGGTGGTCCGTGTCCGAAGAGGATGACAGATCCTCCAGATCCGTGTGTCCTCGTTGGGGGCTTGTGGGCTGGCTGTGCTGGCTGCTGTCTCCATCCCCAGCATCCAGCAGTTCGTCACCTGTGGAGAGAATGAGATTTGTTATTGTGTTGCACCTGGCGAAGTATGTATTTGTCGTTTGACATTGGCAGTTCGTGCAATCTCGTACATGGGTTTTCCGGAGGCGAGTGTGTGGCTGTGGCATCTGTAGCTGTGTGTGCTAGGCAATGGGACTGTGTGCTGTGCACATGTGGCATGGGACGGATTGGCCATGCCGATGGGTGTGTTGCTGTGCCCCTACTCATTGTGACTCTGGTGTATGCGGGCTCCTGGCCCATCCTGGGTCTGGTTTGTACTTTGCTTTTGGGGTTCACATGGAACGCTTAGGAACGCATATGGCAACATGGGGGCCATGCCCCAGATTCGCATTTGGGAGGGGATATGCTTTTGGGGTTCAAATGGAACGCTTAGGAACGCATATGGCAACATG